>OX246741.1:34275487-34310487 GCA_945910005.1 Isoperla grammatica
AAAGTGCACGAGAGAACGTTTCATTTTTTTAACTCGAGTCTTGTTTGAAATTTGCTGTTCGAATTCGAGAACTTCTGCAAGCAATTTCGATTTTTCAAACGTTCATAAAATATTGTATTTCTAAATTTAATTCATACCCGTGCTGTATTTCTACTTGTTTGTGTGTTTCAGATCCGCCGATGCTGTTTTGAGTGTAACCAAGGTTGCGGCTGCAATCGCATCACGTGTCACAATCGCGTCGTACAGCACGGGCTAACGTGTCGCTTCCAGTTGTTCCGAACCCGCGAGAAGGGATGGGGTGTGCGTACCCTGCGTCTCATACCCAAGGGCTCATACGTGTGCGAGTAAGTCTTAAATGTTATGGCAAAGAATTTCTATCCAATTTTCACTTATTTAAGTCAAAGTAGGCCTACGTACCTGTTAGCAAAATTCTATGCATTAAAGAAAGTCTTTGTAGGTCTATATTCATAGTTCCCACGTGATGTCACACCCTCAAAGCGGCCATGATTGGGACACAATTAATGTAAGCCTATTCTAGAGCATTGGCGGATATTATTCAAATTAACTAAATAAGTATAATTTATAGGGATGTCAAACGATTAAATTATTATAATCGATAATCGAATTCACTTTCACCTCCATAATCGATTATTAATCGATTTTAATCGTTTTGTTAAATGTCGGTATAGTAGCAAGTTTCTTCCAAACTTCGGCTTGGTTTCGGTTAGTTTGAATTGCCCGCGCAAGCCACGAGTTCGCCATTCGACTTCTTTTCGACTATCGATATATTTTACGTCACGGAGTATTTTTGTTATCTTCTGTCCAAGATTTCGACGATACTTTCTGTCCTAGTTAGGCCTGAAGGGCTATAGTTATTCACTTCCCGTTTTTTTTAAACCAATAAGTTATTAAGTATGCTGAATATGCGTCGTAATATTATTATTTTCATGTGCAGCGTAATTAAAATTTACGTGATGTGAACTAAAAATCGTAGCGACTTTTCTAACCTTACTTCTCTTGTTATTTGTGAACAAACATAACAACTCGTATTTTTATAGATCGTAGGCGTCGAATGCTGGGTCTAGGGTAGGCGACTAGACACAGCTATTCAAAATATGACTGGAAATTCGGCTCAAATTATGACGCCAAGTTATGCTGTTGCTGTTCTTAGGCCTAGGCCTAGGCCTACTGTAAACGAAACTGAGCAATAGCGATGCTAGCGCTAGCGCTCGCGCTCGAACCTTAGACCAGTAATATAGGTAGACGGAGTATGACGTCATCGCGAGTGAGACCATCATTGAAACCACGTGATGTGGGGACAAAGCCTTCTCGACCAATCCGCGATAGACTGCATTCTTAGCGAGAAGTTCGCAGGTTTGCCGCTAGATGGTGTTAAGTGCGCGGCAAATACGTTTGACATTTGACAAAGGATGTATTATTATTTGTATTTCCTCAGAAATGATTAGTGAAGGTACTGTTAATCTTAGTTAACATATTTTTAATTTGCACTTATTGAAAATGATCATTTTTCTTTACACAACGATGTACTGTTTGTACTGTTCATACGCAAACGCTTTAAATTGCCGCGCATCCTGTCCCCACATCACGTGGTCTCAATGTTGGTCTCACTCGCGGCCGGTCGCTAGCATCTGCTTGCTCCGTCTACCTATATTACTGGTCTAAGGCTCGAACAGGCGGCAGATCTTGAGAACTAAATTTAAAAAAGCGCGAAAATTTAAAATCGATTTTTTTTTAAAATAATCGATTAATCGTTTTCGATTAATAATCGATTAATCGAATCGATTTAATCGTAATCGTTGACATCCCTAATAATTTACAATTTAAAAAGTAAACATAAATAGTACTAATAAAAAAATCTCGAATTACCACACATACCAATTTTATTCCAATAACAGACAGAATTTGAGATAACTAACAATTTGTGTTCTACCACAACGGGCTTCAATTGTTTCTCCATGGAAACGTCAAAGTTTGATCACAAATGTGGCCGCTACGTGCAAAGATGTGACGTACGTGCAACCTATGTAGGGTGCCCAGACGTCCCGTTTTCGGCGGGACAGTACCGATTTTCAGCTGTGCGTCCCGTGTCCCGCCACACTTCCCGGCGGGACGCACCTTTGTCCCGATTTTTCGAAAATGCAAAATTTCAGATTTTGAATTTTTCAAACTTTGCGCTTACTACCTTGTATTCCTTTCTTTATCAATAAATGGACAGGTCCGCTGTCAGCCAGAGCACGCTGGCGCTCTCCTTCTGACATAATTGGAAATATTCGGAAGTGGCCATGTGTGTTTTCGGAGTGACGAAAAAAATCGTCTAGATCTGTCCACAATCAAAGATATGATGATTCTGAAAACACACTTTAGTGAGGTGACATGTATTGGATCTGAAAAATGCCAACCTACTGGACCTTATCCACGGCTCAGAAAAGTATCAAAAGCGTAATACTAATGAGCAAGATGCGGTAAACCCGGTTGCGCCCACTGCCGGCACGTCAACAACTTGAAAGTTGCCTACGTGTCGTGTGTGATGGCTCCCTTACGGTGACATTCATATCAATCAATATTCAATATAATAATTAATAATAGTATAACGTAGTGGAATAGTAGTAGACATACATGTAACTGTGGCGACATTCATATCAATCAATATTCAATATAATAAATAATAATAGTATAACGTAGTGGAATAGTAGTAGACATACATGTAACTGTTATTTTGCCCAACAAAATAAAATATTCATAACTGTAACAACTAGGGATGTGCGGGTACCCGAAAAACGGGTATTTTTCGGGTAACAAAATTTACCCGAGGTCGGGTCGGGCCGTAAATTATGCCCGAAAAAACCGGGTCGGGTAGCCTAGGCCTAGTACAACATAATTTCGAGGTTATGATTGGTCGAAATTGTGAATTTCAATATGAAGCTGCAAGACGAGGAAGCTTGGGAGGAACTGATATTTATATGAGGATGCCTTACCTTCTATCTTACTTTATTATTATTTCATGAATATTGTGTAGCCTAGGTGAATAACAATATTTCACCATGATTTCACGATGTATTTGACATTTGACCATGATCTAAACAAAGATGGCGACCATATGCCAGAACTCCCCACCGCCTTCTTGGCGGAAATAGCGTGAAATACGGCAGGAAATTCAAATTTTCAAATAATTAGAAAATTCGAATGTGTTGAAGTAGATTCGGATCGTAGATTCGTACACAACTACATTGTATGTAACGTATTTTCTATTGATTGATACATTTTTATTAATTATTACAAAAAACTTTACTTATAATATATTTGACTGATCTATACGTGTGTATTAATTTTAGCACTACCCGACCCGACCCGACCCGACCCGAGGTTAATTTCCATACCCGACCCGAGGTTAATTTCCATACCCGACACGAACCCGACCCGAGTTAAAAAATCACTACCCGCACATCCCTAGTAACAACATTTCTCTTATCGCCCCCCCCCCCCCCTCCTCCCCCCAATCCCAACCTTCTAGAACATTAAGTTTGAAATCGCAATCATCCCGCTTTTTCGGATTGCAGATCTGGGTACCCTAAACCTATGAATACTCCTGATCTTAAACTGTACCATACCTTTTTTTTTTAAACAAACTACATGTAATAAAGTGTCGAAAACAATTTGGGAAAGAGTTTTAAGGAAAGTTGTAAATTTCAAATGGACGACACAATTTTAGAAAGAAAGGCTTCACATTTAAAGGCCCACTAAACCCTCACATTTCGTTTAAAACGTGTAATTGTAAGCCTAATCTGTAACGGTTAGTGCATGTGTCCAGTTGCCTAGTGTATCCAAGCTCTTGAAATCCAAGAAAAAGTGTTTCGCCCCAGGCGTTGTGACGTCTACAAAACCCCACGCTGCTCGCTGCATATGGAGCATCTTCTGTGTTTCGACGCCCGCGCAAATATATCTCGTCGTCCAGATCCATCTAATTCACTTGAGCACAAATCAAACATACCACTGAATTCGTCTTACTTCGGTCTACACGATGAATGTTTAAACAACCTTCTACCATTTATGCAACTTATTCTATAAAATGTTAAACATGAAGCAATTACCACATAATTTAGATGGAAACACAACCAATTTCAAGCTTGTGTAATGAGGAGCTAGCTTTAAAAGTCAAAATTCCAACCAGCCTATCATGTTAACTGAAATGTTAAGATATAACAAACAGAAAACCAGCAAGAAATTGATGGAAATTTAGCCGATTATCGTGTGTATATAACAACGCGTGTTGCGGCCTATTGCCTGATACGTCCGCGAATATATCCAGTGAGCGGCGTAGATCAAGATCAGTCGAACTACTAGTCTTTACTATCGACTATAAAAACATTGTATTGATTTCTCTTGCGTTGTATTATCTATAGAGGAGTCAGTGTGTCGTATCTCAATGAGTGCTCTCAAACTCAACCAATTTCCCGAGGAATCAGGAAACTACGTGGGATTTCTACCAGTCAGGCCTGGAAATAATAATAATAATTGATACAAATATATTACATAGGCCTAAAAAACAAGTCAAAACTACAATTAAGTCGTGTGTGTCATGGGTTGGTTGTGTGCGTGTGCGTGATTTACATATTATTTGTGTTTGCATCAACATTATTTTTATTATTATTTTTATTGTTATTACTGGTGGTATTATTACTTGTATTATTATTATATTATGTTATTATTAATATATCGACTTTATTTTATTAACTAAAATTACAAATCTTGATAACCGCAATACTAATATTAATAATATCAGGTTCAAGCTGTTTTGTTTCTTCTTAATAACTGTAGTATTATTTTGTATTTCAAATTCAACATATAGTTTGTTCAGTTATTCTAGGTTATTATATATGTGGGTTTTTTTTTTATTAAAGTATCGATAGCAATAGATTGAGACATACAACTAATAAGTTTATAATTGAAACATTTTATTTTGTACAATGTACAAATGCGTTGATGTTTTCAGCCAAGCTATTAAAAGCTTGACAGGCCATGCGGCTTTGCCCGCGCTCACCGAGTTGTACTCCGCGGCAGTGAACGGACAACACGCATTATTATATACAGGGCTTTTTTTCGGCCGGTACGAGCCGGTACGCGTACCGGCTAACACAAGAGGCGTACCGGTAAAAGGCAATAAAGTCACACTATAGCCGGTACGCTACGATTAGCCTTGAAGCGCGTGAATAACTTTGAATTGTGCAGTGTGACAGGCTGGTGACTGCAAAATATGTTTCATTTTGTAATATAAGGATGTTGCCACCCGCTGGTGACATGGGTGTGACATGTAGTGAATCACTTCTTTTTAGACTCTTGGCGGCCACTCACTACAGTAATACAGTAATCTTTTCTATCATTTGGGCCATCACTTCTAAGGAAAGATAATTAGGATTGTTTTGACTAAAATGTCAACTGTCAAGAGTAGCTTCTGGGAACCGCAAAAGAGAATTTACCTATTTTTACTTTTCTGTTTTCCTGGAAAGTGCCTTTTCAATTTACAGACAACGATTGGGTTGTGTTGTGGTAGGAAGTGGGGGGGGGGGGGGGGGGGGGGGATCGGTGGTCAAGGAATTGTAAGTTGTGTGTGACAAGGTTAGTTTACTCTCTGGTGACGAGTGGAGATGTCGTCGTGATTAGCGAGTGTGTGTGTGTTTAGTGAGAGTGTAAAAAATAAAAATTAACCGAAAAATAACTTCTTGGGTCGTCACCTCGCCACCTATACCCGAAACAGAGCAAAAGACCGACGTGTTGCTGACGAGAACATGACTATGAGTCATGTTTGGAAATTCTTTGAATTCGATATCATCGATTTTGGTGAGTTATAAATTATTTTAAAACAAATATTAACTATTAAGTTTGTAGTGAGTAAATGCACGTCTCGTGTTTGGGTCACGTTAAACAGGGGTGGATTCAACATGAGGCGTGGGGAGGTGGGGGGGGGGGGGGGGGGTCTGAAGAAATAATTTTAGTTTCCGTCTTATTACAATGAAACCATCACTATTGGCAAGTTTTTAAAAAAGATATTTTATGTTTTCTGCGGACGCCAGTTCACGCGCACGCGCTTCTCGATCGTGTGGACACAAAATCTAATCCCAGTCATGAGCTGTGCAACATAAGCTTCATATTTCGTCGATATCTACGATACAAGTCCGCCTTAAAAATGCGTTTTTGGCCATAAATTTTTTCGCCTACGGCGAATTTGCCTC
Organism: Isoperla grammatica; assembly: GCA_945910005.1. Taxonomy (NCBI): domain Eukaryota; kingdom Metazoa; phylum Arthropoda; class Insecta; order Plecoptera; family Perlodidae; genus Isoperla; species Isoperla grammatica. The sequence continues at coordinate 34,281,736 of OX246741.1, forward strand.
CGGCGGCTGGGGCTTTGCCCCAGACTCCAGCTATACCACGCCAGTCACATGAAACATTATACCGAACGTACCGGTTAACTTTATTTTAGAAAAAAAGCACTGATTATATACATACGATAATCGGCTATATTTTCATCACTTTCTTGCTGGTTTTCTGCTTATAATATCTTAACATATCAGTTAACATGATAGGCTGGTTCGAATTCTGATTTTTAAAGCTACCTCCTCATTACACAAGCTTGAAATTGGTTGTGTTTCCATCTAAATTATGTGGTAATTGCTTCATGTTTAACATTTTATAGAATAAGTTGCATAAATGGTAGAAGGTTGTTTAAACATTCATCGTGTAGACCGAAGTAAGACGAATTCAGTGGTATGTTTGATTTGTGCTCAAGTGAATTAGATGGATCTGGACGACGAGATATATTTGCGCGGGCGTCGAAACACAGAAGATGCTCCATATGCAGCGAGCAGCGTGGGGTTTTGTAGACGTCACAACGCCTGGGGCGAAACATTTTTTCTTGGATTTCAAGTGCTGGGTTACACTAGGCAACTTGACACATGCACTAACCGTTACAGATTAGGCTTACAATTACACGGTTTAAACGAAATGTGAGGGTTTAGTGGGCCTTTAAATGTGTCGAGTAAACTATTACTCTATTTAATTAAATCTTGTAGTTGCTAACACTGTGTAGCCTGGGAGCAGTTTCTGAAACAACAACGTTTGTTTTCCAGGTATATTGGAGAGATCATTTCCGACTGTGAGGCTGACCATCGAGAGGATGACTCGTATCTCTTCGATCTGGATAACCGGGTAATTTTATTTTATTATTTTATTTATACGTACATATCTTGTATAATTAGTGCATTTTGAGTTTTAAGTTTATATACAGTAATAGGCTCTTAAGTGGTTTTTGGTGTAGTTTGTCATTATGCACAACAAACTGTAGTGTAACGAAACAATCAAAGGTTGATTTGTTGTGAAGCCTAGAAATTTAAAAACCAACCACAACTGGGAATCGAACCCAATTTGGCCCAGGGTGACTTTGCCAATCAAAGTGGTTCTCCCTTTCCACCCATATACCCATTGAAATCAAACTCTTTCTCCCTTTTCTTTCTTCTACTTGTCCTTCATTCCCTCCAATCTCCTTGTAACCTGAAGTCATATGACCTGAGAAGAACTGTCCTTTCAAGTACATGTGGTTAAACACCAAATAGGCCTAATCCACCAAAAATCTAACACTCCCTTTCCTCCAATATCCTGGGATTTGGGAATCTCCTTAGAACTGTGTGTGTTGTTTTTATTGTTTAAGACTCTTTTTATTTATTTATTTATTTATTTATTTTAATTTATTTATTTAGCCTATGTATTTATTTGTCATCATTTTTGTTGTTGTTGGAGTACATTGCGTACCTATTTGTTGAAATGTAGCTTACGGTTGTGTCCTAGGATGGGGAGACGTTCTGCATAGACGCCCGTCACTACGGTAACGTGGCGCGCTTCATCAACCACATGTGCGTGCCCAACCTGATACCCGTGCGAGTGTTCATCGACCATCAGGACCTGCACTTCCCTCGCATCGCCTTCTTCGCCAACCGGGACATCGAAGCCGACGAGGAGCTCGGGTTAGTACGCTCGCTCGCTTGTCTCTTGCATGCCGATCGCTTCTTATCACGCCTGCTAAAAAAAAAAAAAAACTTGGAAATTGCTTCGTTTGAATGTGATGGTGATTGCCGATTAGTTATCCTCGCTATGACGTCATGCCCGGTTTTCCTGCCGTAACGATGTGTGGAATTTCTGGCTAACTTTTGTGAATTGGTTATGTTGATAGATGCCAATCAGCTGAAATACAGTAATATAATGCAGGGATAGGACCCAACAGCCTACCTTAGATGTAAGATGATGAATTTGAGGGTAGAAGTTGTACATTGAAGACATGCTACAAAAATGATGAGATGGTTTGACACGAGGTCTTGAATACTCAATACTAACAGTAGCAATCTTCCTCTTAAAGTCGTTCCATTGATCAAACTACCAGTTTCAAGCAATGATTTTAATATTTGTTTAAAATCACAAATAATTATTTCTTTGACAATTATTATGTTAAATTACTATAAAATGTAAAATATATTCAGTAATCAAGTAAGAATACTATTTGAAAATCCAGTATTTACACAAAAATCCAGTTATTTATAATGGCATGATTCTAGACACTAGTTTGACTGCAGAATAGCCAATCCCTAAAAACGAAATTAGTTCATCAAAACTCCAAATAGTAGTCAACTTCTTATCTCGCTTTTGGCTTTAATTACACCACAACACATTCACAAATTATAGACTTTATAATGGGTACAAATCTTAATTGATTTACAAAGCCAAGGAAACAAAAAACTCGTTTTTAATATTCATCGACAAAGTATTGCCAACCTCCAATATATTTGGCAACGCTGCAAAGACATTGTTATTGTCAGATCGTGAAAATGGCGTCGAAAAAATACGGAATACGAAGCGGAGGACGTTTTATTACGATAAAAGAAAATGATAGGATTGTATATTTTGTATCGTATCATGTTGTTTGTGCAATTGTTTACCTGACGAAGTGATCTCAAGTAACTTAAGTCCATCTAGGACATGTGAAGGCATGCAATGGATGTAAATTATTTCAAATGCGTGTAGGGAGGCTACATAAATGGTACGCCTAGGCCTTGCACATGTCAAATGATCACAAAACGTCCTTGAGTGGCCTTAGGGCTTGGCATATTTTCTTTCATATTATACAGATGCCTCCTGGCATACTATACTTAGCATATCTACATTGGGGAAAATGTTTGCGTTTACGGACGTACAATACATGAATTTCATTTCGGATCAGGCAATATAGGCCTAGGCCTAAGTCTAAATAAAGGTGGCCTAGGCTAGGCCTCACGTACCGTATTCAGATATATTCCCGTTTCTAACTGTGCCTTCAATTTGAATTGAGTGCATTATTTGTATGACGCAAAATGTTAATTGGAAATAAGCGACAATAAATGTAAATAAGAAAGCGTCCAGTCACGTCGCATCGTGGAAATGTGACAGCCAGCTCATGTTTTGACGTGAGGCGGACGCGGGCTCAAAGAGAAATGACGTCATCGCACGCAGTGCTGCCATAGTTTCACGGCTCGCCCGATTTCCCATCAAATGTTCTTGTAGTGAAGCCAATATTGACCGAAAACGAGTCGAGAGATTGTATTCATACATACATATTTAGAATTGTCGTTCAATTATCTTCAAATTGAGTATAAAATAAAGAAAATGACAAATGTTTAGTATCTACTTAGTCGATGCTTTATATTCGAAAGTGTATGATTTTTGACCGTTTCAATGGTAGGGGATAGGGAAATCGACGGATTTCAAATATTTATATTAAAAAAAGTAGTCGATGAAACTACTTTATTTTTCGCTAATATTAAACATGATATTTAAGTGTATATTCAACATGATTTGTAGCACAATGACAAATAGTTGGATAAACAGTGGATCGACTTTAAGTGATCAAGAGTCTAGACCTTGTGTCAAAAAAACATCTCATCATTTTTGTTTTATGTCTTCAGTGTAGGCCTACACTTTCTACTCTCAAATTCATCATCTTAATATATTTAAGGTAAGCTGTTGCATCCAATCCCTACGTTATACCATAACTTTTATGAATGGTAACTAATCTTTACTTAAATTTGAAATGTAGTGAATATTTTTGTCAGAACAAAGTCTCTAATTTACTATTTAGTACATTAAAAAAAAATCTAAAACTAGGAGTGTTGACTGTTGAGCATTACTCACAAACTTATTGTTTGTGTTCAGCTTTGATTACGGCGAGAAGTTCTGGATCATCAAGTGCAAGTCCTTCACTTGCACCTGCGGTGCCGCTCAGTGTCGCTATTCGGACACGACTATCCAACAGACGCTGGACAACTACAACAAGCGGATGCTATTGGAGGAGAGCCTCCAGGCGTAGAACCTGTCGCTCTAGTCCGTTCTCATCACCGAGCTTTCGTTCGTCTCTACCTGTTTGATTTGATGAATGTGAGTGGAACTTTCGATATTTTGTTTTGTTGACAACGGTCGGTTGGTTGCGGCATTAGGACGGGTCGTCAGCGCGATCGATACTCGATTTGCCGTAAATACGATCGCTTGATAATCTTTTAAAGTACCTACAACGCAAATATTGAAATCAAAACCAAAGTATTATTGTATTTGAATTATATGTAGCGATGATCTTGATATTTGTGTACAACAGTATTCTCTGAGCTCTTAGCGAAGTAAGCTATCTTTTGTAAGCAAATGACATTTCTTGTACAAAATATTTATGTGGTACTTGGGAGATTTAATTTATTATGTCTTTACCTTTATCATTTCTTTTGTTATCAATGATAAATTTTAGGATGGAGGGTTGTAGTCCATATAGGCCTACATTGTTCATATTGACCTGTGTTAAGGAACAGAATATCAATTGGCAATTTTTTTGGCTGTTGTAGATTATTTTTTATGTAGAGCTAGTACTGTGTGTATGCTTTTAGCCTTGTGATTGGTGTGAAAGTGTAGGTTATTTAGCTTTAAAGTAATACATGTGCTATACTGGTACGTAGTTTTATTACTTATTAGGACAATTGGGTAGCCTATCACGAGCCCAATAATTCGTTTGCTACATGTCACTAAATGTAGCTAAATTTTAATTTGTCTAGTACCAGTACGTATGTACTATCGTACTATCACTATATATCAGTTGTCAGGTGCAAATAAGACTGATTTCAAAATGTTGTCTATTTTGCTCGTTTTAATAGCTGTCATCTTCGTAGCATGGTGTTTTACATTAAATGAATTGGACACCGACAACCGGTGAGTGTTTTTCTAAAAGAAAATCCCTAGATGCCTAGCAGGCGGAAACGTGGTTTTTGTGGTCAAATACAAGGTTTAACCAGGTCTTGTGATAAATTGTGGGAACGTTTGTTTGTATATTTAAATTGAGGTAGAAATGAGGCATTCTTTCAATGTAAATCTTCATTTGTCAGTGTAGTGTTACCAGCCTGTGGTAGGGATGGCTTAGTAATCAAACACCTCACTTCTGTCTTCCCATATTTCCCAGAATCATTCCGTTCCCGGACTACTTGCACGATTTCAGTTTCGCTACTAATAGCTCTTGGAGATTTCACAGGTGGTCAATTTTTGGTATTAAATATTAGGAGTCTGTGTCTGTGATCCTTTCTGTTCATTGATGCACATAATAGACCTATAGTCCTACAAGGCTGCATTGAGTAAACACGTTAGGTAGTTAACTAATAATAGTAAAGCCTACTCTCGGACATCCATCCCGATGTTACGTGCCCTCGTTGCGATTTCCCACGTACTCCCATGCATGTCACATGACCAAAGACCTCAATCTAGTCGCTAGTTTTCCCAACCTAACCTTACCAGTATGCCCGTTGCCACATGGGCTATGTGACATATTGTATCCGGGTGGTTCTTCCTCATTCATAGCTTTGAAGCACCTCAAAGCTCTATTTCTCTATTCTCCCTTCCGTCACTCATCAGTCATCACAATTGGATGTTTATCTTCGAGAGGTCAAAACTCAAAACGTATCAAAGTTTAAATAAATGACTATGTAATATTGACATATGAATTATGACTATGAATTACTGACACATAATATGACAACAATATAATACTGTATGTTATACCTAACCTGTGTTCACTCCCAACCCCCCTCCAGTAACCAAGCTGGTTGTTTGATTTTCCCTCAACCTGCCTTAACACATTTCGTAGAAAGTATTTTATTGGTCTCCAAAGAAGAGATTTATTTGCAAAACACATAAACAATGCAGTATAAAAAAAAATTGTTTATTTCATCCTCCATAAATCTATCTTTAAAAAAAAAAGTAGTATCTCCCATTTCATCTGTGGTAGGCTAAATACATATAATGAAGTGCTAAGATAACACATCGCGGCCACCCTCTTCGGGCTGTGGGCGACGCTGACAAGGAGCTACAGGATGGGGGGATTGGACAAGACCAGTGTGAGTTAGAGATGCTAGTGCGATAGCTTGTGCTAAAGCGTAATAATACGGTATGTATAGTACCACAGATTGCAGAAACAGGAAATACGTATACGTACATGTTAGTCACGCTTGTTTGTAGCACAACTTGGCCAATGGCTGGCTGTAGGGCCTACGTCTATGAAATACATTTCACTTTCAGTGCTTAAGTTATATTCTATTGATAACACCTTTTTATTATTTACTTTTTCAACCTCTAGGTTTTTAATTTTGGGCTTTGGCCTACTAAATAAAATATAAATTATTATTACCGGTATGTAATGTACCGTAAATACACATGTATGGTACAATACATTTATTAATTAATTAATAATTAAACACAATCAACAGACTCTGGTGCAAATTTGATTTGATGTGATATACTATTTATTTATTTATATTTTATAAACACGTTTCTATTACCATCAACCTTCTCAAACTCATAAACCCTTCAATCTCTTCACCTAGTCCAATGTTCTGTAACTTTGGTGTAAGCAATTTTTACCTGGCCCACTGTGTTCACTTAAATATTCAAACAATTCTTGTCCATAGGTATTTATTGTAAATTAAATCTAATGATCTAACTTATTTGTTTTTAAGGCATAATCTGTCAGCCTTTGCCAAAGTGATTAATGTACCGTTACTGATAATTACTGTCATATCGGCAGTTGCACTCTGCTCTGGAAAGTGATACTGACACATACATTAATCCTGTAGTAGTAAATAAGCTGGATGGCTTGGAGTAAACAATCAATGAATGACTACTGATTTGTGCCACAAGTACGCTACTGATATGTCGTTGTCAGGGATCTCGTCTCTCCAGTAACCGTTCTGTCGTCTGTATTAGACATTTTTTAAATCTTGGACCCGGTTGGTTCTTTGTTTTATTACAGAAGCCGTTTGAAAACCACTCCAAAACATTTTCTTTTGCTGTGCTTTAGTAGTACGATGAACTTGTCTCTTTCATATGTATACAGTACCAAACCCTCAAAACCTTCAAAACTTGGCTATATGTAGAATTTTTTTTTTTTTTTTTTCAGACTTCAATAATTGTGCCTTTTTGTTGTGTTGTGTATGTATAGTTTTGTTGTTGTTGAGATTTAGAATGGCGACATGGTTTCGGGTTTGGTTACTTGTGGTGTTCTACTTTTATTGTTGGATGAGTAGTACGGCACCTAGTAAACTTGTTTCCTTGGATCACAGATTATAAATTACAGTTCGTGCTTATGCATACTCATTTCCTTTCCTAACACGTTATTCAATTATATTTAGACACATTGTCATTCCCCTAGTGATGTCCATGCAACAATGTCGATATATTCTCTCCATATCACAAATACAATAAAAAAATAAAAAGTAAAAACCAACCTTTTGTCAGTTATAACTGGAAGTGCATGGATTTCAGAACGACAGGAAGCGTTGATGAACTTCCACATAGCTCGTCGACAATCAGCTGTGTTTTTTTTAAATTAGGTACACGTCAGCTTAAAATACCCCCACGTGTGTGTATAACACTGTAGCCTATTCGACTCATCACAACACTTTCTCTCTTTATCACGAACTAAAAGTCTGAATCTCTCAGTCTCACTCTTTTTATCACCGAAAAAATTCAATATTGAAGTAAACTTTTTTACATAATGATAGCTCGGCAAAAGTGCGCCGATATTGATTTTTGTTTTTAAATGCACATCACTACATTCCAATTAAATAATTACTCATTTAACGCCAGAAGTTCGGAAGCTAAAACAGCTCAGATAGCATGCAATCAATAAAATATGTTTGTTAATACATCAATATCATGTAGGTAATTGTCAGTATGGGCAGACACATTGTATGCTAGGGTGTCTTTGTGCTAACTGCTACATAATAATATGGTAGTGGCAATCATAAAATGCTCTAATAGCAGGATATATTTAGTATTCAAGCAATCTTTTCTAGAATTACCCAAAGACTCATTATAGTAATGCATCAAATGAATTTACAAGCCAAGCATTTCTGATTATGTAGCTACTTAACAATAGTTCAATGTATGTAGGTATTACAGTACATTAACAGACATAACTAAACATGTTTCATTGTAGCATTTAACACCATTTTACACAATATCAGAAACCGAGATCAGGTTTTCCTTTTTACCCTAGTAGGACGCGTGTAAAAAAATACTTAATTTTGTGTTGCTATTATTCATTTGTCAGTAGTAATGCCAAAGAATGCCGGTATCGGTTCATTTTCCTGCGTGTGGAGAAAAAACATTGCCGTTGTAAGTTTAGGAGGCTTAAACTTGACAATTTTTTTAAATATTGGTTCGTTTTTTATCTTACAATTAACCAATACGTAGTTATACTCTAGAACAGGGTTGCCACTTTCAAGGATTTTATCCTTTTCTCAGGATTTTTAGAGTGTCTCAAGGATAACAGGATTTTGGGCAAAATCTTAGGATTTTCTACTGTCTTTAAAAAATACATTAAATTAATATATTTTTAAAAATTCAGCTATAAAAGCAATGTAGACAGTAAAAGAACATCAGGTACTAGTAAAAATAAACATAAGTGATCGCATAACATTTCCCGCAAGTGGTAGTTATGGTGAGTAAAAGTAAAACGTTAAAACTTAAAATATATTCGAAGAAAATTCCGAATCTTATGCGTTTCTGCACGTAATGTTGACTAGATCCTCGAAAATCAGGCTGGCATAACATATTTAGGCATGAAACCTGAAAATTTGTAACATTCCTTCGCAGTTATAATATGCTAATGCTGAATATAACTGTTTTCAAGGATTTCTCAGGATTTTTTTAGTTTCTTTCAAGGATAAAAAAATTGACTTGGTGGCAACCCTGCTCTAGAACATAAACGAACTAAATCGTGTAGACCTAATTGGCCGTAACCTTGGCCACCCTCCCTCCCTTCAGGCTCCACTTCTTGATTCGTGCAGAGTTGCGTGCCACCCACATTGCCATGCATGTCGGTTAGTGTTGACATGTCTCTACTTTCCACAATACTTCGGGCTCGGAGTATGTGCGTATGTGAACGTTAATTTAATTAACATTTTGTGCATGTTGTTTCATATTTTGTAAAGTGATTGCCAATTTTCCTATCCAAAATGTGTTCTCGTTGGCTTGCATATTTATTTCAAACTGTGCAGTAGCAAGCGTGTTAGCCGTCGTCTAATTATTGCTGTAACTGTTACAATTTGTGGGCCCTATTTTTGTGCGTTTTTACTTTTTACTGGGCTGAAAGAACGTAAACTTTTGTGAATACCAAACAGGATTGATCCCCTTGTGTCCAACACATGGAGTATTCTATCAGTAATCACCATATTGAGTGACTAAAGCGTGTTAATTCGATGTTTGTTTAAATAGATATTTAAATAGCACTTGACTTGCGTTCTCACTTTTAGTTTATTTATTGGTTGAAACGTGCACAGAAACGGTGACAAATTCAGCGTGCCATAGTTTTGTAAAATTAGTGGTGCTACCATGATGACTTGTTAACAATACCATTGAATCACACCCTTCCAATGTGTTACCTGTGTTACCAACTTGTCACTCATCACTCGCTTTACTTGCAGTCAAACTATGTTTGTCCATTGTTTGTTGTTCGTGTGACATATCCCCGAGTGAACGGTGGAGAACGGGGCACGATTAAGAAGGTGTGGTTTTACGTTTTAATTATAATTTAAGTTTTGTTATATGTATAGTTTTGGCAGCAGGTAATGTGCCAAATAAGATTGCTCATGTTTGTTTTTAGCATGAGTGTGTCAACTGTATTTGTCTCATTTGTGAATGTTTCACACAGTCGCTCAACTATGACCGTAGTCCGGTGTTGGGGAGAGAACTTATAAAAAGAACGTGTTCTTCTTTCAAGAACAGACTATTCAGCTAGTCTACTCCATTTTGTATGAAGGAACTTGAACTTTGGTACATAGATTCTTTTTGGTAACAAACTTTTAAGTTTTAGAAAGTTTGTATAAAAGTTCTTTTTGTGGGTTATGTACTGTAGTATTTATTGATCATTTTCTTATTTGTTATTAATAAATACAATGGTGTCATCTTGATGTTCTAAAATTCTGTTTTTAGCCTACACCTAATATTGTTCAAAAATAATATAATTGCCACTTCCTCTATGTACTTTTTTATATTGATATACATAATAATGGTAACATTTTTGTGCAAAAGAACTTTTAAATGAACTAAGTTCCAGTGTTGGGTAAGTTCCTCAAAAATAGGAACTTTTAAAAGTTAAGTTACTCCACTTTAAAAAGGAACTTTTAAAAGTTACAGTTCCTCAAAAATAAAAGGAACTTTTGAGTTCCCAAATTATTAAAAGTTCCTGCTTAAAAGTTCCTTTTGCGACAACATTCTGGGATGAAGGATTAATGTTGAGGTTTTGGTCCCGCGAAATTGCGAGACGAGAAGCAAGCAAAATAGGGGAGGCTGATCAAATGTATCGTTTAATTTTTAAAATGTGTTTATTTATATATACCAGTTATATATTTAAGAAGCTACTTGTTTTATCATATATATCATATTATTGTTATTTGAAATTACATAATTTAACAAAACAAACATAAATTGAAAACAAAGATTTTTTGTTCTTTTTTAGGACGGAATCCGAATAGTAAGTTACATCGGTACTGTACTACTACAAAGTCTACATATAAAAAACATACTTCAAGCACATCTTAACAATAGCCCTGACACTTTTCAGGCATCTAGTGGCGAAAAAATGAACTCGGTCAGTTTTTAATGTAGCGGCAATGGCGGTTTTTGTGAACACCGCGAAATGCGAAAGGAACTTTTAGAACATTTTTAAAAGTTCCACGAAAATTGTAACGTTTGTATTAAAAGTTCCTCGAGTAAAGAAAGGAACTCGTTCCTTAAAAAGTTCCCGAAAAAGGAACGCGTTCCTAGGAACGCGTTCCTTTTGAAAAGTTCCTACCCAACACTGCTAAGTTCATAATATACTGTAATAGATGAACTTGAACTTTTAAACATAATAGGATCCAAAAAACATGAAGTTGATTTAAAAAATAACTCGTCCAACAGCCAACACTGGTGGCACCTGTCACCTCACCTCTCTTGTATTCAAGACATGTTTAGATGTTAGCATCGTGTGAGATCATAATTATTACTATAGTTTAAATTTAGCGCGCACGTCTGGTGCAAAGTATCTTAGTGGTGGTAAAGAAAGAAGGCAGTGGACGAGAGAGGAGGAGGGGAGAAGATGGCGTGGTACGATGAGGGGTGGTTTTGAGGAGGTTTGAGTTGAGTGCGAGTAAACGGTGAAGTTATGTATTAATGTGTTTAAAATAAAGCCATCTTGAGTTATTGAAAAGAAAGTGTTTTTATTTAACGTCGGAGGAAGGTTCTAACAAGTCAGAAGTGGGATACCGCCGCGAATCTTGACGAGAAGAATAGGGGTAGTTTGTGAGCATACGTCCTTGAACAGGTGCAGTGAACTTGGAACATTCTAGAACGTACAATAGAACTTAAAATTGCGTTTTATATGTGAAAGTGATAAATCGATAGTACGTCAAAATCGATTTCTGTACGATGCGAGTATTTTGAGATTGTTCATGGAACGGGACAAAGATATATTTTACGATTTATAATATTTTATTTTCTGGGATACATGTGCGGGCTCTTTTAGGCGCGAAGCTTACGGAATAGACGGCCATTTTCCTTCCGGAAGTGACGGAAACCAAAGAGCTTAGAAGAAAAGAAGTGTTATGCGGGCAGTGCAGTGACGAATATCAAGGAGCTTGGAAGGGAAGAAGTTTTAAGTTGGCAACGCGAGAGAGCATTGAACTTTTGACAGGACTGTTGGTAGTAGAAAATAACAAATGTGTGTAGAGCGGGATTTTTGAAAGAAGTAGAAATGGAAAGATTTAATTACACTAACGCTGACAGTGGAATTAATAATGACGAGGCTGAAATTATCGATGTAACAGGTAGGTCCAGTGAGCCTGGCGCTAATAGCACTAATATGCCTGACATTAATAATGAAGTAGGTGCTGCTAGTTTAAACTCTCAGCAAAATGCAGCCATTGGCGACAACCCTATGATGGCCATACTTATGCAAATGCTAGAGCAGAACAGGCAGAGAGATGAAACCATAATGAGACTGCTGTTGTCCAGAGAGTCGGAATCGAGGACAAACCCATCTCATGCTGCTCAATCAGTTGGACAAGATGCCTACCACATTATGCCGGACTTGTCTAAAAATATTGGAGATTTTGATGGGGAAGGCACAGGTGGGTCCTGGTTGCAAGCGTTGGAAACGACCTCTCACCTTCATGGTTGGCCAGATGCATTTAAGCTGGAGGCTGCACGGTCCCACCTTACAAAGGCAGCCCACCATTGGTACATGGCTCGAATTGAGGAATTTACGTCTTGGGACGAATTTAAACGACAGTTCAAGAAAACGTTTATTGGGGATACTGGAATGAGCGTACCAGAACGATGGAAAAAGATGAACGAGCGACACCAGTTGAGGGGTGAAAATACTAACAATTATTTTCACGAGAAAATACGATTGTGTAGAGATCTCAGGCTGAATTTCGAGGACTCGAAGCGACAACTACTGATTGGACTGTGGTCCCGAGAGCTAAGCGGAGTATTAATGGCGAAACAACACTTCGATGAAGATGAACTGTTAAGGGATGTACGCTGTTTTGAAGAAATAGAACGAGAAAGGGCAGATCGAATCCATAGCAGAAGAGAAGCACAGAAGAAGCCATCACAACCAACACAACAAACTCAAAGACAATCATCCATACACCAGGTGAAAAATGAAGATACAGTAGTCAGTCAACAAAAGCCAATACAAAATCAACAAGTAGCAGAGCAACGTCCAAGGTATGACAAGGCTAAGGGAGTAGTTACAAGAAATGACCAAGGTGAGCCAAAATGTTTTAACTGCAATTGTTTTGGCCATATCTCTAGGGACTGTCCAATGCCAAGAAGGCAGACTGTATGCCATAGTTGCGGCAAGGCGGGCCATATCCAGCGTTTCTGCACGGAAACGTCACGTAATGTACCACAAGGAAATACGACTGTCAATGTTATTAGTGAGAGCACGTGTCGCAATCAGGGAGCAGGTATCACTAAGTACATGAAGGATGCTAAGTTAAATGGGAGGGTCACACTAAATGCCCTAATCGATACAGGCTGCTCAACATGTACGATAACTGAGTCAGCAGCCAGGCAAGCAAAATTGGAAATTGATTCTGATGCGAGTCCTTTATTCGGGTTCGGCAGCACGACCAAGGAAGTATTGACCGCCTTGGGACGTGTGACTGTCAACCTAGAAATAGACAACATCTGTGGACGGGTCACTCTGTTGGTGGTCCCAGATTCTGTACAGCCATCAGATCTGCTTGTAGGACGGTCGTGGATAGACCAACCACATGTAGCATACCTAAAAATAGATGATACCTTGAAGTTGGGCTATCGCGACGAAGAGCCGTTCGCAAGTCTTGTTGTGGACGCTACGCCAGCTAAACTTAAGGTCATGGTTAAAAGCGACACAACACTGAATCAGAATGTTGTTAATTGGGTCAATGTACATGTAAACGCAGGACCCAATTCGCACATAATCATGTCACCCGACAATAACGAGAAGTCACTGGGAAGTCTTTTCAAAGTAAATAATGGTGAGACCCAGATACCGGTTTATGGATCCTACGGAGGAGACATACGACTTAAGAAAGGTCAATGTTTAGGAAAGGCGGAAGAGGTAATACTTACCGAGTTGAATGGAGACGCGACGAGCAAGGACGTAGTTGACACTATTGAGAGTTGCGACGTGAGGAAAGAGACAGAGGCAAACGATGGGGAGATGCTGTTGCAGTGCAATAGCAACACAACGAAGAAAAAGCAACCAATACACCTAGAAGACCTTAACGTAGGCGAAACCATAACAAATGCACAGTCCATTGAACTTTTAGAGTTGTTAAATGAGTTCCGACACTGTTTTGCTAAGGATCTTCACGAACTAGGATGCACTGATGCAGTCGCTATGGACATCATCGAAAAGGAGGGCAGTAAGCCAGTAACGAGCCGACCGTACAAAACTACTGCAAGCGAACGCGAAGAGATTAAACGCATAGTCAGAGAATGGAAGGACAGTGGTATCATAAGTGAGACTAGGTCCCCGTACGCTAGTCCGGTACTGCTTGTACGCAAGAAAAGTGGGGAAAGTAGACTAGTGGTCGACTACCGGAAGTTAAACGAACAAACGGTAAGGCAGCATTACCCGTTACCGAACATTGACGACCAGCTTGAAAATCTTTCGGGATGTAAATTGTTCACGGTACTTGACTTGGTCCACGGGTATTTGCAGATACCATTATCGGAAGAAGCAAAGGCCAAAACCAGTTTCATAACTCCCGACGAAACAGGTCAATTCGAAAGGATGATGTTCGGTTTGTGTAACGGACCATCGGAGTTTCAACGCCTGATGAACGTGGTGCTGGGACCGTTGCGTAACAAAATAGCCTCATGCTATTTGGATGACTTACTTATATATGCGAAGGACTGGCCTGAAATGCTAGACAGGCTGCGACAAGTATTGACCGCAATCGGAAATGCAAAGCTAACATTGAAAATTTCCAAATGTGAGTTTGCCAAACCGCAGGTTGATTATTTGGGGTTTGTAATTGCAAATGGAAGTATCCAACCAGGTGCAGGGAAGGTGCAAGTGGTTAGGGACTTTCCACGACCACGAAATGTACACGAGGTTCGGAGATATCTAGGTCTCACGGGTTTCTTCAGGCGATTCATCGGAAGATACGCAGAGCGGGCGGAGCCTCTCACCCGGTTGACACAGAAAACCCAACCATTCGTCTGGGGAGACGAACAAGAAGATTCGTTCAACGATTTGAAAGAAGCATTGACCAGTAAACCAGTGCTAGCTCTCTACAACCCCAAGGCTTACACGGAGCTACACACGGATGCTAGTAGCCATGGCCTTGCTGGAATGCTGTTACAAAAGGGAGACGACGAAAAACTACACCTTGTGCACTGTGTGAGCAAACGAACAAGCGAGTGTGAGCGCCACTACCACAGCAGTCGGCTCGAATTGATGGCAATGGTATGGTCCATTGGGCGATTGCGTTCATTCCTACTTGGGATTTCGTTCGTAATCGTGACGGATTGTAAATCGTTGATTTACCTGAACGAAAAGAAAACCCTTAATCCTATTGTGGCTAGGATGTTTGATTTAATCCAAGAGTACAACTTCGAGGTGAAGCATCGACCAGGCGACAAGATTCAACATGTTGATGCACTTAGTCGTGCTCCAGTCGACGAAGCCAGCGATACTATGGATGAGATCATCAGTGATAGACTTGATGTTCTCCTGACGATGTCGGTAGCAGACCAAGTACTCATGATGCAGCGTGGAGATGAGAAGCTTCTCAGTATAATCAAGACGGTAACGACCGAGAAGACGGAAATGACAGGGAAGATGGAAATGACAGGGAAGACGGAAATGACAGGGAAGACGGTAACGACCGAGAAGACGGAAATGACAGGGAAGATGGAAATGACAGGGAAGACGGAAATGACAGGGAAGACGGAAATGACAAGGCAACAACGAAGGCAGCAGGGAAGACAACGAAACTGGTGATGAGAATGATGATAACGAGAACGATGATGACGAGAACGATGATGACGAGAACGATGATGACGAGAACGATGATGACGAGAACGAGGATGACGGCTTACGAGATGAAGACGATGACGAAGAAGAACAAATTGAAGACGACGAAGTAGATGTAGCATTAGACTTAGGGCGGCCAAAACGTCAAATTCAAAAGCCGCGTTTCCTTAAGGACTTTGTCTAAGATTATGTGTTGTTCCTTTTCTTAAAATACAGGAGTAGTTTATTATAAAATGTTTGTCATTCATTAGTTAAAGAGTCAAGTTCAAAAACTACTTATTGAAAGTTCTAGGTTAATTGAGGTCAATTAAATAGTAGGATGGCCGAGTGTGAGATCATAATTATTACTATAGTTTAAATTTAGCGCGCACGTCTGGTGCAAAGTATCTTAGTGGTGGTAAAGAAAGAAGGCAGTGGACGAGAGAGGAGGAGGGGAGAAGATGGCGTGGTACGATGAGGGGTGGTTTTGAGGAGGTTTGAGTTGAGTGCGAGTAAACGGTGAAGTTATGTATTAATGTGTTTAAAATAAAGCCATCTTGAGTTATTGAAAAGAAAGTGTTTTTATTTAACGTCGGAGGAAGGTTCTAACAATCGCAACTGATTTCCTTGTGTAATACAGTATGATCAATATGGATGGAGACTAGTTTGTTTATTTTCTTGCCTTGTGATTTTCAGATGTTATAATTTACTTAGTACATAGTTAGTTACTTTAGCCTACCTTTTCTTATTTGATTGTTGTTAATTTGTTTGCACATAACTGTGTCACATTGACATCGAATAAAAGCACTGCAAAATGTACAATTTGTTGTGTCTTGCTCTTAAATCCTCTTGTCCTTTTTAATGACTCATATGTGTATGTAGTCTTGTTACAATATATACTTTATCATCAGTGTTTAGTTATGCTGTACAGTTTATATCCCACTGGTCATGTGATAGAAATTTACATTAATTAACTGTACCAAATAAATGAATAGGTGCAATAAAGATTGTAGACATCAGAGTAAAACTCATATTATAATTTATATATATTTTATTCCAGAGCAAAGTATCCAAGCGTATACGTAATTAGGCCTAATCATAGAGTTACTTTAAGGTTTAAGCTTGTAGCTCCATTTCTTATTAGATAAGATATCAAACAAACAAATAAACAAACATGAATGTGCAATAGTGCCAATTGGCAGGTATCACTGATACAGTAGGCCTACAATGAAGCTGAATTCCATTACTCCAGCTATGCCAGTTTTTTGTTACAGTAAAGAAACTGTTTCAATTTCTTGACCTAGTCTAGGCTTCTTACAAACGTTGATTCGCACTTGTAAGGCTTCGCTCTAATTAGACAAGCCTAGTCAGTAAGGTGTGCAAAATATTGCACTGTGCGAAATTGCAGTCGAGCAAACTTGCTTTTGCAAGCACCTCGGCATGAAATTTGTAGTCTAGCCGGCGGGGATATCAACTGGTGTTGCCTCCGCCATGCTGGTTGGCTTGTTGAAGGGAAGCGCGACATGGGAGTACCAGAGAGGGCTGGAGACCCACGGAGACGATCCTTGGGCAGGCGCTGGAATACACAACAAGGCAGTGTTAATGGGTTACCCAATGTACGCCCTGCCCAGCTCGACACTAGCCCCACCATGCTACCAATCTCCTAGCGGAGTTTCGGTAAACTATAAAGTCCGGTCGTTTCTTGGGCACAAAAATTACCATTCTTGTGCCCGTTGTAAAAGTCTTAATTCAGATCAGATCAATTCATTTGTTTAACTGAATGATTCTCTCATTTGAATAAAATGAGATTTTTAATCTTGTGGAAATGGATGCGACGACCTGACGGGAGATCGACAAACTCCCGTCAGGAGATATATGGACCTTGCCGTACTACCAGCTCAAGGCTAGAGGCTACTGGATGGGTCAATCAGTGATCTGACTGTCGGAGATTAAGTAGAGCTTAGCGAGGGCTGGTAAAAAAAAAGTGCTGCGAGGGAGAAAGTGGGAGTGCAAACATCGTCGCCGACGCACACAAGAAGAGTGATTGTCATTTGTCTATCACAGTTTAAAATGGTACAAGGTGGTGTGTGATATCAAGAAAAAAACGGCAAATGGGCGATCTAAAAATCGGAAGGTATTTACGTTTGAAACCTCTTAAAACAGAGTTTAGTTTGAAAACGTGCAGTCAACTTATTTCTGCGGAGGGATAATTATGGAACTGTGGGTACAAACCAAAAACCTATAAATAAATTAGGGATGTGCAGGTACCCGAAAAACGGGTATTTTTCGGATAGCAAGATTTACCCGAGGTCGGGTCGGGCCGTAAATTATGACTAAAAAAATCGGGTCGGGTAGGACAACCCACTTTTTAGGTTATGGTTGTTAAAATTGTGAATTTCAAGACCAAGCTGTAGGGAATATTATAATATCTTTGCTTGGGAGGAACTGATATTTGTATGAGGATGCCTTACCTTCTATCTTACTTTATTATTATTTCCTAGTTATACTTATTTTAAATTTACTTTGCATATGATTGGGCAGTGTAGGTGAATAACAGGATGTATTCTGACCATTTCTGGAGCCCGATTCTCTAAATTTGCTCTAAATCTGTGGTAAATTTCTCACCGGTTTCTGTCGTTATGGAAGGCGAATGGATGGCTGTGATTGGGTCACAGCCTTCTCATAACGACCAAAACCGGTGATCACCTTATCTTTGAAGCCGCTGACAGTGCTCATATAAAAAAGATGGCGACCATAATGCCAGAAACCCACCGCCTTCTTGCCGGAAATAGCGCTAAATATGGCGGGAAATTAAAATTTTCAAATACTTTGAAAATTCGAATCTGGTAGATTCGTATTCAAACTTCATGGATTCGTAAACCAAAACATTTTATGTAACGTATTTTGTCTAATCGATAAATTGGTATTAATTTTTACTTTTTTACACTACCCGACCCGAGCCCGACCCGAGTTCAAAAATCACTACCCGCACATCCCTAAAATAAATTATACCACAATTGATTGGGGACAATTGATTGGGGACATTTATGGATGTGTTCCCACCGTTGACAATATGAGCACCAGATGGTAGCTACAAGATAAATTTTCGAAGTTGAACCTCAGCCCAAATCAGGAATCGAACCCTGGACCTGGAAGCACGGCCATAAATTCCCAAGACAAACGAACCGCACCATATGAAAATACCTTCAATGTAAACGACTGTTTGCAGTATTGACTGCTGTCCGTCGCTGGTTATAATGTTCTGACCAAAGTCTGCTGACCACTCATAGACTCCTTCCGGCTGCCCCTGTTTGAAGTCAACCTACAACAAGTGATGAGTACAAATTAAAAAAATTAGTTAGTGACAGTTTAAATTTGTTTGTGTTAATAAATTGCAAGTGAAGTTTTCATCAACTATCTCTTTAGCAAGAAGAATGAACCGTTTTTAATGGTGAATTTATATAATAATTTAAAAAATCATTGTTAAAAATTATCTGGGGAGATTTTTTTAATGAACTATGTTTGTCAATGAAGTATAACTGCAGTTAATTATTTTGTAGAACCATCTCTACAACAACAATTTATACCAACGAAAGTATTCTGATGCTTATGACACAGCCGATTCCACGGTGCAACTTAATTTACTACTTCACTATTTCTTACCATCTAATTTAAGCGGGTCCATTGGGGATAATTTAAGACCGTTCGTTGGTTATTTGTAACGGTGGGTGTGACCAAACCACGTGTGCACTCGACTAAGCCAAACCAATAATTTACGAATGTGTGAAAGAACGCCAGTTTTCTGTTGATTTTCTTTCCATTGGCGCGGTTGAAAGGGGCCACATGGGGGACAATGACCTGAGGTCGGTACGGAATACTTTCATTGGGGCTAAGTGTTAATTGTTGCACTGTGGTGAGCTCACATTTTTTTAGTTTACATACAGTTTATTCTTTCAAAAATACGATACATAAACAAATTTAGAACAAAATCACACAGAAAGAAGCCCACGTAGGGTAAAAACTTATAGTTACGTACTTGTGAAGTCCAGTGGCCACTACTATTCCTCAAACTCCTATAGGAAGCCCTGAAAGAAGACACTTTCGGTGTCCCACATTGTGACGGTGGCCCGTCAGCCCGCACAGTTGGCACCAAGCAGGCGGCGACAGACAGGGCTACCAACAGCAACATGGCGCGGTGAAGACAGAGCTACTGTGGACGGGGTCACAGCTTTATAGCTCTCCCTCCGCACGCTCTGTGGTGGCCCTACCACTTCCGAGACGAACCATCAGCTGTGGTGTAAAGTTGCCACGAAGTGTCTGTCTAGTGAAAGACTATCTTTATACTTGTCCCGAAACAACCTTACACATGCTGAATGTGTTTTCATAGATGAATGATTCGTTGCCGACCAAGCGAGGCTCCATTACCAAACGAACAACGATCGCCACGAGCAGTGGCGTATCCAGGAATTGACAATGGGGGGGGTCGAACATCCCAAGCAGACAGGGGTCTGGGGCGAAAGCCCCAGCCGCCGGAGGCCAATCCGCCGAAGGCGATTATTTTTTCTTCATTTATGACGTTTTAAACGCCTGAAAACACGTTTCAGAATAAGAAAATGTCATAGAATAGGTTTAAGAGAATGTCAGAATGACTACAAAGAAAATTAAAAACCCAGTCACAGAACAACAAAATTACTGCAAAAATAAATATCTTTCCTATATTTTTATTTTAATTGTTGGCAAGTCTCCTCGTAACTGGTAGTGTTGTATTTTGTGGTAATATCTATACATTTGTTTACACGTTTCTGACGAATGTTTTAGCACTGATTACAAAACAATAGATTATAGATTATAGACAATAGGTCCTAGGCAGCTCTTCCTGACGACCAAGAGCCCAAAGTCGTATGATTTAACGGTTGAGTATGTTATTAAACAATAATGAAAATAGTAGTTTCCTCTTCCCTCCTCCTTTCCTTCCTTCTCTCCGCATGTAATTTTTTTTTGGCATGGGGGGGGGGGTTTGAACCCCATAACCCCCCCTTGGATACGCCACTGGCCACGAGCACATCTCCGCGCGCGAAAGCTTGCGCGCGCATCCGGGTCTAGTCTATTCGTTTTTTTAGGGGCGGCAGTTGCTATCGGCAGTGTGGTCGGGAACACATCTCTGCCGCGCGCTTACGGCCGGCCGTAGCCAGCAGGCTACGGCAAAACTACGTTCAGCCAATATTTAACTCATGGTTTCAAGATAACCAATACGCGCATCAAACATTGAATCACATAAATACTTTTGTCTAACCTTCCTCTACACGATGATGTGCACTATATTTGTCAAACATTAATAGTTAATAAAATAATGCCATGCAAGCAGAGCAATGTTAGTGGAAACCTTTCGATGATTTCTACATTTTTTACGATCGCAATTTGTATGGTTTACAAGAAACCTGTCACAAATATAAAAGTATCGTCGTCAAGGTATAACTGTCATCTTTCTTGTGCCGCTTATAATATTGCTCTAGCTTTAATAGTTTCTGAAATAATGCAATGTAAGTGAAGCCATGTTTTGCCGCTACCGTTCACGCGCCGAGCGCGAGGATCACGCGTTTATGCGCTATCACCTGCATTCCAGTCGACTTTGACTCGCCCGTTTTGGCCAAGGGAGATGTGGTGTTGGTCCATCTATAACTGTATATGATGCGAACCACTCATCTATGACGAAAGCATATTCTGTAAGGTTGTTTCGGGGCAAGTATATACAGCAAGTTGGTGTTAAAAACTGTCAGTATACTTGTCCCGAAACAACCTTACAGATGATGATCGTGGCCGACCAGCGAGGATCCATTGCAAATACCGTTTGCTGATTGGCCACGACGAACCACTCGTCTAGTACGAAAGCATCTGAGGTCGTTTCGGGACGAGTATAGCCTCCACGCACGCAGCAAGAGAAAACAAGAAGGTATCAGTCCAAAACATCCCTCTGGTCGAGGTGGACCCCTCCTCGTTGTGACCTGTGTCCGCAAAGAGGCTCTCGTGCACTTCTTGTCATTATTCACCTCACGTGGTCGTCTTTTATTTTGTCCTCTTCCTACTTACTCATTTCTACTTCATACTTGCTTCCATACTTGCTCTTTGGGATCCAAACTACAGTGTGGGAGGTTCTCCCGCGACCCTTTAAACTGCATGCCTATCCCTCTATCTATCCCTCCCCCCCTCCCCCGCTTATTTTGGACTCCCTGATGACCCCGGCGATGTGCAATCTGATTCGGCCTGTCAAGTACATCGTAAAACACCAAACAACTAACAAACGTAGGTACGTGAGTGAGTGAGTGAGTGAGTGAGTGAGTGAGTGAGTGAGTGAGTGAGTGAGTGAGTGAGTGAGTGAGTGAGTGAGTGAGTGAGTGAGTGGGTGAGTGAGTGAGTGAGTGAGTGAGTCAGTGAGTCAGTGAGTGAGTGAGTGAGTGAGTGAGTGAGTGAGTGAGTGAGTGAGTGAGTGAGCGAGTGAGTGAGTGAGTGAGTGAGTCAGTGAGTCAGTGAGTGAGTGAGTGAGTGAGTGAGTGAGTGAGTGAGTGAGTGAGTGAGTGAGTGAGAGTGAGTGAGTGAGATTGAGTGAGTGGGTGAGTGAGTGAGTGATTGATATGAGTGAGTGAGTGATTGATATAAGTGAGTGAGTGATTGATATGAGTGAGTGAGTGATTGATATGAGTGAGTGAGTGAGAGTGAGTGAGTGAGTGAGTGATTGATATGAGTGAGTGAGTTAGAGAGTGGGTGAGTGAGTGAGTGAGTGAGTGATTGATATGAGTGAGTGAGTGATTGATATAAGTGAGTGAGTGATTGATATGAGTGAGTGAGTGATTGATATGAGTGAGTGAGTGATTGATATAAGTGAGTGAGTGATTGATATGAGTGAGTGAGTGATTGATATGAGTGAGTGAGTGAGAGTGAGTGAGTGAGTGAGTGATTGATATGAGTGAGTGAGTTAGAGAGTGAGCGAGTGGGTGAGTGATTGAGTGAGTGAGTGAGTCAGTGAGTGAGTGAGTGAGTGAGTGATTTATATGAGTGAGTGAGTTAGAGAGTGAGCGAGTGGGTGAGTGACGAATGCGGGATCATACATATTTACTCGCGCATGGTAACTTGTCCTTGCGCTATTTCCTCCGGCTGACCAATAAATAAGATACGTTTGTTTGTCAGGAAATGTTTGTTTTGCGCAGATGTGATTAGAAAAAAACAGCTAAATATGGGGACCCACATCCCCGTTTGGTAGGAAGTGGCTTAATTCAAGCCTTACCCTACTTACTGTCTGTCGTCGAAGACCGGCAGCGATTTGGCGTTAGGTCACCGCAAAATAATTATTTTGGCGGATGGATAGCGCTAAATTAAAGAGTTGGTTTTAGTTATCTAATAGACATTACATGATATTTCTTGATAAGACAGATGTGGTTTGGAAAGAACTCAAAGCTGATTGAGGCAGGCACTCATTCGTCACTCACTGCACTCACTGCACTCACTCACTCACTCACTCACTCACTCACTCACTCACTCACTCACTCACTCACTCAGGTTGCTCCTCGTGGTGACCGATGCTGGCAAAGAGAGCGCTTGTGCAAAGGCAAAGCCTCAACGAGCTTCTAAGAGTAGTGTACCATACCACTAAACCAAGGTCCGTAAGACGTAAATCCCCTGACGGGGGCTCGTCAAACTCCCAAGTTTACCGAACCTCCGCAGGGGATTGTTAGTCCTTGCCAACTCAAGAAATCGCAGCACTGGGGACGGTACAAGTAATGCTTGTTGCACTACATGGACGTCGACGTGCGTCGAGTGCCGGAAGTGGATGATCCGAAGAAGTTGGAACCAACCAACTTCGGCGCTTGCAAGCACCGCTTCGTCCTGATTGGTCGGATCATCCACTTCCGGCGCTCGGCGCTCGTCGACGTCCATGTAGTGCAACAAGCATTAGTCATAGTCGTCGCCTACCCCTAGGGGCGACGCTATGCTATGGATTTGTGCTTTGGATTTGTGTTCTATATGGGAAATAACACGCATGAAACTGTTACCTGTAACAACGGGCGCCCCTAGAGGTAAGGGACGACTATGAATACGGACCAACTTAAAACATTAGAAAATTAGCAGCTGTCACTTGTCAGACTGCAATGCTTGGAATTCATAGTTATAGATGTCAGCGCAACGCCATGTACAGAGCATAAAGAAATAAAACAGGGTACAGAGAGCGTTGTGAGCGATCCAGCCAACAGTCACTGAATATTGGATACACACAACTTTCAACAATACAAATTTCTAAGTCGTTAGAAAGACTACTAGAGTTCTTTGAAATCGATGGATATTTTCTCAATAGCAGGTGATTATGACATCACACGCAGACAAACAACGTGTTGCTAGGCAACTCCATTGTTGTATCTTTCTTTGATTGGTGCACATTTAATGTTTGTCCGAAACAAAACACGGCAACATGGGTATTGTGCTATAATAATTACTTCACTGTCTTGTAGAGAGGTTAGAGCTCAGTGGCCGGAACGCTCGAAGCCCTGCAGTGTATACTGTATAGTCGTTTGTTGTATAGTTGTCCCAAGACTACCTTACTCATGCTTTCGTCACAGGCGACTGGTTCGTAGCCAATCAGCGATCGGTATTGGCCCGCATGTGTCTCGGGCGGTTCGCTGGTTGGCTACGACTGCCCCGGATGTGACGAAAGCAGGTGTAAAGTAATCTTGGGTCCACTATACGCCTCCCCATATTACTGTTGGACTAGCTTCTGGAGGCCACAATGGCATGTGGTTGGTAGTTCATTCTTACTATGTTTCAGCTGGCATTTGATGCAAATTCCACTCTTCTCTTACTTTGCTTTGCTAATATTTGTTGAAAGCAATTCATAAACAAACTCCTTTGTTTCGATTACTCTTTTAGTCGTTTACAAAGGCATATCGTAAACTTTATCGGGAGATATACTTGTCCAAACTCTTCAATATTTCCCCGTAAACCTACTCGTCTTCTATTGCCAGCTAAAATGTCACCATACATTCCCAAAGATGTTGAAACGTGAAATAATACTATAGGTGGCCATCAAAATGAACGTTCTGACGTCACGTGAATACTCCCTATATGTTTTTACATTGTTGTCATATAGTTGCTTGGTTATTATACGGGCTAAAAAGAGCGTCAATTTCCTATACAGAAATGAGAATCATAAACGCACTCTCTAACAATGTAGGCCTAATATGGGGATGGGACGTACAACCCTAATATCATCATCATCTTTATGTCCAGGATAGTATGATCTGTACTTAAGTTTTTCTTATGAAAACTGGCATGTAACAAAACAATTAAATAGCGACCATAAACAAATTATATAGGTACGTATTTCCTGAGGAGGTAAACAACACTAATGACCGGTCTTACAATCTCTTAATAGGAAAGTTATTTGTAGCAATTAAGCTATTTGGAGGATTGCAAGGGTTTTGATTGGTGGTTGCCATGGAAAAAAAGTAGTTATTGGGACATTCTAAGACTGGACCTAAGGACCGGTCTTACAATCTCCTAATAGGAAAGTTATTTGTAGCAATTAAGCTATTTGGAGGATTTCAAGGGTTTTGATTGGTGGTTGCCATGGAGACAACAAGCTATTCGACGAATAAGTAGTTATTGGGATATTGTAAGACTGGACCTAAATATAATATAGATAATACAATAAGGAAGGAACGAAGAACAAATTACGTTACAGAATGGAGGGAAAGTAAACTGCGGAGGAAAAAGGTTAAGTGTAGATTTGGGTAATTTAACAGTGCAGATAAATCAAGCCAGGAGGAGTGGACAAATACCGCATGCCAATAAAAAATATATTGGCCTTTTGCCAAATGCGCAGACAGTGTCGAACTGAAAGTGCACTAAAATATGTCCTGCTAGACGTAGGTCGTCTTGACTGGAGCTGGAAGAACTATGTTTATTCGGTTTATGCCAGCATATGCGGGCCAACATAGCTCCGCAGTATCCGCACGCTTCTGTCTTTACGGCCTCACGATGCGTAATCGGGGCAAAAGGAAAGGATGCGGATGATATTCATTTTACAATTCATATTTGCAGCGTAAGATAGTTAAATATATTTTTATTATCTTATCATAACAGGTAGTAAGTTACACATTGAAAATTAAGTAGATATTTTTCAAACGAAATAGAATATGTTCTCACTTCTCAGTTTTTCTTTCTTGAATGCCTAGGCACAGCGAGGTCTTTAGAATATGCCGTTCGACACAGACATTGATATTTCCTCATTGAAAAGACAATCATCTGCGCAATTGACTTTTCCAGCTGCGCTAACAGTGTACCCAGCTGCATGTGTGGCAAGATGGCGGTTAGTGGCGGTAGCTCTGTGTCTGTGCTCCGGTTGTTATTATTATTTATCGTGGTTTTTCGAGTGTGTGTTGCACGGGTTGATCGTGAAGTGAACGGTAGTGTGGTGAAGGAAAGAGTGTTCAGTGGTTCTATTCTGGAAGAGCTTATGGTAGTTTGTAATGTGCAAATTAGTTGTCGAACTTTGTGTGCACATGCAATCCTGCACAGGCCGGTCTTGCATCAAGTTTCGAACGTTGGGCTAAGCGGGCAGGACACATTCCACGGGAGAAGAAAGAAGGGTCGCGTCACCCGCTCCGTCGTCCGCCTACCTGTCTCCAGCTTCGCAGTCACAGCGCTCCTCGTCGCATTGTGTGGTGACGTTCAGATCAACCCCGGCCCACCTGTCAATGTCAACAACCCAGACCAAGCGGAAAACGTCAGAAACACGTGTTCGATTTGTGTAACAACAGGGCGCAGAAACCAAACCTTCGTAACGTGTGTACAGTGTAGAAACAAAGATCACAGAACTTGTGCTAACATCTCCACATCGCAGTACAGTCTCATAAGCAAGGGCAAGTCACGTTACTTATGCTGGGCTTGTAGTGTACCGCAGTTTTCAAATACAATGTTCGAAACCAGTACTGACTCCATCTCAACTTCTTCACTTTCAAATAGGGGCGATCCTTCTAGAGTTACCTTGCTATCTTTCAATGCCCGAAGTTTAAACAACAAAATACGTAGACCCCACATTCAGGCCTGGGTAGCTCAACAGAATCCAAGCATTATGTGCATATGCGAAACTTGGTTATCGACAGATACGGACGACAATGAGATATTCCCCTCGTATAACATCTTTAGGAAAGACAGAGGCTCCAAAGGTGGTGGCGTCTTGATAGCCGTCAAGTCGGAATTGAATCCTACGCGCATTGAACACCTAGAAACAGACTCGGAGATAGTTTGGGTTGAGTTCGAATCGTGGGGAAGGCGATATCTTCTGGGGTCGGCATACAGATCTACAAGCAACACAGAAGTGAAAAACAACTTGCTGATTGAATCTTTACGTCGCACACACGCTATTAGCAACAGGTACAAGGGGATAATTATATGTGGCGACTTTAATCTTGACATTGCCTGGAACCACGATGCCCCGAGTCCTAAAGTTAATTCAACGGAGAAAAGACTTGCTGAAACGTATTTAAGCTGTTTTTACGACCTTCTCCTCTCTCAAATGGTAACCGAAGCTACTAGGGTCACTTCAAGTTGCAGGTCACTAATTGACCTTGTACTCTGTAATGATCCACAGTTGGTTGAATCGACTGAGGTAATCCCGGGTGTAAGTGACCACCATGCTATCAAATCAACGTTGAAATGTCATCTACCCAAACATAAAGTTATAAGAAAAACTGTGCTTAATTATGCTAAAGCGGACTGGAATTTATTGAATAATTTGCTGAGAGAAAAGCTACCTTCCTTAACAGACAACAAAACCATTGAAATAGTATGGGCCCAGTGGCGGGACACTTTTTGGGATTGTGTTCACTCAGCTATACCAAGTATTACAATCAAGGGCAATCGGCGTGCCCCGTGGATATCAGGTGACATTATTAAGTTAATAAAGAAAAGAGATTTCATCTATAAAAAATGGAAAATAAATCAAAATGAGACAAACTGGAACAAATACACCGATATTAAAAAGAAAACTAAGACACTGATTAGAAAAACTCACAGGGAATATGTTTGGAAACTGGGATCTGAAAACAAAAGCAAGGACTTGTGGAAATATATTCACAGCAAAAGTGGGAGCGCTGCGCCGACTCATTACATAGACAATGATAAAACTATAATTGATTCCAAGGAGATTGCTGAGGCCTTCAGTGCGGGTTTTAAAAACAATTTTAGCGCTCCACTTTCAGACAACTTAGATCTTATCGGCATAAACGGAACCCCCGCCCATCAACAACTAACGACCCTACATGTGTCTCATGGTGAAGTCTTACATCGACTGCGAGAGCTTCGACCCGGCACAGCACCTGGCCCTGACGAGATTCCTTCAAGAATTCTCGTTCAGTGTGCCGCAGCAGTAACGCCATCTCTTGCTCACCTATTTAATCTGTCACTCTCTACAGGCGAGATCCCGGAAGAATGGAAGCGCGCAAACATCGTCCCTATTTTTAAATCTGGCGCCAAAGTGAACATTGAAAACTACAGACCAGTGGCGTTGACATCAATTGTTTGCAAACTTTTAGAAAAAATTATACATCAGCCTATATTAAATCATCTCGTGGACAATGGCATAATCAATAAACATCAACACGGATTTCTACCCAAACGCTCATGTACGACAATGCTTGCTAAGTTAATAGAAGACTGGCAACACAATCTAGACATCAAGTCGGTGAAACAGGTGGACACAATTTGTTTGGACCTTAGTAAAGCGTTCGATATGGTCCCTCATCGCCGACTTCTCAGAAAGCTGAATCACTATGGGATTAAAGGCTCTCTGCTTAAGTGGTGTGAGTCATTTTTAACCAACAGAAGTCAAAGTGTTGTGCACAATGGTTCGAAATCTAATTCCGTTAAAGTTGTTTCCGAGGTGCCTCAGGGCTCAGTATTAGGGCCATTGTTTTTTGTCATCTACATGATAGACTTACCTTCTTGTGTCTCGTCTAAGGTTTTAATGTACGCTGACGACTGTACGCTGTAC
>OX246741.1:34315487-34672657 GCA_945910005.1 Isoperla grammatica
CCGATCACCTTGAAATTTGGACCATCCACAAGCCTCGATGTGGATTGAAGGTGTATAGTTTTGAGGCAAAATCGTTTGAAAAGTTACAAAGTTACACCATAGTTACTGCAAAATATTTTTCTGAAACAAAATGGCGGCAAAATGTGAGATAGCCATATTTTTTTAATGCTTTTTCCGGTCACGAATATGTTCATTTAATGGCTATTTTATCAATATTGGCAAAGTTACACAAAAGTTAACGAAAATATTTTTCTGAAAAACAGTAACAGCAAAATGTGAGGTGGCTATCTTGTAGTACATTTTCATACGGTCACGAATATACTAATGTAGACGCGATCGGATACGTATTAGAGGCAGATATTACATTTATATTGCTGTCAATAACTGTTAGTAACGGTGGCGGACCGCAGCGAAAACATGACAAAGAAAATTCTTAGCAACGCACATGGCACTGCATTCAACAATATCGGGAATTATAATAGCTATGGGAATTGGTTAAATTTTGGCAATGTGCATTCTTGAATTGTTGTTAATTGTTGTTTTTATTAGCTTTGAGATCTTTTCGCCAGAACGTTCGTAGATATGGACGCGCTCGCTTATCAACGCGTCAAACAGAGCGTTTTCCTAGTGGTAAAGAACGCATGTCAACTCAATCACCGCTACGCCATGGTAGGTGTTGCTATGAGCATTGTGCAAGCTGTTCAGTGGAGCTGCTATGAGAGTTTCGCTATATTATGTGCTCACTATTCCAATGTATTTGTATGTATTAGTAGCCTCTTTATTGTATACTACCAGCTGAAGTCCAGAGCCTGCTTGGGCGATGACCAGTCTATAATTTTTATGTGTATTGTTTCAAGACTTTTTGGGTCCCGTCCCGGTCAAAATAATGTCTAGCGGAACTATAGCTGAACCAAATATCTATAAATAAATAAAGTTGTATTTATATAGCCTGTAACCATCGCAATTACACAGAACAATTATTGATTTTCAGTGGGGGACATATACCATTTATTATACAATGTGCTTTGTGGCTATGAAGTAAAGACGGCTCCAAAGTCACCGAGAACATATGCTAGTGAATTTCCTAAATTACAAAACGTTAGCCCGAACCGGGACTCGAACTCTGGACAATCTGCATCATGGAGGCAGTAGTAACCCACAAGATCAATGAGCCAATTCACTATTAGATGTAAAAATAGTAAATACCTTCGATGTTAACGACCGTTTCCAGAGTCGCTTCTTGTCCGTCGCAGCTCAGTACTTTCTGATCGATGTCTGCGAACCACTCGTCCCCCACTGTAGGCTGCCCCTGCTTGAAGACAACCTACAACACACACAGTCACACTCAATACTTTCTGATCGATGTCTGCGAACCACTCGTCCCCCACTGTAGGCTGCCCCTGCTTGAAGACAACCTACAACACACAGTCACACTCAATACTTTCTGATCGATGTCTGCGAACCACTCGTCCCCCACTGTAGGCTGCCCCTGCTTGAAGACAACCTACAACACACACAGTCACACTCAATACTTTCTGATCGATGTCTGCGAACCACTCGTCCCCCACTGTAGGCTGCCCCTGCTTGAAGACAACCTACAACACACAGTCACACTCAATACTTTCTGATCGATGTCTGCGAACCACTCGTCCCTCACTGTAGGCTGCCCCTGCTTGAAGACAACCTACAACACACACAGTCACACGCAATACTTTCTGATCGATGTCTGCGAACCACTTGTCCCCCACTGTAGGCTGCCCCTGCTTGAAGACAACCTACAACACACAGTCACACTCAATACTTTCTGATCGATGTCTGCGAACCACTTGTCCCCCACTGTAGGCTGCCCCTGCTTGAAGACAACCTACAACACACACAGTCACACTCAATACTTTCTGATCGATGTCTGCGAACCACTCGTCTCCCACTGTAGGCTGCCCCTGCTTGAAGACAACCTACAACACACACAGTCACACTCAATACTTTCTGATCGATGTCTGCGAACCACTCGTCTCCCACTGTAGGCTGCCCCTGCTTGAAGACAACCTACAACACACACAGTCACACTCAATACTTTCTGATCGATGTCTTCGAACCACTCGTCCCCCACTGTGGCTGCCCCTGCTTGAAGACAACCTACAACACACAGTCACACTCAATACTTTCTGATCGATGTCTGCGAACCACTCGTCCCCCACTGTAGGCTGCCCCTGCTTGAAGACAACCTACAACACACACAGTCACACTCAATACTTTCTGATCGATGTCTGCGAACCACTTGTCCCCCACTGGGAACATATAGTGTCATTATTGCTAATGTCAACACTCGCGCTGATAGAATAACTAAATATCAGTGATTCGGGGAACGAGCCGTATAACACGTTAGGTAGGTACCTGGCCCATAGCTGTATCCTACTTGTCCGTGAGCTCACCTCACATTATATTATTCTTGATAGTAATAAGCTTATTTCTACAACAATAGGGGCCTTTACACGTACACTCTTGCGCGCAGGATTCGTTGTCGCGCGTTCTTTCCTGCAGGTAAAACTGTCCGTGTAAAAGCAAATGCCTTGCAAGGGAAAGAACGTTGCGAATCATATGAGGGTTGCGCGCGCGCAAGAGTGCAGGTAAAACTGTCCGTGTAAAAGCAAGCTTGCAAGGGAAAGAACGTCGTGAATCATCTGAACACTCCGAACACTCCACGCACCACGCAAAAGCTTGGTAAAGACGAAGGGATTGGCATTTACACGCACACTCTTGAACACGCGCTTTCGTTTCCCTAAGGAGCGTACGCGCAAGAGTGTGATGCAGTTTTAGACACCACACTCTTGCGCGGCGCTCCAAGCCACGGTTTTGCGCGCTGTCTTTCCTCTGCACAAGAACGTGCGACACGCAAGCGTGCGCGCAAGAGTGTACGTGTAAAGGCCGCTTATGGCTCTGAGGTTATACCGTGTACGACTGTACGGGACAATGTCCGTGACGTCACGTGAATACAAAGAATACATAATGTACGAGAGTATGGCCGCCAACAATGTCCGTGTCGTCACGTGAATACAAAGAATACATAAGGTACGAGAGTATGGTCGCCAACAATGTCCGTGTCGTCACGTGAATACAAAGAATACATAAGGTACGAGAGTATGGCCGCCAACAATGTCCGTGACGTCACGTGAATACAGAGAATACATAAGGTACGAGAGTATGGCCGCCAACAATGTCCGTGACGTCACGTGAATACAAAGAATACATAATGTACGAGAGTATGGCCGCCAACAATGTCCGTGACGTCACGTGAATACAGAGAATACATAATGTACGAGAGTATGGCCGCCAACAATGTCCGTGTCGTCACGTGAATACAAAGAATACATAAGGTACGAGAGTATGGTCGCCAACAATGTCCGTGTCGTCACGTGAATACAAAGAATACATAAGGTACGAGAGTATGGCCGCCAACAATGTCCGTGACGTCACGTGAATACAGAGAATACATAATGTACGAGAGTATGGCCGCCAACAATGTCCATGTCGTCACGTGAATACAAAGAATACATAAGGTACGAGAGTATGGTCGCCAACAATGTCCATGTCGTCACGTGAATACAAAGAATACATAAGGTACGAGAGTATGGCCGCCAACAATGTCCGTGACGTCACGTGAATACAAAGAATACATAATGTACGAGAGTATGGCCGCCAACAATGTCCGTGACGTCACGTGAATACAAAGAATACATAATGTACGAGAGTATGGCCGCCAACAATGTCCGTGTCGTCACGTGAATACAAAGAATACATAATGTACGAGAGTATGGCCGCCAACAATGTCCGTGTCGTCACGTGAATACAAAGAATACATAAGGTACGAGAGTATGGCCGCCAACAATGTCCGTGACGTCACGTGAATACAAAGAATACATAAGGTACGAGAGTATGGCCGCCAACAATGTCCGTGTCGTCACGTGAATACAAAGAATACATAATGTACGAGAGTATGGCCGCCAACAATGTCCGTGTCGTCACGTGAATACAAAGAATACATAATGTACGAGAGTATGGCCGCCAACAATGTCCGTGTCGTCACGTGAATACAAAGAATACATAAGGTACGAGAGTATGGCCGCCAACAATGTCCGTGACGTCACGTGAATACAAAGAATACATAAGGTACGAGAGTATGGCCGCCAACAATGTCCGTGTCGTCACGTGAATACAAAGAATACATAAGGTACGAGAGTATGGCCGCCAACAATGTCCGTGACGTCACGTGAATACAAAGAATACATAATGTACGAGAGTATGGCCGCCAACAATGTCCGTGACGTCACGTGAATACAAAGAATACATAAGGTACGAGAGTATGGCCGCCAACAATGTCCGTGTCGTCACGTGAATACAAAGAATACATAAGGTACGAGAGTATGGCCGCCAACAATGTCCGTGACGTCACGTGAATACAAAGAATACATAATGGTCGAGAGTATGGCCGCCAACAATGTCCGTGACGTCACGTGAATACAAAGAATACATAAGGTACGAGAGTATGGCCGCCAACAATGTCCGTGTCGTCGCGTGAATACAAGGAATACATAAGGTACGAGAGTATGGCCGCCAACAATGTCCGTGACATCACGTGAATACAAGGAATACATAATGTACGAGAGTATGGCCGCCAACAATGTCCGTGTCGTCACGTGAATACAAAGAATACATAATGTACGAGAGTATGGCCGCCAACAATGTCCGTGACGTCACGTGAATACAAAGAATACATAAGGTACGAGAGTATGGCCGCCAACAATGTCCGTGACGTCACGTGAATACAAAGAATACATAATGTACGAGAGTATGGCCGCCAACAATGTCCGTGTCGTCACGTGAATACAAAGAATACATAATGTACGAGAGTATGGCCGCCAACAATGTCCGTGACGTCACGTGAATACAAAGAATACATAAGGTACGAGAATATGGCCGCCAACAATGTCCGTGACGTCACGTGAATACAAAGAATACATAATGTACGAGAGTATGGCCGCCAACAATGTCCGTGTCGTCACGTGAATACAAAGAATACATAAGGTACGAGAGTATGGCCGCCAACAATGTCCGTGACGTCACGTGAATACAAAGAATACATAATGTACGAGAGTATGGCCGCCAACAATGTCCGTGTCGTCACGTGAATACAAAGAATACATAATGTACGAGAGTATGGCCGCCAACAATGTCCGTGACGTCACGTGAATACAAAGAATACATAATGTACGAGAGTATGGCCGCCAACAATGTCCGTGTCGTCACGTGAATACAAAGAATACATAATGTACGAGAGTATGGCCGCCAACAATGTCCGTGACGTCACGTGAATACAAAGAATACATAAGGTACGAGAGTATGGCCGCCAACAATGTCCGTGACGTCACGTGAATACAAAGAATACATAATGTACGAGAGTATGGCCGCCAACAATGTCCGTGTCGTCACGTGAATACAAAGAATACATAATGTACGAGAGTATGGCCGCCAACCATGTCCGTGTCGTCACGTGAATACAAAGAATACATAAGGTACGAGAGTATGGCCGCCAACAATGTCCGTGTCGTCACGTGAATACAAAGAATACATAAGGTACGAGAGTATGGCCGCCAACAATGTCCGTGACGTCACGTGAATACAAAGAATACATAATGTACGAGAGTATGGCCGCCAACAATGTCCGTGTCGTCACGTGAATACAAAGAATACATAACGTACGAGAGTATGGCCGCCAACAATGTCCGTGTCGTCACGTGAATACAAAGAATACATAAGGTACGAGAGTATGGCCGCCAACAATGTCCGTGTCGTCACGTGAATACAAAGAATACATAAGGTACGAGAGTATGGCCGCCAACAATGTCCGTGTCGTCACGTGAATACAAAGAATACATAACGTACGAGAGTATGGCCGCCAACAATGTCCGTGTCGTCACGTGAATACAAAGAATACATAATGTACGAGAGTATGGCCGCCAACAATGTCCGTGTCGTCACGTGAATACAAAGAATACATAAGGTACGAGAGTATGGCCGCCAACAATGTCCGTGTCGTCACGTGAATACAAAGAATACATAAGGTACGAGAGTATGGCCGCCAACAATGTCCATGTCGTCACGTGAATACAAAGAATACATAATGTACGAGAGTATGGCCGCCAACCATGTCCGTGTCGTCACGTGAATACAAAGAATACATAAGGTACGAGAGTATGGCCGCCAACAATGTCCGTGTCGTCACGTGAATACAAAGAATACATAAGGTACGAGAGTATGGCCGCCAACAATGTCCGTGTCGTCACGTGAATACAAAGAATACATAAGGTACGAGAGTATGGCCGCCAACAATGTCCGTGTCGTCACGTGAATACAAAGAATACATTATGTACGAGAGTATGGCCGCCAACCATGTCCGTGTCGTCACGTGAATACAAAGAATACATTATGTACGAGAGTATGGCCGCCAACAATGTCCGTGTCGTCACGTGAATACAAAGAATACATAATGTACGAGAGTATGGCCGCCAACCATGTCCGTGTCGTCACGTGAATACAAAGAATACATTATGTACGAGAGTATGGCCGCCAACAATGTCCGTGTCGTCACGTGAATACAAAGAATACATAATGTACGAGAGTATGGCCGCCAACAATGTCCGTGTCGTCACGTGAATACAAAGAATACATAATGTACGAGAGTATGGCCGCCAACAATGTCCGTGTCGTCACGTGAATACAAAGAATACATAATGTACGAGAGTATGGCCGCCAACAATGTCCGTGTCGTCACGTGAATACAAAGAATACATTATGTACGAGAGTATGGCCGCCAACAATGTCCGTGTCGTCACGTGAATACAAAGAATACATAATGTACGAGAGTATGGCCGCCAACAATGTCCGTGTCGTCACGTGAATACAAAGAATACATAATGTACGAGAGTATGGCCGCCAACAATGTCCGTGTCGTCACGTGAATACAAAGAATACATTATGTACGAGAGTATGGCCGCCAACCATGTCCGTGTCGTCACGTGAATACAAAGAATACATAAGGTACGAGAGTATGGCCGCCAACAATGTCCGTGACGTCACGTGAATACAAAGAATACATAAGGTACGAGAGTATGGCCGCCAACAATGTCCGTGTCGTCACGTGAATACAAAGAATACATAAGGTACGAGAGTATGGCCGCCAACAATGTCCGTGTCGTCACGTGAATACAAAGAACACATAATGTACGAGAGTATGGCCGCCAACAATGTCCGTGTCGTCACGTGAATACAAAGAACACATAATGTACGAGAGTATGGCCGCCAACAATGTCCGTGACGTCACGTGAATACAAAGAATACATAAGGTACGAGAGTATGGCCGCCAACAATGTCCGTGACGTCACGTGAATACAAAGAATACATAAGGTACGAGAGTATGGCCGCCAACAATGTCCGTGTCGTCACGTGAATACAAAGAATACATAAGGTACGAGAGTATGGCCGCCAACAATGTCCGTGTCGTCACGTGAATACAAAGAACACATAATGTACGAGAGTATGGCCGCCAACAATGTCCGTGTCGTCACGTGAATACAAAGAACACATAATGTACGAGAGTATGGCCGCCAACAATGTCCGTGTCGTCACGTGAATACAAAGAATACATAATGTACGAGAGTATGGCCGCCAACAATGTCCGTGACGTCACGTGAATACAAAGAATACATAAGGTACGAGAGTATGGCCGCCAACAATGTCCGTGTCGTCACGTGAATACAAAGAATACATAATGTACGAGAGTATGGCCGCCAACCATGTCCGTGTCGTCACGTGAATACAAAGAATACATAATGTACGAGAGTATGGCCGCCAACAATGTCCGTGTCGTCACGTGAATACAAAGAATACATAAGGTACGAGAGTATGGCCGCCAACAATGTCCGTGTCGTCACGTGAATACAAAGAATACATAATGTACGAGAGTATGGTCGCCAACAATGTCCGTGTCGTCACGTGAATACAAAGAATACATAATGTACGAGAGTATGGCCGCCAACAATGTCCGTGACGTCACGTGAATACAAAGAATACATAAGGTACGAGAGTATGGCCGCCAACAATGTCCGTGTCGTCACGTGAATACAAAGAATACATAAGGTACGAGAGTATGGCCGCCAACAATGTCCGTGACGTCACGTGAATACAAAGAATACATAATGTACGAGAGTATGGCCGCCAACCATGTCCGTGTCGTCACGTGAATACAAAGAATACATAAGGTACGAGAGTATGGCCGCCAACAATGTCCGTGACGTCACGTGAATACAAAGAATACATAAGGTACGAGAGTATGGCCGCCAACAATGTCCGTGTCGCCACGTGAATACAAAGAATACATAATGTACGAGAGTATGGCCGCCAACAATGTCCGTGACGTCACGTGAATACAAAGAATACATAATGTATGAGAGTATGGCTGCCAACAATGTCCGTGTCGTCACGTGAATACAAAGAATACATAAGGTACGAGAGTATGGCCGCCAACAATGTCCGTGTCGTCACGTGAATACAAAGAATACATAAGGTACGAGAGTATGGCCGCCAACAATGTCCGTGTCGTCACGTGAATACAAAGAATACATAAGGTACGAGAGTATGGCCGCCAACAATGTCCGTGTCGTCACGTGAATACAAAGAATACATAAGGTACGAGAGTATGGCTGCCAACAATGTCCGTGTCGTCACGTGAATACAAAGAATACATAAGGTACGAGAGTATGGCCGCCAACAATGTCCGTGTCGTCACGTGAATACAAAGAATACATAATGTATGAGAGTATGGCCGCCAACAATGTCCGTGACGTCACGTGAATACAAAGAATACATAATGTACGAGAGTATGGCCGCCAACAATGTCCGTGACGTCACGTGAATACAAAGAATACATAAGGTACGAGAGTATGGCCGCCAACAATGTCCGTGTCGTCACGTGAATACAAAGAATACATAAGGTACGAGAGTATGGCCGCCAACAATGTCCGTGTCGTCACGTGAATACAAAGAATACATAAGGTACGAGAGTATGGCTGCCAACAATGTCCGTGTCGTCACGTGAATACAAAGAATACATAAGGTACGAGAGTATGGCCGCCAACAATGTCCGTGTCGTCACGTGAATACAAAGAATACATAATGTATGAGAGTATGGCCGCCAACAATGTCCGTGACGTCACGTGAATACAAAGAATACATAATGTACGAGAGTATGGCCGCCAACAATGTCCGTGACGTCACGTGAATACAAAGAATACATAAGGTACGAGAGTATGGCCGCCAACAATGTCCGTGTCGTCACGTGAATACAAAGAATACATAATGTACGAGAGTATGGCCGCCAACAATGTCCGTGACTTCACGTGAATACAAAGAATACATAAGGTACGAGAGTATGGCCGCCAACAATGTCCGTGTCGTCACGTGAATACAAAGAATACATAATGTACGAGAGTATGGCCGCCAACAATGTCCGTGTCGTCACGTGAATACAAAGAATACATAATGTACGAGAGTATGGTCGCCAACAATGTCCGTGTCGTCACGTGAATACAAAGAATACATAATGTACGAGAGTATGGCCGCCAACAATGTCCATGACGTCACGTGAATACAAAGAATACATAAGGTACGAGAGTATGGCCGCCAACAATGTCCGTGTCGTCACGTGAATACAAAGAATACATAAGGTACGAGAGTATGGCCGCCAACAATGTCCGTGACGTCACGTGAATACAAAGAATACATAAGGTACGAGAGTATGGCCGCCAACAATGTCCGTGACGTCACGTGAATACAAAGAATACATAAGGTACGAGAGTATGGCCGCCAACCATGTCCGTGTCGTCACGTGAATACAAAGAATACATAAGGTACGAGAGTATGGCCGCCAACAATGTCCGTGTCGTCACGTGAATACAAAGAATACATAAGGTACGAGAGTATGGCCGCCAACAATGTCCATGACGTCACGTGAATACAAAGAATACATAAGGTACGAGAGTATGGCCGCCAACCATGTCCGTGTCGTCACGTGAATACAAAGAATACATAATGTACGAGAGTATGGCCGCCAACCATGTCCGTGTCGTCACGTGAATACAAAGAATACATAATGTACGAGAGTATGGCCGCCAACCATGTCCGTGTCGTCACGTGAATACAAAGAATACATAAGGTACGAGAGTATGGCCGCCAACAATGTCCGTGACGTCACGTGAATACAAAGAATACATAAGGTACGAGAGTATGGCCGCCAACCATGTCCGTGTCGTCACGTGAATACAAAGAATACATAATGTACGAGAGTATGGCCGCCAACCATGTCCGTGACGTCACGTGAATACAAAGAATACATAAGGTACGAGAGTATGGCCGCCAACAATGTCCGTGTCGTCACGTGAATACAAAGAATACATAAGGTACGAGAGTATGGCCGCCAACCATGTCCGTGTCGTCACGTGAATACGAAGAATACATAAGGTACGAGAGTATGGCCGCCAACCATGTCCGTGTCGTCACGTGAATACAAAGAATACATAAGGTACGAGAGTATGGCCGCCAACCATGTCCGTGTCGTCACGTGAATACGAAGAATACATAAGGTACGAGAGTATGGCCGCCAACAATGTCCGTGTCGTCACGTGAATACAAAGAATACATAAGGTACGAGAGTATGGCCGCCAACCATGTCCGTGTCGTCACGTGAATACAAAGAATACATAAGGTACGAGAGTATGGCCGCCAACCATGTCCGTGACGTCACGTGAATACAAAGAATACATAAGGTACGAGAGTATGGCCGCCAACCATGTCCGTGTCGTCACGTGAATACGAAGAATACATAAGGTACGAGAGTATGGCCGCCAACAATGTCCGTGTCGTCACGTGAATACAAAGAATACATAATGTACGAGAGTATGGCCGCCAACCATGTCCGTGTCGTCACGTGAATACGAAGAATACATAAGGTACGAGAGTATGGCCGCCAACAATGTCCGTGTCGTCACGTGAATACAAAGAATACATAAGGTACGAGAGTATGGCCGCCAACCATGTCCGTGTCGTCACGTGAATACGAAGAATACATAATGTACGAGAGTATGGCCGCCAACAATGTCCGTGTCGTCACGTGAATACAAAGAATACATAAGGTACGAGAGTATGGCCTCCAACAATGTCCGTGTCATCACGTGAATACAAAGAATACATAATGTACGAGAGTATGGCCGCCAACCATGTCCGTGTCGTCACGTGAATACGAAGAATACATAAGGTACGAGAGTATGGCCGCCAACAATGTCCGTGTCGTCACGTGAATACAAAGAATACATAAGGTACGAGAGTATGGCCGCCAACAATGTCCGTGTCGTCACGTGAATACGAAGAATACATAAGGTACAAGAGTATGGCCGCCAACAATGTCCGTGTCGTCACGTGAATACGAAGAATACATAATGTACGAGAGTATGGCCGCCAACAATGTCCGTGACGTCACGTGAATATACAAAGAATACATAATGTACGAGAGTATGGCCGCCAACAATGTCCGTGACGTCACGTGAATACAAAGAACACATAATGTACGAGAGTATGGCCGCCAACAATGTCCGTGTCGTCACGTGAATACAAAGAATACATAATGTACGAGAGTATGGCCGCCAACAATGTCCGTGTCGTCACGTGAATACAAAGAATACATAAGGTACGAGAGTATGGCCGCCAACAATGTCCGTGTCGTCACGTGAATACAAAGAATACATAAGGTACGAGAGTATGGCCGCCAACAATGTCCGTGTCGTCACGTGATTACAAAGAATACATAAGGTACGAGAGTATGGCCGCCAACAATGTCCGTGTCGTCACGTGAATACAAAGAATACATAATGTACGAGAGTATGGCCGCCAACAATGTCCGTGTCGTCACGTGAATACAAAGAATACATAAGGTACGAGAGTATGGCCGCCAACAATGTCCGTGTCGTCACGTGAATACAAAGAATACATAATGTACGAGAGTATGGCCGCCAACAATGTCCGTGACGTCACGTGAATACAAAGAATACATAATGTACGAGAGTATGGCCGCCAACAATGTCCGTGTCGTCACGTGAATACAAAGAATACATAATGTACGAGAGTATGGCCGCCAACAATGTCCGTGTCGTCACGTGAATACAAAGAATACATAATGTACGAGAGTATGGCCGCCAACAATGTCCGTGTCGTCACGTGAATACAAAGAATACATAAGGTACGAGAGTATGGCCGCCAACAATGTCCGTGTCATCACGTGAATACAAAGAATACATAAGGTACGAGAGTATGGCCGCCAACAATGTCCGTGTCGTCACGTGAATACAAAGAATACATAAGGTACGAGAGTATGGCCGCCAACAATGTCCGTGTCGTCACGTGAATACAAAGAATACATAATGTACGAGAGTATGGCCGCCAACAATGTCCGTGTCGTCACGTGAATACAAAGAATACATAAGGTACGAGAGTATGGCCGCCAACAATGTCCGTGTCGTCACGTGAATACAAAGAACACATAATGTACGAGAGTATGGCCGCCAACAATGTCCGTGTCGTCACGTGAATACAAAGAATACATAAGGTACGAGAGTATGGCCGCCAACAATGTCCGTGTTGTCACGTGAATACAAAGAATACATAATGTACGAGAGTATGGCCGCCAACAATGTCTGTGTCGTCACGTGAATACAAAGAATACATAAGGTACGAGAGTATGGCCGCCAACAATGTCCGTGTCGTCACGTGAATACAAAGAATACATAAGGTACGAGAGTATGGCCGCCAACAATGTCCGTGTCGTCACGTGAATACAAAGAATACATAAGGTACGAGAGTATGGCCGCCAACAATGTCCGTGTTGTCACGTGAATACAAAGAATACATAATGTACGAGAGTATGGCCGCCAACAATGTCCGTGTCGTCACGTGAATACAAAGAATACATAAGGTACGAGAGTATGGCCGCCAACAATGTCCGTGTCGTCACGTGAATACAAAGAACACATAATGTACGAGAGTATGGCCGCCAACAATGTCCGTGTCGTCACGTGAATACAAAGAACACATAATGTACGAGAGTATGGCCGCCAACAATGTCCGTGTCGTCACGTGAATACAAAGAATACATAAGGTACGAGAGTATGGCCGCCAACAATGTCCGTGTCGTCACGTGAATACAAAGAATACATAATGTACGAGAGTATGGTCGCCAACAATGTCCTTGTTGTCACGTGAATATACGCACTTGAGTGGTCCAGTGGCCGCTAGAGTTCTTGAAATTCCTCATGTTGACTCGGAAAGAAGACATTTTCGGTGTCCCACAATGCGGCCACAGCTGTTGTGCCCGCACAGTTGGCACCAAGCAGGCGGCGACAGACAGGGCTACCAACAGCAACATGGCGCGGTGAAGACAGAGCTACTGTGGACGGGGTCACAGCTTTATATCTCTCCCTCCGCACGCTCTGTGGTGGCCCTACCACTTCCGAGACGAACCATCAGTTTTCGTGTCCCGCGTCTATGCCCGTTCTCGATGTATCTATATATAGTTGCATCGCGATAACTTTTTGTGTCAACTAATAATTTGTGTGGTGTCGTCATTAACGCATGTGTCAATATAGTACCAACCTAAATCTACTTGCAACTCGTTCTCTGTACCCGGTACTGCGGTAAATTAGTGATACTATCAGCTGTCTGTTGCCAGGCGTTGTCTATTCCAAGTGCGGCTGATGCACTCCATGCAGTGTGGACAATAACAAAAGTAGGTACCGGGAAATCCCACGGTAAATTCCGTTGAAATGGACCACGTGGCCGGAGCGGCCGTCTCCGCTGAGAATTTTACAGCTTACTGGAAGGTAGTGTGGGGTTGAAAACCATGGGTAGGCCTATATACTTGTTCCAGATTTTCTTCATATTA
This sequence comes from Isoperla grammatica, assembly GCA_945910005.1. Classification (NCBI taxonomy): domain Eukaryota; kingdom Metazoa; phylum Arthropoda; class Insecta; order Plecoptera; family Perlodidae; genus Isoperla; species Isoperla grammatica. The sequence continues at coordinate 34,329,529 of OX246741.1, forward strand.
TGAATGCAATGGGTGGCCAACCAGTGAGCCTCAATTATAAATACAGATCGCTGATTGGCCACGAACCACTCGTCAGCATCTGTAAAGTTGTTTCGGGGCTAGTATATGTAGTCCAATTGAGCTGTTAGAGATACATAAGGAGACACCAGAAAATTCCTCACACATGCTATTATAAAGTTGGAAGAGTTCATGAGTTGACAAAACTTAACTCGCGTGGTATCTTGTCCTCGTGCTATTTTCTCCGGCTGACCAAAATAAAACAGGAAACCGTAATGTTGGTTTTGCACATGGGATAAGAAAAATCAGCAAAATAGGGACCCACATCCCACATCCCCGTCTGATAAGATTGCTGTCTCTATAATAGGTGATGACGGCAGCGATTTGGCGACAGGTCACCGCAAAATTAAATTATTTAGGCGGATGGATAGCGCGAAATTAGAGAGTTGTTTTAATAATCGCTGGATATAACGTTACGTATAATATTGATTAATATAATACCTCGTTCACATTCCTATGGTTGGTACGCGGGTAATAATTACCAGGGTAACTAGGCCTATTACCGTTCACATGGCACTGGAATTACGATCGTATCGAGTAGTTCCCGACATGGCCGCCAGTGGTAAATAAGTTACCAAAACATAAAGTTTCGGAAGCCGAAGATTTATATTAATGTCTGCGATTCATCATTGCTGAAAGTCGTCATCTCAATTATGCCTACCTAGCAACAACCACGCGAAAGTGTTGACAAGTTGCAGGTTATGTCGCTATCAAATTACCATGTAACCAACCTCGTGCGTTCACACTTCATCAACCTTACAAGGTTACCCGAGTAACCCTTGTAAATTACCCGCGTAATTTTTCGTACTAGCACGTATCAACTTCCTTGCTTTCACACACAACAATTACCAACGTAATTCCCGTGTAATAAGTCAGTAATGTGAACGAGGTCTAAGACAGATGTGGTTTTGGGAAGATCCCAAAGAGGTTAAGGTGTTGTGTTCGCATCTTTAAAACATTTTTTAAACTCGAAATTGTAGGAGGATGGGCCTACACCAGACAATATGCTATCAGGGTCTACAGTCATTGAAACATATTATGCAATATTCAAGACGATGCGATAATATACGACGAATACCATTGTATGATCATATTTAATCCAAAAGTTATGAATTTCGCATGTTCGTTTTTGTATATTATTTTGTATTCTTAATTTTGTTTTTACAGTGAAACTTCTTTAGTATAATCAAACGTCTTTATAACAAAATTATCTTCCATGACAAACTGTTCTTGGGGTCCCAAAAGGTTCTTATGCACCTTAAAAGAAATGTTCTTTATAACAAAATAATAATTTAAGCCCCAAAAGTTTGTTATAAAGAAGTTTCACTGCACACTCAGTGTATTTTTTGTATTACTATTATTGTTAATAATGTCCTAAAGGAACACAAGAAAATCTAACACAGACCGCATGACTCTTGCTGTATTGCCTGCGCATTTTTAGGTTCAACAAGGGTCCCACCAACGACCGTTGGGTTCCACAATTCAAATATTCAATAACTGAAAGGGGCCGTCCATAAAAATGATCTAACACAATTTTTTTTTTTGGGGGGGGGGCAGTCCTTCTGTGACATCCATGCATGCACTGCATGTGCCATTTTTAGTGCAGATGCTTTTTCAGTATTTTACATTTTTCAAATAATCCCGCAATTTCACGCATTTCCAAAAGAGGGCCCGGATTCACAAAAAATCTTAACTTAGGCCTGGCCTAACTTTAGGACCACTACGCCATTGGCTGATACTCGACGTCGCTAAGAAACCCTAGTAAATATAACCAACACTAGAGACAAAAATTTAGGCCCTATCTTTCTTCTAAGATTGTGGCAATACGTCTATGACTTCGAAGTGTGAACATAAATAAATATCGTTTATTTACCTTGATGTACACATTTCTCTGTTTTTAGAATGTGGAGGTATAAGAAAACAAAACACTAAAGTTTAAAACAATATTTAACTAGCTAGTTGTAATAGATTATTTTCTCGCCACCAAAATGCATTTAGTCTATTTCGAGTCCAAGAGGTACATTATTCCCCCCCCCCCCCCCCCCCCCCGCACACAAATAAATTGAAAAGCGTGTAGAACAGAAACCAAAAGGTTGCCAAAAGGTGCAAAAATATGAGTACAGTTTTAGGATATGATTGTAGGCCTACCTCTCGTCGGGCGAGCAATCAGTCTCCTGATATATTGACAGAGGCGGCGAGTTTCGTCCATAGACATAGCTGGGTTCTCATGGTATAACGCAGGCGTATAGCGTTCGTCATTGTGGGCCAATAAAAAATTAACCTATTTGAAAAGGGGAGGAGTCGTGTACGACGTTCCGTTCTTATCTAATCTTATGATTGGCTAACGACAATAACGCTATACGCAGGCGTCATAGCATAAGAACCCTATTATTGTGGCTTCAAAACCCTTACGCCGGCATATAGTGTGATGTCGTTGGAGTCATAAAACTGTGTCATATGAGTCGAGCTGAACGATTGTTGTTTTCTGTAGTACTTAAATATTGTGATTGTTTCTTTTTTCAATGCTCCAGCCTGCAAGGTGTAAACATTTCCATTTTTCAAACGTTTCTATTTATGTGCAAAAAGTGTTGCAACAGCACATTACCTACAAAAGTCAAATAATATTTGATTTGAATACTGAAAATATTTATTGAAACAGAAAAAATCTTAAGAGCACTAAATACTGGGCTAGTGGATGACATATTTTTCAGTAGTAGTAGTACTGTAGTAGTTTTATTCAGCATTTTAAATTATACATTCATTTGGGTTGACCTGTTTTTAAATCATTTTAAAGCAATTTTATAAACAGAAATAGGGGGTTACGCAGGGTACGTATAGACCAGGGAATATTATAATATCTTTGGTATAGACATACATACATTTAGGTCAGACAAGGGTTTGACACTCCAATCATGAGTTAGGGTTGGAAGTAATCAGGATACGTGGAAAATTGGGTTGTCAAATTACACACTTGTATGTTTGTTAAACATTTATAAAATTTATTATTGTTACAATACAATAACATAAGTACACTACATTGTATACATTGGACGATATGCCGCATTCACAGAGCAATTTATTTCTTCTTCTCTGCAAATAATTCATGGACATACACATGACAAAATTGATACACGAATGTAAAGAAAAAGCAAATTTGAGAGGTGTAAAAGTAAAACCGAAGCACTGCTGTAGTACACGTAACAAAATAACAATATCAGGGATTTTTCTTGCTGTAGGAATTCAATAACGAGGTAATGTAGAAGTCCCACATGCTCTTGTATGTGTTGAAAACCAACTTAAATTTTCATCTACTCTAGTTAACATTCATTTTAAATTGAAAATGGTAGAATTGACACTTTGATACATTCTGTTTGTAATTATTTTTTTTATCCTATGCCGAAAGTTTGATTTTTCAATCATTTTTCTTCCTAGCTATCCAATAAATATGTGCTTCCTAAAAACCAACTGCAGATATACCTAGTTTGAAAAACTAAGCATATAGCCTAATTTGTTCATGATGGAAATGAAAGTCATGTATGTAATCAATTGATTTTCAAATATAAATCCTGGTATGAAGTCACCACGAGAGAAGATAAGGTGTGACCCATACCTGTCACACTAAACAGTAAACACAGATTTTTAGAACAAGTAACACTAATATAGAATATTCCATATACGTCTATCCATAAATATCTTACTTAAACTGTTTTACCTGTACAATCTAGCAGTCGATTATTATAATTCAGCACATTAAAAACAAGTTCGGGGGAATTATAAGAAGTATTCACTTTAATAAAAAGCTTTTGGTAAACGTTCATGTTTACGGGGGAGCAACAATGATAATTTATAAATTAATTCTAAACATAAACCTACTTTTACACCACCATTACCAGAATGTTTGATTACGTAGGTTGGATGTGATATTAAATACTTGCACAGTTACTCATGGCAGAAGCGAAACGGCTGAACCTGAAGGGGCTAGACATTTGACATTAATATTCGCTCGCTCAATTCTTCAGTTTCGCTCTGTTTCGCCCAAGCTTGAAACAGAGGACTTTTCATCAAAACATGTTTTTGTGTGAGATGCAACAACCTGTCTGGAATTATACATCGTACCTTATCGTTTATGCACTCATTGTGCAGGTAATTGGTTACCATGAGGGTATAGATATACTTAACATACTGTGTGTCAATGCACTGTACGGTGCTGTTGTATGCATCTTTTGTGCTTTTAACAGAGACAGCTTGTAGGTAGCCTTCAGTTATGATCGGGATGATATAATCAACCTGCTCAAAAGAAGAAAAAATAAACTGTTCTGGATTGGAATTGACTTTTGCAGCGTGTTCATTTAAAATAACAACTCCGATCCTCTGTTTGTTGCGTCTTTCTCGTCTCAAAACCGAGGCCACTTTGTAAGCGGTCTCTTCTCCATCCGACGCAAACGTGACCATGACTTTCTTTGCGTACTTTGGCCGAGGACTCTTGACGGAATTTGTTTGAAAGCTTTCGTGTACGACCGTGGGCATGCTTGAAACCTGGACACTGTCAATAGCTTGTGTGGAGGTAAAGTTTCGAAATATCAGAGGCACAGACGGCAAGAATGTAGGCAATATGATAGAGGTGTGATCTTCTAGATGCTCATTGCTGTCCTGGAGAGAAAAGTAACCGCTTTCTTCTTGGTGGATGGTTTCACGATTTCTGATCACGTCCTCGACCAGACGAATGAAATGGTCGCTCACCTGGAGAATTATATCATACCGTCCAATACTTTCCAGAGCGATGATGATTTTATCTAAAGTGGAATCTCGATGCTGTGTGAAAGCCTTCAGTGTATGGTAAGTAGGGTCTTCTGTGTTGAAATGCAAGTTAATGCACTGAAACAGTATTAAAAATTGATGGTTATTTTAATACACAACACTGGTTTTGTGACATCGAATACATCCCAAGGATGGGACGGAATTTTGTGTAAATGTAGACTACTTTAGACACAACTAGGTACGTTTACTACAAGAGCAGCGTTCGCGCTAGCCAGTATGTACTCAGTCTAAGGTCTCCGTTAAGTATCTATTAATCACAGACTTTTAGTACGGAGAAGGGTAAGTTCGAACTGAGAGTGCCGGTTCGGTGATTTTATGGAGGAACTCTGGGACTCGCCTCTGGTAGTAAACGTAATCAGTATCTGTGCCGAAGCCTGTAATCTAGCCCTACCTTTATTTGCTCAGAGCTAAGCCCGACTTTACTGGCAAAGGATTCCCACCCGTTATATTGGTGAGAAGTTCTCGTCGCACTAAGGAGTAAGCATAGCTTCTGAGTGACTTCCATGTTGCTTGCATCAAAAAGATATGCAGCATGTATACGAGATGTTTTCTCCACCAGTAATGTGATCTTATCCTTTATATCTGGAGGTCCTTCCACATTCCTCCTCAGTGCTTCATTCTCTGGATTCACTGTCAGTCTTAAATAGAAGGAAACATACATAATTAAGCCTAATTACGCTACTCTTCAAATATCAATGATAGATATAGGTCTAGGCCTGTATACTAATTCCTCACCTTCCAACTGTTGCCATTTTCCTAATAATATTAACACAATTTTTTGGTTTCTTCACTACGCATTGACAGTTCTTCAACAGTTTATTCGCAATGTTTTCCTCATTCAGCTGAGTTGGGAATTTCCTCGTATTTACAGGTTACCCAACTCAATAGTCTTGAGAATAGATTCGCGGTCAAATTAAACGTTCTTCAAGTTACTTTCGGATTCATTTTGATACTTGTTTAATGTTTTTATCTTTAAAATATGGTCGACTAGAGACCAAGCAACCGAACCGGAAAGAGGATAAGGCATGAATACTTGAAAGAGAAAAAATTAGAAAGTAAGAGATTTAGGAGCTAAGATGTAAATTTCAGGAGTTAGTAGTATTGATTCACCAACACGTGGGTGACGTCACTTGTCGTGACCACTAACGCACTCTATCGTAGACTTCGGGCACTTTCATTTCATTACAAGTCGAGTCGAGTTCACGTGTGCAAATCATAACCTAACTTTTGAGGTGTCGTTTGCTGTGCACGCTGTAGCCCTAAATGTTTTGTTATCAATTTTTTTGAAAACACTTTATGGGAAATAATCTTCAATGGCAATAAGGAAAAAGAATAGACGTGGATTGAATGCAGCTGAACAGGATTGGAAACCATTGAAACTAAATCAGGCAATTCTCTGTAGTGGGATTGAAGGGTTGATCGGAATCGAGGAACTTGTTGATTATAAGCCTGCCATATTACAAACGAGACCAAACAAGGATTTAAGTGAAGTTCGTGAAGACAAACCTAAGGTAAGCCAATCCGTCCAGAGTTTGCAGGCCTAGGCCTAGCCTAGCCTAGGCCAGCCCAATGCTAACCTGTCATTTAAGAATTGTCATGTGCCATCTCGGCCTAGGCCTAGGCCCAGGCCTAGGCAATGGCTATGTTAACGTAGGTTGCAATGCCCAATGCCACGCGAAGCGTTACCGGCTCCCAGGAACAAGAATGGGGAAGATTACCAAGATTTACCTATATTTTCTTATTCTCGGGATCTTCCTGGGCCCTAGGCCTAGGCCTAGGCCCAGCCAGCCATATTGACTACGTATAGGCCTAGGCCTATCACGCAAGTTTAAGGCGCCTAGGCAGAAGGCGCCTTGGTTCCAATCGGTTGCAGAGTGTGGTAGGCCCTATACACCTCGAATTAACCTCAAGGCGGCGGCGATCCACGAGTTGTAGGTTAGAAATTCACTTTGATTTAAGTGATATACACGTCAAAGCGGCTCCGCGATGCACGGCCTGTTTTGCGATTGGCTGAATTCACAGCCGGTGTAGATAAGTGCGCTTCAGATTGACGTGATATACGGAGCAGATTTCTCACTCGGCTACCGATTGAAAGCAAGGCGCCTTCATCCCAAGCGCGTTAGAATTGCGTGGTATACGTAGTCATTCACTGCAAACTTTATAGGCTAGGCATAGGCCCCTACGTCTGTATAGGCCTAGCGGAGTTCACACACATTAGCTAACGATAAGGAATAGTGACTAAGAGCTAGCGCCTATACGTTCCGGTTCACACGCAGGAACTAGAATTTAACGAATGTCTGATCTTCAAGAAAAGGATAGGCCTATGGGATGGTCTATCTTATTATTAATAATAATAATAATATTAATAATATTAATAATAATAATAATAATAGGCCTAGGCTAGTTAATAATATTAATAAATTAGTTTATAATAACTTAAGCGTATGACATTCAGTAGTTTTTATCAGATTGGTTTTCGCAAAAAGACATCCTAGCTTCTGATTGGATGAACGGACCAGATTCTGGAAAAGGATATAGCTGGAAGTTAAAAGTTGGCTAAATTTTCTTAGCCATAGCGCTAGTCGGTAGCGATGTTGTGTCGTGTGAACGCTTACACGCATTTCTGTATGTTCAACTTCCAGCCATAATCCTTAGCAAAGTGTGTGAATCGGGCTTATCTCACAGGTTACAAATGTTACACCAGTGAAGTATTTGGTACCTAAATGGTAACACTTCTCAGGTTGTTGTGCACTAGCCTACCTCAATGTTTTGAGTTTTCGTTTGCATTCTCGTCCCCGGATAGGCCTATATTGTGCATCCTGCTTTAAGCTAGATACTATATGTTAATGAAACTGTAGGCTATGCCCCAGCATTTCATGTCAACATTGATTAATTTACGGTCTAAACATTTCAGGCAAAGACATCTAAGATAAAAAAGTCAGTATCCTCACAGTCAAATAAAAAAGCATCTGCTTTAAATTGTTCAAAATCAGAAAACGGAAGTCATGCAGATTTAGTATCGTCGGAAGAACATAGTGTACTCTCAAAGAAGTCGGCAAAAGCATTGAAACGTCTTCAAAAAAATGGCCTTAACAAGTCTAAAACAAATGAATATGAAAAGTCCAAACCCAACAAGTCAGCAAAGAAAACTAAGCCTGTCAAACCTACATCAATCAATAAGTTTTTACAGTCAGAACAGCTGGAAGTATCGATGCCTTCAGCTTTACGTGCTCTATCCAAGTTAAAAATAGATAGAAAGAATAAAAATCCCCAACAAGTGGAACGTTCAAATAAAACAGGATTGACAGAATTAAGCACCGATAGGTCTACTGAATCTTCGTTTCAAAGTCCATTGAAGTCGAAGAAGAGGACCTTGTCTCCTGCTAAGGCTAGTGAACTACCCCCAACAAAGAAAAAGCAGCATTCTAAGCAAAAGAAATTTAAGGACAGTCATTCTGATGCATCAGAGAACACTCCAGTTAATAAAAAACTCAAGGCTAAAAAACAAACACGACCTCCTTCGTTCGATGCAAAGCGAAAAAAGAAGAGCAAGCTGACAGACAAAGCAGCGTTTGTGAAAGAAAGTGAAGAGGAGTTCCACGGTCCGGTGACCGGGATGGAAGCTTGGTCCGGGCTGAATTTACCTGAGTCTATTCTGAGAGCTTTGGCTGAAAAAGGATTTAAAACTCCCACTGGGATCCAGGTGTGTAAATAAGTACTAACTAAATACCCACGTAATTAGGCTAAGTCTAAGTTACGTTTATCTACGGCTGAGTCGTGAAATGTTTAAACATGTAAACGCCTGTGTGAAAATATACGCGTACAAATATTCATACACATTTAACCGTGTCTTGTACCCTGCCTGAACAATCCCCTCCCCCGCCACTCGCACCCAAAACCCAACGCGCAGATTTTTCCACTTCAACGAGTCGATGAGGCATAGTTTAGTGTGTGGAGTCAAAATGACTGTGGACAGTTGTACACACAGGTGGAGAATATAATCAGCAATTAATAGGCCTAATAATAAATCACCCTATTATTTCATTGAAAATTTTGTTTCACCAACATTATGTACAACTAATTTTTTTGTTATCATTTTGTGAACAGGAGGGGTGTTACGTTAAATGGGGTGTCACGAAAAATTCAGAAATAAAAAAACGTTAACAAACTTAAACCTTTTCTCCCAGCCCTACGTTTGTCTGCTTTATCGGATCACGAACCATAACCGACAAAAGGACTAGGGTGGTTTATTTTTATTAGTTCACACTAAGTAGTGGCAGCTATCTTCTATTATTTTATTTTCAGGCATTGTCATTGCCTGCAGCAATTCTCGGCCGGCGAGACATCATGGGCGCAGCTGAAACAGGAAGTGGGAAAACTCTGGCTTTTGGCATTCCTATAATATATGGAATACTTCAACAGAAAAAAAGAGAAGCACGTGAGTTCATATCGGAATCAACTTTTACGTTGATCTTACTTGAAACGCCTACTTGCGTTCAAAAACTTGTTCTGACTTCTGAACCAAGTCCTTGTTTGACTTGAATGACTTCAGAAGATTCTTATTCATACTGTACAAATAGGCCTAAATCTTTAAATCTACTTGTCTATTTGTTCATTTAAATTTAATTTATTTTTAATATATTTGTTGTTAATTTATATTTACATTATTGCATTAGCCTAAGTTTCTAAGTAAATTATTAAATGGAGGAGATAAGAAGCAAATCAATTAGAAAGGAACTAATACTGGAGAGGTTGCACTTTAAACTCTGCCAATACTATTTCCAATTTGAATTGCTGAGCTAGTGCCACTTGTTAACATTGTTTCATGGCATTGTGTCTTGTGCGACATTCACTCAGTAGAATGAAGTATATGAAGTGGTGAGGGTGGGTGGGTGGGAGGGAGGTTGGGACAGGTTGCCACCGGGTAGTTATGGCCCATTTGCAGCCTTAAAGCATTTAACATTAACATTAACTCACATCAGTCCGTTTGTCCTGTCTAGGCTTGAAAGGTGTGGATGAAAATGGCATCAAAATAGATGGTGATGAAATTGCAATGGAACTGGAAGATGGAACAAATAATGATGCGGAAAGTGAAGTCACTGACAATATAGTCGAAGACACTGCTGAACAGACGGATACCGAAACGGAAGAAAACGAGAACAGGGACAGCGCCAGTGGCTACGAGAGCGAAAGTATCGGGACTAATGCGGAAGGCATCGGGTGTGTCAAAGTTATAGACGACTTCGACATGAGTGAAGTACTGGGTATTCGCACCGACAAACCTCACAATCCTGCTCACAATCAGAGGTTGTATGCTCTTGTGCTGACTCCAACCAGAGAACTGGCCGTCCAAGTGAGGGACCATCTGAAGGCTGCAGCCAAATACACTGGCATCAGGGTAAGAATATCCACTTTCTCGTTTTCAGAACTTCTCGGACTGTAAGCAGCTGTTTTAAGATCATTTATACTTTTTAGAGCTAAACTAGATGTAGGCCTAGTATCTACTTTTTTATTAGGGATGGGAAAAACAGCCATTTTCCTAAATGGTTAACTGCCCTTCTCCAAAATCTGTCAAAAATCAAATTAAACGTTTTATTCGCTCTATCCCCCTGCCACGAGATGAATAAAATTACCTTTGTAGTAAATTACCGAAAAGTTCCGACACATTGGGTAAAATTACAATTTGTAGCTAGAAAAAACTATAATAGTAGACTAGAACTTCAGTACGCTCCGTTGTAAAATATTTGTTTCTTATCTTATATACAAACACTTCTGTACACACGTTTAAACGAGGCGTAAAAAGTACAAACGTTTAAAGCCACTCCCACGTTTAAACGTTCAAAACTTAAAACGTTTTAAAACGTCCCATCCCTACTTTGTACATTATCCCTTATAGTTCCTTCACAGCTGTATAGAAACAGGAAGACATTTATAAACACTTGGTCTGGTTGATACTTGGAGTGGTGATGAATGAGGGTCACACTCCATTTAGGATAGGATTTAAAGGAATTATTTCCCCCAGGTGGCAGTGGTTATTGGTGGGCTGGCTGCACAGAAACAAGAGCGGCTGTTGCGTACAGCGCCGGAGATCGTCGTTGCAACGCCCGGCAGGTTGTGGGAACTCATACAAGAAGGAAATCCACACCTGCAACAAGTTGATGATATAAGGTACAAGTCGACGGTAGTAGCCTACATTTCAAATATTGGATCAAGGGTAATTCCAAAACATTTCAACAGAATGAAAAAAAAGTTTATGCAGTAGGGCCTACCATTTTAGAAAAACCTCTTATCATGAATAGACTTATGTCTCTAATTATAATGTAGCCTAACTAACAATAGGCTTATTAGCCAAGTAATGTTAGCTTTAAGTAATAAAGCAAGAATGTACTCTAACCACCCCCTCCCCCCCTGTGTTTTGACCGTACAGTTTCCTGGCCATCGACGAGACAGACCGCATGATGGAGAAGGGTCACTTCCAAGAACTCCAGGAGCTGCTGGAACGCATTAATCAGAACGAGGAGAAGAAGAAGAACCGCCAGAACTTCGTATTCTCGGCCACGCTGACGATGGTTCACGAGCCGCCGCACAGGAAGAAGACCAAGAAGAAGAAGAAGAAGGTACGCGAGAAGGTCACATCGGGTCAGAAGCTTCAGGACGTCGTCCGCATGCTCGGCATAACCAATCCCAAGCTGGTGGACGTCACGCAGGAGTCGGGTCAGTGGGCTGTTTTGTTTTCTTTATGTATTCTTCACCAAACTTGGCTTTCGGGAATAGCCGCGTCGATTATTGCTTGCGGCTATACCCGAAAGCTATGTTTAGTGATTGACTCGGGCCGCGAAAGCCTACGTGAGTGTTTATGTATTCTTATTCTTATTCAGCTAAAACTAATTCACGATGGAGGATGAATGCTCGGATGAATTAATAGGAAAAATACTGAACGACATCGATATAAGATAGCAAAGAAACTGCAAAGAAAATGCTCGGATGAATTAATAGGAAAAATACTGAACGACATCGATATAAGATAGCAAAGAAACTGCTCTATCAAGTGCCAGGGTTGTCACATAGCGATGCATGCCAGGCCAGCCGACCTCTGCGTGGGAGGGGGGGGGGGGGGGGGTGAGTAGAGCGAGTAGCGACCCATGCAGCCTACAAAGTGAGAGAGACTGTACCATGTTTTATTACTCTTGCTGTCTCTTTTATGACCTCAAGCTTATACTGATAAAACTTTATTAGGCCTATGTCACGTCGTGTAGAATACATAGAATGTTTTCGTTTAGTTTTCGTTTAATGTGTTCGTAAGGAACAACAAGATTCACAGATCTATCACGTTTCTATTAAATCCATCTCTCACAATTCACTCCGATAATTGAGGTTTTACTGTATGAAGTGGGCTACCACGTATGCGTCACTGTAAATTTTGTAGTATTTTTAAGGAAATGCAGAGGGTTTGGAGGGGGGGGGGGGGGTACCTATCTGATTAGGACCTCGCCAAGTTACAAGAGGTGCAATTGTAAAGTGAAATTTAAATAAATGTCAGTTTGGGTTGTTTTTGTGAGATTTCCTTCTTTCACAGAGGTGTTTGATCTGTTCACCCATTAGTGTAGGATAGTAGTTTCTTTCATTACGTATGTGTGTTGTTAATATAGACACTTTCGGCACGCTTGAGGAAGCGCAGATCATCTTCTTTCACAGAGGTGTTTGATCTGTCCACCCATTAGTGTAATAATTCCTTTCGTGTGTTGTTAATAGGCACTTCTGGCACGCTTGAGGAAGCGCAGATCAGTTGCACGTTTGACGAGAAGGACTTCTACTTGTATTACTTCCTCATAAAACACCCCGGCAGAACGTTGATATTCTGCAACAGCATCTCGTGCGTACGACGGCTGGCGCAGATACTCACGATACTCAAGTGTAAGCCGTTGCCCATTCACGCCAATATGATCCAACGCCAGAGACTTCGAAACCTTGACAAGTAAGCATCCTCGGTATCCATTCGCATTTGTGTGTCCGCTTTTCATTACCCTGCCATTGTAGAAAGTTCCTTCCATTCTATGCCCTGAATGAACAGATTCTGCTTTATCCATCAACAGTAACATCGCTTTTCACTGAAGGTAAGGTTGTGTCTGTCGTAGAAAATAATTGAAATTAAAATTTATCTAATTTTCAATTAATAGTAGAGGTAGGTTAAATAAATAGGTTAAAGTCACTCCTCTATAACTCGACATCGCTGTCACGTTCTTCATATTTGGCTTAGCCTACTTTACAATGAGACAGCGCTCTTTCACAATACAAAAAAATGTAAGTACCTTTCCGATCTACTTTTTCCAAAATAATGAAGTGAACATTTTAAAAATCCCTATCCTTTAACATTGGAGAGAGAGAAATTACACATTTTATCACCTTCACATAGATATAAAGGAGCCAAAAAACGTTGCCACGTGAACAAATTTAGTATCAAAATGAAGCTAAGTTCTCCAGAAATACACACAAAGCAGAAAAAATGAGTATATCCGTACTACTTTTTGCGTTATTTGAGCCTAAAGTTGCATGTACGCTCAGAAACTTGGCAACAATGCAGAGTCGACTGCTCCAACAGGTCACTCCCCCGCCGCCCGCGACCCGGCTGTCCACACTTGCCTGACGCAGACCAACGTTCATATTAAACGAATAACATTTTCCTTTATGATTTGTATGAATTCTTATGTCAAGATTGTTCTTTGAATACTTGCATTCTGCAACATGAGCCTTTTGTAGGCCACTACTCAATTTTTGTAATCTAGAATTCTAAGCTTTTGATTGATTCAGTTCTTTATTTTGTTGGTACATAATACACAATATCTGTATTTGATCCTTGAAGTTAACTGTGCATTGTAATATTTTGTCTAAGTTCTATGTATGATGTTGATAGCGGACATTGACGTGCCCCGGGCCAGCGCTTAGGCACTCGCGCTGCGCTTTGTTTACATTGAAAGATTTCGTTCTTTCGTCGTCAACAATGTCGTGATTATCATCTAATATTAGGCCTACTTTGTATAGAATAGAAGGGCCAGCCTAGAATAACAGCCTTGGTCTACCCTTAGTACCAGAAATGTTTATCTGGAATAAAGTCATTGTTCGCATTTCGCAATCGGTAGCTAAGGGGTATGGATGGAGATTGGCGTGGGCCAAGAATGTACTAAATTTAACAGTAGAGCCCTAGAAGCAAACTGCAGTGGGGCCTACCCCTAGGCCTGTATCGATTCATTTTTGTGAAGGCCTGGTCTAGGCTAGGCTAGAGAGAGCCTAGATAAGGTAGGCCTAGCCAATGTCAGCATTCTCTTCCGTATGAAATTTAGTCCTAGGCCTACGCCTCACTCCAGACATTGGCCTTATGGCTCAAATGTTAAATTAATTACATTATTATGTGCACACACCACCTAATCTGCTAGCTACCTATGCCATCGCATTTTAGTTGTCATGGAGTGCTGTCCCACAAGACTTTCGTTTTCAACAGCCGTCACAAACAACACAAACAATGTGTTGTCAATTGTTTTTAATTTTGATATGCACTTTTCGCACACGCAACGCGCGATAAAGTTAAATCTGGCACAGCTAATCACACCAGATCGCGTCGCTCCAAACTGATCATCTGATTTTAGCGTTTCAGTCGCGTCGCATCAAGCGCGTTTTAGTAAACGCAGCATGAAAACGTCCCTTTTTACTGCGCGCGAAAGAAGCTGACATTTTCACATGGCATGTGGTTGATTGTTGGGAAAGTTGCGATCACGTTGCGATGTTGCCAAGCATATTTTAAGGTTGGCAATAGACTACATGACCAAATATTACGTGTTCCACTTCATATTTCACTTCTAAATCAAAGCAACCATACACAAGTGTTTATAATATGTTAATATCAATCTAATATACGGGACATTATTTCAATCAAACAGATATCAAATTAGTGTTATTCTTGCTATTATTTTGTTTCCACTATATGGCTGCACTGATTTTGAGCGGCAACTACTGCGCCGTGTTTTAGTCAGTTGACGGACTAGCACTTCCGACAATGCAAATAAATTAACAGTTTAGTTAAAATAACATATTTATGTAGGGAAAGATTTACAAACAATATTTAAAATACACACTTATATTTAAAAATTAAAAACATTTTATTTTAATTGCATTGTTCAGCTGACTTTGATCATTAGTTATAGTTGACTCTGACTAGAGAGTAGGCCTACACTTAGAGGAGTGACTTTAAATTATCTAAGATTTGTTTCCAGAAGACAGTTTCCAAAACTTCGGTTTGAGCTCCAAGTTCGAAACTTCTTTTGTTTAGAAGTTCGAGTTCGAACCCAAAAAAAACCAAGGTTTGCTCATCCTTAAATATAGTGTGAAATTAATTAATGTGATAGGATTGACGGGTTGCCACGGAGATAACGGGTGGGTCACAAAGCAAAATTTTGAAGTTATATTTAGGCCTATCTATTTCAATCGATAATATCGATACTTTCGATACTTAAATTAATATCGATTATAAATATTTTCCAATATCGAATATCGATCAGTGAAATCGATATTTTTGCCCGTCAGTAATATTTAATGTAGGTATTTTTTTAAGAGTAAGGTACGAATTGATGGAATAACAAACATGATCTCTGTTTGTAGGTTCCGTGACAATCCGACTGGCTTGCTTTTAGCCACCGATGTTGCAGCGCGAGGTTTAGACGTTCCAAACGTGCAACATGTGATTCACTACCAGGTCCCACGTACGTCGGAGGTAATGATAGATTCTCGCACTAAATAAAACTACGTACGTGAGCATTGGTTGTGCGTGTTCCACTCGTTCTAAATAACTAGTCATGTTACTATTACGGGTATAAACAATTATTATAATGTGATGTTGGAGTGAGGAGGCACAGCCAAGAGAAATTCACGAGTGTGAGTAACAGGGCACGGCAATGCTATCTATTTTGTTCTGATTAAGAGTACGTACTTGTTAAATGACTCGCTAAATTTTGTTTTAAACAAGTTTGAATTATAATGGGTTCACTACTTCATTAGTGTACATGGAAAAACTGCTCTATGCCCATTGTCCTGACATTTTACCCTCACTTACCGAGTTGAAATAACACACAATATCAATTAGTACTAGATTATGGTTAATCACTTTTCCACAAATCCATAGCCTACAAATAGAAGGTTCTCCTGGTCTTCAGCTGGTGTGAGTTTGGACGTTAGTACTGTTGTGCCCGTTAATGAAAGCTGATCAGCTTTCAAAATATTGCATTTATTATAGTCCTAATACTTGATAGGCCTAATATGCTATGCCTGTTCTAATAAGTTTTGTTTTTAATACAGTATTTGAAGTAATTTGTCTCACTTGTCCAGGGCTACATCCATCGCAGCGGCCGCACGGCTCGCGCCAGCAAAGAAGGCCTCACGCTTCTTCTGGTGGAGCCCGAGGAGCAGCGAAGTTATGCACGCCTCTGCAGAACACTCGGAAGACGTAAGTTAAGCCATTGCCAGGCTAGCGTACGAAGATCAAGTGTTTCAAGTAGGCCTATTAACTATAATGCTTAGAAATTGTGTGGCTCTTTTATCTACAGTATTTCCTTTCATGTGCTGTAATCTCAAAGTTGAAACATATTTTCTTAAACTATCTAAATAAACAAATTTAACAATTAATTAAACCGAGGTGAGCTAGCTCATGTTTCATTCACTAGTGTTTTGTGAGGCATCTTGGACATTTAGGCGAAAGATAGCATTGATGAATTGAATAGCATGTGTGCATTGTTCAATGGAGTAAAGTAAAATAAAATTTGGTAATACTAATACATATACAATGTTCCAACACACAAGGGCGTATTGTCACCAAATACTTGGGCATACAGAATCAGCAGTTTGCCAATATTCTTAGCTTCAGTTTTCTTATTGTTCTTTTCACTCTCCCTTCTTAAAGCCACTTCTCTCCATTATCTCCACCTATTTCTATCCTCAAAACCATCTTTCCAACACAACTAGGATCCATGAATCAAAAAAATGTCAGCTTGTGAAGTACTACTGTGTAGTATTGTACTGTTGTGTAGTAGTACTGTTGTGTAATATTAGTACTACTGATACTGACAATGTTGGATGTGTTGTTGGCTTGTTGCAGAACAACAGCTGCCGACGTTCCCGATTTCGCAGGACCTCCTGAAGGCCGCCAAACAGCGCGTGATGTTGGCAAGAGACATCGACCAGCTTGAACTGACGTCCCGACGTGCCGACTCGGAGATGGGTTGGTTCCAGAAGGCCATGACCGACATGGACATAGTGCTGGACGATGACGAACTGTATCCTTGCACCGGTACTCTGCGACCCCCCCCCCCCCCCCTACCAGTAGTCCCGCACTTAGGTAGCTCAAGTGATATCCTTTACCCGTTCAAAAAACATAGATTACTTAAAACTTGGCAAATGTTAGTTAAGATTGGTGTCAAATTATTTTCTTCCCAGATATATGCCTGCATTTTTGCCTTGTACTTGTCATCTACAGGTTAAGATTTTGCTGCCAATTCCTGCCCTGGAAGGTGTTCTGTATTGTTTTGTGTGCACCCGAGTTTCCTAACTAGCCTGTTGCCTCTTGTACACTCCACTCACTTAATAAGTGTTTTTTGTTTATACTTATCAATGGATAATCTTTTATTTTTCCTTAATTATTTACCAGTCCTATGAGGATCAGCAAAGAAGACACGTTGGGGAACCGGAAGGCTGCCAACGCGAAACGGAAGCAGTTAGATATGTTACTCTCCCGGCCGTTGTTCTCGGTGAGGACGTGAACGCAAGCAAACATGTTTTAGATTCAAACTTGCTGTGGCGTCTCCTGGCCCGAGTGAATACAATTTTGTTGTCGGGTCTCACCGTATCCATTGAAATGTCAGAAATGTAATTTTAATGGATTTGGTAGAATCCGACAACAAAATTCTATGTTTTTGGTTATCAAATGATTTTTTTTACATTGCAGAGTATTCTGGATTCAACAAGTCATTTTGATTCTCGCAAGACTACAATAGAATTGTTGTAGAGTATCAAATGTGTTTAGTTGAATTAGAAGATTAGTAGGGTTACCGTTCGATATGAATTTCAGCATCGATAATCGGACCATTAAAATCGATTATCGATCGCGATAACCAACTTTTAAAAATATCGATCAATAATCGAATCAAAATTACGTTATTTCGCGCATAAGAGGCGGACCATTTGCGAGTATATTGTTTTCGGGGGTATTGTGCTGTGTGCCACAAGATGCTACTCTGCCGAGATCGAAGATGAAACTGGAGACTGCTGGCTGTAGTAGTGGGGTGGACCGTGGAAATTGCCTTGTCATTGGCTTGACGTTGAGCCGGTAGGAGGGGCTAAGGAGGTTGGAATGCAGGAGGGGCGGTCGGCTTGCGCTGGGAAATGCGCAGTTGTCATTCAGGATTCATGACAGCCGGTTACACACCACGGATACGTGAGAACAATACACGCGCGAACAAATGAATAATAATTGTTGTAGAGTATCAAATGTGTTTAGTTGAATTAGAAGATTAGTAGGGTTACCGTTCGATATGAATTTCAGCATCGATAATCGGACCATTAAAATCGATTATCGATCGCGATAACCAACTTTTAAAAATATCGATCAATAATCGAATCAAAATTACGTTATTTTGCGCATAAGAGGCGGACCATTTGCGAGTATATTGTTTTCGGCGGTGTTGTGCTGTGTGCCACAAGATGCTACTCTGCCAAGATCGAAGATGAAACTGGAGACTGCTGGCTGTAGTAGTGGGGTGGACCGTGGAAATTGCCTTGTCATTGGCTTGACGTTGAGCCGGTAGGAGGGGCTAAGGAGGTTGGAATGCAGGAGGGGCAGTCGGCTTGCGCTGGTAAATGCGCAGTTGTCATTCAGGATTCATGACAGCCGGTTACACACCACGGATACGTGAGAACAATACACGCGCGAACAAATGAATAATGGGCCGGAAAAAGACAATAGTCTGAAATTGGGATTATTTAAAATTAAAATTTGATGTCGCGTAAGCATTGCATTTTCGTAAATGTGTAGGCTACTAAGATTTGTCGTGTTGCCACTGTAAACCACTTTACCATTACACTTCCTACAAACTAGACTAGACTAGACTAGATTGACTTGAAAACCAAAGTTTTTCCACACCTCACTTCTTAGTTGCGGCGGAGTAAACAGATATCTGTTTTAGCCGTGGTCAAAAACATCGCGCGAACAAGAAAAAAAAACGGATCAAGAAACACGTGCTCACTGCAGGCGACAGGTTACCGCTCACGCCTAGGCCGGCCCGGTCCCCCTTCTACTGCTCGACGGGGGGGGGGGGGGAAGGCAGGCCTGGGTAGGGAGTGGTGGATGAAGGGTGGGGGTTGAAGCTGCCAGGAGCCACGCACGTAGGAAGCGTAACGAGCGGTAAATTCAAAATCCTGGCCGGGCGGGCCATTCGATTATCGATATAGTGATAATCGATTCGGGAAGACTGAATCGATTATCGATCGTTTCGGCGAATAATCGTATCGATCGATTTATCGATTATCAAACGGCAACCCTAAAGATTAGGTATGCTATGCATTTCTTATAAATAGCAACTCATGTTAAATTCATCATGGAAAAATGTAATTAAATAATTATTACTGTATTTATTAAATTTGTTGCAATGTATACACACCGCAAGTATTTATTCCTCATATTCCTACCCAATAGAAAACTATCCTTCATGTATTGGTAGGCCTACAGCACACACTA
The DNA here is from genome assembly GCA_945910005.1 of Isoperla grammatica. NCBI lineage: Eukaryota > Metazoa > Arthropoda > Insecta > Plecoptera > Perlodidae > Isoperla > Isoperla grammatica. The sequence continues at coordinate 34,349,177 of OX246741.1, forward strand.
CACTACAGTAGTACGTTAAGAGCGAAGGATACCTCTACGTCACAAACCGCAGAAAATTTTCAAGTTTTAATTATATCTCAAGATTGGAACACAACATCAAAAATCTGAGACTACATAGCGCTGTGGTTTGGTAAGCCCTACACACTGAATGATAAATGTATTTAACGTTATCATCAGTATGACTGTGATAAGTAATTCTTTAGTAATTTAAGTAAATCGTTATCACAGTCATACTGATGATAACGCTAAATACATTTATCATTCAGTGTGTAGGGATTATCAAACCACAGCGCTATGTAGTCTCAGATTTTTGATGTAGTGTTTCAATCTTGAGATATAGTTAAAAAATGAAAATTTTTTGCGGTTTTTGACGTAGAGGTATCCTTCGCTCTTAAGTAGAAACATCGTTGTCTACAAATCCGAGACAGATAATTTATTTACTTCTTCAAAATAATTTTTCTACTCTAACTTTGTTTTGCTATTACAGTATTAGTTGAAAGCAACATAAATAAACTCTTTCGTCTCGATTACTCTTTTAATCGTTTACAACGGCATATAATACATTTTCGTAAACTATATAGGCGATATAGGTGCTACATTTCTCATGTTTTGTGGTTAAGTATGTTCATCTTTTATTGACAGCTCAAATGTCAACACACCGTAATCTCTATAATGACCGAATTGTGACATCACATGAATACGCCTTATACTGAACGAACCCATACATATACAGCATAAAATTACATCAACAAAATATGTAGATTGGTGAGGTAGGTTAAAAAGTGACAAATCACAGATAAATGTTATTTATTTGGAACTTCCCGATGCACTAGGCGTAGGCCTGATGAGCAAAAGACAATACCAATCAATCCAGTCATCACAATCAATACCGACCCACGGTGGTATTGTTGCTAACTCATTAGCGTACCATTTATTGTTCATACAAGTTACAATATGCAACCCAAACACATTGGTACTTCAGGGTGTACTTAATTTTTGTTAGTTTTATACTTGAGGAAGAGGACTAGCCATGTCGGTTCTCGCCATTCAATGCAGTCGATGAAAAAACAGGTCGTGTTAGTAGCGTTTTGTCTGTAAACGAACTTTTAATATCAATTAGTAAACAAGACCTGGTTTATCTTAAAATGCTGATCGTCAAATGCTGATGCTGACACGGAACTAATTAAAGCAATAAATGATTGTTAATGTAAAGACGTGAAACAATTCTCATTTACGTATCTAGGTACTGTTATGTTGTGTAAAAACTCTCAAAGTTAAGGCCTACTCACAGTTGGTTTTTACAGTAAAAGTAAAGTGAAACAAGTCCAAGTGGAAAACAATTAAATTGAAAGTGTTGTAAACATGGCCACCAAAATGCAACACAGTAAGGAAAAAACACAAATGGAAGATCTTTGCCAATGTACTACTGTATTCTACAACATCTGGTTATGACTACGTACAGTATTCATGAAGGTACCATGTGCCAATTAGGTAATAATTTGGAGGACAGTATTATATGGTATTTTTTAAACTGATAACATAAACTTACTAAATTAGATTGTTTTTGTATGTATGTATGTATGTATGTGCGTGTGCGTGCATGCGTGTGTGTATGTACTGTGTTACATTTTTTGTTACATGTGGAAACAATTTTTGATCGTGAGATTCTATTTGCATATGTAATTCAAACAACAACATGTATAGTTTTTAGTTTGTTATAATTTTTGAGAAGAACATTCTATTGAACCGATTAGAAGAATAAATAATATATTTAGTAAAATATGGGTTGGTGAGTATGTGTGGGTCTATTTCATGTACCCTTAGTAAATTACACCTTTTAACACCTAATAACTGTAAGAGTGGGAAGTTTGTTGTAGTACTACATTTTAAATAATTGTTCATGTTTTCATTTGTTGCTTACATAAAAGTAACTTGATTCGACCTTCTCGACACTGTTCTTATTCGTTATGCCATCCTCTCTAGAGTCCTCTGTAAAACAATTGTAAGTAGGCCCTTAGCACTGGAAACTTATAAGTTTGTGCTCTCTACTATAAGTATAGAAAAACAACAAAAATATAACAAGGAGGAATGTTATCATACAAACACTGATATTGTTGTAACCGCACACGACATATTTAAACAGAATGTACCATGCATAAATAAAATAAAACCCAATTAAACTGAAAAGGTTAAAACACGCCAAGTAAATTTGCCAATGTGTACTACCTATTCTCATTCTACTGGCAAGTTATTAATTAATTCACAATTCATATAATAAAGTATAAACACTTGTTATAATAATGATAGATATACAGACCTCCTCTTCAGACAGTGACTTCACCAATAAGCAATACTTGAAACTGGTAGGGTAGGCTACCAAGAATGTTACTGTATAAAGAAAGAACTTGAATGTACACAGACTCTAGAGGAATTTAACTGTCTTTCCAAAGAGCAAAACATATTTTAACCTATTGAAGACTATGAAATTACACTTTGCAATCACCCAAAGAAATGTAATGTGTATGTATTAATAACACATAAGATAATACATTTATGCTAATCGCAGTTCAATTCTCGCATTCGAATGTACTGTACATAGGTGTTTGCATCGTATCAATTTGCCTTGTTAATTGACTATCATCATCGAAACCCAACAAGCATGTTTACAATGAGGAACCATTTTATCTCAGTTCCCATAACTGTCTCCCGTGTTACCTAGCGTTTGCATCTATCCACCGTTTCTGTATTCTACTGCCTACGGGCTTCGAGTTGCAGCCGTAACAGCAACATCCACTCATACCACATCATGCTATGCTCACATTATGCTCATCTTGGGGGTAAAAGATAAATATGTGTTAACAAATACTTTAACAATTTTGAAGTTTCAAAGCCAAAATTGTGGATTTTTCTCTCAAAGAGATACAAAGTACAAAGAGAGCTCTTATAATACTGTATTTTACATTATATAGTAACAGGAGTTTAGACTTTAGAGTTGTTGTGTTTTGAACCTATCATTTCTGAGAATAGGAATTTGGTTCATGATTAATGATTATAAATTGTTATTGTATCTCGTATGTATGTTCTGATATCCACAGACAGTGCTGACAATGAGACATCAAAAATACAAATTTATTGAAGCAATGTATGTAATGCAGCATCACTCAAGACTCAAATTAAACTTTATGTCTCTCTACCAATACCATGACTAGTTACCAAGTTGCTCCATTGGGATTGGTCAGTACTGTACTTATGCTTTCCTCTCTTGAGATTAACCCATGGTGATACAAGCAGTCCTCGATATTGTTCTGCAATACGGTTCAGTTGAAACCAAAACACTAGAAGTCATGCGTAGGTTAACTACGTATAGCTAAAAAAAAAAAACATGTCATTCATAATCCTTAAATTCTTATAATATTGCAAACAAATCACCAATTAAATGGTATAATTAAAAGTGCATCTTTGTTTAATTATAATGTTGACCAGTTCATTCCATAGTCTGAATATGAAAGTGCTTACAACTTATAGCAACTTGTTAGTATGTAATTTCAAATTTGGTTATCAGAGACAAAATGATCTGCAGATCACACAACATAATACTAAATAATACCACAATTGAATATGTATAATATGTATATGCAAATGCATAGACTCGAATCTTGATTGACAATAATTCAATGACTATGATGCCATCATGCCACACAACATAATTACGGAAGTTAATTACATGTATAGCAATTCAATACTTAATCTATAAAGCATCCTGGGAACATTAAATAAAAAACAAACAAGATCTGTAAGCCTAACACGTCTGGTGGCAATACAAATTTAACAAGTACCATACAAAATGTTCATTCAATTGTAAGCACACGATGGTTCTAAATTTTAAAGCTACTTCCATTTAGCAATGCAAGGTACAGTATATGCAACCACCATGAGATGATCTTGTGAGTGCGAGGTAAACTATTATTTTGATTATAATCACATACACATCAATGACTCACTGATACAGTAAAACTTCTTTATAACGAACTCATGGGGGCCAGATTATTATTTTGTTAAAAAGAACATTTCTTTATAAAGATGGTAAATTTACATGCATAAGAACATTTTGGGACCTCAAAAACAGTTTGTTATATAGATCATTTTGTAATAAAGACGTTTGTTATAAAGAAGTTTCACTGTATAGTATTTGAACCTCCTATGATTTTACATTCGGAAGAGCTAGTGTGGCAATACCACAGAGAAATAGAACTCAATGATGCTCATAACAAAGAATCTTCAATATATGTACAGTAGTTGCACTTGTACAATGCTAAATATCATATTTAAAATATGGGAACAAACTAACATGGAACCTGTCAATTACATGAAGTGGCTAATTTAAACGTACCGTATTTACTCGCCCTAAATGATCGCAACATGATTTAAAAAGAATTGATTTTGTCATGGTATTTTCAGCACAAAATGTACCTGCAAAGTCTGCACACTGGTTCCACCCAGCAGGTGCTATACACGAGTAAATACGCTAATACGGCAAGGCTTGCATAATCTCAACCTTTTAACATAATTTTAACGAGATAGTGTTGCCACATATTTTTGTACTTCACAAATTGTATAGATTATTTACCAACTAGGCCCAGGGACATTGTATGATTTGGTGGTTCTATATAGTCCTCCCAACGAAACTATTCTCATGCTTTCATCACAGGCCATGTCCAGAATGGCAACTTAACTTGTCATTTCTCCGTGTACTTGATGGAAGATTGCGTCGGATTGTTCTCAGTTCGTGAGTTGGCCAACTTGTCCGATGTTGATAAATGGTAATTCTTTCATTTGTGAAAGTTGCTATTAATAATATTACACGATGCATATTTTTAAAAATTAAATACAAATATAAGTTTGTAGTAACAAAACCAATAAGTCATGTTTGAAGAGAAGTGATAATTGAAAATAGATCCCGAGCAGCCAGCCATTCACAGCTTTCGATACCATCAATGGCGGAAACGCCGGTGTTTAAACGACTTTATTTAATAAAACTAAAGTAGGACGGACTACACCTTTACAGTTTAGACCTACCTCTAGAACACAGTGGAATATTAGAATAAATACTTGCTGCGAGTAGTTACTCTATGGATCTACTCAGTAAAGTGTGAATGTTTATACATTTTGACAGGCTTTCAATAAAAACAAAAGACTACCAATGTTGCTCACAGCTTGCTGGATTTTGATAGTTCCTGTGAACTTAGCTTCGAATTCTCGAACTCTCATTGGCTACACAACAAGGTCTACTTGATCTCTACCTAGCGGAGGCTCGTCGAACTCCCGAGTTCGACGAGCCTCCGACAGGCGGAGATCAAGTAGATTTCAATGTTAGCGATCGGAGCTGCTAATTTCGTCGTGCGCCATCTTATTATTCGGCAATAGTGCGCGCATGAACACAGGCAGTAAACCGTCCGCGGAAGTTTATTTCGAGACCTCAGGGGTTATGACGAAAGCATGAGAATAGTTTCGTTGGGAGGACTATACCAACTTCAGTGTAGTGTATGATACAGAAAATGTTTGCTCATATGAAAGATTACGTGATCACAGAGTTGGGCCTAACCATATTACATCCAATATTTTGCCAATTTACTGTAGTTACATGAAATATAGCACAACTGTAGGCCTACATTACTAAATTAGAATTAAAAATTAATGAAAATAATGTAAGGTCCTAATTAAAAATCAGTATGCCAGTTGGCTAGGCCTACTATAAAAATCATGTTTGAAAACCTGGGCCCGGATTCACAAGAGGTTCTTAGTCTTTTTGCTGTCTTATCTCTAAGACCGGCCTAACTTTGAACCTCTTGTAAAACCAGGAAAATATCGTATAACAGATTTTAAAACATATTATTGGAATGTTCATTATGTCCTTGTCCTCACCAGGAATTAGTAGCTTCTTCATGTGACCTGGGTCTGGTTTTATAAGAGGTCCAAAGTTAGGCCAGTCTTAGAGATAAAACCAAAAGAAGACTTAGGACCTCTTGTGAATCCGGGCCCTGGTCTATTGGCATGTAGGAAGACTGCACCACAATAAAATGAAACAAAAGCACATCAACTAATTTGAGTTTGATGAACCTTGTGTAAATTGAGTTACTAAATCCAAACACCCTCCAACAAAGAAAAAACCTTTTTGAGTTTGATCACATAGGTCTAAACAAGTTAACTTTCACATGAGTTAACATTTTGTTAGATTTAAAACTGATGAATCTTCAATCAACATTAACAAAAGAGCACAATTTCCATAGGCCCCTATGAGAACCAGCACTTTATCTTGACATTAAAACTTAAAAGTATAGGTATTAATATAGTCAAAACATGTAAGCATGCTGGCATTCCCCCCAATCTTCTTCTAGAATTTTATAAGTCACTAATCATGAGCTGGCAAAGTGGATTTTATATAGAGCAGATATTGACGATCCGAGCCTAAGACCATTTGTACTATCAAATGACAGCACATAACAAAGCATTACTGTATTATTGTTATTGTGCAAGTGCATGGAATCACGGAATTTAGGATACTTGTGTGTAAACCTAGGAAGATTGAAATGGCAGTTTACAGTGATCTGCTTTAGTGGAATCCCCCAGAGACCACCTTCATTATATGTAGTATTTCATCCAAAATCCAAATTGATTCCCTCTTGTAGAGGCATGCTATAGAGGTTATGCACAGGTATTTGAAGTTGGCACACATTTCAGAAAAATGTGTATATAATTTTTTGGAATAGTACAAAAAAACAACATATATGCACAATGACCAAATTTGGATGTTGTATGTGTAGCCCTAATCAGATCAAGACTTCAAAAACTATGTTTAAGTAAAAAAAAAAACAGATTAGCTAAGTCGGCAGGAGTGTTGTACGATGTATAAAGACCAGTATACTTATATCTTACACGAGCCCTCCAAACCGGCCAGTACATAGGTACCTCTAGTACAGCACACAGAACCATGCATGTATAAAACAACAAATTTTGGTAGCAATGTAGTATAATTAGTTACTAATTAATTAGGAATGGCTCAAACCTACTAGAAATATATTTTATATAATATATTGTTTCATAGGCCAATTAGGTAATAAGTAATAACTCCCTTGGTTTCCAAAAATGTAAAAACTAGGAGAAATAATATGGTAACAATAGAAACCTTTAACAAACAGTAAATACTGACAGCAAAACGGTACCAACAATTCAAAACTAAGAAGAATAACCGGATTCAATGTTCTTATTTCACCCCCCCCCCCCCCATTGCCTAGTGTATTGAGTTTACTACACATGGGGCAATATAAGTTTCAGCACTCATATTTTTGTCCAAACATATATGGTAACCCCTGTTATATAGTTGTCAAATGTTATTGATCTTGTATATAACTCCAACAGATGCCAGTTAATCATATGATAATAGTAGTACACATTATGGGAAATGTAGGCCTATCTGTTCTAGATGATTTCGTGTGAGATCCGCCAGTGATGTATGAAATAGTGCAAGATATATCACAAGAAATACGGAGTTGTTGTACGGGGTGGGATCACTCGTTCCGAGTCGGGCACAGCTTGGAATAACTTTGGTTCCTTGTTGTCGATTGTAGAGAACTCGAGGATAGACGCGATGTTGCCACAGCGATAACAATAATTTGGCGCCGACCAAACTGTCACCAGTTTATCGTCGAACATGTATTTGTAACCTAGAAAAGTGAATTAGAAGAAGAATGTCAAAGTACAAATTGCATAATCCTATGTTTAGTTTTGAACATCAATTAATGTAGGTCTACGGGAACAATGTTCTTACCTTCGTGTACTAATTGATGGGCTCTGCATATAAGTTTTAAACTGTTGATTAACATAAATTCGTGAGTTACTTTAGATCCGAAAAGCCACCCAGCTCCTCTCGGACTAACTGACCATGTTTCTACGTCTTCGGGATCCGACCATACTAAGTCGCAAAATGCTCCTGTAAACAATTTAAGTACACATTAAAATGAAAAACCCTCATATTTGTTTGGTTAGTAAACCTAGGTAGGTTAGCTTGGTATAATCAAGGGATGTAAAAGATCAATGATTTCCAACTGGACATTCAATCGAGATGTCAGATGTGTAGGCCTATTCAATACTGAATCCAAAATTATCAACTCAGGACCAAATATTGTAAATTATCAACAACAAAAGTTGCATCTCAATATTAAATTAAACCATAAAATATGTTCACGATTAGAAATAAGAATCAAATAAATTAATAATGTATTAGTAACTGCTCAGCTGCCCTAGGTATGTTTTTTTTGTTCAGCACTGATCTCACTGTTTATGTAGGCCTACCATAAACATGTCTTGAAGCCTCTATAGACCTAGTGTGCCAGTTTTGAACAGATGAAATATGTAGGGGCCTATAGCCTATGTGACTAAATAACTACATAATATCTTATGCTTAAATTACCTTTGTGTGGTATTTCCTGGTTTCGCTCAATTACTCGGATTTGATCGAGTGTTCTTATATCAGGTGATAATCCTCCATGGACGCACAATACTTGCTCGTCAATAAGCTAGAAAATGAAAATTTGTATCAGTATATTCATGAAGGCCAGTATAGGCTTTACACACTAGATTCTAATTTGAATTTGGCCGTTGTAGGTCATCTATTTCTGTGGGCAAATTTAGCCTACTGTTTACCATTATATTGAATAAAGTAATTTTAGTTGTAGTTAGATTAGCCTCTTTAAAATTCAGTGGTGTTGTAGGCTACATCATAGGCAGAGCCCAAAAGAAATGGTTTTATTTTTTTCTCAAATTTCATTTTTCAAAATGTAGCCTAAATTTCGCGTTTTGGCGGCTGTAATCTTCATAAGGCGCATAAAAAGCAAAAAAAAGAAAAACATTATTGATTCAATTTAGGAATATCACTTAAATAAAACTAGGGAACTTGAATAGATGACAGGAGCCGACAGCTTACCTTAAAAAGTTCGGTACAGGCCATCTGAAGGTTGAAGATACGACGTAACAAATATATATATAAAATATAAATATATATATGCTTTACACAAAACACAAAAGAAGAGATGTTTCGGCTTCCGCAGCCTTGCTCACTCGTATGGAATATTCGAGATGTCAATTAGGGAAGACGACGGGTACCCGGGTATCCGATACCCGCGGCCGCCCGACGAAGTCGGGTACGGGTTTGTGTTTTCTCTACCCGTTTACCCGACAAAACCCGGTCCTTGCAATTGAGAACCGCGAATTAGCTAAATGTTTTGAATTTGAACTGATTCATCCGTCATTTAGTATTTTACTTTGTGCTTGGCGGTATTTCCCTTAGAAATAGTATCGCGTCTATAAATAAACTATCCACTTTGATAGTTTCTTTTGTTCATGCCGCCCGATTCCCTGTTCATGTAAGCCCGCCTGCCAGCAATCTTTTAGCATGAACTGCTACCCTACACCTACCTACAACCCCCCCCCCCCCCCCCCCCTCCCTACCAAAGCACACAACCATTCGACACTTCAACGGGCGGTCTGCCTGTGGCCTTGACCTTGAGTGGCAGCTGTGAGCCAGCGAGTCATTCTTCGTTTCGGAGAACGCATTATATTTCATCCCGCTCTGATACTCGACCCCCTGCGCTGTTGTTCACTTTCTCTTGTCATGGGTGTTCAACTTTTCATCACAAAAATTAATGAAACATCCTAATCCCTGCTACTACAATACACTATTTGTAGTGTTATTTTCAAAGAGAGCGATATTGAGCGGTTGATTTGACACCCCACACGATTTTTTTTTTGTTTTATTAGGCCTAGGCCTACCCGGGTAACCCACGGGTATAGTGAACGGGTACCCGGGTCGTAAAAAAAGTCGGGTTCCGTCATCCCTAATGTCAATAGCATTACAATATTTACATCTTAGGCCTATAGGGAACACGCGCATGAAAATTTTAATCGATTTTTAAATACCTTGTCTCTCATTTACTAATCTTGTGTCTTTGAATTTTGAAAAACAGATCAGTATATGCCTCAAAATAATTGGTTTAGTAACGATAAATAAAAGGGCGCGAAAAACGAGCCGCCGCCATGTTGATGGGATTTGATGTCATGGTTTGTGTCTGTGTACGCGATTGGTCTGTTATGCCACGTCTACTGAAATACACTGTCCCAGCCACCTGTACGCGTTTCAGATCCCCGAGTAGAAACTTCAATAAATGCGACCACATTAAACCTAGCCTATTTAAAAATTTATTTTTAACTTAGGACTTGCATTAATATACTATTTGTATCTGAGACTATTAAACAAAGGTCCAGTCTTACAATGTACCAATAACTACTTATTCGTCAAATAGCTTGTTTTCTCCATGGCAACCACCAATCAAAACCCTTGAAATCCTCCAAATAGCTGAATTGCTACGAATAACTTTCTTATTAGGAGATTGTAAGACCGGCCCTAAGTGCTTGGTTTGGCAAAAAAAATCGTACGCATGTTGCCTATAATAGAACATTAATAAAAATAAAAAGTACATAGGCTACCTACTGTACATAAGCAATATCGAATATCGAATATTTATATTTTCTACTTGCATTCTACATTTTGTAAATTTTTCAAAGTAAATTTAGCTCTTGGATGCAGGATGTTTAATGCAAGGAAATGAAATGTAGGCCTACCTATCCCAACTTTTTCGATTTATGTTTCACAATTTCACCTACGTATTTTTGTTTAGGCCTACCAGTGTATTGCCTGAATTAAACCAACTGTTACTACATTATCTGAGTTCCCCTTTAAGAATTTAATAGACCCCCAGGCCGTACGTAATAATTTACTTACTGCAGCAATGGTGAGTAAATCAAACACCTGGCAGCAGTATCTCCATGCATTTGCATTACCATATTTGTTTTGACATTCATCTGAAAGAAAATAAATACCATCTTGATTAGACATGACTACAAATAGTTTTAAATGATAGGCCTAGCTTACTAGCATAAAATGTCTAATTCGAGCTGTGACAAACAATACTTTATATCAAGGGTGTTGTTAATTTGTTGACTAGGGTCAACCAGCCAATACCCGAAGGCGTAATTACTTTCACATGTTCGCACAGCTGTCAAAAGTGTAAAATGGCACCGGTGAGCTCAAGGTTGTGTTTTTCTGGTAGCTAGCACGCTATTGGTCAGTTGCAGCAAGTTTCAGCCAATCACACACCTCCTTTCATATTCATAAGTGAATTGCAGTCGAAAAATAATAGCATCGGAATATGAATGAATATCGGAATATTTCATTACACCTTTTTCAATCGCCGGACACTTAGGCCTACATTTCATTAGCCGAACATGCTTATTTCAATGTCAAAACGACATGTTACAATTGTTTTAAACTATTAAATAGCTATTGAATGGCAAGCTAATGCAATTTGGGTTACAATAAAATGAAAGGAAATACATTTTTCTTTACAGTTACACCAACAACGAGTTTTTACTAAAGCATGCAGGCCTGGAAGTGTAAATTTTTGACGAGGTGTTCAGTTATTGGTGGGTGTTAGGCTATTGACAGGTTGACCCTAGCATAGATCGGCTGAACTTAGGTTGCATTGTCGCTGTGATATTAGGTATACATTAGGGATGACATCGGGTACCCGCCTCCAAATATTACTTGGAGTCGTTTTCGGGTCCGGGTAACCTTTTAGTCTGTTTCTAGGATAAATTTACGCTCCAGTATTGCTGCAGTCGATTCTGGTGGAGCCAGCAGGTACGGCACGCACCTACCCTTCCACAACACGTGACTTGGCGGGGAACAGAACAGACGCGAACCGACTTGCATTCGTTACTGTTTGTTCTTTGTTTAACATTCTGATGAAGATTCTGGCTAACACTTGTTCTATTACCATTTATTTTACTTGAAATTTCATGTTTTATGTACGTGCTTCAGTTGTGTATTGAGAAATGTTTGTTTTACTTGACGTGATTACTGCAGGCGTGTTCCGAGAGGGTAACTGAGCGGACAATGTATGTCTTTCGTCACTCGTCTTCGCACCCCGCGCACTTCTCAAGGCCTAGCAACGACCTTCAAATCAAGTCTACACATCGAAAAATACGTTTTCAGGATCCGGGTACCCGGGTAATATGAGAGCTGGAACCGGTTCCGAATTTTATTACCCGATGTCATCCCTAGTATACATAGCTACAGTTGAAGTGGTACTGGTGGGACTATACAAAAAGAACTTACCATTTGAATGTTTAAAAACGTTTATAAATCAAACGATGAACTCAACTTTCAAAGTTAATTTTAGAAAGAACTTTCCAATACTGCTGAAGAATGTCACAGTGCTCGTCAATTTTTAACCTAAGTTGTGGAATCAACCTTACACATTTCAATAAATTGTTAATGCTCACCGTAAAAGCCATAAACTTGAGTTATTTGACGTGACTCGTGGTTACCTCGTAGCAAAGTGATGCGATCTGACCATTTTGCCTTTAAAGTCAATAACCGTGTAAATGTTTCTAAACTATAATATCCTCGATCTACGAAATCTCCCATGAAAATATAGTTTGTATCAGGAACAGGACCACCATTGCGGAACAGCTCTTCCAAATCGTAGAACTAAAATAAAGAACAAAATTATAACCTAGGCCTAGCATGTGCTTTTCTTACCTAAGCTTAGGGCCCAAGTGAATATGAATTCTTTAACCATAACTTCACAAGCATGTTTCGAGGTTAAGCCTAAATGAGAGTTCCGCGGGAGTTTACACCTTGGACACACCATTTGCCCCCCGTTTTGAACACCCATAGATACGTTGAAAGATAAGCTACTCCAGGATTTCTTGTTTTCCTGGAACTATCGGACCTCATCGCCTTGAAGAATGTGATGAGTGTATTCAGTCATCTGAATTCCTCGTCCTTTGCTCGAATTTGAATGGAGATAATTGCTCGACTGGACTTTGCTCTAGGGGTGTACCAAAAAAACTACCTAAAAGGTTGGTGTAAACTCCCGCGGAACTCCACTGTAGCCTAGGTTTAGATGTAGGGTCCGAGCCTACTTACTTGGCCATGGATATCTCCACAAACAGTAACTGGAGTGGAAACCGGTTGGATGTTCGATTCTTCCACGAGGAGATCACATACCATATCACATAGTTTCTGTAATAGTATACAAACAGCATTACAATAACTCCCTATTCAAGGTTAGCTTAGGCCTAGCCCTAACATCGCCTCGTAGGCCTAGGCCTAGGCTATTATAACAAGAAGGTTAGGCCACCCCTTATGCATTCACTGACATTACGCTTAGTAAGAATCTCAAACACATTTGTGTTTGATATTTGACCAAACGAAACAATATATGTTGCATATAGGTACTAATAATACGCAAATGAAGTATTATTACCTTTAAGTCATTTTCAGGAAGATATTTACATTCTTTAGCAATGTCAATCCACTTGTCGAGTTCCGACATTTTGAAAAACTGTGGTGGACACACACAGCCCTCTCGGTCACAGCGCTTCTGGTGCAGAAAGCGTCGAAAGGCTGTGCTATTCGCGAACGGGAAATACTTGGTTTACGCGGTAAATATAAATCTCATTTTCGTATTTATTTATTTATTTGAAGGTCATCCCGTCGTTGATACGTCACGCGTAAATGTGTAACGTCATATTTGTAAGGATAAATTACAACACAATATAATAACATTACACGGTCATAAAAAGCTAAGAAAGTACGTGAAAATTTTAAGAATACGTCTTGACGATGCCAATATATAAATAAACAATGCATGTATCTACAGGAAGATCAATACAATGAAAGGTTAAAGTTCACACAATATACTACGTATACAATGGGAGCAAAGATTCTACTATAATAATATGCATGGGAGCTAGCTTGTCAATATTTAGTGAGATTGTTGAAGAAAGTGTGTGTGTGCACACACACACTTTCTTGTGTGTGTTAGTGCATGATCGAGAAAAAGTGCGAATGTTTCATGTTATTCTGAGAAAAGATGTTGTAATTTGCGTGAACAAAGTTTGCAAACCGTGGTCTGCAAGACTGCGATGAGGATATTATGCCAGAAATAATTCAAATAGACCTTTTCAGCCTGTGGTGAGGACTGAGGAGCCCCAAAAGCATGCAAGTGGCTCAAATGGTAATCCATTGCATTTATTTCATAATTATATTAATAGTAAAACAATTACTCGGGTGGTTTGGACAGGGATGAGTGCGGAAGCATCCCGATGCTGGGGACAAACTGAAAAAATCAGTAAGACCAAGGAACGTGCAAATACGAAAAGAATCATGTCGGGTAGAAGTACAGCAGAAAAAGTGGTGGGAAGACAGAAAACTACGGAGTATGGAGAGAATTGGTGGAGAGATGGAAGAAGACATTGAAGGAGAAAGTTTTAGAGGGTCAAAATGCTGGGGAAAGATAGAAGAAAAGGGTGATGCGTCAAGGCATGGCTAGATTCTATGAGGCCCATGTGAATTGTGGGAACCAACCATCCCCACCCGACTTCATCAAATCAAATCAAATCAATTTTATTAACCGTTATCAATGTACGGAACCAGGAACTTCATTTTCATTTGAATGATGACCGGGAAAGTGACGGAAAGCCGCCACTGGGTTCGGGCAAAGATTACTGAGGTTCGGGGTTGGGGACGTGTACCGTAACTTTACAGATATTGTGTCCCTGCTGAAGATCTTAAGTGAAATAAATATATTATGGAACTAATGACTGAGCAGATTTCGATCATTTAAGAACGCTGAAAGTTCCGCTGGTGCGATAAAACGTGAACTCACAGGCGGTGAGTATTTTGTTGGACAGCGGGGATTTTGAACTACATTTTTAGAAACATTGTTTATGCATTGTTTATAGTGGCAAGACAAGATCCTAGACGCAAAAGTACAAGAGTACATTCTGTGAGTTATTAATTAATTTATGTACCTTTTCACTTATAGTAGCCTAATAATTCCTTGATTGACACTTTAGATCTGATAAATAAAATAAATATTATTGTTTTCTTCAGTGTAGACCTACGATAAGAGGATAGGCCTAGGCTTACGTCTTGTCGCTTGAAGTAGGCTAGGCCTAGCTAGGCCTAGTGTCACTCATCATGTCACTGCACGAACTGGGTATAGTTTTCACTCAACATCTTCACACATATTTTCATGTCGTTCGTAGGAGTGCGGACCCATGACAAGGGATCCATGCATGCAGTTCTAAAAATTAGGTCAAACGACTGGCTGCTTTTGCGCACTCGCTTATGTATCGATCGTAATCAACCTTTTCGGTGAATTGTGTTGTGATAGTGTTGGGCTGCTACGGAGAGGTTTACAAGTAAATGTTAGCATTTGCTGGCGCTTATCTTGCTTAGATAACGTTTATCGGCAGACTAGTTATCTTGGCTTACTGCAAATGTCAGATTGAGTTGTCATCTGACAGCGGCGGCAATTCGAGCTCAGAAGGCGTATCAAAATTGTTTACTTCCAAGTTTAACTTGCTGTAAGAGAAATCTATCTCCAATTGTGATTATTTCAGAACTCAAATTTTAGGTTATTTTAAACTTGCGTTATCTTACTGGTTTCTTAATTGCTGGTATAATTTTTGTGTGGGAGTTAATATAGCAATTATTTCAGTTTAGGCCTCTTCGTCAAGACCGCCATGACAAACTTCGATTATGCCGCATAGGACTATGGGTATTCAGCCATCTTCGTTTTCCTCCCCGCTGTAAAGAACTCAAGTCAGTCTTGGGCCTAGGCTACTTTTGATCGGAGGACAAAAACTTTGTCAAAATGGCAGGAAATACGGGGATGGAACAGCTCATCCCTATCGTAAACAAACTTCAAGATGCCTTTACACAGTTGGGTGTGCACATGCAGTTGGATCTTCCCCAAATCGCTGTAGTGGGAGGTCAAAGTGCTGGCAAGAGTTCGGTGCTGGAGAACTTTGTTGGGAGGTGAGTCAAGTTTATAGGGCTAGGTCCCTAGGCTAGGCCTATGTTTTAGGCCTAACCTACTGAGAATAAAGATCACATTGTCTGTTGACAGCTTGGGTAGCCTGGGTCAATTACAGCAATGCTTACGGTTGTGTAACCAGCTCACTAAGAGTTCCTTGTTAATTTCAACATTCTGTCATTGGTTTGTTGAATTTAAGGCTAGGGACTCAGTTAGCCAATATAAAGCTCTTGTATGCGTAGGTCTAGGCCTAGGCCTAGGCTAGGCTTAGTGAAAGACATATCGTATGGACCCTAGAGCCCAGGGCTTAGGCCTAGGCTTATCTAAATCTAAAATACCATAGCCTAGGCCTAGGCCTAACTAAGCCCTAGGGGGCCTTAAGCCTAGGCCTAGCCAAAGACCACAATATCTAGGCCTAGGTAGGCCTATATAACATACAAGATTTAACATTAACAAGGTTGTCATAAGCTTAGCCTAGGCCTAGGCTGGCTCACTTAGACCTTGATTAATGACATAGGCCTAGGCCTATTGTAGGCCTAGGGTCAGAGTACCAGTCTGCGGTCAGCTAAGGTTATTTTGCGTCCACGCCCACTTAAAAAGTCGGACGTTTATTGATATATTCGACTATCGACTTAAACACGCGATTATACACATCATAACATGTCATTGGTTGGTTTAGAAAACATTTTGGCCAATTGAATGCCGTAATAATCATTATTTAAACAGTTGAACACATGAGAAGCAAATTCACCAGTGTGCGGACAGGCGACCCTAGAGGCGGTCACCGCGAGGAACAGTCTGCGGTCAGCCGCCAGCATAGCAAACACTACGGGAATAGTGTGCGGACGGGTGACGACCGGTCACTAGATAATACGTCGTAACTCTCGTAATTTTACTAATATCTTCATAAAAAGTTGATTAATCATGGCGGATAGGATTGTTTTGTGATTTAACAAGGTTATTTTTGTATTATAACTATGCTTTTAGGTTGTGGACGCTTGAATAGCGTCATGTTGGCACGGACACCGGCCGTGTCAAACTCTCTTCCACTTGAATTAATGCGGTCATTTAAACGTGATTCCTCCAATCTAAATTAATAATCATTATTAGTATCATTAATATTAATCTCGTTTGTACCAATAATAATAACAATTACAGCACAAATAATTTTTTTCGAATATTCCGTAGGCCTAGGTGGATAGGGCCTAGTCCTTATTTTGTAGGCCTAGGCCTTGCTCAGATTTTATCAAATTTGGGTTTTTGGTAATTTATTTTATTATTTTGGTTCATTACTATTTATTTTAAATAGACAACATATGATTATTTTATATCGTTCATATATTTAATGCCTCGTTTACTTCCCGCCGTGTGACCGTCCGCCGGAATTGACACTCAAGATGGCCGCGTCCGCATACTGGTAAATGATGTGCGAGTCTGCGGTCAGTTCTTCTTTTACCATTATTATCTATATTTTGAACGTTTTCTACCAAGAAAGTTATTAAAAACCATAAATCAAATATATATCAACAGTAAGTCATGGTTGAACATGACATACATGCATTAATAATTGACTAAACGCTTACCTGGCGTCACCCTGCGATCTCGGACCTATGGAACATGGTTAAAATACGCGCACAAAAGTACGCCGACCAAAACAAGATAATTTGTAAATAAACCCAGCGTCATTCAATTACAGCCAATGAAATTGTAGCTTACAGAGGATAGAATTTTAAAGGGTGGGAGACTAAGCTGACCAATAGGGGTCGCCAATATATATCTAAAATCATATGTTCTTATGACAAGTGTCCGCAGACTGTTCCTGACCGCAGACTGGTACTCTGACCCTAGACCTAATGTAAAAATGACATCTAGGCCTAGACCTACGTAGGCCGGGGGCTTGTAACGCTCAATTGAATCGGTAATATGCCAATGTTTAGATGCTAAGCCTGTACCGGTAATCTTTTAGATTATTTCCATATAAGTGTGCCGAGTGTAGCCTAGCATAGGCCTAGGCCTAGACACTAGGTCTAAGCTCTCTAATGAATTCATGGATTCAACATTGGACTTGGCTCATGTGTAAATGTAGTCATAGCCGACAAATGAGGTGTAAACCTATCATTCACATTAGGCCTAGCCTATGTTGGTCTGATGTCATGACCTCGCGATTGAGTAGGCCTAGCTGCATTGTTAAATAATAAATGGCCTAAAATCTTAATTAATCGTGTGGAATGGTGCCACGTCGCTAATGTTCGGGGACTTGCTCCGTGTTCATGCAGTACTGTCAAATTCTGTGTAGGCCTATTAGAGGGGATTGTTTAAGTTAAAACATCAGGGTTTCGCCCAACTATCAACGTGGGCTTAAACGTAAGTAAATAGTCTCACACATAACTTTTGTGAATTGTGTAGCCCTACTACAAAACCTTCTAAGTGTACCGTTTCAAAAATCACATTTCATTTCTTAGCTGTATAATCACAATACAAGATTGTATGTACATTGTCAAGATGGGTTAAATATTACATCATAACGTCGTATAGGCCTTGAAGTCATTGCATGGCTCATAGCTTGGTTCCTTGACCGGTGAACTCGGCTACATCATAATATTGCTCCGCTTTCAGAAACATGGTTATTTTGCGTTTACCTGTTCGTATATCTCCAGTCTTTGATCTCTTCTGGAAGCTTGTTGTAGAGTCTACGACCTGACTGTAGAATCTCATGATAAGCCAAGCTCAGCTTGCAGTATTTGTGCTGTAACTCGGAGCATTGCACACTACAACTTAACATGCCCACTCTCATAGTATTTTACTGCCCCAACTTTAGTCTTCAATTTAAGGCGTGGCTCTATGTAGGCCTACAATAGCAATAGGGAGTATTCACGTGACATCACAACGGCCATTTTGAAGACCACCTATATAGTACTATTTCAAGTTTCGGTAATTCTTCCGATTGGGCCCGCGGCTCATTTGCACAAATGCAGTCCCGGAAAGTACTTAAACACTTACTAAAAGACAAATTTATGTTTAAAATGAACCCAAACATGTTTCGGTGTCTGCTAAAACATTCAAAGTTGCCTTTTTCGATGATCTAAAACAGCGTTTAGACGGCGGATTTTCACATTGTCACCATGTTGTTTTTCTGCCGCCCGACGTTCTGCAGGTCTACCAACGTAAGGCCTACCAAAGTGAAATACACTGAAAGTGACTGATGGCCTACGTAGGCGGGAGTCGGATAAGGCCAGGATGGGTGACACTGAATCAAAGTGACTTTGCCCAGCTACCTGACATCCCACGAAATTCGGTTAGGTTAGGGGATCAGGTTGAGGATTGCCCACGAAAGTTAGTACGGTTATTGGTTCTGTGTAACTTTCAATGGTTGGCAACACTGCCGGAACACTTCCGGAACGTCAAAGATGGTGATCAGTAATGGCTGACTAATTTCCTTACTTCTGTCATCTCGAACACTTACATCACATTTTCTGTACTTATAAACTAAATTTGAACATTAAAACTACTTAAAAAATACTTTGTACACTAGATTTAATATATTTACTACAGTAAATATGAAGAAATGTCATTAATGTTTATTTTACAGCGATTTTTGAATGCGGACCCAATAGGAAGATTTACCCAAGTTTCATCATCTTTGGGAATGTACGTTGACATTTTAGCTGTCAATAGAAGTCTAATACGTTTACGGGGAAATATGAGTTTGAACACAATATCTCCTGATAAAGTTTACAAAAACGGTTAATTGTATGCCATTGTAAACGATTAAAAGAGTAGGGTAATCGAGACAAAAGAGTTTATTTATGTTGCTTTCAAGTAATAATAGCAAACCAAAGTTAGGTTAATTGAATTGGTACCAAATGCCAGGTCTGTAAGTATTATAGTAGGCTTAACAATGAACTACCAATCACATGCCATTATGGCCGCCATGCGCATTACCTGAATACACGCATACACCATATACCAAAATAACTTTTTGGCGTAGGCCTAGTAGGTCTACTTGCTGAATTACTGCAATGTTGAGAGGAATGACACAGATCCTCTCAATGACAATCTAACAACTGATCTAAGAAGAAGAAGCATCATCATCGAACCTGTACACAGTTCCTCAATTGAGATTAGGCCTACTAAGAGCCAAGTTTTTAAAGATGTTTTGTAGAAATAGTGAAAGGCTTAAAGAACGCTGAGAAAGGTGGTTGTCGTGTTACCTCATCTGATCCCACCACTTTTTCTATTAAATAAATAAATAAAATAAATTCACATTTAGAGTCTACCCACTCAGTAATTAAACTGATTTGCAGTGGGGGACTTTAATTTAAAGTGACTAAACCAACCCTGTAGGCTTCGAACACCATCGACGAGGGAGCGATAACCAATCAAAGATCGATATTTCAAATACGAAACATATAAATCAGTGATTGGACAGTGCGAACACCTGCGGACAAATGCCAGAATCAACAAGGCCGATTCAGAACAACTTTGAATTTATTGAGTGCTTCGTTGCTAGGACGGCTCCAAAGTCACCCTTTACTTATTCCTTGATCACCATGGATATGGGTGCCTGATACGGATGGGACGTTTAAACGTTTAAACGTGCAGTGGCTTTAAACGTTTGTACTTTTTACGCCTTGTTTAAACGTGTGTACAGTAGTGTTTGTATATAAGATAAGAAACAAATATTTTACAACGAGCGTACTGCAGTAGGCTACTAGTCTACTATAGTTTTTTCTAGCTACAAATTGTAATTTTACCCAATGTTTCGGAACTTTTCGGTAATTTACTGCAAAGGTCATTTTATTCATCTCGTGACGGGATAGAGCGAATAAAACGTTTAAACGCGAGTTCTAAAAACGGTTAAACGTTTAGGCTATTAAACGTATGTGAAATTATATGTCTACTAGGCCTTCTTCAGTGTATTTAATGTTTAGAAAGATATAGAACCTTTTGTGGTTGTTTATCAAGTCAACTGATAGCTTGCCAACCTTGGCTTCCATTATCACCTGCATTTAAAGCACGACTTGGTCAGTCACACATTGTACAATCTGTTTCTATTTTTAGGGACTTCTTGCCTCGTGGGTCTGGCATTGTTACCAGGCGACCGCTCATTTTGCAGCTGATCAATTCCAGTACCGGTATGTGTATTTTCAAAAGCTTTTCCGTGTCACGTAATGAAGCGTAATACACACGTGCGTTCCCTAATGTTGGATGTTCTTTCAGAATGTGCTGAGTTCTTGCATTGCAAGGGCAAGAAGTTTGTGGATTTCGAGGAAGTCCGCCGTGAGATTGAATCCGAGACTGATCGTGTTACTGGGTCAAACAAAGGCATATCAAACATTCCCATCAATCTACGAGTTTACTCGCCACATGGTAATTAACGCCTCATAAGTCGGCCACGTGACTGATCTGTATGTTTGTATTTATCTGTCACAACCTGATACTTTTCCAACTGTCCCAACTCCCAATCAATTGAAAATCTAACTAATCGGTGTTGTTAATTAGAAACATAGATAAGCTACTGTCAAATTGGAACTATGAGTAGGTCTATAAATTAACTTTACTTACTATCAATATTTATTTAATTGTTTATTTATTTCTTAAATTATTTCATTTTTTTCTAAATTATTTATATTTATAATAAATTTGTGCTGTATCTTGGCTAGGTACATTAAACGTGTAACCTAGGACATTATCTGCCCTGCTGACACACATTTAAAATCTATACTACTGCACTATATCTGATCTCACTGAATTTTGAATGAAATTTTTTGAATAGCCTTGTAATATAGTAGGTAGAAGGATAGACCCCCAACAGCTTGTATCACAATTGTAAACTGTTGTGGTAGAGGGATTAAATAACAACGTAATTTTAAAGGATAACACAAGTTTTCCGATTTCAGAAAACTTTTGTTTTTCTGTAGGCCTATCTTTATATTTTTATACATACGTGCATGTTATTTAATCTGTCTACCACAACGGTCTACAATTCAGATAAGCTGTTAAGTCTATCCTTCTACCTAGATAATATTACCAGCCTATTGGCCTCTCTTTAATCCAGTTTGTAATGAGGTAGATAGAATATATGACAGCTAAGAAAAGTGATGTAAATAAACAACTATGGTATTCTGTGACTCACACTTGAACCTTTTTACAGTTTTGAACCTGACTCTGATTGATTTGCCGGGCCTGACCAAGGTCGCGATCGGGGACCAGCCCGTGGACATCGAAGCTCAGATCCGGGGGATGATAATGCAGTTCATCACGCGAGAGGCTTGCCTCATCTTGGCGGTCACGCCTGCCAACACTGACTTGGCCAACAGTGATGCCCTGAAGCTAGCCAAGGAAACTGACCCTCAAGGTATGCCTGCACACAGTCTATCCTGGGGCATTTGCTCGGATATTAAAATCTATATGGATTAGAAAAATTTTATTTTTGTTGGCATGCTAGATTCAGAATTTTTAAAATCTTATAGGCCTAGATGAGATGGTTGAAACTTTTAACAGATATTGAGCTGTGCACTGAAGTAAGGGTTAGTGTTTTTACCTAGCAATACTCGGTTGCTTGACATCTTTCTTTTAGGGTAACTGCAACCCACTAAGATCAATAAAGATAAACGCATTCTAATTGCCGATGCTCGCTTCACTTCAGTGTTGCAAATCCTCCAACGGAAAGCGCACACTTTTCTATTAGAGACTTAATAGAGATGTAACACGTTGACTCTTCCCGAAGGTATCCGCACGATCGGTGTCATAACAAAGCTCGACCTGATGGACGAGGGGACGGACGCCCGAGACATCCTCGAGAACAAGCTGCTTCCGTTGCGACGAGGCTACATCGGCGTGGTCAACCGTAGCCAGAAGGACATTGAGGGTCGCAAGGACATAAAGGCCGCGTTGGCTGCCGAGAGGAAATTCTTCTTGAGGTGTGTGGTCGTCTAGTATTTTCTACTCGTACAAAAAGGCACGCATGATTTTTTCTCTTAAACGTGACAGAAAGGTTTTTACTTTTTTTTTTCTTTTTTTTTATAACTTCATCTAATATTTCCTAAATGTAAAATCTCGACATCCATAGCCTACCTATACAATAACTTCAGACTTCACTAGATTTTACACGAGATAGATGGATAGATTTCACCAGATTGTTATTTTGAAAAACAAATGGCACGTTGACTTATGTGACTGAAATGAATAAGCCTCCGCCTAGGTAATGTAGGCCCTAATGTTAAATTTTGATACAAAATCAAAATTCAATTGTTAAACCACCATGCTTCTAAATATTGCACAACATTTATGGCCTTCAGAAAGAAACCTTGCGTACGAGTTGTGGACAAGAGTAGTCATTCTCGATTTTCATGGCAGATTGGAGTGTGTTAGAGATAGGATGTCGAGATGACTAGGCCTACACAGGCAGTTGACATGATCCACATGTATGATGTAGCAGTTTAGAAAATGAGTGGCCTTGTGCCATCTTTGGAACATTTTAGGGGGGAGGGCCTTGCCATGACTTCTAGCATCAGGGTCATTCCATGGAAGTTCAACCAATGTAGGTTGCCGACTTATTTCTGATATTTTTCCAAGTTGGATCATTGATAACTACTTACTTGCAGATAGTAACACAATTTTTTTTATTTTTTTCGGATGAACGGTTTAGAAGTTACGGGCCTTGAAAGTTCAGTCCGCGTCGCGAAAATGGCAAATTTAAGAGTTTGCGTTAAATAGTGCCACACCTAAAGGGGTTAAGCTTTTGGTTTGATTTTTCCTTTCTAGGACCATAATTGAATAGTTCTACTAGAATATGTTTTCAGAAATTTGATACTTAACATGCAAGTAGTCCAAACTGAAGGTCAAAGTCATCATATTAATTTGTCGCTTTTGCAGATTTAGGGGTGTAATAACTCTGAGGGGGTTGAAGATAACCATCCAATTCTTTATGCATAATATACTCTTTGGCCTTGTGTAATAGGAAAAAAATACAATCTTTTGTTTTTGTGTACCCTTCATACCCAAAAATATTCCCAAAATGTAGCGAAAGTCAAATTTTGACATTTTCAAGGTCAAGATATAGAAAAGGGGTAACTTCAAAAAAATTGAAAATTCGGTGTTTTGTTTAACTATCTGCAAAGAACAAAACTGCCAAATATTTATGTGTAACTCAATCTGGTTTAGGAGTTACAGCCCCTCTAAAAGGGCATTAATTCGCCCACTTTACCAGTAGGCGTACAGTGTGATTCTCAAATATAAAACACTATTTAGGTCAATATTTTACCAAATTACCTTTAAAAATAAATAAACATGTCTTTTCCATGTCCCGAAAATCCAGTTTACGGGGGTGGAACAAGGGGGTGATTTTTTGTGAGGACACCAATATCTCAAAAACCGAAGATGTTTCAGACATGAAAATTTGTGGTTAGATTCTCCTTCAAAAATAAAGGAATAGTACATGTTTTACCATTTTCCTAACATCCTGTTAAGAAGGATGAAAAGGGGTGGTGCTCATACTAAAATTTGCCACCATGTTTTCACTCCTTCTCAACTGGATTTTCAGAAAATGGTAAGACTAGTATCATTTAATTCTAAACTGAATTATCTAACTATCTTTTATCTAATCTAAACTAAATGCTGAGTTTCTCGTCCAAAACATTTTCAGTTTTTGAAATAAAATATTCACCCCCTCCTTTTTATCCCTGTTTTCACTTGGCTTAAATTGATTTCAGAAAAATTGTAAAACATGTGTTTATTTAATCTTAAAGAAGAATCTAAATACCGATTTTCACATCTGCAACATCATCCGTTTTCGAAATATACTTATGCTCAAAAAAAAATTCCCCCCCCCCCCCCTCTTGTAACCCCCGTTAGGGGGCTAACTGGATTTTCAAAAAATTGTAAATCAATTGTTTACCTATTTTTAAATGAGTATGTAAATATTAATACCAAATTTAACGACTAGCATGTTCCGTTTTTTAGTTTTAAAAAATCACCCCGTGTTTTCACCCCCTTACTGGATTTGCAAAAAATATTCAAATAGGCCTACTTGTTTCTTTATGTTTCAAGAAATATTTATACAAATTTTCAAGCCTGTAGCGTTTACGGTTACCGTTACCGGTAACGATTTTGGAGGTATAGGAATCTTAAAAAAAAAAAACACCCCCGCTTCTCACCCCCATTAACGGGATTTTCAGAAAATGGTATCACACGTGTACTACTTTGTTTTTTTAAGGTTAATCCAAATATCAATTTTTCACGGCTTTAACGGTGTCGGTTTGTTAGATACCGGTACAGGTATCCTCATTTTAAAAACCTACCCTATTTTGACCACCATTTACTAGATTTTTGAAAAATGGTAAAATACATGTTTGTTTATGAAGAAGAATCTATGTACCAATTTTCACATCTCGAATATCTTTGGTTTTAAAGATAAAAAAATTCACCCCCTACACTGCACCACCCCTTTTCATCCTTCTTAACAGGATTTTAGGATTTTAGATAAAACATGTACTATTCCTTTATTTTTGAGGGATAATCTAAACACCAATTTTCACATCTGTAACATCTTCGGTTTTTGAGATATTGGTGTCCTCATAAAAAATCACCCCTTTTTTCCATCCCCGTAAACTGTATTTTCGGGACATGGTAAAGACATGTTTATTTATTTTTAAAGGTAATTTGGTAAAATATTGGCCTAAATAGTGTTTTATTATTTGAGAATCACACTGTACGCCTACTGGTAAAGTGGGCGAATTACTGCCTTTTTAGAGGGGCTGTAACTCCTAAACCAGATTGAGTAGGCCTAACACATAAATATTTGGCAGTTTTGTTCTTTGCAGATAGTTAAACAAAACACCAAATTTCCAATTTTTTTGAAGTTACCCCTTTTCTATATCTTGACCTTGAAAATGTCAAAATTTGACTTTTGCTACATTTTGGGAATATTTTTGGGTATGAAGGGTTCAGAAAAACAAAAAAACGTATTTTTTTCCTAATACACAAGGCTAAAGAGTATATTACGCAAAAAGAATTGGATGGTTATCTTCAACCCCCTCAGAGTTATTACACCCCAAAATCTGCAAAAACGACAAATTATTATGATGACTTTGACCTTCAGTTTGGACTACTTGCATGTTAAGAGGACGAAGGCATTAGCCGCTCCGCGCGACTCTACCCAGAGATCGCGCCACCGTGGAACGGCACATTGGCGGTTGTAGGTGCGATGCGGTGAGGCGCGGGGTACGGTAAAGCACTCGAGGGGAGGCAAGGCGGCGTAGTGGGAAAGCATGAGTCACGTGTCCGTGCGGTATATCGTTAGGCGGTGCCGCGGCCGCGCAACCTTAGTTATTTCCTGATCAAGTTACACGGCGGTAAAATGCAAACTCAAAGAGAGTTGTTGGTATAGGGACAATAATTGTAAATCATGACTATTTACGACGTACTAAGGGCTATGATTATTATTATAATTATAATTATTATTATTATTATTATTATTATTATTATTATTATTATTATTATTATTATTATAATTTTTTTTTAATATTATTATTGCTAAGCTACTATTGTTTTCACTTATTAATCACAGGTTATCGATCCCTGGTCCGATTGTCATTTCATTACACATTACAGTCACAGTCACACGACAGTATCTAGGTAGTCTAAAACAAACCCGCTCTCCGCGCATCCAGGATCAGGATGCGTGGTCTGGCAGTCATTTCATTTGACATAAATCACACAACAGTATCTAGGCTAGTCTGGGACAAACCCGCTCTCCGCGCATCCAGGAGCAGGATGCGTGGTCTGCCAGTCATGACATTACACATCACAGTCACACAACAGTATCTAGGCTAGTCTGGGACAAACCCGCTCTCCGCGCATCCAGGAGCAGGATACGTGGTCTGACAGTCATGACATTACACATCACAGTCACACAACAGTATCTAGGCTAGTCTGGGACAAACCCGCTCTCCGTGCATCCAGGAGCAGGATGCGTGGTCTGACAGTCATTACATTACACATCACAGTCACACAACAGTATCTAGGCTAGTCTGGGACAAACCCGCTCTCCGCGCATCCAGGAGCAGGATGCGTGGTCTGAAAGTCATGACATTACACATCACAGTCACACAACAGTATCTAGGCTAGTCTGGGACAAACCCGCTCTCCGCGCATCCAGGAGCAGGATGCGTGGTCTGACAGTCATGACATTGCACATCACAGTCACACAACAGTATCTAGGCTAGTCTGGGACAAACCCGTTCTCCGCCCATCCAAAAGCAGGATGCGTGGTCTGACAGTCATGACATTACACATCACAGTCACACAACAGTATCTAGGCTAGTCTGGGACAAACCCGCTCTCCGCGCATCCAGGAGCAGGATGCGTGGTCTGACAGTCATGACATTACACATCACAGTCACACAACAGTATCTAGGCTAGTCTGGGACAAACCCGCTCTCCGCGCATCCAGGAGCAGGATGCGCGGTCTGACAGTCATGACATTACACATCACAGTCACACAACAGTATCTAGGCTAGTCTGGGACAAACCCGTTCTCCGCCCATCCAGGAGCAGGATGCGTGGTCTGACAGTCATGACATTACACATCACAGTCACACAACAGTATTTAGGCTAGTCTGGGACAAACCCGCTCTCCGCGCATCCAGGAGCAGGATGCGTGGTCTGACAGTCATGACATTACACATCACAGTCACACAACAATATCTAGGCTAGTCTGGGACAAACCCGCTCTCCGCGCATCCAGGAGCAGGATGCGCGGTCTGACAGTCATGACATTACACATCACAGTCACACAACAGTATCTAGGCTAGTCTGGGAACAAACCCGCTCTCCGCGCATCCAGGAGCAGGGTGCGCGGTCTGACAGTCATGACATTACACATCACAGTCACACAACAGTATCTAGGCTAGTCTGGGACAAACCCGCTCTCCGCGCATCCAGGAGCAGGATGCGTGGTCTGACAGTCATGACATTACACATCACAGTCACACAACAGTATCTAGGCTAGTCTGGGACAAACCCGTTCTCCGCCCATCCAGGAGCAGGATGCGTGGTCTGACAGTCATTCAATAGGGAATGTGCATGAATTTGCTTTAGCTCTAAGGGCCGGTTTTTCAATCAGTTTTGTAATCAGTGATTAGATCAACCAGAGCTATTACCAACTTGAGAATGCTGTGATACTGTTAGTAACCAATTATCAAACGTCTCCTAATTACTCTTATCAAATTGATAGAATTCTTATTCCAGCGACTTTAAATTCGTATGTAAACCACATTGTATAAAAGTTCAAATCAGCAATATCATACTATTTACATACAAACTAATAAATAGCTATAATTTATATTGGTCAACATGTGTATTATGATGCAATAGTGTTTTGTTCAGGTAAAAAAACACACCTTTCAACAGTGATTTGAAAGAATTTGGTACAGACAGAGCATTGTTGTCTAAACACTGGATGGACCATCAATTTACCAAAGGCTGGTTAGGTACTTCCACGGCCTCTTTTAGGTTGCATAATTTAATATCTTTGAGAGCTTGACAAATGACTTCACTCATCTCAAGCAATAATAGCCAACCAGGAAAACATATACATACACTATTTTATTTCCTATTTTTCAAACATGCAGGCTTATGAATTCAATAAATTAAAACTGAGTGGTGTTTTTTATAATTGTTATCATATAGGCCTACAAAATTAGTTTGAACTAAAAAAAACAAACATTTTTAATGTGTTTGGGTTGCATCTACATTTTACATTGACAATGTTGGTACAAGCCTTGGTTAGCCCAACCACTGATTAAAAAACTGATTGAAAAACCGGCCCTAAAGGTACGTGGAATATATTGTTATTCATCTAAAGACATCACAAACCTAATTTTAAAGTTTTAAAATTAATTCATTATGCTTCTATACATGTTCAAAGAGTTTAATTATCTGTTTCCCGCACTATTATTTTTAAACGGTATGTGACGTCACAATCCATGAAAATCACTGCTTATATGAATGACTTTGCATATAACCTCCTTGGAATTCGCCACCGCCTCCTAGACGAAACAATCAAATTTTCAAGGTTATCAAGCTAACCTTGTCAAAATTTTTACTCAAGCCGTTGTCAAGTCTGCTTCAGATGAATAACAACACCCAATATTTACTGATATTCTATGAAAATAGGTTTGGTATAAAGTAATTGGGCTTCAAAATTTATTACTAGGCGTACTAGACATTAATTCGATTTTATATGATTATGGATATGATAATTTACAAATAAGCGTTATTGTATTTATCATTTTATGATTGGTTGATTGCTGATATAGGCCGGACGCCGTAACAAAGAAGGTTGTGTCGTCACAACTAATTACTCTGGCCGGCGTAGTGATATGTGGACGTTTACGCAGTGATCATCCGCGCACTATACCTGTCAGAGAGAAAATACACTGAATGGCAAGGCGGTGTTAGAAAATACTAGCTTTGGTAGGCTGTGACTAAAAAATACTACCATCAAGAAAGCTTTGACGTCTGTGTGTTGCTAGGATACTTGATGTATTTCTTTGTCATTTGATGGTCTGTTGTCTTTATTGCCGTTTCGTGTTTGACAGAAGTTGAGTTCACGTGGGGAAATAATGGCGGCGTTTTACGCCCGTGTTCGGTTGATTTACCCTGTAATATTATTTATGAAAATTTATTACCGATATCAAGAAACATTGACTTTGAAAACATTACTCGGGATCTTTCAGAGTGGTCATATGCGTTCCCTGTGCCTTTAGGGTACGACAATATGCAGACAGACAAAGCAATTGACAAAGGTAGGTCGTCCGTAGCTGTTCCTTCTTCATATCTTCATGCCTAGCATGATGGGACGGAACTACTTTAAATTTTCCCAAACATAATTAAGCAATTGTTAATTTATAAGTGAATATAATAGGCTTAATTAGATAATAAGAAACTAAAGTTTATTCCTGCATAATTAAACCGCAAACACATACCAAGAAGGAGAAAAATAGCATTTAATCCAGGGCCCATGTCCACCAACCTATGAAATAACAATACATGTTTACTTCTGGTAAGACAATGAGTAGTAGTCTACATTTAAGTTGGTATTACAAGGTGTGAGGTCACTTGCTATTACATCATCCGTGACGACACAACCTTCTTTGTTACGGCGTCCGGCCTATACATGGCAGGTGACGTATGCCCCGTTTTTCCCGCCATAAATATGTGTGAAACTTTCAGCTCATTTTTATAAATGAAACTTTATTCTATGTCATCGAAATAAAATATTTTTGTATTCATGAAGTCAATCCTAATCTAGTAAAATGCTATAAAAAAATCATGCATATTCCCCATTACACATCACAGTCACACAACAGTATCTAGGCTAGTCTAGAACAAACCCGCTCTCCGCGCATCCAGGAGCAGGATGCGTGGTCTGACAGTCATTTCATTACACATCACAGTCACACAACAGTATCTATAGGCTAACAGATAATAGAAAAATAAAATTGAAGTAAAAGGGACAGAAGTATCAGTGAACAGTTTACGGGATAGGGCAATTTGCTAACAATCGAGACAAATAGGACACTTCAGTCCAGGGACACCTTCTCTTTTTAGCGGGGGTTTTATACGGTACTTTTAATAAGAAGTGACGAGGTGACGATAGATAGATAGATAGATAATGGTCTTTATTGAAGGCGAGATTAAGGCCAGCTAGGCCTTATCTTCCATCCAACGTTTTAACAAATAATACATTTTTGATACAGACAAAAAACAATATACAGTAGTACAACAATATTAATAATATAAGGATAAGTGTACGAACATTAAACTTCTCAATACATATTATACTAAAATACAAACTCATAATGAGAAACAAAAAATTAATTGCAATTAAGGTTAACCATTCATTCGAAAACTGCATTATAGTTTAATTTAAAGTTAGCGACAACATTTTAGAATATAATAATAACGCAGTAATTATTTTATCAGTGTCTACGATCATTCATACATATCATTTTAACAAAACAAACAAACAAAAGAAGCAGGAAAACAGGAAACAAGCTTATCATTCATACACACCCCATTCATATGGCAACAAGAAAGTTTTACGAAATTTTAGTCAATAATATATATCTTTATACGAGAGAGAGAGAGAGAGAGAGAGAGAGAGAGAGAGAGAGAGAGAGAGAGAGAGAGAGAGAGAGAGAGAGAGAGAGAGAGAGAGAGAGAGAGAGAGAGAGAGAGAGAGAGAGACCGCGCTGAGCAACAAACATTTGCGCCGCAAAGCAGTCGGGCCACCTGCATGTGTGCAGCGTGGCTGTCGAAGCTTGTCACTTCCCCTCCAACACGTGCGACGTAGCGACTCCGCGCTCGCAATACAAGTTGCAGGGGCAGCGGTATACTATCCGGCTATACACAAAACTGGGGATAACTGTAGAAGCTGTAGTTATAATGCGAAAATTATGAATTTTCTATATGTTTCGCAAGAGAGACTAAAGGACAGGCCTACTAACACGAAATTTTGTTATCTGATTTAGAAAAATATTTATAATATCACTAAGTTAAAAAAAAATTTAATCGAAAATCGGTATTATTAGGTATATTTATAATTCCTTTAGTAACATTACGCAAAAAAAATAAATTGATTATCTCAAAAACTGCAGAATTGGCAACGATTCTTCTGAAGGTCTGCACGCCCGCGTCCTCTTAAGTATCAAATTTCTGAAAACATATTCTAGTAGAACTATTCAATAATGGTCCTAGAAAGGAAAAATCAAACCAAAAGCTTAACCCCTTTGGGTGAACCACTATTTAACGCAAACCCTTAAATTTGCCATTTTCGCGACGCGGACTGAACTTTCAAGGCCCGTAACTTCTAAACCGTTCATCCGAAAAAAATAAAAAAAATTGTGTTGTTATAGTCCTCCCAACGAAACTATTCTCATGCTTTCATCACAGGCCATGTCCAGAATGGCAACTTAACTTGTCATTCCTCTGGTGCTTGATAGAAGATTCCGTCAGATTGTTCTCAGTTCGTGAGTTGGCCAACTTGTCAGATGTTGATAAATAGTAATTCTCTCATTTGTGTAAGTTGCTACTTAAAATATTACACGTTGAATATTTTTTAAAATTAAATACAAATATAAGTTTGTAGTAACAAAACCAATAAGTCATGTTTGAAGAGAATTGATATTTAAAAATAGATCGCGGGAACTCAGCCATTCACAGCTTTCGATACCAAGAAATGGCGGAAACGCCGGTGTTTAAACGACTTTATTTCATAAAACTAAAGTAGGACGGACTATACCTTTAAAGTTTAGACCTACCTCTAGAACACAGTGGAATATTAGAATAAATACTTTATGCGAGTAGTTACTCTATGGATCTACTCAGTAAAGTGTGAATTTTTATACATTTTGACAGGCTTTCAATAAAAACAAAAGACTGTCAATGTTGCTCACAGCTTACTGGATTTTGATAGTCCCTGTGAACTTCTTCGAATTCTCGAACTCTCATTGGCTACACAACAAGGTCTACTTGATCTCCGCCTAGCGGAGATCAACGTTAGCGATCAAATCGGCAATAGTGCGCGCATGAACACAGGCAGTAAACCGTCCGCGGAAGTTTACTTCGAGGCCTCAGGGGTTATGACGAAAGCATGAGGAACCAAACTTTTTTTGAAGTTCGGTTGGGTTCGAGTTCGAATGTTAAGGTTCGAGTTCGTGATTTATAAAAATTTCGAACTTGAACCAAACTTTTCTGAGTCAGTTTTAACTATTTTTTAGCGTATTCATCGTAAAAACCGCCAACACAACAGTAAACAACGCTTGCCGAAAGAAAATGTTTTGAAAATTCATTACGCACAGGCCTAGGCCTAGGCCTACAGTTCGTTTATTTGGCTGTTGGACAGGCCCGAGGGCATGAGGATTGGGTAGCGTTTGTACCAACCTCTGACCAAAGTACGGGTTTCCCTCCCTCTCGCCTCGACCGTAATTACCTTCGACCGGCGAGCCTTGCATTATCTTGCCTATTAATCATGATGACCTCTGTCACAGGAAAAAACTAGGGATGTGCGGGTAGTGATTTTTTAACTCGGGTCGGGTTCGGGTCGGGTATGAAAATTAACCTCGGGTCGGGTATGGAAATTAACCTCGGGTCGGGTCGGGTCGGGTCGGGTAGTGCTAAAATTAATACACACGTATAGATCAGTCAAATATATTATAAGTAAAGTTTTTAGTAATAATTAATAAAAATGTATCAATCAATAGAAAATACGTTACATAAAATGTAGTTGTGTACGAATCTACGATCCGAATCTACTTCAACACACTCGAATTTTCTAATTATTTGAAAATTTGAATTTCCCGCCGTATTTCACGCTATTTCCGCCAAGAAGGCGGTGGGGAGTTCTGGCATATGGTCGCCATCTTTGTTTAGATCATGGTCAAATGTCAAATACATCGTGAAATCATGGTGAAATATTGTTATTCACCTAGGCTACACTATATTCATGAAATAATAATAAAGTAAGATAGAAGGTAAGGCATCCTCATATAAATATCAGTTCCTCCCAAGCTTCCTCGTCTTGCAGCTTCATATTGAAATTTACAATTTCGACCAATCATAACCTCGAAATTATGTTGTACTAGGCCTAGGCTACCCGACCCGGTTTTTTCGGGCATAATTTACGGCCCGACCCGACCTCGGGTAAATTTTGTTACCCGAAAAATACCCGTTTTTCGGGTACCCGCACACCCCTAGAAAAAACACTTTTTGAGGAACTATACGTATATTTCATGATCGCGTTAAACAACGTTACACAGCTTGAAATTAAGTTATCAGTTTTTTTATTTGTCTTTCTATGACGAAAATAACCGGACTTAAACCATTAATGTAGCAATATAAGCAAATAATATTATAATATTAAATTAATTAAATAATAATAATGTCTTACCAAAAAAATCAGAGTATGAAAGTTACAAAGTTACAAGGTCAAACAATACTCAAATTAATTATCAATTTTATTACACTGATTATTATTATACTGATCAGTTTTATTGTACTAGATTATTGCCTTACGTATAAAATATAACTGCAGTTTAAAAAATGTGGTTATGTAATTTGAAGCCGTTTTATGAAAGAAACACCACATTTTTCTTATACGTTGGCATTAATTTTCAAAACTGATTGTAATTAAAATAAACGATACTTATTTTAGACTAGCGCGTCCTCTGATCGTCTTTGTAAGACTACTGTTTGCCCTAATACACGAACAAACATTATTTATCTAATTAATTCATTAGTAAGTATGATTGTATCCGCCATAGAAAGACAAATAAAAAACCACTGATTATATAATTTCCAGCTCTTTACAGCGCAATGTAGAAATAGTATCCATATAATTCAGAAAAAAGTGTTGTTCTAAATTCTATATGACATTTGTTGTGACAGGTCATCAGGATTAGTAGGTAAGATTATACACAGCTGGCAGATCAAAGGTATTTGCGGTCGATGGGTCGAGGGAAGGAATGTCGGAGGGTTTGGCCAAACGATCCAACTTTCAGACCTCGAAAATATCTGTGTGTCCAACTGGGAGTTGTATCTATAGTAGGGCTTTCCATTGCACGACTGAGGCCTAGGCCTAGGCATTGAGGCCTAGGCCTAGGCTCTATGCCTTCCACGGCATGACGAGGCCTATATTATGTTTCCTCCAACCTTCCTCGTCAACAACTGGTCTAATATGGCACATTATGCAAGAAAATGTATTACATTAAACACGTAATTAAATGGTTTTATGTGCACAATCATCATGTTATGATTGCTTTTTTGTCTTCGTCGACCTACAAGCGATGCCGATGCAGGCGAATGTTATTGTTATGGTTCGCAATAACGCTGGTAGGTAGCATGGCTGTCGCTACAGGATCAACGAGTAGCTGACTAGGGCGCTGTTTACATAATACAGTAACGACAATTTATCAAGTTTTTCATTACATATTTTAATAATTTTTTATTTCAGTCGAGACAAAAAGAAAATTGAATACTATGGTATTTGGTATAATATTTTGATTGTATCACAATTTAACCTCAAATAAAACAAAATTCTATTACAAAATCGTGATAAAATACATTCTTTATGGAGTTGGGGTTACTTTACAAATATATTCACGATTGCAGCGCTTCGTACGGAGAAGGATTTGTTTTGATCTTTCGTGCTCGCGCATGTCGACTATCGACTTTCAACCAAACATCGAACGACCACGAACGACGTAGGCCGCGAATTCTCTATGACCGCGAATTTAGATAGTCTCACATCTTGTTTCGAAGACTTGTAACAAATTTTAAATTGATCATGGACAGTGAAGAAAATGAGGACGATCCGGAGCCAATGCCGACTAGGCCTACATCCACAGATACAAAAAAGAACATTATTTGGGATTACTTTCCTTTCTTCCTGAATTTGTGCAATATTTCAGTTTTCAAGCCGCTTCGTAAAAGTTCGGTTCGAGTTCGAAGTTCAGAACTTTTTTTGTTCAGAAGTTCGAGTTCGGTTCGAAATTAAAAAACCAAGGTTCGTCCATCCCTATATTTTTATTTAAAATCATAAAATAAAAAACTAAACATCTTGACCCCCCTTGTGTTTCTAGCTGATTTGCTTGCAGCAATGTGAACCAAACAAATTTTTTATGTTACATAATTGTATAACTGAAGTTTCTTGTAGATCTACATTGTATTTGTCTCCTCTCTTGCAGTCATCCCAGCTATCGCCACATAGCCGACCGCATGGGAACCCCATACCTGCAGAGAGTGTTAAACCAACAGCTTACTAACCACATCAGAGATACATTGCCCGGTCTACGAGACAAGTTGCAGGTATGTTCTATGCAATGTTGCCTGCCCAGTGTAGATGTTAACATTGTTAGCTCATTTTTATTTATCTAATTATTTAATAACAAAAATTATAAATAAATAAATAAAATGGCTCATATCCCCCATTCTGATGATTTGGAATGTTTAGTAAGTTTATTTAACTTGTTCTCTTCCAGAAACAACTACTCACACTCGAAAAGGATGTGGAGCAGTACAAACATTTCAGGCCAGATGACCCGGCCATCAAAACCAAAGCCATGCTTCAGTAAGTATCTGTCTGCACTCCTGTTGGGTGAATTAAGTTCTCGCACTGCCATAGAAGGTTCTACCTCAATACTCTAGCAAGCATTGCAGACAATACAGCCTAGCTCGGGGCTGTATGACCTGCTCCATGCTCCTACAAAATTCACGTGGTCTTATTACTTATTTTTTTCACATTAATACAAAAAATAAGGTAACTAAACTCAATTCTCAATTTTTGTTATGCAGAATGATACAAAGCCTTCAGTCGGACTTTGAACGAACCATCGAGGGCTCCGGCTCAGCACAGATTAACACCAACGAGCTATCTGGAGGTGCCAAGATCAACAGGCTCTTCCATGAGAGATTCCCATTTGAAATTGTTAAGATGGAGTTTGACGAGAAGGAATTGCGACGGGAAATAGCATTTGCCATTCGTAACATTCATGGTAAGTTGTACATTTGATTTATAGTTATAATTGACTAACTGACTAACTAAAGTTCTAATTCAAAATTATACCACTAAACTAGGGCATATAGTACAGTCGAGCCCGTATGTATGTAACGAACCTGAAGGAATGATAATTTACTTCGTTACAACTGAACTTTGTTAATAATGGACTTTTCAATTTTTTTTCTTGTTGTCAGACTTGTATTTAAGGTACCGTATTGACCCGAATATAATACGGCCTCGAATATAATACGAGTGTGGATTTTGGAGCAGCCAGTGGGGAAAATATCATATGTCTCGAATATAATACAATCGTGATAAACAACAATACAGCACGTCAGCTACTGCCGCCTTGCGGCCGCTGGCCATCTGGCTCGCAGCGCCGGCGCCCGTGAGGTAGGCAGCCCCGCGCCACAGTAAACCTGTTACGAACGCTCGATCGGGGCCGCCTAGCACACATGGAACGATGTCGCCTGTGCTCGTGCTAGCAGTCTCGCCCAGAACACGACAACGCATTCTAGCGGAGACATTGCGCAGCGGAGCGCTGGAGTGGTGTATAAACTCTCCGGTAGAGTGCGATAGGCACGAGCACTCGCCACGGAGCCGTGATTCGTCGATCTGCGATAGTGCGCATGTATACGCGCGCGGGAAATTTGAATTCACGCTTCGAAAACCTTAGACCGCGAATATAATACGAATACGATTTTAGATTATTTTTTTAGGGGAAAAAACCTCGTATTATATTGGGGTCAATACGGTATATCCATGTTCTTTATTTTCGTTTATAACGTCAATATCTCCTGTTATAAGCTATGGAATGTTCTACGTCTTGCCAAACTAAATGGAATTCCCCTAGCTCAACAACAGCTTTCGTGAAAGCAGGTGAACTACTTAGGCCTTCTTGCATTCATTACGACACTAGACTCCTCCCCCCCCCCCCCTCCTCACACCCCAATCAACACGTAACTTGACTACTGTAGTGGGATCCACCGGTCCCGCTTGGCAGGCAGCGAGCACAGCGGCCGGTGTCGCGTTCCCATCGCGGTCGGTACTTTGAGTCGGGTAGGGTTGCATTCATATGGACTTGGCTTGTATGCACGTATTCTTTTACGCGTACTGCTAAAAACTGCCACATCATTAGCACTTTCTATTTACTGACCGTTTTTCATAAAAGGAATATTGAACTTTTTAACTATCTCAGTCTTTAACTGGTGTCAATGTCTTCAAAAATCTTCTTACAACTTTGTTTCTGAATTTAAGATCTTCCTTTTCTTTTTCATAGTATCCATTTAAATTTGAAGGAATCACACGGGGTTTAGTAAACTTGATGACGAGAATGAAACAAATTTACGGAAGAACAAGGCGACCGACCGGTGAGTTCGACGAGCGCTTGACAAGTGATTCATCGATACAATACACCGCCTGGCACTAGGTGGTGGCAGTCCGGCCGGCTCATTCATGCTGAGTCACGCTGGCTAGTGAAGCGTGAAGGGTCGCTCATAAAAGTTTCGGGAGTTGGAAATTGTAATCTTTGCAAAAACATCGACCGTTAATTTATGAGAACATTATTCAATGTTGGAAATTTACTTACTTGTACGGTAACATTTCATAATAAAAAGCAGTAATTTATATTTTGTTATTTATTTTCCACAAAAATGCTTCGTTAAATCCGCACACACAAGAACACAGTAGCCTACTTCGTTATTATAAGTGGTATTTTTAACACGGGAAATGAGCTATTTTTGAGGGGGAATGGACTTGACTTCCTTAAAAGCGGAACTTAATTATAAACGGGTTCGTTATATACCTACGGGCTCGACTGTATAGTACTATGTACTATAGGCCTATTGATTATGGTACTATCAGATTTGAGGAAAGAACTGCCTAGATAATTTCTTTAAGTTTTTTGTTTGTTTTTATTTAAAATATAGTTAGGCCCTACCCTAGATACACATTTAGACCTAGGCCTATCCATGTTAAACTTAAATTTTTAAAAGCTGGCTACTTGAATAATATACCTAGTGTGGTTCTACATAATTAAATAACCAAGATGTTGACAAGCCGTTAAACCCCTTCGAACATCAGAATAATTTGTACTATTTTGAATAAAAATGTATCTAAAAGTGGCAAATTGACATACAAGTCATGACTATACTTTATACTAAACTACTATACTACTACAGTATACTAAACTGAGTTGTCTGTTTCCTTCAGGTATTCGAGTCGGCCTCTTCACTCCCGATATGGCTTTTGAAGCAATTGTCAAGAAACAAATATCTCGATTGAAAGAACCAAGTCTGAAGTGTATTGACTTGTGCGTTGCCGAGTTATCAAACGTAGTTCGTATGTGCACTGACAGGGTAAGACAGTTATCTGTTATCTTGTTTCCTCTTCTATTATTTTGATTTCATGTTTTTGTAAAAAAATAAGTAGGCCTAAGGTCTGTTGCATTAAATTTGAATTATCTTTGTCACATTGAAACAATTATTGTTAAATTGTTTCAACAGATGTCGAGGTATCCTCGTTTACGAGAGGAGACGGAACGCATCATCACTACGTACATTCGCCAGCGGGAACAGATGTGCAAGGAGCAGGTCATACTGCTGATAGACTGTGAACTGGCGTACATGAACACCAATCACGAGGATTTCATTGGCTTTGCAAAGTAAGTGGATTTGCAAATATACATGTCTGTGCCTTGCTGTTGTGCGGAGATGCACAACCTGTGACGTTGTAAAGCTTGCTGCCTTAGAAGTTATCTTGTCGATCCATGTCCATGGTGTTTAAACTAGGCTAATAGGGATAAAATACAAGACACACAGGTCAATATACAGTGGAGCGTATTTTTATATTCTTGGGATACATGTGGGCTTTTCTTTTTAGGTTTTTTCAGAATTTTTTTGTTTAAGTGTTCCTGCCAATGTCCAAGATGTCATTTTGCTTCTGTATGTTTTTGTGTGTGGGGTAAACGTCGTTCAAGTTTTTGTTGTTTTGTATACCATATTATTTGAGTCTTTAAACTATTTTTGCTTGTTAAAATTTTTAAAAATTTATATATATATATATAGATAGTTTAGACTTGAAATATCATAGCCCTCCATATTAAAAAATACTGTAATTCAAATGATTTTAAACTTAAATTTAAAAGTTAACGTATTCAACTTGGTTCATTTAATCCTTTAGAGAGTTTAGACAACCCTATTATAGTTTAATCCGTGTGATTTTAAGGTAAGCGAGTTTCTATCTTTATAGCCTTATATGCCTAGCTTGTTGGCTCTAACCATTTGCATTTGTATGCTTTTAATGTCTGCATACAATGTACGAATGCAGTATGTACTATGTACTAACATGACTCTCATTGTACCAATATTCTCACGGCAGTAGGCCTAACTGTGTTCTAAAGTTTGAAGTAGTTGTGAGCTATTTTCAAGTTGGAGTGTGCCTTTGAACAGGGAACAAGTAGCTATAATGACTTGTGATGTGTAACAATATCTTTGTAAATATCAATATCGACGTTATTTTGCCGATATCGATATCGCGCTGTCAATTTTTTTTTACAAATTATTAAACTTTGATAAAACAACTCATGGCACTGTCAGGGAAATTTTTGTTTCAAGTTACGTTGCAAGACAATTGAGCCCATCAAGTAGGGATTTTGAGAGACAACCGGTTATGCATTTCAAAGATAGTTATTTATTCGCGGTGACAAAAATAAAGTGACCGATATGCGGTTCAGCTGCAGCAGCAGTGATGTTTCATATTTCATTCTTGCTTTTTGTGTTGTTTGTTGAAGTCATGAGATTTATCTTGGCCCCCTCACCTACCCACTCACATTGGTCACTGGGCATCCGGGACTGAATCATAAACAGTTCTCTCCTCTGATAATGGTCGTTCCATGACCTACCCTTTTTCTTCTCCACACTATTTTTTGACATCCAGACAAGAAATGCAGAAATATCGAGACCCTTCACCAGACTTAGTAAAGCTGTAAGTATTGGGTCTTTTTCACATCACATTCCATAAAAATCAATATTTACCATTTCAAAACTTGTGTGAAAACAATACTAAATGCACAAGTTTACTAATTTTAGGGCCGTGCGAGTCTAAATATTGGGTGACATTTATTCTCCTAGGCTTACCTCCTAGAAGTCTTGAGATTTCGAGCATCAAGAGAAGACATTCCGACCTTTAAATCTGTTAATCTTAAAAAGGCATCTTAAGTCCTGTTAGCCATGAAACTTGTTTTTCCCCTCGCAAGCGAGTCCCGCATCATGTTAGCAGTGCACCCGTGTGTTCATTAAACTAGTCAGCACAGCTCCCCCCCCCCCCCTCGGAATGTCTAACCCGATAGTAGAGTGTGGCGCAACGCTTCCATGTCTTTGGGTTCTGCATCGCTGTCTAATGATAGGCGTACAGACGTGCGTGCATGCACTAACCGTTGGTGGCGGGACACGTACCCGTATCACATGTGCATTTGAAGTGTCGTATTTAGTGCGCAGCAGTCGTCTGAGAACTCCAACAAGGCCGGACGGAAGCTCGGCAACCAGGTGATACGCAAGGGGTACATGTGCATCCACAACCTGGGCATCATGAAGGGGGGCTCCAGAGACTACTGGTTCGTGCTCACCTCCGAGAACATATCCTGGTTCAAAGACGAAGAGGTTAGTAGTACGCCACGACCAGACTTTACCGTTTGAGTACGTTGCCATGGTGAAACAATTAGAGCCTATTATCTTAGACTCCGAAAAACGGTAGTTCTTAAAATTTATCGCTATTGGGTGTCAGGAAGAATGTGTTTAAAAACTGTCTAGTATTGTTGTCAATTTATTGTTTATTGTTATTATATTGTTGTCAGTCATAACTACTATAGGGCTGATAGTTTAGTTTTTTATCTAGGAGAAATATTGAAGAATGTTATATCCTTGGTGGAGGAGAAAAATGTAGTATTTCAGTGGTCGTAACGCGTAAAGATAGTAGGTTACGAGTAACCTTGTCCATAGTTTATTGACAGCATTCAAGTCCTAGTAATTGAGCGCTGTGTCTTGGCTTGTTTAGGAGCGTGAAAAGAAGTACATGCTCTCATTGGACGGACTCAAACTACGAGACGTGGAGCAGGGATTCATGTCTCGCAGACCAATGTTTGCACTCTTCAACCCGGAAGGACGGAACGTTTATAAGGTAAGTGGGCCAAAGTTTTCTCAGCTGTGTAGTTGCTACAGGCCTAGTCAACAGTTCTGTAGTAGGGAGGGGCTCAAGCTGTTAGTCTGCACTAGGTCATTTGTGCAAGTATATATATTAGGGATGTCGGTGAGTATCTTTTTTTTTTTTGAAAAGTGTGTTGGGTTTAAACCTGGTGCGCAGAATATTTAGTATTTCAATAGCGTAAATTAGCTGTTCTTTCAAACAAAACGTACCTTGCAGGGAAAAGTTTTCACTCATTTAATGGCTGGTCAGTCATGTCTGCTAGACGATGCGATATCTCTCTTATGCCAG
Organism: Isoperla grammatica; assembly: GCA_945910005.1. Classification (NCBI taxonomy): domain Eukaryota; kingdom Metazoa; phylum Arthropoda; class Insecta; order Plecoptera; family Perlodidae; genus Isoperla; species Isoperla grammatica. The sequence continues at coordinate 34,391,174 of OX246741.1, forward strand.
TCCTTGGGCACAATGCAACTTACTGCAGAACCACTTACTGCATGTGACACTTGATTATATAAGAGTTAATAAGCAAGCAACTGATTTTGAGATCTAGCAGCACCTACGTGTGACTAGTCTGGAGGATCTCGGCGCCGATTGTCTCCATGCCGAAGGTTCTAAATATAGAGTCTAGAGTTTCATATTCCCGTTGCAGGATTTCAAACAGCTCGAGTTGAGCTGTGAGAATCAGGACGATGTGGACTCGTGGAAAGCTTCGTTCCTACGCGCCGGCGTTTACCCTGAGAAGGCCACAGAGCAGGCTAATGGCGATGAGGTAAGACTAGGCCTACGCACTGTGTCTGTATAGATCTTCACGTTTTATTGACGGGCCCAAATAATCATCAGCTGATTGATCCTAGTCACTTGTGATAGTTTTGTTATCTTATAACCTGCTATTTAAGCTCAAACCAATGTTTCTCGTACTAATTGAGGACCAGTTTAACATCATGTTCTTACCTTTTTCTAACAAAAATTAAATTTTATGAATTATTTATCCTTTTTCTATTAGAAGAGCAAGAAACTGGCATAGGCCGGTTTTTGTAGGGAAGAGAAGAATAGATGCCTACAGAATTCTAAATAGGTATGCAGCATAGGCTGATCATAAATTAAAGTGCCAAATATTGAAAATCAAAATATTCTACGGTACTGCTTTTCTCTCTCATGTAACCTACCTAGTAATATTGGTTCTTGAATAATTGGATCTTGGAAATTACTAAATTTTAATATTTTATTATGTAGGCTACTGACCTACCTAATACACTGCATAGGTCCCCAACTTAAAATGTAAACTTATTCTGTTTAATTGTTTTTGAAGTAAAAAGTAACTTAAATGTGTAGGTATCTCATCTGAAAAGGTTTGTCTATGAACTGGTTCCACTAATGTTGAATCACTTGTTTATGCAATGTGACATGCACACTTGCCTTCCTGATCAACTTGACCATGAAATTGAAATTGCATGTATTACAGTATCACCTGAATACCTACTATTAAATCATTGTACTAAAGTAACAAATGAAAATTCTGTGTGGCTGGTCTAGTAACGTTCATAACCTCTTGGGTTCCAGGGTAGAAGGGTAAGTGAGTCGAGTGCAGAGGGTAGCGGTGAAGAAGATGATACGGTGCTGGCCCTTTTCTCTATTTACATTTACACCCACATAAGCCACGTTTTACACGGAGCATCGCTTGCACAAACTATTGGCTTCCTCATTATGTTGTTCTCGCTAAATTTTACCTCTCAACTCGCCTATTCCAAGATCGCTTTCGCTTACTACAGACATTGTATGGCTGCGCTCTGGTCATTTACAATTCTCTTCTGTCGAATGTTTTGTTCTCTCGGAAACATTTTCTTCTTACTACCAACTAATGACTTTCCTTTGGGGAGTTGTGCAGTTGACACAACTGAACAGCACACTTGGCGGAGTGTGCTTCACTCTTATGTGTTGGCCAATCGGAAAACTGAGCGTGACTTATCTGAGTGTAAATATGCTTGGTTTGGAGTCTGTATTTATTCCCTTACCCACTGACGATAATAATTCTTGGCCAGCCTGCTTTCACAAGTGGTTACTCTACTAATATGTATGCATTTCTTGTAACAGTGTATAATACAGTGTAGGCATTTTTGTAAGATGAGATTTTTCTTAAGTTTGTACTAGGGATGACATCCAAGTTGTAAATCATGCTTAGAAAATATTATAATTTCCATGAAAATGTAAGTGCTTTTCCATATTTTGTGTAAACACTCCTGTTTTAAGTAGCCTAAGAATCTGTTCCCTATAAAGATGGATCAAATTCAACTACAGCAGAGAATCAAGTATCTGATGTCATCCCTAGTTTGTACTGTTTAGTTTGTACAATGTTGCTTTGCTAGGGCGAGCCATGTGTTGTTTCTACTTGCAAACTCTCAGGAACTCTCGATGTTTCAAGATTAAATTCGTCAGATGTCACTGAACCACTCCCCACAATATTCATTTATCTCTTGGGTTACCTTTTTTAAACCCATTCTGTGTTTTCTTCCTCACTCGTACAGGAGGGCTATGAGGTTTGTACGATTTAATTGTTGCAGCAAGAATGTATACGTAATGTTTATGTAGTGTTTGTTATCCTACCCATTTATTGTATGATCGGAGGGGCCAAACGGCTGTTTAATGCTTTGACAGGATTAAGGATATGGAACCCAATAGGCTATAGATAGCCCAAGACCTGATCAGTGATTTCAAGGATCTTGAGTAGCAAATAGAAACACATACATATTAAACATACTCCATACAAATAGTATGTTTTGTGTGTGTATGTTATGTTTTTGCAAGGTTCTTGAATGGAGATAGTATTTATGCAATACTGTGTACTATGTACAAAACAGCACCGACCAGGTTAGCAGTTGGGTTCCTTACACTTCACCGTATCTGAACATTATCATACGTTTGCCCAATGTTTCTTAACGTACGTAGAATGTTTTCATTTCGATTGCTGTAATGTATGTACTTACTGTGCAATCTCGTAGATCTCCTCGTTAGACCCGTGCAAGTCTGCTAGACCCCATAGTCCCTTGTACTGTACCACACTAACATAGTGTAACCGTGCACCGTTTGTTTCATGACTCATGTGAATGCATTTAAAGCACCGTACTTTTAGTGTTAACTGTAATTATTGTCATGCACACTGGTACTCTACTCACTAACGTATAATTTTGCAAGGAACGAAATTGTCTGGTTCCGTTGTCTTTCGTCTTACACTCCTCTATCGAGAATTTTGTTTATTGTTGTGTGTCTGTTAGATCTCCGACAAATAAATGAATTCATTTCCGGTTTCAGTTTAAATTGCTTCTACAAGTTAGGGTTTTGGGTTTTCTGGTTTAGAGCTTAGCACTCACTGTACTATTAACCCATCCAGACATCATTATTTTTCAAGGCAGTACCCCTGTATGCACCATTTAATTTGCAGGTAACCAAATAATTTACACAGTTCAAGGTATAAACCACTGTAACTTTTTATTTTTTCGAGATACACCTATGAAAATTTCACCAATTTTTGCCAGATTTATGCAAGGAATAGATTGAGATGATTTACTAATTACTTTTGTTATTTTAATTGTGTGTACAGTCAGTTAAAAATATTATACATTAGACAAGAAGACAACTTTTCTAGAATCATATCATTCCAATCAAAATTTTAGGACCATTTAAAAATAAATGAATATGAAATATATTTAGAAACATCTCTAGATTGAAATAAACACACCCACTTTAATTTATTTTCCATATTGATGCACCCAGAGAGTTGAAACTAGTTGGATGTCCTGAACTTGCGCGCGTATGCGCATTGGTAGGCCTACCTAAGCCTAGGCCTACTACCAAATCTTCATCTGAATCACTTTCACGCGATAAATCCTCTTCAAAATCACTTTCAGCCTATACCTCATCCTCAGATATAAAATCTCCCTCCAAATCATCATCATCATCACCATCACCATCCAAATCATTTAAAACCGAAGAAATACCAGCCGTTGACAAGCGCGCGTCTTTACTAGCAGCCATCTTTCCGCGTCGTCAAGTTTCTTTGCAACGCAAAACATTTTCGATCACAATATCGATTATTTAAGATCGTACAAGGCCTGCCATCTATTGACAAGCGTGTAAACTAATACACTACAGTTACCGACACTACAGGAAACTTCTTTACCACCAACAGTGTCACCCATCCTGCGCAAAAAAATCCCCAAATCCCACCACGGGCAGAACTCGTGAAAGTGCTTGAAGGCCCGGGATGGCGACCACGGGCAAAACTCGTTTAAATGTCTGGATGGGTTAAACTTTGATAATATCTCCAAATGTTTTTTTCTTTTGTAATTTGTGCACAACAATGTAATTGATCTTATTACAGTATTCACTGTTTTTGAACACTGTATAGCTTTTATTGCCAATGCAAGAAGCTTAAAAATGCATTAAAACATAGCTATAGAAAGTTTCATAATATCATAGCATAGAGAGGAGTCCTGCCTTATTTTATCGAGTTCTAGGCATGTTACCCTTGACAGTGTTTCTTCAACTACCGGTAGTAAAACATAGTTCTGCTAGTAATGAATGATGAGTAGAGCCCCGAACATCATTGTTTCTTTTTAAGCATAGGCTAATTCCATATTACTGTATGGGCAAGTTGGTTGTATACACCGGTACATTTAACATTAGTCTACAGTATTTGTAAGTTATAAACATTATTCTGCATTTTGTTTATGAATGTGTATGTGTATATCTCACTCTTCCACCTATATGCAACATTATTGTATTTGTATGTAAATCTCTTCTGTACAGCACTTATTTTTAAATACATATACGTATAAGAGAATTTTGTGTTTTGTGGAGTGGTACCAGTGTTGTGCTAACGTTAGGTAATAAGTTCTAAGACGTTATGTAGAAGGGGAGGTTTTGTCAGTTCAGATGAGGCAGTGTTAGTTTGAAAGCCGTTCATTAGGTAAGTTAGAATGTATGCGAGTGTTTAATATGCACAACATTGGTCCGTCTGCTTTATATTTTAAATTCTTTCATACATATACGTACACACGTCAATGTACATACAATTATTTTTTCATAAAATTCAAAAACTTTTATTTTAAATTTTAATGTCTTGTAAAGATTCAATAGGCCTTATTGTAGCTAAGCGTAAAAACAACTTGTTCTCCACCTCTCGATTGGTAGCAATAACTTGCGAAGCAAACCTGGCATCCTCAATGCTGAATGTCTGTCCAAAGTGTTGCACTTGATATGCCCCGATATACTTTGATCAATTTATTTTCATAATAAATGGGTACTGTCTTGTTCGCCGTAAGAATTAATTGTTAACGAAATGAGTTCGTGCGTGAGTCGTTGAAACGTGACCTTGTGTTCGTGTGGTCCGCAGGGGGGCAAGGAGGGATCGTCGTCCATGGACCCACAGCTGGAGCGACAAGTCGAGACGATCCGCAACCTGGTCGACTCGTACATGAAGATCGTAACGAAAACGACGCGCGACCTCGTACCAAAGACCATCATGATGTTGATCATCAACAACGCTAAAGACTTTATCAACGGTAAGTCTACTACGTTCGTGAAACTCTTGTACACTGCTAAAGTTTTCCCAACTCTTGCGCTGACAAATAGCCGAGTTCAATAGTAGGCCTACCAACTTAATTTTCTACTTCTCCAGTTTCTAACATGCACTTGAAACAGATCCATTCGGGGTTATTTTGCGACAGTTTATTGAACACTAGAATACTCCAAAACTAGCCGATTTTCTAGACTGATATATTAAATTTGTGTTAATGTTTTACAAGATGTTTTTTTTTAATTTATGTGACTTATGTGACGAAATCAGTTGTACTATTTGTAGCCTATAGGCCAGCGCAAGTTGGCCGCAGTCGATTAGGCGTCGGTACAGTAAACGTCGGTCTCTCCGTTCCAGGTTCGAATCCTGGCTTGGGCAGGGATGTGCATGAATGTCGTGTGGCATTTTTTCATCTTCGTAATCACCCACACATCGTCTCGATTAGCACCATTGTAAAAATATGCGACGCTAAACCCCAAATATCATCTATACAGTATGTAGGTCAATTATGTATGAATGAGTAATAAAATGAATATATATATATATTAGGGATGTCACAGGGTACCCGGGTACTCGGGTTACCCGGATCCAGAAATTACCCGAATCCATTTTTAGGATCCGGATCCTTATCGGGTAGTAATATTTGTAAAAAAAAAAAAAAAAAAAAAAAAAAAATACGCGACGATATTTTTGCGGCTACTTTCCTTAAAGCTACAGTGAATTCCTGCTTGTGGGCGTGGCCAGCTGGTCGCTGTTTAGTACGCGCTGTCATTACTGCGGGCGAGTTCTGTGAGGCCATATACACTCCCCTCCCCCCGCCCCCCTCGCCCTTCCCGCGCGCAGCGGCCGCCCAGAGCCCAACCCACACGGGCAGAGAACAACCTTCAACCGCGTGGTTTCGGGGGGGGGGGGGGGTGTTATCAAGATAAGATGACATATATTAGGCTTTTAGGATTCGGGTAACCCGGTTCTTGGAAGGTCTGGAACCGGATCCGAATTTTCCTACCCTATGACATCCCTAATATATATATATATATATATTGACCCCGTTTCCAACATTAATTACCGGGTAGGGGGGAGTAGCGAAGTACTCCATGTCTTAGGCTAATGTCTTCGTTGCCGGCTAGCCAGGCCTGACACAACCACCTCCTCAACCTCTTCCTCGATCACTTTTTCTGTGAATGAATATAAAAAGAAATTGTCAGATTAGTTGAACAAACGTCAATCAGATCAAGGGGCAATGTTGTATCTCGGGGTTCTCGTTTGGTTGCAGGTGAACTCCTGGCCCACCTGTACGCTTCGGGTGACCAGGCCTCCATGATGGAGGAGAGCGCCGAGGAAGCCGTCAAGAGAGAGGAGATGCTGAGGATGTACCACGCGTGCAAGGAGGCGCTGCAGATCATCGGCGACGTTTCCATGGCGACCGTTTCCACTCCCGTTCCGCCGCCCGTCAAGAACGACTGGCTGCCCTCGGGACTAGACAACCCCAGGTACGACCCTGTCATAGATCTAGACTCCGTTGGTCAATTGGTCAATTCCCTTAATATTTGCTTAAATGAGCTGCGTTCCAGAATTCATCTCGCAAGTAATCTTGGATTACCTGCCGTGACGCCAGGGCATAACAGGGACACTAATTGGATTTGTTTTGCTTTGTAAATGGAGGAATTATCCAATAGAATTGTACTATTGCATAGAGATTGATTCTGGAACATGTAAGAAGCCGTCTAGTATGGATATTGAAACATATATGGATTAATGATGGCTGAATGTGATAAGTAATTGCATGAATCCTGGAACGCAGCCTAATATTTTGCCTGATTGGTATGTTATCAATATTGGTGGTTAACTCTTTACTAAGTATTTACTGCACCCTCAGGTTTGAATTCCGCGTGAGTGAAAATTAATTTTTTTTTACAATATTGAACCCCGTTCTGCCATTGTGCAACTAAAAAGAAAGTAGCTAATACAGTACAACCTTGTTATTACGTCTGACTCTGATACAACGTAGTTCGCATAATCATGTCGTTTTGATAAAGTCGTGGCGAAACCCTTTAAGACACAATGTTAATTTTCTCTTGATAATAGGTCATCGCCTGATATAACATCGAATGGGATAGTATGTCCCTTAATTAATGTCCCTACTTTAGTAAAAGGTTTGATGTAACGTCCTTTCAGACAAAATCCCTGTTTTTACAATGCCCCCCCCCCCCCCCCCCCGCCGACCCTACGGAAACCTGCCGTCACCTACGCCGTCACCGGCGGAAACCTGACTCAGGTAGCGGGCCCAGCCTGCCGGCCAGTGCTTTGTTGCCCTTTATCTGTGTCTAATACATTGTCTGGACAAAGACCTAAAACTGAAATAAACCAGTTTATCACTCGTGAGATAGGCATAATCTTAAAGGCACTGGTTAGTCATGGTATCTCCTCCTTGATAAGAGCAGTGACAGCAGACTGTACAATAGCGCTGGCCAAATTAAAAGTGTCAAGGCCTTTACCTAAGATAGTGAGCCATTCAAACGTCTACCCCCCTTCCCCCCTCCCCATAATGTGTAATTTAATTTTGTGTTACCATCTTGTAGGATACTGCAGGTCATACAAGTGCAACAAATCTGTCACTATTTCAGTCCCTTCGTTATTGATGTTGCACCAAAGAGTATATTTACTTCAAACTAAGCCATAAATCAGTTTTTTTTAAAAGTTAATTTGATACAATTAGGGATGACGAAACCCGACTTTTTTACGACCCGGGTACCCGTTCACTATACCCCCGGGTTACCCGGGTAGGCCTAGGTCTAATAAAACAAAAAAAATCGTGTGGGGTGTCAAATCAACCTCTCAATATCGCTCTCGTCGAAAATAACGCCACAAATAGTGTATTGTAGAAGCAGGGATTAGGATGTTTCATTATATTTCGTGATGAAAAGTTGAACACCCATGACAAGAGAAAGTTACAACAGCGCGGGGGATCGAGGATCGGAGCGGGATGAAACAATGCGTTACAGCTGCCACTCAAGCTCAAGGCCACGGGCCGTCCGGCCCGTTGAAGTGTTGAATGGTTTGTATGCTTTGGGTGGGTGAAAGGGGGGTGGGGGGTGTAGGGTAGCAGCACCGCGGCCAGGCTTACATGAACAGGGAATCGGGCGGCATGAACAAAAGAAACTATCAAAGTGGACAGTTTATTTATAGACGCGATTCTATTTCTTAGGGAAATACCGCCAAGCACAAAAATAAAATACGTAATGACAGATGAATCAGTTCAAATTCAAAACATTTAGCTAATTCGCGGTTCTCAATTTCAGGAACCAGCTTTGTCGGGTAAACGGGTAGAGAAATCACAAACCCGTACCCGACTTCGTCGGGCGGGTATCGGGTACCCGGGTACCCGTCGTCTCCCCTAGATACAATGTCCCGCTTGATATAATGTCGAAAATCAATGGGAGACCGTATGACAGCAGCGCTGCGAGCGTTCCTCCTGTTCACACAAATGTCAGTATGCCCCACACTTGACGCATACAATTATGATGTTGTGTAAATACTAGGGATGAACATCGATAAAATAAAAACTATCGACAATCGAAAAGATGACTGCATTATCGATCGATAATATCGAACGATAATAAATTTACAAAATTGAAGTAATCTTTTACAGTTTCAGTGATATGTCGCCTAATCGAGCATATAAGGATATGGCAACATTACTTGGACACATCTGACGTGACACTGCTGAGAGTATAATCACATTTTACGAGGCCCGAGGCCTAGTATTTTGGCAGTATCTTTGAGTATTTCAATACTAGAAAGGTCCGAGAAGAACGAAATAATGCTTTACGAACCCGCTTTTTTAGAAATCAGACCATTCGATAATATTGCTATTATCGATTATCGAAATTTTATTGCATATCGAATATCGAACGATAATATCGATTATCGTGTGCATCCCTAGTAAATACAGATGGCTGTGGGACGGCTTAACCTTACCCGCGCGCGAAGAGTGTGGTAGACTGTGTTATTCCATCAACCATTGTACCAGGTTTCACTTGTTTTTTCGATTCTTTGGCTGATTTTTATTTTTATTAAGGATGGTCCACACAGATTTTTTAAGCATAAGATTTAAGGTTTAACGCGTAGTCGTAAAGTTGGATCATAGGAAACACGTACTGGCGTTCACACAAGTTTTAGTTTTAAGACGTTGTTTTTAGTTTTAAGACGTTGTTTTCATTGTTGAAACCTTATGCATTATGTCTTAAAAATCTGTGTGGACCAGCCCTTACATAACACTCATTAATAATTAAGTTTTAAGTGCTTAAGTGTGTCAATAATCAAAATTACTTTAAAATAATGTATTAGGAATATCAGATTTGGAGCACTTAATTGTAGTTGAGCTAGATATAATAGGTAAACTGAACGTCATCGCTCACAGCGCACTCTACCTGTCATACGGTCTCCCATAGTCCCTTCAGCGACGTTATATCAAGGTTGTACCATTGAGTTTGTTAGTGTAGGGTAGAGACCCAGCGGCCATTGGCGGCTCTCTACCAATAAATTTCCCGTGGACTCTAGTAGTGCGAGCGCGTACCGCTAGAAAGCGCTACATGTACCCACTGATGTCAGCGTTCCTGTTGAAAGAAAGGGATACTACGTAGTACGCGCAGATGCGACGTCAGAAGATCACATGGTGTAGTCCGAGCCTAGGTCTAGGCCCAACTCTTTTAGTCTAGGCCATTACTAGGCTACAATAAGCCTAGGCCTACATTAGTAACGTAGTACTACAGCCTAGTCTATATACAGTAAACTCTCGTTAATACGAACATCAAGGGACCCAAAAATCGTCAGTTCGTAATATAAAAATTCGCAATATCGCAAAAACGTCGAAATTCAATAGTACCAGCCAAAATAAACGTGTCTACAAATAATCAATGTTTTCCAATGGATAGTAGCGCGCGGGTATGATGTTTTGTGCGCGCATAGTAGGCGGACTAAGCAGGCACGTTGCAGTGAGCAAGCCACGCCCCTCAACAGCTGTAAGGGCTGGCGCGCGCATCCGATCCCGCCTGCGGGTGGTGGAGGGGGAAGGGAAAACCAAGCAGCAACAAAACAAGTAGCTGCCTGCGACGACGTACGCTCGGCGGACAAAAATCTTGATACCTGCGCCTACTCTGCGAGTTGAACTCTCAGACACATTATTTTGTTTGTGCGGTTTACGTTTACGGTTCGTATTAAATAGGGATGTCAACGATTACGATTAAATCGATTCGATTAATCGATTATTAATCGAAAACGATTAATCGATTATTTAAAAAAAAATCGATTTTAAATTTTCGCGCTTTTTTAAATTTAGTTCTCAAGATCTGCCGCCTATTCGAGCGCGAGCACTAGCGCTAGCATCGCTATTGCTCAGTTTCATTTACAGTAGGCCTAGGCCTAGGCCTAAGAACATTTTGAATAGCTGTGTCTAGTCGCCTACCCTAGACCCAGAAACGAGTTGTTATGTTTGTTCACAAATAACAAGAGAAGTAAGGTTAGAAAAGTCGCTACAAGTTTTAGTTCACATCACTAAATTTTAATTACGCTGCTCATGAAAATAATAATATTACGACGCATATTCAGCATACTTAATTACTTATTGGTTCAAAAAAAACGGGAAGTGAATAACTATAGCCCTTCAGGCCTAACTAGGACAGAAATTATCGTCGAAATCTTGGACAGAACATAACAAAAATACTCCGTGACGTAAAATATATCGATAGTCGAAAAGAAGTCGAATTGCGAACTCGTGGCTTGCGCGGGCAATTCAAACTAACCGAAACCAGACCGAAGTTTGGAAGAAACTTGCTACTATAACGACATTTAACAAAACGATTAAAATCGATTAATAATCGATTATGGAGGTGAAAGTGAATTCGATTATCGATTATAATAATTTAATCGTTTGACATCCCTAGTATTAAACAACGAACATTATGCATTAGTACCACCCAGGGGATAAATAATTAGTTCGTATTACGTATTATGCGAAATTCGTTATATCCGTTTTATTTAACATTGAGTGTCCTATTTACGCGGGCTGGATCTTGCTTACTATTCGTATTATCTGAGAATTCGCACTAACCGAGTTCGTTTTACCGAGGGTTTACTGTAATGTATAAAACCTTATATAATGTGTTGTAATAAAGTATTAGCTTACTTATTGTTAACTTCGTGCCCGTTTGACATGTTTATCAGAACAAATGATAATGCTTTAATAACAATATCCACCGCCATCTGGATACTACTACCTTACCGACTTCGCATCTGCGCGTACTACGTAGTATCCCTTTCTTTCCACAGGAACGCTGACATCAGTGAGTACATGTAGGGCTTTCTAGCGGTACGCGCTCGCACTACTAGAGTCCACGGGAAATTTATTGGTAGATAGCCGCCAATGGCCGCTGGGTCTCTACCCTACACTAACAAACTCAATGGTTGTACTGTAATAAATTTAAAAGAAATAGAATTGTCGTCAACCTTGGCACGACACGTTGGAGTAACGCGTGTCTTGTGGTTCCAGGCTGTCGCCCCCGTCCCCGGGCGGGCCCCGGCGCGTCACCCCGGTAGCGCAACCGATGGCGATGGGCGGTTCAAGGGCGCCGCCCGTCCCCCCGGCAACCGGTCGACCCGCCCCGGCGATACCCAACAGACCCGGTCCCGGGATGCCCCAGGGCAGACCCCAGGCGGCGGGTCTACCGCCCCCGCTCATACCCTCGTAAGTACACGTCTGCGTTCCTTACGTCATTGCTACGTACCAGTGAAACTTCTTTATAACAATTTTTTTGAGCAACAAAAGATCCTTGTCGGACACACTCCTGACACAAGTAAATGGTTGAAACCAGGTATTATTTTCTCGGAGAATATAATTTTTGAATCAATGGACAGGGTGGACACATACTTTGATATATGAGAAATAACGATCAGTAACCACGTCGGATAAAAAATGAGTGCAGAAGAGTTGTTATAGTTTGTAGGTCTATCTACCCTTGATTTACTTACGTCACAAAATGTACCATCCTTAATAAGAAATATTATTTAGAAAGAAAAATATTCTGGCCCCTCAATGTTTATTATAAAGAAGTTTCACTTTAGTACACCCTCCGACACGATTAAACCGAAGGTATTACGGAAGCCTTCGTGTGTTCATGTCGTTAGCCTGTTCGTTGCCGAGTGTTGTTATTCACCTACGAATATGATCTAACGATGCATCTAAAATCTAGATACTAGGGTTGTGCGAACCTGTTTTTTTTTTATTTCGAACCGAACTCGAACTTTCAGGGTGAGTGTCTGTCGAACTTCGAACTTGCAAAAAATTTCGAACCGAACCTGAGTCGAACTCGAACCGAACTTATAACTTGCGTTTAGAGAAACTACGAGAAAAGAAAGCATTCTAATTTATCAAGTGCGCCTTTATTATTTACGTGACCTGACCTGGATGAAATCAACATTTAAAAATTATTACAGGGCTGTGTAATTACATTAGCGTAATCAACTTTCATCTACAGTATGACATTGTATGACTGGTATGACAATATAATCTTATTCAATTCAACTCTGCTCTTATAAACTCCAGTAATTATTGCTCTTTCTTTAATTTAAACTGTGTTAATTTAAATTAACATATAGCCTAATAATTCAAAGTATCAGTGATGATTTGGAAGTCCCTGCAGTAGGGATGGGATAGTGTACACGTGTAAACGTGTACACGCTTTAATGCGTGTACACGTTTACTGTTTCTCTGGAAACAATAAACGCGCCGCGTGTAATACTATACTGTGTGCGACCGGCCACGGAGGGCTTGGCGCCGACGAGTAGTTTCATGCGATGTGCGACCGTCCTCACTCCTCAGTTGTCACTTGTCACAAGTGATCCGAGGTCAGCAGAACCATGAAAAACGCTGGATTACGTCTTGAAACTGAAATGAAAACTGAAAATTTTTTGTCCTAGACAGAACATGATTTTTTTCGAAGGCGGGACCCCACGGACGTGTACACGTGTACACGGCTTTGCCAGCAGCAGTGTACACGTTTAGTGAAGTACACGCTTTTGCCCATCCCTACCCTGCAGTAGGTTTATATTTTATGTATGCATAAAACTAATTGTTTAATGTTCTTATATTTAGTAAGGCCTAGGCCACAACAAAGAACATAACCTAAGTAAGTAACCTATCTACCTAAGAATATGCTACTTCTTTATTTTTTTGTTGCGCCTTTTGCAATGGATGGCCTGGGATCATCGGCATCTTCTTCTTTAAAATCAATTTTTACGATAAATTTACGAGCCACCACAATACGAAAGGAAAGTTCATAGCAAGTGGCAAGGTTAGGAAACGTCGTCGCTCGTCGGTTTACTGATACGAAAGTGCCAACTTAACGAAAAGTTACGGACATTATTGTTGTGCACAAAGTTCGTTAATAAAAGCAGTTTTACTAAATTGTTTTAAATTGAGCCACATATGGACGTGTTTCTACGTTGATTTTGATGTAAATACAACTAAATCTTGGATTAAGAATGCAATTGAATGCCAATGCAAAAAGTAGGTCTACATCAACGACGTTGGCTGCACTGCCCTGCTATCGTTCGAGTTCGACCTTGAGTCGGTGATATATCGATAGGTCGACAGCACTTAGAGCGCACATGGCGACCGATAGTAGAGTTTCAATGTCGCGCGGGAAGTTCGAATTTCAAAGACGAACTTTGATATTTACGAACTCGAACTCAAATTAAACCATTCGAACCCGCACCGAACGTTCTCAGAGTTCGAGTTCGAATTTCGAACGTTCGCACAACCCTACCAGATACGATTGAGATAGAAAATAACAAAGCAAGCACAATAACAGTAGGCCCTCTTTAATTTAAATTTCAGGGGACCATAAAATCCCCAATTTGAATTTGAATTTCGAATTAAAAGTCTCATACCCAAACTTCTATAAGGGCTTCGGCACTAGTTGGAATTATAGGCCTAGGCCTTCAAGAATTTCAATTTACCGAGTATGCATTAAAGAGGGATTATTGTAAAATTTAAATTAAATAACGTTTCTGTCCCTACCCTTGATTTATATAGTACATACGGTATGGAGCTTCATAGCTTGAGTGAAAGTTGAGTTGGAGTGGAAATTGAGTTATTTTGGTAGATTATTTATTTACAGGATGTGTTTGCGACATAGTCGTTTGAACTAGTCAAATGGATGTAAATGAGGAATAAAAATGAGTTTGTCCATTGAATTTGAAAGTTATGTCAAAGTTTCTATTTCTTTGGATCCCTGCTTTTATTATATGTCACAAGGTTACTAGGCCTAGATAAACTGGGTAATCCTGCTCACTTTATTGTTATGGGTTTAATGCTTTTTTTTTTTAGTTGATATATCCGTGAATGGCTATGGATTGTGGTTAAGTTATTTAGGCCTATTAAAGAATCTGTGAAAACAAATCAAATCTTTTAGATCGTGTATATTTGTTTTCTTGTTTTTATATGATTTAGCCTTTTAATTTTGACTAAGCTTTGTCTCCTCTATAATTGATTTTCCGCATTTGTATGTGTCCATTTCGCAATGTGACTTCTTCGCACCGACACATGCGCACACACACACACACACACACACACACACACACACACACACACACACACACACACACACACGTGCACGTGCACTTTCACTTATATAATCTGTATTGTTTGCTTCATTCAAGTCGGTCTTGTGCTAACCGTTCGAGCTAACCGTTCGATGGCCGATAATGATGATGATTGAAACCCACATTAGCAGATGGGGAAAACTGGTTTTTCACTAGACAGTTTACATGGGGATAACCTATATAGAGTAGAGCTGTACCGATTCCGATACCGAGTCTTGAGAATCGGCGATTCTTCATGGTATCGGTAGAATCGGCCGATTCCGATTCTTGGCCCAATATTACCGATACCGATTCTTTTGAAGGAAGCGCCCGAAAATTTCCATTTCCGTTCAAATATATCGATTATCGAGAGTCGAAGTCACTATGCGTGTGCACCAATCACGAAGCGACTTGCTGAAATCGACAAGTCGATTGGCAGACATGTTGATTTTAGCGTGGTTCCGGCGCAGTATCACTACCGACCACGCTACCGACGTTAAGCATACGTTTGTGTACTTATCGCAATGTCGAACTGTGCAAAAAGTAATATATGGGATCACTGCAAGGTCAGTGAGGGGAATGTGGCGAAACTTGTTTGTAATAGTTTGTATTAAAGAATCGGTATCGGTGGAATCGGAATCGGAATCGGCAGAAAATTGGAATCGGCATCGGAATCGGAATCGGCAAAAATGTGGTATCGGTACAGCTCTAATATAGAGGTATTAGAATGTGGTTGTAGTTTTGGGTGACTTTTGAAATGAAAAAGTCAAAATGTGGTAGGCCTACTATTATTTAATATTTTGTATAGTAAATGCTTAATATCAGCAGACTAGCTGTTACGAAGCTAGGTTAGGCCAAGGATGTTGTTATTCTTTTAAGTGAATTCTTTTCTTTCCATGTTTTTCAAAAGGAGAAATGTGTTTCTGGAATAAGCAATGAAACTTGATTTTTGGTGAAACAAGCTCAATAGCAGTAGTATTTCACAGTTTCCACCATATTGTATAGTTTACAGTTTTTCTTGTTCTATTTGGTCACTACATAAAACTTGCTGCAAATGACATTCATGAACATCAAAACAAATTTTTACTAAAACGTGATGGGGCCTCATATAAAATTGTGTCTTAGCGTGGCTTTAGAAGAACTAGTACCATACAGTAGACTACCTCTATGCACAATCATAACAGACATCAAAATGTGTTTTATTAAAACATTTGAGTAAATGCAATTGCTACATAGCCTATATTATAGTACACAAGCACGTACACAGGAGAGGAACTATTGTCACTTCTTTTTTGTTTCTCACGCTATCTGTTGTTTTTACGTGCATACCGATCTGTTGAAGAGTGAAAAAGTAAATGATACCCTTGATTCTTAAATGGTCAACCTCCTTACTATCTCTAAGACTAACCTCAAAGGCCAACTATAGAAGACTAGTTGAATGAGTTGAGTGTGAGGTACCTAGGTGCTTGGATTGGGTTTGGTACTACTTGCCTCAGTATTTTCTATTGGTTCTACTGTCAAGTGTGGTGGTTGTGATCTCTAATTTTCCCATTCTTAAGCTTTGTGGAGTACTGTCCTGTTTTCTAACTCGATTATCATAGGCTAGACAGCATATCAACAATTTTAAAGTGCTTTCTCCAGTTTGACAGCCTATTGAATTGGTTGTTATTTTTGAGTTTGAAAGTTTTGTGAAAATTATAGATTAAAGGAAATTATATGATGGAATTACTGATGAGCATTTGCGGGAATTGTGGAAGGCTTACTTAAATAAATTATAAATGAATGGTTGTAATAAGATTGCACTAAAAGTCGTGTGCCTAAACTGGAAGCTCTCTAGAAGTGTTGATACGTGTGTTTGTGCCATTGCTTGCCTTGTGTTTGTGACTGTGACTGCCTTGGGGTGATACGTGTCGTGATCTCTCTTTCAGGAGGCGCCAGTAACTGCATGAGTCTTTAAAACTAACCGACATTAACCACTTCACCTGCTTCTTGCAATGCTTAAAACTTACAACTCCTCTTCTTTTACCGACTGTCAAAGTATATTTTTTTATAGCGAAACACCCTATGGCAAGGAAGGAATCATTTTACTGTGTTACAACATTTGTGGTTGCCGCCCCGCCACTCTGCTAATTTATCCATATTATCTGTATACTACTGTACATAATTAAGTTAAATGTACAATGGAAAAAATTTGCTGTGCGATAGTACATTTTGTTGGGAGTTAGTCTCGCTACTTGCGATTGTATGTACATGTTTTTGCTAAATTTTAAGACTTGCAGTTTGTGCATTGTCCATTTTAAAAGCGGGCATTTGTGTATTGTATCTTGTAAATTTTTATTTACATATATAAATCTTTATTGTATGTCTATATATAGTATTAAATTAAGCTCGATTACATCAGCTATTTATTTAGAATGGAAAGTTTTTGTAAAGAGTGAAAATTAATATGGGATAGGTACTACTACACTATGTTGATTTGCAGTAAAGTGTTTGCTTTGTGCTTACCATTGTAAATTGTCACAGAGATAAAGCTTAGGAGAAAGTCTCAAAGGCCTATGTTTCCGATTGTACTCATCTTTGCACACGTCACAGTGGAACATCAAATGTGTACGATACGATACGATATTCTGTTTAGTGTTTAATAATCGAAAATGCCTACTACGAACAAAACAAGACTAAAGTTGTTAGCATTGTTCTAAATTTTTTTTACTTACAAATTTTCTTTCAAATATACGACAGTCTGTTAATTAAACCCGCCAAGATGACGATGTCACAGAAGTCGACACGACGGAAGGATGGCGACAGATTCCTTCCAACGGCCGACTGGTTTTAACGAGTCTGTTACCCTGTACACATGTTTTGTTGACTGTTGTTGTTGCAATGTACTATGGAGGCGGCAGTACATGGGGTTGTTGTTGTTTGCTTGCGCACAGCCGCGCGCAGGCCCAGGCTATGGCCGGAATGGTGCCGCAACGTGTCCAGCAGGCGATGGGCCAGGCCGTCGCTCACGCTGCCGCCAATGAGTTGATGAACGCCTTCTCTAGGCCAAAGTAAACGCAAAAAAATAAACAAAACCTATTTAATAAAATAATAATAACTATTATTATAGGTAGACTACTCTAAATAAGTGATGTACTAGGCTACATTGAATTATTGATGGGTATTTGTTTTGAACGAGCTCCCGTCGACGCCACGATCAAATTTCCGTTTCCTAAATCATGTCGCGTGCCGTTTTAAAACGTAGATTGTAAATGGTAATTCGGCATGGATGAAGCAATGGAAATTGGTCTTTGTCGCTGCAAAAGACAGGTTAGATGAGGTAAATCCATTCATATTTAATATTTATTAAATACATTTGCAGTTGACTTGGTTGGCTCTTTGCACGCACAAAATACAAGTCAACTCGTCAGTTAAACTGTCAGCATCGGTTGTGCATTGATATAATTGTAACTTGAATCCTATAAGATTCTGCTGTAGGCTACTTCAATTTTAAATTTAAACATTTCCTGGGATTAATGTATTGCTGATTGCTCGAGTCTTAACTAGGCCTACGTGTGTGTAATTAACGACGACGGAAGACTATGACAAATGCAACAAACTGCTTCCATCCCACTGCCTACCCCATTTCCATTTTTTAATTTATACTCGATTTATGTTAATTTACTTAGCACTGAATTATTGTATAGTTGATACACGATAGACGCAACAGTCTTGATTCGGTGTTTAAGTGCAGGCCATTACGTTGGGAGAGGTTTCAAATCCTTCTTAATTGTATTTGCGTCGTGAATTAGCGTGCTTCGGGAGATTTTTGTGCAATATACTTCATGTTGTCACTTACTCCCACTTTGCAACATAAGTGTATGTGAAAAACAATTATTCATCAATAATTTGTAATGTCTACTCAATACCTACATAGTAAGTGTGACCAAAATGTAGATAACAATATACTGAATAAATAATATATGGGCTAGTTTTTATTAGAACCAATAATATATTTATAATATATTATATATATATGGATGAATACATTGGAAGAAGCAACTGTAATAAACTAATAATATAATATTGAGATATGATATATGCAATACGTGTGTAAATACTAAATACATTTCAAAGCAGTTTATATACATATTATGATATAGGTTCCAATTGTTTGGTCACATTAACTTAAGTGAAGCATCAAACACCCGATCTCATCTTGTTGCAACGAATATACACAGAAACCAAAGATTGAAACGTTCATTCAGTGATGTTTAGTGTTTGATTCCGTCATGTGTTTTACGTAATAATATTGAATCTCGTGTTGTCGGCCAACTCTGGCGCAGAGAGCAAGAACAAATCAAGCCAGAGGGTTTCCATTTGTCGAGGTCAGAGGTCAAACCTCAATGTTTATGTGTAATATTAATATTATATAAGTAAGATATGTAATTGTTAAAATATTAATTGTCAGGCCTATTGAACAGCTCTTTATTTTCGAGAGCTATTCAAGTTGTTTAGTTTATGTCACGCACATTGTTACCTAATGTAGGTGTTTTCAAAATGGACTAGACATAATTGCTTCACCAGCCACCATAAATAACCTGCACCATGTTCACATTCCATGTTGTGACAATACTAGAACTAGACTGGCTAGGTCAATTATGGGTTTAACATTATGGACTAGATTATATTACAAGTTAGAAATGTAATCCTAGCGCCCGTGAAGTGTTTACGACGGGTGCCGAGCTGGCTTCAACTCGGTACCGCGTTGTCGGAAAGCTTCTCGCCTTAGGTTCGGTTTCATCTGCGGTCTTGGTCGTCATGTGCGTAGGAACGAGTGCACTCAGTTTTAGTTTAGAAGGCGCTCTTTATAAATTATTACTATACTACTGCCGTGGTGCTCTCTCCATATTTTCTCTCTAAACGTTACCAAATAAAGTATCTGTAAAAGTAAAGTAGACAATCCTTAGTGTGATTGCATATCTGTGTTAGACTGGCCGTACTTTTGTGAAGCGGAGTGATCATACAGTGCTCTCGTTAAAAGTTCTGTTGTTGGTAGGGGTTCACTTACGTTGATGTAAGTAATTCCCGTAAAGGTGGAAAGTCTTGTTGTAGTTTTGAAAACGGGCGTTGAGTTGGTTTAAATACACGTAGAATTCTTGATGAACATTCCGACTTACTTGACTGGGTGCTTTACACTCCAAATACATCTTTCAGTCCTCTGTTGAATACTGCTATACCTAGATCTATCAGTTGCCACAAGATACACAGTATTTAAAATTTAAAAGAGATAGACCGGCCCATGGTATGTTTATCCAAAGAAATTGTTGACCGGCATAATTATGTGTCTCTACACCCTTAATAGTAGGAGTAGTACAGTACTACTATTCAATGCTAGTTTCAGAGAAATATTTAATTGTATAGCAATGTTTATAAGGGCTTATATGAATTGAATTCAGCATTTCATACAATTTACTTTCATTGAAGTCTTTCAGTGCCAGACATGTATATCATTGAAATGTGTTATTTTTAAAATCATGTCATCTGAAATTTAAGTATCTAAATTGTGCAAGTAGAATTCATTTTGTTAAATCAGATTATGTACAAAGTTGTTTCATTGTTATCATCTACAAATAATCATACAGTACCTTCTTTAAACTGCAGTAATATCCATTCCAATTGTATTCTTTCTAGAAGTAATATGTTCGTACTGTGTGTTATCAATGAAACATTTCCAAATATTATGACTTGGTGTACAGTGCAACCAAAAAGTATGGTTACTATTTAATAGGTATGTTATATTTTTTTTATGTAGATAAAATGCATAACATGATAAATGAAATAATATAAATTTTATGTATATAACAGTCAATTAAGATATGGTTTATGCAATTTGTATGATACATATATGTGTTTTGTAATGCACTATACCACACTTCTCACATCTACGTACAAGGCAAAGGTAAACAACAAAGACAGCCTTAATACTAGACTTGGTTCATACCCGTAGGATACGCTTGAGGTAAATGTTTTCTTCCATACGTTGTTGCCATGGTCAGTCACATAGAAGGCACGAGTGGCCGGGAATACCGCACAAGTGAAAACGCTCGTCGGTTTTTATTTTCGAGTACCCCACGGCGATCCCGTGTGAGGTTCCGCGGCCACCCTGTTGTATTATGTATATAGAACGAAACGTAAAGACTTAGTTAGGGTCCCCACACTATAATAGTAGTGCACGAATGCTTACAAATGCTTTTTGAAGGTATCTATGTTGATGTTCCTGTGGATTAATACGACATTCTGATTCATCACCGATTCTAACGTCATGTTTTATTGTTCACGTCTAGTGAATACAAGATTGAGTTTTGTCGATCGACCACTGCCTGGAGAATAGGAAATATTTCAATTGTATGTTTATTTCAGTGGAAGTAGCCGTGCATTGCATTAAAAAAAATACTATATTGACACAAGAGTCTAGATTTATAGTGGGATGTAATTAGTTTCTCGAGTGGTTAAACCTTTTTCCGAGAGAAATATTCATAATGGGCTTCCATGAAATGATAACTAGGTCCAGAAGCCTTCGAATTTTTTGATCGACTTTCCACGAAGGGTAAAATTAATTTCGGTGTTTTCCTCTCCATCTCCTTTCTTTTTTTAAAATCAAAATTCATCTGTAGAAGTAATTTATATCACATAATTACCATTAAAAATATTAAGTAAGCTCAAAATAGTTGCTCGTTGTGTAGACTTCCATAACCACCATACTAGTATTGTGTAATAATAAGTAATACGTTGTTTTCCTTCACCACACGCAAATAGGGACTCGCACCAATGTATTATATTCAATGACAAGTAGTTTAGCGAGCTGTGCAACCATAAACATGTCAAATAAACTTAAAAACTTGATGTATATATCCTTAAGGGGCTTGTTGGGCAATTTGTTCAGGTTTCATTGTCAGTAGCTTGATTGTCTGGTACAATTCAACGACGTTCCCTGAGTAAAGGTATCTAAACCAGAGACATTTTCTTGATGAGCGATAATTAGATTATTATGGTCAGTAGAGTTGTTTATTTTGACCTTTCACTGCATCACTGTAAGTCTCAACTTTTACTGACCATACTGTAGATATTATTATAAGAATGTATTGTATATTAATGTAAACTATCGTTGTTGTTAAAACACTTCCCCTCACGATATTATGAAATGTTGTTATAATAATCACTCGCTGGTTGATTAAAAATAAATATGTTTTACCAACGGATACGAGACAGTTGACTTTATATTTTAGATCTAAGTTACCTGGTAACTATTGGGTATATATTTGAAGAATGTTTTGTTAGTGTGCTTACGCGATTGTATTAAAACTTCATACATCACTGTAATAACTCGCTTGCATTGCGGGGACATACGCGGCAAGTTGTTTGTCTCTAAACGTCAAATATATATTCAAGCGTTATTTCTCTTAACATTTCATCTTGAGTGTATGTAGCTTGATAACTGCATGCGTGATTGTGATAAGGCGTGTGTGCGTTGTAGATAGTTGCATGACACGCAGGGTTGCACACCTACTTACCACACATAACTGTGTGTTGAGGTGAATGGGTATTAAAACTGCCCAAAATTAATGTTCTTTTTTTGTATCCTGTGAACGCTTCCAAATATTGAAAAAGTGATTCTGATCCTGTCTGTGGTTTTGTATCAACTTAACAATGGATTCAAAAACATTCACAGTTTGTTATCGTTACGATTGTTTTTTTATTTATAATTAATTAAATAATTAATAATTATTAATTACCAAAGAAATAAAATAACAATCGTACATTTTTTTACATTTTAAACTCATTGTGTAGCTGATACAAAACCAAAGGCAGCATCAAAATCACTTTTTCGATATTTGGTAGCGTTCTCATGGTATAATAAAAAACATTAATTTTGCACGGTTTTAATACCCATTCCCGTTAAGTACAACAAGGTTGAGCCTACAGGTTGTTTGCCTTCCTTTACCTTCTCGTCTCCATGCAGATATATATATAGTATTATATTTCTATCTTTCCTACATTCCATTTCCTTGGTAGTGATTTTATGGCATGTCTGGTTAAAATAATGGCATCACATCGTTTGTTTGGACAACAAGTTGATCTTTACAATCTTGTAATGTGTTTTTTGTGTGTGTACATAATCAAGTAGGCCTACCCTTATATTGGACAGAACAAGAATTACCGTATTGTAGAGCTGTTCAGAGGTACATTGACAGCAACGTTTCCTATCATAGTTACAACTACATTTTACATCAAATCGTATCTTAAACTGTAAAGAATTCTATTTCAAACATATTTTGGAAAAAAACAGAAACACTATTTATTAGCTGCTGAGAAACGGGAAATTTTCACTGGTTTTAGGAAGCATTGACTACATATGAATCCTTTTCGGCAATAGAAAAACAAGGTTGTCGTACTTTTCATTCAAGATAAATGTAAGAAATGGCAAAAATAAATAGGGCTCCAGGAATGTCATGTATTATGAAAAAAAAAGTGATTGCCCTAATCATATAAAGAAATATAATTTTCTATGTTTTCTCTAAAGTTTGACGGCTCCAAATAGTCACTATTTTTAAATGCTCAAAACCATTTTCCAAATTTCTCGTGATGAAAGCAGTATTGCGACACATATCACACTACTAATTTCCCCCAAATACAATTTTTAATGCTTTTTAATTAAAAAAGGAGCTTTGCTTGGGCCTATATTTTTAAATGTCTGCATGGCACAGCAATGCTTAACAACAGCCTCTCTTCTATTATTCTCAATGTTATACTATTGGATACTATTGGACTGTTACCTGGACATTTAAAAAATTAGTCACAAACTGATATAACCTCTAATTTTCACTCCATTAAAGTAATTTTTTATTTCCTAGAAACCATTTTCCTGGATCCCTAACGATAAAATAGGTTCAGTGGCAAAAATTTGGAATACACGATTGGTTTGCTCACATTCGATCTCCGTTCAATTGGAAACCAAGTGTTTGTACTAGGTAACAACATTGTGATATTGTACTTTTACTGTCTTGAAGATACCATTAACATGTACCTCGCTTTTTATACCTGCTACGTATTTTATGAGACATCACCCACCTTCACTTATTACGAGGAGAAACCGTATTTACGGCAAGGAATGAACATTGGATAAACACTGGCTCTTGCCATGTTCCAGTGTACACTTTGAGCAGATGTACATCGGTATTTTCTCGGATAGTACACACAGTGACGTAAACTGTCCCATCAATTTAAAAGTGCACATAAATTCAATGTACTTATTTTGACATCTGGAAAAGAGTGTTCTAATGTGAAAACTATGTGATTTTTTTTTCTTAATATCACACACTCAACAGCATTGCAAGTGTAACATTCCTGGTTGTGGTTTCATAACAGCAAAGTATGAATAATATTTAAATGCAGTTATCATAATTTGTGTTATTTGGTAAATAATATTACAATAATTAGTAAAATATCAACCTTACACCTTAGTGATGCAGTCTTTAATTTGTAGGAGACTACATTCTGGACTGTTAACACTTTCAATGTTTTGCAGCTTCATTAAAAAAGTGAGTGTAGGAACTACCCTCTTGCCGTCATTAGGAAGTATCTTTGAGTACAGAGTTACTGGAGCCCAACCCCATCAGCTATTTATCTACTCTCTCGTACTCCCAAAAATATGCAGCAGTCGACTAAATATCTACCCGACTATCATATGTTGGATAGTCAGACGCGATGGATAAGCAGCCTTTGATGTTGTGCCCTTACCCTGGGTTTATACTCAAAGGTATTATATTCATAATTCCACCTGCTGCCACTCCACTCAGCAATGTCTACAAATAAATGTGTTCTCCGTTTATAGTAGGACGTTTGGTAAATTCTGCATTACAATCCAGAAACTGTTTGATTCCTTTTTGTTATGTTTTTCTAAATTGTTAAAAATGAATGTGATAAATGTAAGTACAGTATTAGCAAAGTATTATGGAACCAAGTTAATCATAGTACCGATTTCATTTCATGCAATAAAAGATTGTACACAGTTGTAAAACCTTTGTCTCTTTTCCTTTCCTTTTAATATATGTTTGTGTGATTTTGTGTGTGTGTGGAAGGACAAAGATATTATGCTATGCTTGCTGTGTATTAACATTGGGGAAAGGTACTTGACCATTTAACATTTTGTTATTTTGATAGTCACTACTGCAGGTTTTTGTATTAGATTCCTATTTGATATTTTCAATTCATATGGCTAAGATTTCTATGTTTGTTCATATAAAGAAAACACTATTTAAAAAATAATATATAGATATGAGGGATAACTAATAAAATGTCCAATACAAAGTTTAAAATCATCTTTTACAATATTAGTGGTGGGTATCACATAGTATTTGCATATAATATCGACACAACACTATTTTTAACATTAGTTTGCAAAAACAATGTTGTTCTTTTGTGTTCTTCTATGCTTGCTGCTATAGAATAGTATGCTTTTGCTACTAGAATTAATATAAACAAGCTGTTATTTCTCTTGGATGGCAGGAAGTTAACACGTGGCTTATTTATCTATACAGTTTACTTCACGGTCTGATTCGTTTTTTTTTTTAAGTGTAGTTTCACCAAAATCTTCATTAAATATAAAAAGTTGATTTTTACCTCAAGTTTTCAACAAACATACCTCAATGACCTTACTATTGCATGATATGTTTTACCAATCAAAGTGTTTGTAAGAATATAATTTCAAGATTAAAATGATGTCAAATCACTTTAATGTTGCAAAATAAAATTTGTTATTTAGTACTTCTTTTTTATTTTTATATTATCATTTATTATTTCTAAAGGTAGTTTTCTTTCTTTGTTTATTTTGCCTCGTTTTTTCACACATTTTTTATTTGGTTTTGTTTGCGGTGTTTGTAGGCGTCCCGTTCCCACTATTCCCCCCAGACTCCCGGATCGGCCCAACATTCCAGGCAGGCCGCAGTATTGACAAGTTCCTGTGGGCGGAGCTTCTGAGCCCCGAGACACGTCGACTGATAACGCTGCGCGGCAGATCACGCTGGGTCCCGTCACGCGGCTGTACACTTTCACTCGAATCTTTCAACGTACCTTCAAACAACAAGTAGTAACAGAACAGGTCAAGTGGATTACGATGTTTGTTAATTATGGTACTTACATTGTTAAATTAAGCTACATTCCGTGTTATCGAATTGTTTTTACTACTGCGATTGTAGGATGAACTATCGCAGTTCAATGACTAAGTTACCTTTTACAAAATCACTGAATCAAAAGAGCTTGGATTGTTGCAATTTATTTTCACGGTTAAAAATTAACTGTATATTATGGCTTGAGAAATGCTTTGATGAACACAAATTATTCAAAGAATGATATCAATTTCAGTCATCTCCAACTTGAAAATCTAGGCAACTCTATTTTAGAATTGATAAAAGCTACTCTTCTGATCTTTAGGTTTAAAGGGGCAGGATAGAATAGAATACAACTGTGTTTTACCTGCACATAAATTGCTGACACCACTTTGAAGTGCTATGGATGAATTGTGTCAACCTTTCTGCTGTAAAGTTTCGACATAGTTTTCAGATTAGCCAAGTTGCAAAAGTATAAGACGTTAAGCCCAAATATCAATCAACACCGTGATTACCATATGCTACTGCACTGAGACAAAGTATGCATGGTACTCTTCTTTTTGATGAACAGTGAATGAGCTACGTATAGCGGCCTGGGGTGCAAGCACTAAGCGTATGCCACTTAGGTACTTGGGTTCGAATCCCACCTAAGGCAAGTTTTTTGTTTTATTGTCCATCTTTATCTATGTATCACCCCTCATCGTCTCGAACGTGAAATCATTTTATTGGTATTCTTGGGTCGTCCTAAGAATATTCAATTATCTTGATTCCATTACGTATCTGGTCCAGTAAAATACGCTCATTTCACACTGAATTATGTAACACGTGGTGCGTGAATGAGTAGGAGCAGCCTACAGTCAAAATATGACTGTGAACTGAGAGAGTATGCAGGGATTGAGGATGAAACGTGGAGCCTACGGAGGTGTAGGCAATTTCTCATTCGACTTGAGGTACTTTATTTCCAAAAAGTAATATATAAATATGGTAGGCCCTATACATGTCACATATTTATCACTTATCTCTTTTGTCACTTTCATGAACTGCCATATTTTGGGAAATATATACACACACACACATACATACATACATACATACATAAATTCATAATACATAATGCTATGCATAATAATCATACATAACAAGATCAAAACTACAGGATACCTATGCAAAATAATAATAATCCATACTTACAATATAATTTTATTTACATTGCATGTGCATATACATAATAGTTTACAAGAAAATTTACATTTTAAAATGAAATAATTTTTAATTCCAAGCAAGATGTAAGCTTCTTGTATTGTCAAATGTGGAGTTGGATTATGGTTTTGCAGTGGCATTGAATCATTGATTAAAGGTGACTACGTAATCTCGATACTTGGTAGAACCTGAAGGCTGCAACGATGCACCGTTCTACCTTCTGCATTCACATTCTTTAGATGGCATTGTGTTTATCATTGCGTTGTTCATTTCTCATGGGCTCTCGCTACGTATCCTGTTTTTGTTGGTATTATTTAGTATCGTGTACAACCTAAGTAATTCTACTACAAAATAATGTATTTGTTACTGTTTAGCACACAGTATCCAATATACGTTATTGTGTGTATGGTAACCACATTGTCATATAGCTACTTAATTGACAGGACGTTCTAAACCACTTTTCCGCTATATTAAGGGAGCATTCACCAAGTCGATACGGCTGACTCGTGATCCTTGTGTACGAGTGTTCAACTCCCAGGCTTGAAGTTACTGGCCGGAGTGGCTGCGAACAGGATTGATCGGCTGGCGGAATACTCCGTTACTCTTACTCTTGTTGGTTTATGATTTAAGTGAACAAATAACAAGCCTTAAATTCTCACAAATCTACTTATGTAAATTGAGCGATTGCGTTGTGATGTAAACCACAGTTCTCTGTAGCTTTAAGGAAAAGGAATAGTCTCCATATTAAAACATCGCGAGATTAATCATATCTCAAGAACCCTGCACCAAATCGAAAAAGTGAGGATGCAGCACCCTTTAGTGACCATGATAGACTGTACGCTAAGTATTTATAATAATATTGTAATTCATCATCACATCAGTTTGGTTGTTATTCTGTTTATTAAATCAAAATTTGTTGTAAACTACAGGATGCTGCTTTATCCATTTTTCCACGTGTTGTAGAACTAGCATTCTTGAGATAGATTGAAAACGGTGATTTTGCCCAGTTTTAATACCGAGCGTATCCCTGTGTGTAATGTTTGAAGACTTTGGGAGTTAACCCACATGCCAGTCGACCGAGTTGAAATGAAAAGTGCCTCAGGGACTATCAAGAGCGTACGTGTTGGTACAGACCACTAAGTATTATCCCCGTGATAAGGGCCTTACTTTAATGTCGACTAATTTACCTGAACATATTTTTAAAGAGACATACATTTATACTACGTGAATAAGTTCCGCGGGTGAGTTGGTGTACACTTGGTTAGGCGGAGCCTTGATTTCCTAGTAGGTAGTAATATGACAGCCAAGGTTGTACTTGACGTCAACAGCGTACTATATACCATATTGAATACCAGTGCCTAGATTCAGAAAATACTTCTGTGACATCTTTACCTTATGAGATGAATCATGCCTTTGTCTCGCAATAAAATCTTTCGTTATAAAAAGATACCAAAATATTGTACAATAAGAAAATTGTAGTTTATCAATGTGTATTTACTATTTAGGTTACGACTTGTGTAGTAAGGATGTATCATGGCTACGTCTTGCAAGACGTGCTCATATTTCCCCCCCTCCCCCCCCCCCCCCCCCCCCCCCCCGCCAAACAGTGGTACACGTACTCTACCCCATTATGTTTAAAATAGAATCAAAACATATGTTATAAAGTGTATAAATTGACAGACTGTTGTACATAGTATTTTATAGAGACCAATCTTATGTACAGTTAATCGTAACACATGCAATCTATAGCCTCAAACTGTTCGTTGTAAGACATGTAGGGGGATTTGCATGTCCTTCAAGTAAAACAGGCTAGATATGTATTAAGTTGGTGTAACATTGATTTTATGTTCAACTTGTAACTTAAAGGTTGGGTTCTACTTCTGTGTCTTGTATTTTACTATTGTGCAAAGGGTATATAAATACTATGCGTAGCAATATGGTTTTGTACTTTGTATTCTCGCTCAAAAGATGTGTATACTGTACATTATAACTTGTGCACCACTTGAAGTTTAGAGCTAGATGGACAAGTGGAGGTAGACCAAATGTGAATATGCGAATACCGTGATAGTGCCGAGCTCTCTTTTGGCAGAACAATGTCAATGGCAAATTCGGTTTGAGCCGTGGGTGCATAGAATATTTATTTTAGTTAAAAATGCCATTTACTCCCTAATCAGTTTAAACCTTCAGCCTGTGACCAGTGCGTGATTTGGTAGAAACTGCACTAGCCAGGCATTTCCGTTTCGGAGAAATGTACTAAATATGGTCAAGGTCCCAATGGATCACTCGTAAAAATGTAAACTAGACTACAGTTAGCAAACTGATGATTCTAAAAAATTATAAATCTGTGCTTTCGTGATTTACGTTGTACACATGAACTGACAATGTTACCAGTCCGCACAATTTACGTAATAATTCATAATATTCTTTTGAGATTACAAGCAGTGATTAAATAGCTCTACTACTCCTGAATACATACCATTCTAGTCTAACCTTGAAAACAAAATGGCAAATGTATTCTTGGAAAGCCAGAGCTTACCATTTTACTCAAGGCCAAGTTTATATGTTGTCAGCAGAGGTACCTATATTAACGTTTGGGCTATATGAAAATCGATACGATACGGTGTGATTGAAAGTTATTGTTTTGGGACAGTGTAGGTTAGTAAATTAATCTTTGCAGCAAATCAAAAGTTTTAGAATTGTTTCATATATCATATATTAGCCGGCAACGAAGATGTTAGCCCAAGAAATGGAGTAGCACGCTACTCCCCTCAACCCGACTGTAAAGTTGGATAGTAGGCCAAGATATATATTATATTTATGGCACATTTTTCTGTTTGCTTCATGTACCACAACCATTCATGCTATTTACTTTGTGTACGCACATTATTGTGTTGAAACTGTTATCAAGATAGGGAAACAAAATATTTATTTTATTTTATTTTTGCACATTATAAATTATTGTTTTAATTTAACATTATGTTGCCTAAATTTGATAACATTCAAAATGTTTTGATTGCATTAGCCTTCCTTTTTTTATGAAGGCTTTGGCATGGTACAGTAGTAAATTTTACCTGCCAAATTCTGTTCTGCTAATAATACAAGTTTACAAAACTTCAAAATTGTCATTCCATAAAATGTGTGCATATAATTTGAAAAGCGAGGTGATGCTCAGATGTACGTAGACGATATGTTCCCAGATTAAGGTAAGGTTATTTGGGATGTACCTAGTTAGATGCAAGGTCATATATATATCTTGAGAATGCAATACTGTCCATGACATTGAAATGATTAATAGCCAGAATACAGTTTCATAAAAACTAACAACTGGATTAACAAAATTTAAAATATTGTTACCATTGTCATTTTGGTTGGCTTCAAAAAAGAAAACTTAAGGATTAAAATATTTCCAACTTTTTATCTCGTTTTTAGTTCTTATTAAATTAATATCTCTGTTAATCACTTTTTTATTAGTCTACTATGTAGCATTATCAAAATAAAACTAAAATATATTATTGAATCTATCATGACAATGGAAGTTATGAGTTAATTGGAGTATATCTCATCAGAATTCATGTAGGAATTTAATTCAATAAGCAATCAAGTTGTGAGTTGTGACTTTGTTTTTGCATTTTGTGGCTGTAGAAACTTGACCGTACCATGGGGTATTGTAAATATTTATTTTAAATAAGCTGATTCTGAATGTTCAAAAACATTTTTGAGAGCCTGGCACAAACACTTTGTGTACGTATGCATTTCATAATTATGATTGAAATAACGGTGAAAGCTTTAAAACAAATTTTTAAGACTAAAATCGTGAATCATATTTTTAAGGGCATTACCTCCGTACTATAGTAATACCATTCATGCCAAACCAAAGCACATATAAATCAGCATTTGCATTCTAAAAACATTGTTTTCTTAAATCTATCCCATTGTGCATTGACTTTGAGAGTTTTGAGTTTTATTGAGTTTTCGAATACAATCTTGCCTAATTTTCTACTTCTCAGATAAAAAATAGGGTGTAATTTCCAATTTTCGTGTATATGTTATTCGTTGTTAAAGCTCTACACAACTATGTATTATATATCATGATTTTGTCTTTGTTATTTTAGTTTGGTTATAAAATACAAATTTGCACAGTTTGTATTTGTAATTTTGTATGTTTCATGTAAGTGTTCGTTGTGACAAAGCAATGTTTGCATT
Source organism: Isoperla grammatica (assembly GCA_945910005.1). Taxonomy (NCBI): domain Eukaryota; kingdom Metazoa; phylum Arthropoda; class Insecta; order Plecoptera; family Perlodidae; genus Isoperla; species Isoperla grammatica. Next base: position 34,422,482 of record OX246741.1, read on the forward strand.
AATCTAGTTGCTAGGATCCCAGGCAATATGTAAGATAATGCCATCGTCAATTAACTGTCTTTTATGAAATCACAAATCAATGGTTATTGCTGACCATTCATACCAATAACTCGTAAGATCGCGCTTATTCTTGTCATTTTTTTTTTGTAATGGGTAGACAATAAATTTGTTAGTCATATTGTACTTGTAGGTGATAATTTAAAACATGAATACTGTAGGTCTTTAATCTGGCCTATTGGCATTCTTATTATTTTATGTTTAGAATATATACCAGTGAAATGTCGTGTATACGTTTTTAAGGGACCAGCTTTAAACGGAAATAATAACCTATGCTAATGAGCACGAAGCTTAAAGCATAACTGGATGTATAACTGGCATTTCACTGTGTACATGTATGTGTCCAGTCTAGGAATTTACTTAAGTTCAAACGAATGTTAAGCTTTATTTATTTTAACTGTACATAAATTTTAATTTAATGTTGTGTTTGTCTACCCATACAATTGCATGTAGTTGCAGCGGCAGACATTCCCAAGTAGCCTGTGCATAGTTACTATGACTACTCGAAAGTCACCGTTAAAATGAGCATCATATTCGTAACTATATAATATGATATACTAATAAGATATATCATATTATATTTCAGTCATTTTTTAAGAGACCTTAAAACTACCTAATCAACGTTGTTGGTTGATATACATCGAATATCGATGAGCTCAAATGTATTTCTATTTATTTCAAGACTATTCATTTACATTATAACAACATAATTATATTGAATTTTAATGGAATTGTACATATTTCTGTGTATATATGTATTTAATATTTGGAGATGGCTTACGTTTAGGTCACCTCCACACTTGTAAAAACTTCTGTTGCATTTAACACTTCCATAAATGTTGTGATAATTATTTTTAAATGCCTATTTATTTCCACGGTACAAAATGTTTCAAAGTGATTGCCAGGGTTTCTTAAGATTGTGGTATCCCGTGCAACATTCTAGATATTATATCTAGGTATATAATAGTTCATTTCTTGGCCTTGAACTTAGTAAAATTGTAATTGATATTGGGTAGGAGGGGAGGGGGGGATCCACCCTGGTCAGTTATCGATGAAGCGATGATTGTGCTCCCTTGTTTTGAAAGTATCAGATAGGGAACAGTGGCAATATTTTGACTTATTCTGTATGCATTCCTTTGTATGAAATCTATGAAGTTTTACTGAAAGGAGAGTTGAAATTTGTAAACCCTATTTAATATTTATATTTCATTATTCAATATTATTACTTGTCTAGTTCAGCTTGGTACACAAGTCTACCAAGTTTGCTTGGTTGGTACAAGCATACCAAACTAATGCTGGTAATAAAATTACTTAATATGTTACATTCAATCCATCAATGTCATAGGGTCAACCAGTCAATAGCCGAACACCCTCCAATAACCGAACACCTCGTCGAAAATTTAGGCTTCCAGGGAAAAACTCGTTGTGGGGTAACTGTAACGAAATATGTATTTCCTTTCATTTTATTGTAACCCAAATTGCATTAGCTTGCCATTAAATAGCTTTTTAATATTTAAAACGTCGTTTTGACATTAAAATAAGCATGTTCGGTTAATGAAATATAAGTGTCCGGCTATTGGAAGAGGTGAGGCTTTTATTTTTAGACTGAAATTCACTTATGAATATGAAAGGAGGTGCGTGATTGGCTGAAACTTGCTACAACTGACCAATAGCGTGCTACCTACTATAAAAACATAACCTTGAGCTCATAGACGCCATTTTACACTTTTGACAGCTGTGCGAACAAGTGAAAGTGCTTAAGGCGTCCGGCTATTGGCTGTTTGACCCTACTTCATATAACTCTCTAATCAATACAACTCTATTTTGTAGCTTAATCCTTCCCTTCTGTTCCCACAATAAACCCTATAAAGTTCAAGTGTTGTATTTGTTTATGTGAACATTGTTATATTCTCATAGTAATATCAATGGTAGTAAAGCTATCTTATTTATCAACACATCTTCGAGACTTCCCATAGCCCTTGAGCGTACACATGACTTCTTGATTCCTATAGCCATGTAAGCTAACAAGGGAAGCAGGTTACCTGTAGCCCAGGACTAGCAAATGTCAAACTATAAAGAAAAGATCACACTCTTGGTAAGTTTTAGGCTTGAAATAAACAGGCGCTAACCAAATATTACTGAGTGGAGAAGATGTTTCATCGCCGTGTTAAAATATCCGCGCGAGTTTTTTTGAAAATTTCTAAGTCTCACCACTAGTTCGAATTCTGACCGCAAGGAGCGCTAGCCCTGCACGTTTTTACCAAGGTCCACTAAATCCTCTGGCGGCTACTAGCGATCTAGTAGACCTTGCGTTTGACTTCGTTACCGTTAAACAAGGTCTACTAGATCGCTAGTACGTGCCAGGGGATTTAGTGGACCTTGAGTTTTAAACTTTTGGAAGAGCGACTCTTGCGCTGAGAATTCGAACTACACGTCGGACTTAGAAAATTTCGCTCAGACACGCACAGACGAATTCCCATATGGATGAAACATCTTCTCCACTCAGTAATCTTTGCGCTAACCTAGAGTGCATTTAGCGTAGCTAGCTTATTTTTATAATCTCTCTACCTAGAACCAAGTATTTAAAAATGTCCAAATTGGCAATCTAATGCGATAACCACACATGTCACAAATACTACTCACAAATCACAAATACACAAATAATAATTGTTTAGGCGGAGGACCTGTACTTAGACAGTACGAGAAAGTGGACTGTGAGATTTCATAGGTGAGATGAGAATTCACAATCTTTACTAGTACTATGGTTTAATGATTAACACTAAGTTACAGGCTTCTTTCATTGGCTGGGAGGGAGAATACTGCGCTCTGATTGGCTGTGACTAAGGTCTTAATCATTAAACCATAGTACTAGTAAAGATTGTGAATGCACCTTTACCCAAGTGATGACGGCGCGCCACTGGGTGCATAAGATGGGCGTATTTTGTAAGCCCACCATGGACAGTAAAAGAAGAAAGATACTCGAGTATAGAAGTATGAAATGCCTGGAGCAAGAGGTCGAACTCAGGACTGCAGAGATGCGAGGCGATCGACTGACGTTGCGTGGAGGTCACAGGCGACAGTTAGCAGACACAGCGAGATTGGAGGTTGAGATATACGGAGAAAAACTATAAGAACTGCACTTGTACTTGTAAGAAACACTGTATGATAGGCTAGGCCTATATAGGTTATTTGAGGGAAAAAACTAATGCAGGCAGGATGTGCTGCACGGAGAAAAATGGTGAAATGTCACCACGAGACGATGAGGGACACGAACCGTGCGTTGAGAGGCAAAGACAGAACATAACTGAATAACAATTAACAACGAACTCGGGAGTCGGGACCGGCAGTGCAGCCGATAAGATAAGAGAAGGGGATGGAGGGGTGAATGAATCAGGTGACGTGAAACTAGATTACACTACAAACTAAACATCGGCGCGAACAATGATCATCTCGTAATATTATTGCTAGATTCGACACAAACTAATTTGAAGAGGTGTTGATAAAAAATGGTTTGTGTATTGTCTTTGACTTATATTTGGCAAGTGAGTAACGCTGCTACAACATTTTTTTAGTACTGCGTGGAATAATAATAAATAAATAAAACAAATAATTTTTCTTAGGAATCCTTTCTTAATGGCTGTTAGCAGAACTTAATCCCAGCATTCGCCTTGTCACTGGGTAAAACCTCATAAATAACCTCAGTCGACATGTCAGTGACAGATATTAGACCGGCAACATCCAAGAAATTGAGTTTCACATTACTGATGAGCCACTTCTATCGGAATATTGCGTTGCGTCGGCTGCTATTACTTCGTAAGCTCTTTGTTGGAAGCTGCAGTACTTGACGTTGCCAATCACCGATAACGAGTCGATCCCTTGTTTGTTGGGGGAAGGGAGGGGATCAATGTTCCCTGATTTGATTCAGCTTACACTGAGAGCAATGATGTGGCCATACAAGATTCGATGTTTCTTTTTGTCGAATCCCTCCTTTGTTCGAATCCTGGCTTGGGCACGGACAGCACGGACGTGCTTCTGTGGTGTGTTTTGGTATTCAAAGCGAGCACTGGTACGTCCATTCTATTAAAGTGCGCTCAGTGTATGTATGTAGTAGGCCTAGCCATTCGAAATTAGCGGTCGATCGTTATTCAAAACCACCATGCTTCGAACAAGTAGCGCTACCTATTGCGCGAAACGACAACTGGCTACGTCTACACTAGCGCTACCTAGATGCGAAACACGACATTACTATTCTACTTAAAATGCTTGTAAAATATTACGATTAAATTGCTTATATTATATTCTCTTGTTGAGATTTGATGATGTTGTTAATTTTATAACGTACACTATGTACTTGCCTATAATGTTTGTTCGAAAAGTATTTAATTTTACTTTCAAACTCAATCTCCAGAGATGGCATGGTAAGTTAGCTCTCACCGGTGGGAAAGTGTTGTCTAATGCTCTTAAGCGGACGTGTTTTACCACGCCGGCATACTTACCTGGCGTAGGGGTTACCGTGATCAACAAGGCGGTTCCCCCAGGTCGAGGCTCTTCCATTGCACTTCGGTCGAGCTGAACCCTGCGATAATCCCAAATGCGGATTACTCGGGCGCGTAATTTTTGGTAGTCGGGACTGCGTTCGCGCTGTCCCGGAATAAATTGAGTGAAACTGAAAGTTTGGTATGGTCTGGTCCTTGCCTTCCTCTAGCGGCAACATCTTAAGGCTGTGTGCCGGCGACCCCTAGTCGGCCGCTAAACGCACCCGATATATACCTGCTCTTGGACGGGGCTCTCTTCAGTCTGAGTTTGGTTGTTGGAGGGGTAACTACGCGCATTTTTCCCGCTGCAATTGTCTATTCGCGATCGCAAAACTTCGATACGCCCCTAGCGGACAAAATTATCCCTAAGCTAACGGGTCTAGCGCTCTAACTGTCTGCGGATTCTCGCCCAAACCACGCGGTACTAATCTCGTTCTAGCTATTATACTATTCATTTTGAAGGAAAAACTTATAGGAAAGCGTAATTAGTTTACATGCCAATAGTCATCATAAAGGTTATTTCATTATTGTAGACCCAGTAGTTTACTTGTTATAACAATTCACGCAAAAAATCGGAAAATTAGCAAGATTTTTTATTGTTTTCTAAACTTAAATTGTTGAAAAACGAATGATCGGATTTTGATGAGAGTTCCTTTGGAACATGAACCAACAATCTGAGAAAATAAACAAATAAACTTTCTAGATAGAAAGTGCCCCGAACGAAAATTCATAGCATGCACTAACATGCAGGGTGCAGCGGTTGGACCTCAAAAGCAGCAGTTTTGGCCGTGAAACTACGCACCCTGCATGTTAGTGCATGCTATGAATTTTCGTTCGGGACACTTTCTATCTAGAAAGTTTATTTGTTTATTTTCTCATATTGTTGGTTCATGTTCCAAAGGAACTCTCATCAAAATCCGATCATTCGTTTGTCAACAATTTAAGTTTAGAAAACAATAAGAAATCTTGCTAATTTTCCGATTTTTTGCGTGAATTGTTATAACAAGTAAACTACTGGGTCTATAATTATGAAATAACCTTTATGATGACTATTGGCATGTAAACTAATTACGCTTTCCTATAAGTTTTTCCTTCAAAATGAATAGTATAACAGCTAGAAGGAGATAAGTGATCAACGTTCCAGCGATACCGGCAATGTCACACAGAGAAGTTAACCCGGCACAGCCGCCACATTGGCCAGTGACGTCACTTTCAAACGTCCTTGAGATCGCGAATAGACCGGACTGTTGGAGAGACAGAGACAGACATAGCTTTGTCCTTGTTCTATATGGTAGACAAGCCGGAACCATATTCCATTCAAAACAACTTGTCCAGCCTTGAGGGTTGGTTTGGCCTGCGCGGGGGGGAGGATGTATACTTGGAAAGTTGCTTTTCGATTCGAAGAAAACAAATAAACGGCTGGCTAATCTACTTATAGGATTATTGCACGCACGCAATAAACGTGACAAATCACTTATGACAGGATAAGAATGCACCGTACTAAAGCAACCATCTGCCATCAAATATTTGACTCTGTCAATAATCAATATTATACGAGGCTAATTACCATCCAACCATAAAATATGAAAAACGCAAGAAATAAAATAATACCGCTAACCGCTCAAATAAAAATGAAATGAAAATGTATGAGTCCACATCTGTAGACTGTTATTGTGCCCCCGATATTGCAATATCATATGTTCTTATTACACAACTGAAATTAATTGGTGCGCTACCCTTGAATTTGTACAAAATGGTTGTGTGGGCGTGTAGCCTGTATAAGGAATGTGTAAATATTTTATAATATGAAACCCGTATTTCACATTTTCACATCATATATATTATATATATATTATTATTATTATTATTATTAGTATTATTATTTATTAGTATTATTATTATTATTATTATTATTATTATTATTATTATTATTATTATTATTATTATTATTATTATTATTATTATTATTATTATTATTATTATTATTATTATTATTATTATTATATTTATTATTATTATTATTATTATTATTATTATTATTATATTTATTATTGTTATCATTATTTGTGACTTGACTAATCCAGCTAATAGGTAACACGACGTCGGCTAAGGATAGGAGAAAAGGGAAATGGAGAAGGATGATAAAGAAAGGGGTATATGGGAGGGCAATGGAAGTACCTCATGTCGTCGCCTTTTACGACTGGCAGAGTTTCCTGTGTTTACTGGGGGGGGGGGGGGGGGGGGGGGGGAGGCGTCTCCTCATAGCGCTGATTGGAATAACGGAAAATCTAATGAACGAACTATGGCCGGGATATAATAAATATAATTTATTTATATAAAGCGTATTCGTTTGTATTTTGGAGATAGTAATAAAATTACAAACAGCACCCAAAACACAAAGTGAGAGTAGGCTATTAGCAGGGTGCAGATATTGTTTGACATGGTTTGCAGCTCTACCCCCTGGTTATATGACCACTGCCTAGCATAGCAAAGATAACTGATTATAAATAATATAATATGAAATCACGAAATGAATAAATATGATGATTATCAAGTTGTCACGGGGATAAAGGGTGGTCACATAGCGATGGAGGGGAGCAGGAGCCGAGCGTCGAACTAAGAAAAATCTCAAGTGTAGGAGCTTCGAATGATTGTCTCGTTTATAAGTAACTAGCAAACCCGGCATGCGTTGCAATGCCACTGAAAGAAATAAAGTGTTTATGTTTTAATTCTGTTTATTGAAGTGCTTTTTGACACACAATATATTTTTCCGTCTGGTTGGTGGTACACAAAACGGGGGGGGGGGGGGGTGTACACATTCAGAAACCTTCGCGGGCGTGCGCACAATAACTCACCGAAGTTTTATTGCAATCGGATGAATAATAATAGAACGCACTATTGCATGTTGGTGGCTCAGTGGGGGTGGGGGTTGCGGGGTGGGGGTTGGTTATCATTCAGAAACCTTAGCGGGCGTGCATACACTAACTCACCAAAATTTTATCGCAGTCGGGTGAATGGTTTAGCATTGCATTATTAGTCATGCATTATTGCATGTTGGTGTCTCAGTGTTGGTGGGTGGTGAGGGGGGGGGAGGGAGTTTAATCGTTCAGAATCAGAAACCAACGCGAGCGTGCGCACAACAACTCACCAAAGTTTCATCGCAATCGGACGAATGGTGTAGTAATGCATAAAGGACATACACACATACATACATTCGTTTTTATATATATAATAATATATAATATAAAATAATAGAAATAGATAGAATAGAAGATAATTTTGTGTTTGATTTAAATGTTATGTGAAGGTTACTTGAACCACGTTGCAGAGTAGGCACGGCGGAGGCGATCAGCCAGCACCCATCTGAATTTTTAAATGGTTCATTGAGTACGCTTTGTTTTGCAATCGTATATTTGCTGAACCTAATATTTTCTACACAACTGTCATTAGGGCAAAGAAGAATAAGTCGGTGCAAATCCTATCTCCACATCAGGTGTGTGTTGTGGCCCGGTGTCCAAGGGGGGGGGGGGGTATTCTCCAGCTGGAGATATTTTGATTTGTTTTCATTTCCAAGAAACCAGTTAGCCAACAACATTGTTTGGAAGAACCTGCTTTACCATGCTTTATCTGCTGATCTTAGCAAACAACACTGTCGCTGGGAATCGAACCCGAACTCGAACCTGAAACCCGAAAAAGCCCGAAATTTCTCTGACCCCGAACCCGAACCTCATATGTTTATTTGAACCCGAACCCAAACCCGAACCTAAAAATAAATTTTTCGTGTTCGATTCCCAGGTAGGTATTTCGCGAGATTTGGTGTTCAACTCTTGTCACTGACAATGCCAACTAAAGATTATTTCTTATTTCTCAAATATTAAAAATAGTGCGAGGAAGAGGAGAAGAGATATCTCATAGCTGGTAGCGTAACAGTGAGCACTGATTTTTTTCTTACTAGACAGAAAACTGTGCCGTTAGCATGTTACATAACAAATGTTTTTTTGTTTTTTTTTAAGTGGGTTGTAGGACGTAGCATAATGGTGGGGGGGGGGGGTTGGAGGGGGGTGGGGCAAGCCTTAATCACAATCTGCACTACAAGTGAAAATATAGCCCTCTCCATCCTATGGACTCCTGTAAATCAGATTGTCAACCTTTTGTCAACACTTACTTCATCTGTTATCAACGCTGTCACCCAACAAACTAGCATGATCAAGTCACGAACTGACACCTAATTGAAACAAGCTGACAAACATAAAAAATAATTGAATATGATTATGCTTCAATGGTGTTTGTCTAGTAAGTACTAATAAAGAATAAAGATTGATTGGCGGGCTGGAGGCCCCTCGGAACAATTACTGTTGCTGGAAACAATTATAATTCATTATGGAACCAAAGAACAATACACATATACTCGTTTGAGTGAGATATTCGGCACAACTACAATCGTTGTGTGGTAGGCTGATTGATGTGAGCCAGTTATGACAATATTTACTATTATAAGTCCATGTTCTGACGTTATGACCTGTTTTCCCACCATAACTATGTGTGAAATTTTCAGCTTACTTTTATGACTGAAAATATTTCCGAAAACGGGGAAATGAAATATTTTTGACTTCATTACATCGTCAATAATTTGGTAATGACGAAACAAGTAAACAAGGAAGTAAACAGGAATATTCCTTATCATCACCTCATTTCATTTCATGTATATTCAATCTGGCTATCGATGAGGGGATTAAAAATTAAAATATAAATATGTTTTAAATAATCATCTGACTCTTCAGAGCTGTGGGTTTATGAATCTCATTGCAGAAGGTTGTAATTGAAAGCAAGTCGATTATAGTTTTATTTCGTGTTATGCATACCGTACGCACATATAGACGTAATTTGATTGGGAAGGGGGGCGGGGGTGTTCGGAAGCAAAATTTTCGTGAAAAAGTATTTGGACGCGATGAAAAGCTTTGAAAGACGCTTTCTTAGCCGTTGGGTTCCTACATTCAAGGTTCGAACCCAGCCTTCGGTATCAAATATCAATGTAGCGTTTCGATTTTCTATCAATATCTACATAGATCTCCCACTCTCAGCCTTGATTAGCATCTCTTTGAAATATGTGGCCACAGATATTATAACATCGTTACAAGTTCATATTCACATTGTCGATCGCTCTCTTCAACTATATTTCGGAATCCGCAATTCTCTTCCAGTAGTAGTGACCGGCCGTTTGAATGAAATTACCCGAAAATCGTATTTCGTCGCAATCTAGACAAACCATCACAAATACTTTCTACCTGCGCCTGGCCAGCCGCCCGAGCTCAACTCCCCTCACCCCTCCCGCCCGTGCCCCTTCACAATAGAGAAACAACTTCCAGCAAAATCCACCGCGCGGGGACACTGTCCGTCCTCAAGATAGTTGTTACGGGAAAACGGTTTTTATTTTTTTTACATAAATTAAAACATATTATCACTACAAAAACTATACCATCCCGTAAAGGAAGTTATACTCTACGTACTGTCTTTTTATTATTTTATTCTATCAAAAATGTGAAACGTGAAGCTTATAAAACTTTCCGCAGAACAACACTTCATTAAAGTTTTAAAAGCTTCCTGATTACAATATTAGTTTAACACAAAAAGTAATTACTTCATGGAAAAGAGCATACAATTCTGAATACCATGGTTATGCTCATATTTCCGGTCGTCCTGTTGGGTCTACGCAAAAAAATACAAAACGTCGAGTTTGTATTTGCTCAGAAACTTATGTACTCATAGCACATTTGTTCGTTCCCAATGTAGAGGTTTTACTTATCTTTATATTATTATGTGTGATTGTGATGACATTCTTTTGGGATTGAACCCCACATTCGATCCGGTTCCGTATTTTCTGGGATATGAACCAGATTTTCGTCGGAAAAGGCGTGTACACGTTTGTGCCTGCCTACCCAATAGATTTTTCACGTGTATTGGGGTGTGCGATGTTGGTTCAGCCAAATACCTTACAATAATAATACTGGACACTGTCCATATTTAACATACAAGAAGGCGGCGACACGCAACACTAGCGCTACTAACTAACGGCTTGAGGAGACACGGCGATGATGGCCGCTTGATTCAATGTTATTTTTGCACTTTAAAACTTGTTAGTAAAGCTAGCAATTACGCATCATTGTACTGAAAACATATGTAGTAGACTTAGTTATGATTGCTATTTATAATTATAACCAAATTAATCTAAAATAACTCTTAGTATTTGAGTAAAAGATGTGCGAAACAATGTGTGTAAAACGAACATTACAGGGGCCGTTTATGTTATTACGCGACACTTTTAGGGGGGTGAATGATGAAAAAGCGATGGTATAGGGAATCCTGAAGCAACTTTGGTTTTGAAGATTTAGAAAACCACCCCCTTCCCCCTCTTCTTTCGCCCACCTTACCTTGGTTTGAGGAAAATGGTAAAACACATATCTACTTATTTCTAAAGTAGAATCTAAATACATAAATTCACGTCTGTAACACATTGCGCTTTTTGATAAAAAAAAAAAAATTCACCCCCTGGAATGTTATGGAAGAAGTAGAACACGTATTAAGTTTTTTTGAGAGATATTTAAAAAAATAAGAACATCATTATGTATGCAACATTTACCATTTTCGCGTTTTGAGATATATAGATACCCTCATAAAAAAATTTACCCTCGCAATTCTCACCCTCGATAACTGGATGTTTGTAAAATGCAAAAACATATTTCTAATTGTTTTTAAATTGCCTAAATACCAATTTTCACAGTCGTTACATCCTTGGTTAATGAGATCATTGGGTTTAAAATAAACCCAATGATGAGATACAGATATCCTCATTTTTTAAACAACCCCCTTTTTCGCCACCCATTACTAGATTTTCGAAAGATCGTAAAACATATTTTTCTTTATTTTTAAAGAAGAATCTTTATACCAATATTTACGCCTGGAACATCTTCGGGGTTTTGAGATAAAAAAAATCACCCCTCATTCTATCGCTCTTTTTCAACCCTCTTGAGTAGATTTCAGGAAAATGGTACAACACATATTTCTTTATCTTTTATGGAGAATATAACTACCAATTGTCACGTCTGTAACATCTTTGGTTTTTGAGATATAGATGTTCTCATAATCGAAAAATCACCCCCTCAATTCACCCCCGTTCACTGAATTTTCGTAAATATGGTAAAACTGTGTTCCTTTATTTTTGGAGGAGAATCTAACTATCAATTTTTACGTCTGTAACATGTTCGGTTTTTGAGCTGTACAATCAACCCCCGTTTTCATCCCCGCAATTGGATTTTCGAAAAATGGTGAAACACGTAATTCTTTATATTAAAAGAAGAATATAAATACAAATTTGCACGCATATGTCATCTTTGGTATTAGAGTTATAGATATGCTCATAAAAAATTCAACCCCCGTTTTCACCCCTCTTAAATGGATTTTCAAACAATGGTAAAACTACTTTTTTTGGTTTAGAATGGAGAACCTATGTATCAATTTTCAGGTCTATAGGACGTTAAGTTGTTGAGATATAGGTAGTCTAATGAAACACTTCCACCCCCTTTTTAACCCCCTTAGGGTCGGAATTTTCAAAAATGCTTTTTTAGGGATTGACTTCATTATAAGAGCAACGTAACTTCAAATATTATAATAGTCTACCCATCGGTATTTGTTACGTATCTTCGTAACAATATTCTTATCATGTTCGCATCTCCTCTTGCCGCTTGAGAGCAGCACTACCTACATGTCGCAGCAAATTTAGGCCAGTGTCCCGTATTATTGTAGTAAGGTATTTGGTTCAGCGGCGCCGTCGGTCAGCCATCGTATGCTGTAGCCGGTCGCAACTCGCAATGTGAGGAATTAAAACTAAGGTTGCCCATCGATGTTAAATTACAACATCGACATCGAAATCAAAACATCGATGTCACATCGAGATGACGGAAATTTTTCGACATTGACATGAAACCTGAAATAATCGACATCGAAAAAAAAAGTTCCTTGAACAATGTAAAAACTAAAAAGAAAAACTAACAAAATCGTTTCTTGTTCATCGCAAACCTTCTGGTAAGTTGATACTGTGTTGTAACCTTGTCGACGAGTGGAGTACAGATTTTTGTATTATTATTTTGTGTAAAACACGATTCGATTTATGAAAAAAACCAATCGATGTCGATGGGCAACCTTAAAACTAGGATTAGATCCAAAATTCAACTCAATCTCGGTTTGCATTGGAATCCTCTTCCAAATACCGTACTGTGTTGTACACTCGTTCACTAGATCGAGGAGTGCCAGCTTTTTCTCTCTACCATTCAATAAGTTTTCTCTTTTATAGTAAGGGGAGTTAGCGGAAGAATAGTGCGAAATGTAATAAGAATTTTGCCTTGGGTGGAAAAATAGAAAATGTTCTCAGTGTTTTGGGAGGAGTGATTGAGTGAATGACCTTTTGTGAATGACAAGAGGGACTGGGAGGAGCCGACTATGAATTCCAACCTGGGTTGGAATTCATAGTCGGCCCCTACACCTAGGGGCGCCCATTGTTGCTAAGGTAACAATTGTTTCCATGTTATTTCCCATAAACAAAACAAATCCATAGCAACAATGGGTGCCCCTAGGTGTAGGGGCCGACTATGAATTCCAACCTTGACTGGCGGTGGTATTTATAACACAGTGTATTTAATATAAGAAATTACTGAAGGTAAAGACAATAAAGGTAAAGACGATAAAATAAACTAATTTATAGGGAGCTAATAATCCCGTTTGATTACTGCAGAATGCATCAATCGGTTCCATGGTGTAATGGTTAGCACTCTGGACTTTGAATCCAGCGATCCGAGTTCAAATCTCGGTGGAACCTATTTTTTTTTGTTTTTTTCGATTAGTTTTGTTTTTAGAATCCTATGTCCGTTAAATGTTACTGCTCGTTATAAAATGCCCAAGCGGTTAACATAATTTGGATAGGTTAAAATATAATTCTCATTGTTATCGCAGGTTACGCATGTTACGCATGAGACTGTTATTATTATGCTCTAGCTCGGTCATTGTGTCACTTAAACTTTGACCCGCATGATAAACATACGGCATGGTAATTATGTTTACAAGGTCAAATTTCTTATTAGACCTATTCAATACAAAGTATTAAGTATTAAGTATTAAGTTTAAGTATTTCAAGGTCTGATATTCTTATCAGCTGTAAGAAAATTAATTATAGTTTTGGTGAGTAACAATTCGTCCTATGTATACGTCAAATAACAGAACAAAAAAAAGAGAAAAAGTGAAAAAGTGGAAAAGTGTTTTCAGAGAAAAAGTGAATTTAAAACTTCATAACTTTAGTGCCCTACTCTTGACCAAATTACGTTAATTTCCATTTTTGAGCGCCCTGAAGTTCTAAATTCACTTTGCATCTTTTATGTAATTTACCTATATTATAGTGATGTATATTATATAGTATGGATTTATGTTTTTCAGTTTATAGTAACAGTAACCTACCGACATAGCCGAAGCCTTCAGCAGCATGTTCAAATCCAATTTCTCACGGTCAGATAACTCCCCATTCTTCGGGCTGAGCGCTCCTTCCCCCCCTCTAGCTCTAAAACACCTGTATTTCTCAGAGACAGAGGTAACGGAGCACCTGCGTAATCTCCGAGAGGGGGCGGCTACTGGACCAGACGGCATCTCACCGCGAATACTACGTAAGTGCGCTGTTGCCATATCACCGTCACTTACTAGTTTTTTCAACACTTCTCTGTCAACAGGGTCTATCCCGTGTGATTGGAAACAAGCGCATATTGTACCAATTTTTAAATCAGGCGCGCGGGAAAACATAGAGAACTATAGACCCATAGCCCTCACCTCGGTCGTCTGTAAACTTCTAGAAAAAATGATATCTACAACGATTTACGATCACATGAAATCTAACGGACTAATTAACAACAATCAACACGGGTTTTTACCACAAAGGTCATGCACAACCATGTTGACGCATCTCATTGAGGAATGGCAGCACACACTCGATCAACCACACATGAAACAAATCGACGTTGTGTCGTTGGATTGGAGTAAAGCATTCGACTCTGTGCCTCACAACCGCCTCCTGAATAAGTTGCATCATTACGGAATCAGGGGGAATCTGCTACAGTGGTGCAGCTCTTTCCTTGTCGGCCGGCAACAAAGTGTCATCTTCGGAGGCGCCACTTCACGACCTAGAAGCGTCACATCCGGGGTACCGCAAGGAAGTGTCATTGGCCCCCTGTTTTTCGTAATCTTCATGTTAGACCTCCCAGCGTGCGTGACGTCACAGTGCCTCCAGTACGCCGACGACTTCACCATCTTCCGGCCAATCGGCAACCTACTGGACGCCAGAGCCCTTCAGGACGACCTCAACAACATCGCAGTTTGGTGCAAAGTGAACAGCATGCCGCTAAACGTAAACAAATCCGTGTGCCTCCGAATTAAAAAAACTCATTCTACCATAGATTTTGAATACGCTATACATGACAACCAAATTTCAATAAGTGACAGCATCAAACTCTTGGGCCTACATATCTCGTCGGATCTTAAATGGAACCGCCATGTAGACAACGTGAGACTAAAAACATCAAGACTGCTTGGATTCCTATACAAAAATCTAAAAGGTTGTAAGCCCAAAGTCATTCGGACAATCTATTTAACCCTCGTGCGGCCGATTATTCTCTACGGTATTCCTGCGTGGCACCCCACAAGTGATGCAAATCTATTAACTTTAGAAAAAATACAAAACCGTGCTACCAAATTCATTATGGGATACGAAAAGAGTGCCACAGCTAGACTTTCTAAATGCAACTTACCGACAATAAATAATATCATAAAACAAACAGACACACTATTTCTCATAAACAGCTTTCGCGAAACAATAGACCTAAACCCAACCAAACGGCTGGAAGTGGAGTACAGGTACGTCCATCTCGGAAGAGGCAATAGACAAGGCGTGTATTTGAGACCTCCGACCTGTCGCACAGCAGCATATCAAAAATCGTTTTACCATAGATCAGCCACAACATGGAACTCATTGCCCAATTGCATCCGCCGACAGTGTGATTCTGCCACTCGCTTCAAATGTGCCATAAAATCACATTTCTCGTAAAAAATACTACACCTCACAATCTTCATGCATCTCACAAACTAACCATACACTCTTCAGATTCAGATCATTCTATTCATTCACAGATAATGACATCTCATACTTCATTATCTCATCTCGTATCCAATCTCATATTCATATCTCATATCTCATCCCATACCTCATCTCATAATATGAGATGATGTCATACCTCATACTCATATCATCTCATATCCATATCTCATACTCATCCCATATCTCATATCTCATCACCCATAACAATCACCACACACTCATCAGTATGACAAACCGCTATGAAAACAAGGACAACGCTATGAATACGGAATGGACCTTCGTCGCTTCGTTAGATCATAAGAATAGGGAATCATTACATACATTTTGCGCATCACCGTTAATTTCAATCATCATCGCTATCCATCAGAACCTAGAATTAAGGCCAGGGGACAAGACATTACTGTATGGGCCGCTGTGGCTCGTTTCTTGTCCCCTTTCTGTACCACATCTATGTAAATAATGTTGAACAGAAAAATAAATAATAATAATAATAATAATAAAATGAATGCAAGTAAAATAAATCACTATTTTATTCTCTACCGACTCAGCTGCAAGAGTTATTGGGGAGATTAGGCAATTTTCTATGAGCCACATTGTGCTATGCTATGACGATTCCATAGTCACGGTGTGTGCGCCTCAGTGGCGTATCCAAGGGGGGGGGGGGGAACAAACCCCCCCCCCTTTCGCAAAGGAAAAATGGAAATTGCATTGGATTGAAAAAAAAATGGAAATATAAATATACAGTATTTTTGTATTAAATACCAAAGACATTAGTTTTTGTTAAAAATACACACATAGCTCTATAATTCTATTTCTGTGTATTAACACTTCAGTTCAATTGTTGTTCTTTGAGCTTTTATCCGTTTCTTAAGGAGAAAATCGTTGCCAGAAATGTAGTCAGTTGGCCGCTGTAAAACGCACAGATTTGCACCAAAATGACCTTGACGAGAAATTTTTTTCCGGGGGGCCGGACCCCCCGTTTATTTTTGGTTCCACTCTCTATAATATGAGTTAAACCCCCCCCTTTCCAAAATCCTGGATACGCCACTGGTGCGCCTAGTTCCTTATTGTGATTCGAACCCGAGATCTTCTTCATTAGAAACAAGAATGAACCTGTGCATTAGTTAATTTTGTTGCCACCAGAATGAGTACAGTCTCTTCTTAGTGCCATGATTCATTTGAGAGAAATCGTCGGCTGGTCTATAAGAAAGTATAGAGATTATACTTTTACTTCGCGTGAGATGGTCAGTGAAATGTTTGGCACTCGCCCATGCCATAGAGAGATTGTGGCCTACCCTAATTCTCATCGGTTCCATGGTGTAATGGTTAGCACTCTGGACTCTGAATCCAGCGATCCGAGTTCAAATCTCGGTGGAACCTGTGGAATTTTTTATCATTTCATTTTCACTTGTAGAATAACTTGGCAGAAGTTATGTTTGAGAAACATGTTTTCTGTGGTCTGTGATTCAACGTCCGGGTCTTGAGTAGAATTTATCCCAGGGCAACCCTGCTGGTCGTAAGAGGCGACGGAACGAGACCCCGTCCCTTTCACCCCACACCCAGTATCTCAATTAATCAATTCGTATTCTTCATACGTCACTCGTTCCTGAGGTCTCACCTCCATTGCTGAACTACCCTTATGATGGGTAGATCATACGGTGGGTCTTAATGTCGCAAAGAGAGCCGGCATGAATGAGAATAAGAAGAGAGACGGAGAAAAAATAAGGGGAAAGTGAGCAAGATGCTTTGAAAATAACTCAGACATGGGAACCAAGTTGAACGCAGTAGAGTCGTCTTCCCGTGTTTTCTTGAAAATCTAAGTTTGCATTCTTGGCAGCGCCTTAGGATACAATGCTATTACGGGGAGTTTGAATAATTACATTTTTAGTTTAAAAATAATCACAATAATCAAGACCCTTCGTCGATAGTTTGAAGAGAATATGTGTGAGAATATGTGAATAAGTGGAGGCGAGGAAGATTGTGTCGGACATCGGACATCCATAGTCCAATCATGGAGTTATACGAGAATACTTTTATAAATCCATAGTCCAATAATAAGTCTCGACAGCTGATAGGCCTACTTGTTGGCACCTCCGCCAGGAGTAAATACAAATATCTTTGGTGCACAACATGCTTGTACAACATGGTGACTGTGTGGATGGTTGGGAAGGAATGTCCAAAGCAGTGGTGTATCCAAGGGGGGGGGGTTATGGGGTTCAACCCCCCCACCATGCCAAAAAAAGATGCACGGAGAGAAGGAAATAAAGGAGGAGAGAGGAGCGACCTTTATTTATTTTTGCATTTAATTATATTTGTTCTTACTTTATGACATTGACCGATTCTTAAACGTGTTTACGGCGTTTAAAACGTCATATGAAAAAAATCGCCTCCAGCGAATGATTGGCCTCTAGCGTCTGGGGCTTTCGCCCCAGACCTCTACCAGCTTGGAATATTCGAACCTCCCCCTCCATTTTGAATTCCGGGATACGCCACTGGTCCCAAGGGCAGTTAGTACCGGTAGGACTCAACGCCTTGTGTCTTGCCGGTGACCTGTATCGAACCGGCGACCTCCCGAATGAGAATCTCAGTGTGAAGTTAAGTACCACGGTATTCTTAGTGCGACTTATTATTATTAATCATTCTAAAACTTTGTAGCCCAAGTCCACGGCCGACCAGTGATGTAATTGACGGTCGACTTTGCAGCCTACTTACAAGACAAGAAGAAAGCACTTTCACAACGCAATGATCTGTCGGAGAAATGCTTCACTCATCTCACATCGGTTCCATGGTGTAATGGTTAGCACTCTGGACTTTGAATCCAGCGATCCGAGTTCAAATCTCGGTGGAACCTGTATTTTTTAGATCTTCTATTTCCCTGTGCAGTGTTCAACCTCAAACCATTGCTCAAACGTAGCTCCTTCCCTGTTCAATTGGTTTTATTTATACTGGTCGAATATAATCAATATAACAGCTCATGTGCTTCACTGCAACCTTTATTCACAATTTATTCAAATTAAAAACATATTTTATTAAATTTCTGGCTGGAATGGCCGATAGGCATCATTATGTACTGTCCGTATTTTGAAATTTTGTGCCCTAAGCATAAGTAATATTGTATTTTGATTAATTCCTAGAGTTTTATGTTTTGTGTACTCATCATTTGTGTCGAACACCCCTAACTTGGAATTGTAATAATTGTGAACACATAAACGTCTTATATAATTTCAATTCAAACATCACATTATTTATACATTATACCTTTAATCTCGCCGATAAACTGTCAAGACAATTTGATTGAATTCAAAATGTGCCTAATCAAAAGTCTTCTCCAATGGGTTTTATTGTCAATTCGTAGATCTGCAACATGATCATAAAACAAACGTAATTACTATAAATTAGTTATAAATCACTTATAATTTCTTCTTCAGCTTTTTCCACCAGTATTCTTCCATAAATACAATTATCCGTGAATAGAAAAAGCTATACTACATGGATAAAGTGGTATAATCGCCGATATACATATACGTACATCAAGTATAGCCAAGGCCCACCCCCGGGAACCAAGAAGTATTGTATACCATTTGCAGCCACACAGAAGACCTCGTGTATTGGTAATTACTTAGTAATTACTAAAAAGTTTAGTAAATTTAAAGCCTTACTATAAGGCCTTCACTGTAATGTAACCAATTAAATTTCCTCTCACTTTCTCTAAAATGTTTATATCCACTCCACTCATAAAACTCGTTCTTTCATAGTTGACTGTAACAATTACTTCGTACGTGAAATAATTTTAATTTAAATTTTATTCATTATCATTATTATTATTATTATTTTTACTAATCAATTAATTTTATTTTTAAAAATGACGTTGCAAT
Organism: Isoperla grammatica; assembly: GCA_945910005.1. Classification (NCBI taxonomy): domain Eukaryota; kingdom Metazoa; phylum Arthropoda; class Insecta; order Plecoptera; family Perlodidae; genus Isoperla; species Isoperla grammatica. Next base: position 34,442,134 of record OX246741.1, read on the forward strand.
AAAGATAAGCGATATATATATAATTAATAAGTATTAGTCTATAACTCGTGACGTCACCTCTGCTTCTTCTTCCAATGAATATCTCACAACCTTTGAAGTTCTTATTCACTATTCTATTATGTATTCCATAACAATGTAAATTGTAATACGAAAATAAAGAAATTGAATTGAATTGAATCCATTTCAAGTCATCCTACCTAGGGCATGCTCAGCATACCTAGCCTGCCCAGACTGCTACAGACTCACCTGAACATGGAGCGAGGACCCCAGGATATACAGAGCAGCCTCCGCCACGTCATCTGGTACCAAGAAGTGATCGTCATCCTACCTAGGGCATGCTCAGCATACCTAGCCTGCCCAGACTGCTACAGACTCACCTCAACATGGGGCGAGGACCCCAGGATATACAGAGCAGCCTCCGCCACGTCATCTGGTACCAAGAAGTGATCGTCATCCTACCTAGGGCATGCTCAGCATACCTAGCCTGCCCAGACTGCTACAGACTCACCTGAACATGGAGCGAGGACCCCAGGATATACAGAGCAGCCTCCGCCACGTCATCTGGTATCAAGAAGTGATCGTCATCCTACCTAGGGCATGCTCAGCATACCTAGCCTGCCCAGACTGCTACAGACTCACCTCAACATGGGGCGGGGACCCCAGGATATACAGAGCAGCCTCCGCCACGTCATCTGGTACCAAGAAGTGATCGTCATCCTACCTAGGGCATGCTCAGCATACCTAGCCTGCCCAGACTGCTACAGACTCACCTGAACATGGGGTGGGGACCCCAGGATATACAGAGCAGCCTCCGCCACGTCATCTGGTACCAAGAAGTGATCGTCATCCTACCTAGGGCATGCTCAGCATACCTAGCCTGCCCAGACTGCTACAGACTCACCTGAACATGGGGTGGGGACCCCAGGATATACAGAGCAGCCTCCGCCACGTCATCTGGTACCAAGAAGTGATCGTCATCCTACCTAGGGCATGCTCAGCATACCTAGCCTGCCCAGACTGCTACAGACTCACCTGAACATGGGGCGGGGACCCCAGGATATACAGAGCAGCCTCCGCCACGTCATCTGGTACCAAGAAGTGATCGTCATCCTACCTAGGGCATGCTCAGCATACCTAGCCTGCCCAGACTGCTACAGACTCACCTGAACATGGGGTGGGGACCCCAGGATATACAGAGCAGCCTCCGCCACGTCATCTGGTACCAAGAAGTGATCGTCATCCTACCTAGGGCATGCTCAGCATACCTAGCCTGCCCAGACTGCTACAGACTCACCTGAACATGGGGTGGGGACCCCAGGATATACAGAGCAGCCTCCGCCACGTCATCTGGTACCAAGAAGTGATCGTCATCCTACCTAGGGCATGCTCAGCATACCTAGCCTGCCCAGACTGCTACAGACTCACCTGAACATGGGGCGGGGACCCCAGGATATACAGAGCAGCCTCCGCCACGTCATCTGGTACCAAGAAGTGATCGTCATCCTACCTAGGGCATGCTCAGCATACCTAGCCTGCCCAGACTGCTACAGACTCACCTGAACATGGGGCGGGGACCCCAGGATATACAGAGCAGCCTCCGCCACGTCATCTGGTACCAAGAAGTGATCGTCATCCTACATAGGGCATGCTCAGCATACCTAGCCTGCCCAGACTGCTACAGACTCACCTGAACATGGGGCGGGGACCCCAGGATATACAGAGCAGCCTCCGCCACGTCATCTGGTACCAAGAAGTGATCGTCATCCTACCTAGGGCATGCTCAGCATACCTAGCCTGCCCAGACTGCTACAGACTCACCTGAACATGGGGCGGGGACCCCAGGATATACAGAGCAGCCTCCGCCACGTCATCTGGTACCAAGAAGTGATTGTCATCCTACCTAGGGCATGCTCAGCATACCTAGCCTGCCCAGACTGCTACAGACTCACCTGAACATGGGGCGGGGACCCCAGGATATACAGAGCAGCCTCCGCCACGTCATCTGGTACCAAGAAGTGATCGTCATCCTACCTAGGGCATGCTCAGCATACCTAGCCTGCCCAGACTGCTACAGACTCACCTGAACATAGGGCGGGGACCCCAGGATATACAGAGCAGCCTCCGCCACGTCATCTGGTACCAAGAAGTGATCGTCATCCTACCTAGGGCATGCTCAGCATACCTAGCCTGCCCAGACTGCTACAGACTCACCTGAACATGGGGCGGGGACCCCAGGATATACAGAGCAGCCTCCGCCACGTCATCTGGTACCAAGAAGTGATCGTCATCCTACCTAGGGCATGCTCAGCATACCTAGCCTGCCCAGACTGCTACAGACTCACCTGAACATGGGGCGGGGACCCCAGGATATACAGAGCAGCCTCCGCCACGTCATCTGGTACCAAGAAGTGATCGTCATCCTACCTAGGGCATGCTCAGCATACCTAGCCTGCCCAGACTGCTACAGACTCACCTGAACATGGGGCGGGGACCCCAGGATATACAGAGCAGCCTCCGCCACGTCATCTGGTACCAAGAAGTGATCGTCATCCTACCTAGGGCATGCTCAGCATACCTAGCCTGCCCAGACTGCTACAGACTCACCTGAACATGGGGCGGGGACCCCAGGATATACAGAGCAGCCTCCGCCACGTCATCTGGTATCAAGAAGTGATCGTCATCCTACCTAGGGCATGGTCAGCATACCTAGCCTGCCCAGACTGCTACAGACTCACCTCAACATGGGGCGGGGACCCCAGGATATACAGAGCAGCCTCCGCCACGTCATCTGGTACCAAGAAGTGATCGTCATCCTACCTAGGGCATGCTCAGCATACCTAGCCTGCCCAGACTGCTACAGACTCACCTGAACATGGGGCGGGGACCCCAGGATATACAGAGCAGCCTCCGCCACGTCATCTGGTACCAAGAAGTGATCGTCATCCTACCTAGGGCATGCTCAGCATACCTAGCCTGCCCAGACTGCTACTGACTCACCTCAACATGAGGCGGGGATCCAGGATATACAGAGCAGCCTCCGCCACGTCATCTGGTATCAAGAAGTGATCGTCATCCTACCTAGGGCATGCTCAGCATACCTAGCCTGCCCAGACTGCTACAGACTCACCTGAACATGGGGCGGGGACCCCAGGATATACAGAGCAGCCTCCGCCACGTCATCTGGTACCAAGAAGTGATCGTCATCCTATCTAGGGCATGCTCAGCATACCTAGCCTGCCCAGACTGCTACAGACTCACCTCAACATGGGGCGAGGACCCCAGGATATACAGAGCAGCCTCCGCCACGTCATCTGGTACCAAGAAATGATCGTCATCCTAGCTAGGGCATGCTCAGCATACCTAGCCTGCCCAGACTGCTACAGACTCACCTGAACATGGGGTGGGGACCCCAGGATATACAGAGCAGCCTCCGCCACGTCATCTGGTACCAAGAAATGATCGTCATCTTACCTAGGGCATGCTCAGCATACCTAGCCTGCCCAGACTGCTACAGACTCACCGGAACATAGGGCGGGGACCCCAGGATATACAGAGCAGCCTCCGCCACGTCATCTGGTACCAAGAAGTGATCGTCATCCTACCTAGGGCATGCTCAGCATACCTAGCCTGCCCAGACTGCTACAGACTCACCTGAACATGGGGCGGGGACCCCAGGATATACAGAGCAGCCTCCGCCACGTCATCTGGTACCAAGAAATGATCGTCATCCTAGCTAGGGCATGCTCAGCATACCTAGCCTGCCCAGACTGCTACAGACTCACCTGAACATGGGGCGAGGACCCCAGGATATACAGAGCAGCCTCCGCCACGTCATCTGGTACCAAGAAGTGATCGTCATCCTGCCTAGGGCATGCTCAGCATACCTAGCCTGCCCAGACTGCTACAGACTCACCTGAACATGGGGCGGGGACCCCAGGATATACAGAGCAGCCTCCGCCACGTCATCTGGTACCAAGAAGTGATTGTCATCCTACCTAGGGCATGCTCAGCATACCTAGCCTGCCCAGACTGCTACAGACTCACCTGAACATGGGGCGGGGACCCCAGGATATACAGAGCAGCCTCCGCCACGTCATCTGGTACCAAGAAGTGATTGTCATCCTACCTAGGGCATGCTCAGCATACCTAGCCTGCCCAGACTGCTACAGACTCACCTGAACATGGGGCGGGGACCCCAGGATATACAGAGCAGCCTCCGCCACGTCATCTGGTACCAAGAAGTGATCGTCATCCTACCTAGGGCATGCTCAGCATACCTAGCCTGCCCAGACTGCTACAGACTCACCTGAACATGGGGCGGGGACCCCAGGATATACAGAGCAGCCTCCGCCACGTCATCTGGTACCAAGAAGTGATCGTCATCCTACCTAGGGCATGCTCAGCATACCTAGCCTGCCCAGACTGCTACAGACTCACCTCAACATGGGGCGGGGACCCCAGGATATACAGAGCAACCTCCGCCACGTCATCTGGTACCAAGAAGTGATCGTCATCCTAGCTAGGGCATGCTCAGCATACCTAGCCTGCCCAGACTGCTACAGACTCACCTGAACATGGGGCGGGGACCCCAGGATATACAGAGCAGCCTCCGCCACGTCATCTGGTATCAAGAAGTGATCGTCATCCTAGCTAGGGCATGCTCAGCATACCTAGCCTGCCCAGACTGCTACAGACTCACCTGAACATGGGGCGGGGACCCCAGGATATACAGAGCAGCCTCCGCCACGTCATCTGGTACCAAGAAGTGATCGTCATCCTGCCTAGGGCATGCTCAGCCTACCTAGCCTGCCCAGACTGCTACAGACTCACCTGAACATAGGGCGGGGACCCCAGGATATACAGAGCAGCCTCCGCCACGTCATCTGGTACCAAGAAGTGATCGTCATCCTACCTAGGGCATGCTCAGCCTACCTAGCCTGCCCAGACTGCTACAGACTCACCTGAACATGGGGCGGGGACCCCAGGATATACAGAGCAGCCTCCGCCACGTCATCTGGTATCAAGAAGTGATCGTCATCCTAGCTAGGGCATGCTCAGCATACCTAGCCTGCCCAGACTGCTACAGACTCACCTGAACATGGGGCGGGGACCCCAGGATATACAGAGCAGCCTCCGCCACGTCATCTGGTATCAAGAAGTGATCGTCATCCTGCCTAGGGCATGCTCAGCATACCTAGCCTGCCCAGACTGCTACAGACTCACCTGAACATAGGGCGGGGACCCCAGGATATACAGAGCAGCCTCCGCCACGTCATCTGGTACCAAGAAGTGATCGTCATCCTGCCTAGGGCATGCTCAGCATACCTAGCCTGCCCAGACTGCTACAGACTCACCTGAACATGGGGCGGGGACCCCAGGATATACAGAGCAGCCTCCGCCACGTCATCTGGTACCAAGAAGTGATCGTCATCCTACCTAGGGCATGCTCAGCATACCTAGCCTGCCCAGACTGCTACAGACTCACCTGAACATGGGGCGGGGACCCCAGGATATACAGAGCAGCCTCCGCCACGTCATCTGGTATCAAGAAGTGATCGTCATCCTACCTAGGGCATGCTCAGCATACCTAGCCTGCCCAGACTGCTACAGACTCACCTGAACATGGGGCGGGGACCCCAGGATATACAGAGCAGCCTCCGCCACGTCATCTGGTACCAAGAAGTGATCGTCATCCTACCTAGGGCATGCTCAGCATACCTAGCCTGCCCAGACTGCTACAGACTCACCTGAACATGGGGCGGGGACCCCAGGATATACAGAGCAGCCTCCGCCACGTCATCTGGTACCAAGAAGTGATCGTCATCCTACCTACGGCATGCTCAGCATACCTAGCCTGCCCAGACTGCTACAGACTCACCTGAACATGGGGCGGGGACCCCAGGATATACAGAGCAGCCTCCGCCACGTCATCTGGTACCAAGAAGTGATCGTCATCCTACCTAGGGCATGCTCAGCCTACCTAGCCTGCCCAGACTGCTACAGACTCACCTGAACATGGGGCGGGGACCCCAGGATATACAGAGCAGCCTCCGCCACGTCATCTGGTACCAAGAAGTGATCGTCATCCTACCTAGGGCATGCTCAGCATACCTAGCCTGCCCAGACTGCTACAGACTCACCTGAACATGGGGCGGGGACCCCAGGATATACAGAGCAGCCTCCGCCACGTCATCTGGTACCAAGAAGTGATCGTCATCCTACCTAGGGCATGCTCAGCATACCTAGCCTGCCCAGACTGCTACAGACTCACCTGAACATGGGGCGGGGACCCCAGGATATACAGAGCAGCCTCCGCCACGTCATCTGGTACCAAGAAGTGATCGTCATCCTACCTAGGGCATGCTCAGCATACCTAGCCTGCCCAGACTGCTACAGACTCACCTGAACAAGGGGCGGGGACCCCAGGATATACAGAGCAGCCTCCGCCACGTCATCTGGTACCAAGAAGTGATCGTCATCCTACCTAGGGCATGCTCAGCATACCTAGCCTGCCCAGACTGCTACAGACTCACCTGAACATGGAGCGGGGACCCCAGGATATACAGAGCAGCCTCCGCCACGTCATCTGGTACCAAGAAGTGATCGTCATCCTACCTAGGGCATGCTCAGCATACCTAGCCTGCCCAGACTGCTACAGACTCACCTGAACATGGGGCGGGGACCCCAGGATATACAGAGCAGCCTCCGCCACGTCATCTGGTACCAAGAAGTGATCGTCATCCTACCTAGGGCATGCTCAGCATACCTAGCCTGCCCAGACTGCTACAGACTCACCTGAACATGGGGCGGGGACCCCAGGATATACAGAGCAGCCTCCGCCACGTCATCTGGTACCAAGAAGTGATCGTCATCCTACCTAGGGCATGCTCAGCATACCTAGCCTGCCCAGACTGCTACAGACTCACCTGAACATGGGGCGGGGACCCCAGGATATACAGAGCAGCCTCCGCCACGTCATCTGGTACCAAGAAGTGATCGTCATCCTACCTAGGGCATGCTCAGCCTACCTAGCCTGCCCAGACTGCTACAGACTCACCTGAACATGGGGCGGGGACCCCAGGATATACAGAGCAGCCTCCGCCACGTCATCTGGTACCAAGAAGTGATCGTCATCCTAGCTAGGGCATGCTCAGCATACCTAGCCTGCCCAGAATGCTACAGACTCACCTGAACATGGGGCGGGGACCCCAGGATATACAGAGCAGCCTCCGCCACGTCATCTGGTACCAAGAAGTGATCGTCATCCTACCTAGGGCATGCTCAGCATACCTAGCCTGCCCAGACTGCTACAGACTCACCTGAACATGGGGCGGGGACCCCAGGATATACAGAGCAACCTCCGCCACGTCATCTGGTACCAAGAAGTGATCGTCATCCTAGCTAGGGCATGCTCAGCATACCTAGCCTGCCCAGACTGCTACAGACTCACCTGAACATGGGGCGGGGACCCCAGGATATACAGAGCAGCCTCCGCCACGTCATCTGGTACCAAGAAGTGATCGTCATCCTACCTAGGGCATGCTCAGCATACCTAGCCTGCCCAGACTGCTACAGACTCACCTGAACATGGGGCGGGGACCCCAGGATATACAGAGCAGCCTCCGCCACGTCATCTGGTACCAAGAAGTGATCGTCATCCTACCTAGGGCATGCTCAGCATACCTAGCCTGCCCAGACTGCTACTGACTCACCTCAACATGAGGCGGGGATCCAGGATATACAGAGCAGCCTCCGCCACGTCATCTGGTACCAAGAAGTGATCGTCATCCTACCTAGGGCATGCTCAGCATACCTAGCCTGCCCAGACTGCTACAGACTCACCTGAACATGGGGCGGGGACCCCAGGATATACAGAGCAACCTCCGCCACGTCATCTGGTACCAAGAAGTGATCGTCATCCTAGCTAGGGCATGCTCAGCATACCTAGCCTGCCCAGACTGCTACAGACTCACCTGAACATGGGGCGGGGACCCCAGGATATACAGAGCAGCCTCCGCCACGTCATCTGGTACCAAGAAGTGATCGTCATCCTACCTAGGGCATGCTCAGCATACCTAGCCTGCCCAGACTGCTACAGACTCACCTGAACATGGGGCGGGGACCCCAGGATATACAGAGCAGCCTCCGCCACGTCATCTGGTACCAAGAAGTGATTGTCATCCTACCTAGGGCATGCTCAGCATACCTAGCCTGCCCAGACTGCTACAGACTCACCTGAACATGGGGCGGGGACCCCAGGATATACAGAGCAGCCTCCGCCACGTCATCTGGTATCAAGAAGTGATCGTCATCCTACCTAGGGCATGCTCAGCATACCTAGCCATCCCAGACTGCTACAGACTCACCTGAACATGGGGCGGGGACCCCAGGATATACAGAGCAGCCTCCGCCACGTCATCTGGTACCAAGAAGTGATCGTCATCCTACCTAGGGCATGCTCAGCATACCTAGCCTGCCCAGACTGCTACAGACTCACCTGAACATGGGGCGGGGACCCCAGGATATACAGAGCAGCCTCCGCCACGTGATCTGGTACCAAGAAGTGATCGTCATCCTACCTAGGGCATGCTCAGCATACCTAGCCTGCCCAGACTGCTACAGACTCACCTGAACATGGGGCGGGGACCCCAGGATATACAGAGCAGCCTCCGCCACGTCATCTGGTACCAAGAAGTGATCGTCATCCTACCTAGGGCATGCTCAGCATACCTAGCCTTCCCAGACTGCTACAGACTCACCTGAACATGGGGCGGGGACCCCAGGATATACAGAGCAGCCTCCGCCACGTCATCTGGTACCAAGAAGTGATCGTCATCCTACCTAGGGCATGCTCAGCATACCAAGCCTTCCCAGACTGCTACAGACTCACCTGAACATGGGGCGGGGACCCCAGGATATACAGAGCAGCCTCCGCCACGTCTTCTGGTACCAAGAAGTGCTCGTCATCCTAGCTAGGGCATGCTCAGCATACCTAGCCTGCCCAGACTGCTACAGACTCACCTGAACATGGGGCGGGGACCCCAGGATATACAGAGCAGCCTCCGCCACGTCATCTGGTACCAAGAAGTGATCGTCATCCTACCTAGGGCATGCTCAGCATACCTAGCCTGCCCAGACTGCTACAGACTCACCTGAACATGGGGCGGGGACCCCAGGAGGCCAAGTCTTGAAACCACTCGTTTCAACTCACCACCCGTTCCGAGTCGCGAAATCTAGCCAAGTCGCTCAAAAGCATCAAAACGGTAGTCTTGAACACAAACGCGCGACTAGCAGTGCGACTTGAAACGAACTTTTTTTCCCGTTTCAAACCACGAGATAATTCAATGTGAGTTGGTCGTTTTTGGAGACTTGGGGCGCACAACTTCATATCATGGATAACGTTTTTATGATCAATGCGATTGCAGACCTGGAAGAAGCAGAAATCGCAGCTGCAAATGTACAAGATAGGTTCCGTAAAAGAATTAATCCATTTCAATCTCTCTCGGACACTAAATTCATCAAATATTTTAGACTTAGCAAACATTTAGCATTATAGATTTAATAGAAGAGCTGTCGGAGTTCATGGAGCCGCCTTCACGTGCTTCATCACTTGATATTCAGACTCACTAGAGTAAGTCAATAAGTATCTATTATTTTAATAAGGAAACAAAGGCAATCATTAAATTATCCTTGCCGAAAGGATAGGCCTACTTGTGGACCTATCTTCTTATATCCACCGGCGTACGGCTAAAGCCGCTTAAAACCCAGAATAAAAACCCGAAATTTCATTTTAAGTAAAGAAGATTTAATTCATGTGTATTACAAGTGCAAACACTTTAGATTATAAGAGCGAAAAAAAAACGGATATGTTGGGGATCGAACCCGAGATTTTTTGGTGACAGCCGCGGACGCAGTCGTTGAGCCACGACGGCGGCTGAAAATTTGCAATCTTAATTGAGAGCTCATTTGGCCGTTTGTAGGCCTAGGGCTCCAGGCCTACTAAAAATAGAATTATTGCTTTTTAATGGTGTATTTTACTTCACTCATCCATAACTTAATTTAAATGATCTTTTATCCTGAATATACCTAGGAAATACGATATTTAAGCCCTGACATTCTTCGAAGCGTCCGTTTTGATTCTCTGTTGTATAAATCGATTATTTGCTATCGATCATTATATCTCGACATTTGTTGTAACACCGTTTTTGATTGGTCCTTTTGCTAGTCGAGGGGGGCGGAGACTCAAGTCGCGAAAAGTCAGTCACTCGGAATATTTTGAACTCTCTTTGCGTTTCGAATCACTTGGTCGGTTTCAAGACTACGCTAATACAAGCTTGTCAAGTCGCGCGCGATTTCAACAAGTGACTCGAACCGTCATAGCGGGCCGAGTCGCGAGGTTTCAAGACTTGGCCTCCAGGATATACAGAGCAGCCTCCGCCACGTCATCTGGTACCAAGAAGTGATCGTCATCCTACCTAGGGCATGCTCAGCATACCTAGCCTGCCCAGACTGCTACAGACTCACCTGAACATGGGGCGGGGACCCCAGGATATACAGAGCAGCCTCCGCCACGTCATGTGGTACCAAGAAGTGATCGTCATCCTACCTAGGGCATGCTCAGCATACCTAGCCTGCCCAGACTGCTACAGACTCACCTGAACATAGGGCGGGGACCCCAGGATATACAGAGCAGCCTCCGCCACGTCATCTGGTACCAAGAAGTGATCGTCATCCTACCTAGGGCATGCTCAGCATACCTAGCCTGCCCAGACTGCTACAGACTCACCTGAACATGGGGCGGGGACCCCAGGATATACAGAGCAGCCTCCGCCACGTCATCTGGTACCAAGAAGTAATCGTCATCCTACCTAGGGCAAGCTCAGCATACCTAGCCACCCCAGATTGCGACAGACTCACCTGAACATGAGGCGGGGACCCCAGGATATACAGAGCAGCCTCCGCCACGTCATCTGGTACCAAGAAGTGATCGTCATCCTACCTAGGGCATGCTCAGCATACCTAGCCTGCCCAGACTGCTACAGACTCACCTGAACATGGGGCGGGGACCCCAGGATATACAGAGCAGCCTCCGCCACGTCATCTGGTACCAAGAAGTGATCGTCATCCTGCCTAGGGCATGCTCAGCATACCTAGCCTGCCCAGACTGCTACAGACTCACCTGAACATGGGGCGGGGACCCCAGGATATACAGAGCAGCCTCCGCCACGTCATCTGGTACCAAGAAGTGATCGTCATCCTACCTAGGGCATGCTCAGCATACCTAGCCTGCCCAGACTGCTACAGACTCACCTGAACATGGGGCGGGGACCCCAGGATATACAGAGCAGCCTCCGCCACGTCATCTGGTACCAAGAAGAGATCGTCATCCTACCTAGGGCATGGTCAGCATACCTAGCCTGCCCAGACTGGTACAGACTCACCTGAACATGGGGCGGGGACCCCAGGATATACAGAGCAGCCTCCGCCACGTCATCTGGTACCAAGAAGTGATCGTCATCCTACCTAGGGCATGCTCAGCATACCTAGCCTGCCCAGACTGGTACAGACTCACCTGAACATGGGGCGGGGACCCCAGGATATACAGAGCAGCCTCCGCCACGTCATCTGGTACCAAGAAGTGATCGTCATCCTGCCTAGGGCATGCTCAGCATACCTAGCCTGCCCAGACTGCTACAGACTCACCTGAACATGGGGCGGGGACCCCAGGATATACAGAGCAGCCTCCGCCACGTCATCTGGTACCAAGAAGTGATCGTCATCCTGCCTAGGGCATGCTCAGCATACCTAGCCTGCCCAGACTGCTACAGACTCACCTGAACATGGGGCGGGGACCCCAGGATATACAGAGCAGCCTCCGCCACGTCATCTGGTACCAAGAAGTGATCGTCATCCTGCCTAGGGCATGCTCAGCATACCTAGCCTGCCCAGACTGCTACAGACTCACCTGAACATGGGGCGGGGACCCCAGGATATACAGAGCAGCCTCCGCCACGTCATCTGGTACCAAGAAGTGATCGTCATCCTACCTAGGGCATGCTCAGCATACCTAGCCATCCCAGACTGCTACAGACTCACCTGAACATGGAGCGGGGACCCCAGGATATACAGAGCAGCCTCCGCCACGTCATCTGGTACCAAGAAGTGATCGTCATCCTACCTAGGGCATGCTCAGCATACCTAGCCTGCCCAGACTGCTACAGACTCACCTGAACATGGGGCGGGGACCCCAGGATATACAGAGCAGCCTCCGCCACGTCATCTGGTATCAAGAAGTGATCGTCATCCTACCTAGGGCATGCTCAGCATACCTAGCCTGCCCAGACTGCTACAGACTCACCTGAACATGGGGCGGGGACCCCAGGATATACAGAGCAGCCTCCGCCACGTCATCTGGTACCAAGAAGTGATCGTCATCCTACCTAATGCATGCTCAGCATACCTAGCCTGCCCAGACTGCTACAGACTCACCTCAACATGGGGCGGGGACCCCAGGATATACAGAGCAGCCTCCGCCACGTCACCTGGTACCAAGAAGTGATCGTCATCTTGCCTAGGGCATGCTCCGCATACCTAGCCTGCCCAGACTGCTACAGACTCACCTGAACATGGGGCGGGGACCCCAGGATATACAGAGCAGCCTCCGCCACGTCATCTGGTACCAAGAAGTGATCGTCATCCTACCTAGGGCATGCTCAGCATACCTAGCCTGCCCAGACTGCTACAGACTCACCTGAACATGGGGCGGGGACCCCAGGATATACAGAGCAGCCTCCGCCACGTCATCTGGTACCAAGAAGTGATCGTCATCCTACCTAGGGCATGCTCAGCATACCTAGCCTGCCCAGACTGCTACAGACTCACCTGAACATGGGGCGGGGACCCCAGGATATACAGAGCAGCCTCCGCCACGTCATCTGGTACCAAGAAGTGATCGTCATCCTACCTAGGGCATGCTCAGCATACCTAGCCTGCCCAGACTGCTACAGACTCACCTGAACATGGGGCGGGGACCCCAGGATATACAGAGCAGCCTCCGCCACGTCATCTGGTACCAAGAAGTGATCGTCATCCTGCCTAGGGCATGCTCAGCATACCTAGCCTGCCCAGACTGGTACAGACTCACCTGAACATGGGGCGGGGACCCCAGGATATACAGAGCAGCCTCCGCCACGTCATCTGGTATCAAGAAGTGATCCAACTGGAGGGCCTTAGCTTTGGACTCGTCAATATTCGCAGCGGCCAGCAAGCCTGTCTTTGTCGCCCCTGGACTGATGCTCTGAAAAGAAGCAAACAGACACGTAAGATAAAATAAATAATTACTTTGCAAATAAATAAGTTTGTCGTTTAGGGCAAGTTTCACCAAAATTTGATCCGCCGATTTTCTGTTAATCGGAGATCAAAAATGGCGCCCGGTAGAAGCCACCGTGCATTTTGTGTATTGTAATGTTTGCTGAAACCATGGTCACCAAGCCTAGATTAGTCAATCAGCCGATTAAAAGGTTTGGTGAGTTCCGACCTTATAGTTTATGTGCATTTTACACACAAAACGAAAAAACTTACAAACCAATATCTAAGATTTAACAATATAATTTGAAAGTGTATGATGTATCGATCAATATCAAAGAGAAATATAAAACTAAGATTAGAAAATATCAATAGTAGAAAACATAGATGTTTTTTGGCCATCTTTGCGAAATAAGTAAATCATACCTAGTAGTAAAAGAATGAAAGGGAAAACTTTCGTTAGTCATTATTAAGTGCATTTCGAATAACTTTTACATTGTATAGGTACCAAAGATTACAACCTAGTTTTTAATCTTTGATTGTACGATGACAAGTTATTCCCAGAGATGACGATGTGCTTACCGAGATCTTGATGTGCGGTTTGTATCCCAACAGCTCAACTCTGAGTCCCTCAGTGAGCGCCTTTGTCGCGTGCTTACTGGCTGAGTACATCGTCATACCGTCTGTCGCGGCAACCTTGTGCGAGGCAACACTGTAACAAATACAAGGTATAGTTGCCGCAACGAAAGTATAGGGTACGCACAACACCAAAACACAACAATGAAACAAATGAATTGAACCGATGGACAAGCAAGCTGTCAAAAAAAAATATGAAGTTCTGAAGTTGGAAAAAACAAACGTTCAGAACGCTTACACACTTTTACATAGTTGCTGTCCATTACTTAACATAAATTTTAACTGGCGAGCAGTTACTATCGTTACAACTAATTGTTTCTCCTCATTATTTGCAAAGATATTACTTTGACGGCTTGTTGTTTGTCCACCAGTTCAATTCATTTATTGCATTGTTGTAGTTGGGCTGTTACGTCAGATGTGCGTACCCTATTCTGATGCTTACGACACAACCGAATCCAAGGTGACAACTTAATTTTCTAATTCGCTAATTTCTACCATCTAATCGAAACAGGTCCATTGGGGATAATTTAAAACCTTCCGTTGGTTACCTGTAACGGTGGGTGTGGCCAAACCGCCTGTGCACTCGACTAAGCCGAACCATGCGTTTACGAATGTGTGAAAGAACGCCAGGTATCTATTGATTTTCTTTCAATTGGCGCTATTGAAAGGGTCACTAGACAATGACCTGAGATCGTAATGCGAATACTTTCGTTGGGACTAGTATACATTTTTTCAGCGTTCTTTCACACATTCGTAAAGGAGGTATTTCGCTTAGTATAATGCACAATACAGTGTAACGCTGTGAGTCGTATGAGGCGATGACCGATAGGCTCTCGAATCTCTTCTTTCCACTTTATCTTTCTCTCCTACTTGTCGTTTTTCTCCCAATCGATCTCCTCCGACGCCATATGACCAAGCTGTCGCGATATTTAACACCAAATAACCCCCACAAATAAACAAATAAATACCAAATAATAATGAATGAGTTACCTGTTGATGTGAATGATGTGACCGCCAACCTTCCTCGCCTTCATGGACTTGACGGCCTCTCGCGTACAAATACTCAGGCCGATCACATTAGTGTCCAGTACGTCCTGCCAATCGGACGTGCAACCAGCTGTGAAGCACGTGGGCACACGTCACGGGAGAGAGAGAAGAGAGAGAGAGAGAGAGAGAGAGAGAGAGAGAGATTATTAGCAGAATTAATGCCAGTAAGTATGACTAAGAACTATCTTCCTCCTATTTTCCATCTTTGCATCTTGAGATGCTTTGAACCTTGCTTCAATCCCATTAGAATTCATGTAAGTTGTGTTCAACACACATTTACGAATTCATAAGGTAAACAAATTGATTATTAATAAAAATAGCCGTCCATTCGTCACATTAATCCACCCTGTTTACACGTCAAGTTTAATATGACATGAGTAGTAAGATAATTAAATACGTATTTTGTAAAAAAATACATTTATATAGATAAAGAAAGGTTGAAGAATGATATTTTATAATTGATTCGAACTGGTAAGGTATTTAATTGCGAGTGTTTCGTCTGACGTTATAGTCTTTATTGTTTTTAGAGCTAGGATGATGGACGTAGTTATCGGAAAACAACCATTGGGTGGGTGGAGAAGAAGCCAAGGTCTACTTGATGGAGTGGAGGCCAAGTAGACCTTGGAAGAAGCCTAGCGACATCATACAAGGCAGTGCGAGTGTATGGACTGAACACACTCACCTGTCAACGGCGCGTCACGTATGACCCCCGCGTTGTTGACGAGCACGTCGACGCCTCCCAGGTTCTGGTTGACCCAATCGAAGGCGGCCAAGACGTCGGCCTCATGTCTGACGTCACACTGCCGGGGGTGTAACTCACCAGCTGCGTCCTTCATCTCTTGTTTCAATGTCTGAATTACATCGTGAGGTATATTATGAGAATAGTTACAGCTGGATCTGTTGCAGGAAAGTCAAGCAGCAGTGGACGGAGAATGGACATGAATGCAACGTGGCAAATAATAATAGTGTAGGGAACAAACTATAGTGGACCCAAAATTACTTTACACCTGCTTTTGTCACATCCGGGGCAGTCGTAGCCAATCAGCGAACCGCCCGAGACACACCAGCGCAAATACCGATCGCTGATTGGCTACGAACCAGTCGCCTGTGACGAAAGCATGTGTAAGGTAGTCTTGGGACTACTATACCTTACGGCTTCCTTCGGCTTCCGTCACAGGCGAGGTACTCGTAGCCAATCAGCGATCGTTATTTGCGCGCGCTTGTCTCTGGCGGTTCGCTGGTTGGCTACGAGTGCCGGCGACGAGTGACGAAAGCATATGTAAGGTTGTCTTTGGTTGCCTATATTTGTTCGCAAGAAACCTGCCCATGGACCTCTTCAAGAGACATAACTAGGTATCGCGGCATTTGAAATAGTCGAGAGGAATGTTCGAGGGCGTTCGTATGACTCAATCCCAGAATTAGTCTTGTGACTGAGAGAAACCTCGGAAAAACCCTTCAGTCAGGATGGCCGGAGCCCGGTATCGAACCGGCGACCTTCCGAATAAGAGCCTCGTGTGCTAGCGCTGAGCCTATAATAGTAACTTAGTCATGCGACCTAGAGTTGGTTTCTTTAGATGTTCAAAGTTACAGGCCGGTACCAGAAAAAGACTAAGGACCGGTTGTGAATCCAAACAATCGTACTCACCTCAATCGTCTTGACCTCTGGCGCAATCCCCATGACCTTCATCCCCTTGCTGACAAGCTGCTTGGCAATGGCGTACCCTATCCCCGAGCTCGCCCCTGTTACCACAGCAACCTTACCCGCCCATCGGTTCATCTCAACATGTGATTCGTCAAGTCTGCTTCAACACAAGACCACTGGTGCAAGTCTGCTTCAACACAGACCACTGGTGCAAGTCTGCTTCAACACAAGACCACTGATGCAAGTCTGCCTCAACACAAGACCACTGGTGTAAGTCTGCCTCAACACAAGACCACTGGTGTAAGACTGCTTCAACACAGACCACTGGTGCAAGTCTGCTTAAACACAGACCACTGGTGCAAGTCTGCTTCAACACAGACCACTGGTGCAAGTCTGCTTCAACACAACCACTGATGCAAGTCTGCTTCAACACGAGACCACTGGTGCAAGTCTGCTTCAACACATACCACTGGTGCAAGTCTGCTTCCACACAAGACCACTGGTGCAAGTCTGCTTCAACACAAGACCACTGGTGCAAGTCTGCTTCAACACAGACCACTGGTGCAAGTCTGCTTCAACACAAGACCACTGATGCAAGTCTGCTTCAACACAGACCACTGATGCAAGTCTGCTTCAACACAGACCACTGGTGCAAGTCTGCTTCAACACAACCACTGATACAAGTCTGCTTCAACACAAGACCACTGGTGCAAGTCTGCTTCAACACAGACCACTGGTGCAAGTCTGCTTCAACACAAGACCACTGGTGCAAGTCTGCTTCAACACAAGACCACTGATGCAAGTCTGCTTCAACACAGACCACTGGTGCAAGTCTGCTTCAACACAACCACTGATACAAGTCTGCTTCAACACGAGACCACTGGTGCAAGTCTGCTTCAACACAGACCACTGATGCAAGTCTGCTTCAACACAACCACTGGTGCAAGTCTGCTTCAACACAACCACTGATACAAGTCTGCTTCAACACGAGACCACTGGTGCAAGTCTGCTTCAACACAGACCACTGGTGCAAGTCTGCTTCAACACAAGACCACTGGTGCAAGTCTGCTTCAACACAAGACCACTGATGCAAGTCTGCTTCAACACAGACCACTGGTGCAAGTCTGCTTCAACACAACCACTGGTGCAAGTCTGCTTCAACACAACCACTGATACAAGTCTGCTTCAACACGAGACCACTGGTGCAAGTCTGCTTCAACACAGACCACTGGTGCAAGTCTGCTTCAACACAAGACCACTGGTGCAAGTCTGCTTCAACACAAGACCACTGATGCAAGTCTGCTTCAACACAGACCACTGGTGCAAGTCTGCTTCAACACAACCACTGATACAAGTCTGCTTCAACACGAGACCACTGGTGCAAGTCTGCTTCAACACAGACCACTGGTGCAAGTCTGCTTCAACACAGACCACTGGTGCAAGTCTGCTTCAACACAAGACCACTGGTGCAAGTCTGCTTCAACACAGACCACTGATGCAAGTCTGCTTCAACACAGACCACTGATGCAAGTCTGCTTCAACACGAGACCACTGGTGCAAGTCTGCTTCAACACAGACCACTGGTGCAAGTCTGCTTCAACACAACCACTGATGCAAGTCTGCTTCAACACAAGACCACTGGTGCAAGTCTGCTTCAACACGAGACCACTGGTGCAAGTCTGCTTCAACACAGACCACTGGTGCAAGTCTGCTTCAACACAGACCACTGGTGCAAGTCTGCTTCAACACAAGACCACTGGTGCAAGTCTGCTTCAACACAGACCACTGGTGCAAGTCTGCTTCAACACAGACCACTGATGCAAGTCTGCTTCAACACAGACCACTGGTGCAAGTCTGCTTCAACACAACCACTGATGCAAGTCTGCTTCAACACAAGACCACTGGTGCAAGTCTGCTTCAACACGAGACCACTGGTGCAAGTCTGCTTCAACACAGACCACTGGTGCAAGTCTGCTTCAACACAGACCACTGGTGCAAGTCTGCTTCAACACAAGACCACTGGTGCAAGTCTGCTTCAACACAGACCACTGGTGCAAGTCTGCTTCAACACAGACCACTGATGCAAGTCTGCTTCAACACGAGACCACTGGTGCAAGTCTGCTTCAACACAGACCACTGGTGCAAGTCTGCTTCAACACAACCACTGATGCAAGTCTGCTTCAACACAAGACCACTGGTGCGATGCTTGATCGACTACTGCATGGGAAAAAAGAGATTTTCAAAAACTCAAACTCAACATTAAGTCTGGCTGATAAAAGTTTCAGCAACGATCGACGTGTGCGTGCTTATCAGAATAGAACTCGTTTGGTACTGATTGTAAGTTGCACTCGCGACAACACAAAATAATACACAATTATTTACTGAAATGTTTGTCCCTTGGCCACGTTTATGGCTCCACTCGTTCACACGTTTACACTGATAACGATACTACAATCTACCTTTCTTATGCTTGGTTCACACACATGTTTAAGGTTTTGTTTAAGGATTTATTGTTTAATGTTTTGTTTAAGGATTTATCAGGTGTTCACACAAAGTGCTAAGACCAAAGATGATGTCGCTGCACCAATTGGCTAGAATCTAGTGACGTCATTATTGAACCGACGATTGACGATTTTGATTGGTTGTGTTTAACGTTTTATGGTTTAGTGAATAAGAGTTGAACATTGGTCAACTTTCTTAATCATTAAACACTGGTTCTAAACCGTAGCACCGTGTGTGAACGCTAACGTTGTTTTCCTATAGTTGAATGTTAAACATTAAACATTAAACATTATAAATCCTTAAACAAAACCTTAAACATGTGTGTGAACCGACCATTAGTGGAAGCACGGTGGAAGTGGTTGATCTCTTGGTGTGAGTTTTGGAATATTGCGTTAAAACTTACTATGTATGATATCAATATGGGTCAGACGTGAATCGAGTGTCACACGAGACTGTGCCTGCTCGCGCGGCTGTTTCCTCGGCGCTCGATACTTCAGTAAATGTCATGAAAATAGCCCAGTTTGCCTCCCACTCCCACTCCATGAACCAAAAATATTCGAAATATTATTGCGCCATTCTACCTGCACTAAAGATGACGACGCAACGCAACTAAACAAGAGCTACAGATCTTCCAACATCTTTGCTACAGATGGTTTACTGGAAACTACAACAGTTAAGAGTGCGTGAGCGTGAATGATGATGCACTCAAAATAGACTAGCTGCTTTCTGGTGGCTAGAAAATAAACTGTTGAGAAGGAGTTTAGCTGTCAATTTTTCATTGTTGTTTTATCATAAATGGTGCTGAGGGAGGTTGCTTAGCAGCGCTATCTAGGTTGCATCGAGGGTTGCACTCCGTAAACTCGACCGGGCTCGACCGCTCGACCGTAGTATCACAGGCGGTCGAGCCCGGTCTAACTTATGGAATGCAACCCTATTCTGTGTGCTTCATGATTGAGCTAGTCAGGTGGACTACAAGGTACCCCGACCAGACCAGCGCTAGTCCACAAGCTTATCTGCAGATCCGGCAAACGTCCTTAGGTGTGACTACTCACCTTTATTCAGATTTAGGCTCAAGTAGGCCTGACAATTTCTTGAGGAGGTTAGAATGCCTTATACTCTTCGCTCTGTCAAAAACAAGCTCGAACTAATTTGGACGGGAGTTGGTCTTGGCACGGCTCTCTCTCTCTCTCTCTCTCTCTCTCTCTCTCTCTCTCTCTCTCTCTCTCTCTCTCTCTCTCTTCCTGCCCACGACTGAGGTTGACGTCGGCGTCCCGGCGCTGAACTCAGACACGAGTATCAACCAGCCCCGCAGCAACGCCCCAAATTGTACGATGTCACAATTATTAATTATTATAAATTATAATTGACATTTTTAGTCTTCTTATTATATATAGAAAATAATTTAAAGAATAATTCGTCATATTATTGTGTACCACAATTCCTGCGTCTGATGTTTATTGTTTACTATTGTTTTGTAATAAAGGTTTGCTGCTATTTGGACTAATTGTTTCTGGTGCCCTTATATTGCACTTACAAAATCAATTTAGGAATACGTCTGAACAACCTCTCCTTTTGCACTAATTGATTGAAATATGCCGTAAGGCATATTTTATAAAAAAAATAACTGGTTTATTCACAGAGATCGTTTTGGAAGAAATGTGGGAAATAATTTAGCAGAAAGTTTGTAAAATATAGTTTATAATGAATACGATGATGAAAACGCCATAATATAAATATATTAATTTTTATTAGTATCCACAATACACATAATATGGTACAGAGAAAGCAACGCACACCTAAAATGGTGACACAAGATGAGAAATATCACAAATGGAAACGAGCCTTGAAGAGTATATTGTTGTCAAACGAACCGGTTGAGTTAAATGTCGCATCAGAAAGCTTCTCCAATTGGTTTGATTGTAAGTTCATGTACCTGGAACAAGACAGTTAACGAACACTTAAATTAGTATACAGTGTTCTCACAGATAATATTACAGTAACACACTATTCGCTACTATGTAAAACTGTATAGCCCAGTGGTGTACCTAACCTGCAGTAAAACGCCACAATGTGATCCACCTTGACAGATGAGTGACTAGAAAAAGTATAAGATTTTACGAGAAATTGTAAAAATCCGAAAAGAGATTTTAATTTTGAAAACATTAAACCTGAATAAAAAATTCACCACTGGTTTCCGTAATATTTCCAAGGACCGTACTCTAGTTTTTTGTCGATAATTCATACCTGGACGTGGGGCGGCGCCCCCAGGACGTAAAGCACCGCCGCTGCGATGTCTTCGGCCTCCAGGAAATAGTCCAGCTGGAACGTCTCTGCTTTGCCCACATCGATATTGGCAGCTTCCAGGATCTCCGTCTTGGTCGCACCTGGACTGATGCTCTGGAGCACAAGGACATGCACAGTGACGTAGTGTCTCTCTCTCTCTCTCTCTCTCTCTCTCTCTCTCTCTCTCTCTCTCTCTCTCTCTCTCTCACACTTAGCGGTTGGTGTCCGTGGAAACCGTAAATTTTAGAGCGTTTTTTTTTGTGTTAAAAATTTCGGTTCTATCAGTAAAAGATGATTTGATAATGGTGGTTTACATACACATATACATTATACACACACACATACGTAGATTGATTTATACATTTATCAGACAAACAGCATAATTCAGTTCGTTATATCTACTGACCCTTTCATGCACACTCTTTCAATGGAAATCAACAGATTCCTGGCAATCTTTCACACATTCATAAAGGCAATCTTACGCTTAGAGTGCATAAGCCTCATTAGTTAGTTACAATCGCTGTGTTAGAAATTTCTAGCTATCCAACCCAAAGTTGTACATTATTCCCAATGGACCTGTAGAGACTACTGGACTCAACTATTTCGCACGCATAATGCTAGAGTTACATTGGTAAAACTTAACCTAGCACCGTCTTCATATCCCCATCTTCACCCCCTCCTATTCCTATTCACTTGTTTGCATCTGAGTTTGACCTTAGAACGTACCGATATCTTGATGTGTGGCTTGTACCCCAACAGCTCCACCCTAAGACCCTCAGTCAGAGCCTTGACTGCGTGTTTACTGGCTGAGTTTGACCTAAGAACGTACCGATATCTTGATGTGTGGCTTGTACCCCAACAGCTCCACCCTAAGACCCTCAGTCAGAGCCTTGACTGCGTGTTTACTGGCTGAGTTTGACCTAAGAACGTACCGATATCTTGATGTGTGGCTTGAACCCCAACAGCTCCACCCTAAGACCCTCAGTCAGAGCCTTGACTGCGTGTTTACTGGCTGAGTTTGACCTTAGAACGTACCGATATCTTGATGTGTGGCTTGTACCCCAACAGCTCCACCCTAAGACCCTCAGTCAGAGCCTTGACTGCGTGTTTACTGGCTGAGTTTGACCTAAGAACGTACCGATATCTTGATGTGTGGCTTGTACCCCAACAGCTCCACCCTAAGACCCTCAGTCAGAGCCTTGACTGCGTGTTTACTGGCTGAGTTTGACCTTAGAACGTACCGATATATTGATGTGTGGCATGTACCCCAACAGCTCCACCCTAAGACCCTCAGTCAGAGCCTTGACTGCGTGTTTACTGGCTGAGTTTGACCTAAGAACGTACCGATATCTTGATGTGTGGCTTGTACCCCAACAGCTCCACCCTAAGACCCTCAGTCAGAGCCTTGACTGCGTGTTTACTGGCTGAGTACATCGTCATACCGTTGAACGTGGCAACCTTGTGCGCGGCAACACTGTAACAAACACACGGGTGAGTTATTATTATTATCAACAGGTTTATAGTTGCCTCGCGCTAACTTTTCTCAATGTAACGTCACTTCTTGTGAAAACGCAGGAATGTGACCTTTCATGCACGCTTTTGCTATTTATTTTTATTTGGTAGATACTACCACGACGTAGATACTCTGCAATCAGTTACCAGGTCTTACGACGACGGAAAGGGACTAATAGTATCGAAAGAATATATGTAAAAGAGTTAATGGGGGGAAAGGGGAAGTGGAGGACCTGATTTCGTCGCCTCTTACTGGCAGAGTCACCCTAGGCAAAATATTAGGGTGTCTCGTGGCGTGCACGCTACGTCCACGTAACTTCATAGATTCCTCGAGTTCTTTTGTAAGTGGCCTTCCACTTGGTATTATAACTAACCAATTCTCATAGACCAACAAATAGTATGACTATATCGGGCCTTTTTCAATAGGCGTTAGAAACTGGAGATAAGTTGATAATAATGGAGTTACATACATAGTGATGCCTTATACAATATACATGTTGAAGAGTGAAGCACATTCTGCGCGGTTACGATGGAACTGTCAGGTTTATGGAAATGAGCTGCATTGCAAGACCTGCCTACCTAACATACGACCGCGACTTGGCCCATTCAACTTGTCAATATCCCCAACGTTCTGTGGTAGCCTACAGCTACGTGTCCCGAAACAATCCCACCGATGCGATCGTCATGGACGAGTTAGTCGTGACCAATCAGCGATCAGTATTTGAAAATCGGGATTCGCTCTTTCGCCACGAATTATTTTTAGATGTAAAATTCTCAGAAAAGACGGTCGCTCTACGCGGTCTACTTCAACGGAGGATTTCCCTGTACCTGCTTGTTGTTCATCTGTTGCAATGGAGTTCATTATCCGTATTAAATAAATAAATAAATAAATTCACATTTAGAGTCTACCCACTCAGTAATTAAACTGATTTGCAGTGGGGGACTTTAATTTAAAGTGACTAAACCAACCCTGTAGGCTTCGAACACCATCGACGAGTGAGCGATAACCAATCAAAGATCGATATTTCAAATACGAAACATATGAATCAGTGATTGGACAGTGCGAACACCTGCGGACAAATGCCAGAATCAACAAGGCCGATTCAGAACAACTTTGAATTTATTGAGTGCTTCGTTGCTAGGACGGCTCCAAAGTCACCGTTTACTTATTCCTAAGCCAAGAAGTAATGGAATTGAATCCAGATTAGAAGTTAAAAAACTTCTGCCTGAAGCGGGATTTGAACCCGGGACCTTCTGCATTGGAAGCAGGGATGCTAACCACTAGACCAACGAGCCACCTAATGTTCCCTGACAACGCCTGCCAACAGACGCGCTTAGTAGGCCCTATCACTACAATACCAGAGGCAGATATCTAGATGTAACTAGATTTTGGTTGGTACTTGTCACATACGTCATTTGACTATTACATTAAGCATCTGTAAAGTTATTTCGGGTCGATTCTATAGTTACCTGTTCAGGTGAATGATGTGTCCGCCTACCCCCCTTCCCTTCATAGACTTGACGGCTTCTCGGGTACAAACACTCAGGCCCATTATGTTGATCTGCAGCAGGTCCTGCCAGTCCGCAGTGGCGCCATCTGTGAACAAAACGAAGAACGTCAGGTACGGGAACTGGCCACGCCAGTAGGGATATTATAATAATTATCTTTGATTCTTTGAGGCCCCGCCGTATGAAGCATTTTAGCTGTAAAATTCTCAGAAGAGACGGTCGCTCTACGCGGTCTACTTCAACGGAGGATTTCCCTGTCCCTGCTTGTTATTCTGCTGCTGCATGGAGTTCATTATCCGTATTGTAATGTTCTCTGATAACGCCTGCCCACAGACACGCTTAGTAGGCCTATCACTACAATACCGGAGCAAGAGAGCGAGATGCAACTAGATTTAGGTTGGTACTTGCACATACGTCACTTCACTATTATATAATCTATGGCGACACCTTGCAACATACGGTGTGGGCAGTATACATCTGTATTGGTGCTGACGTCACATGAGGAAGTATTGGCCAACCAGCTGTTGGTACTGGACACGACCGCGCTCGTTACACCTTGCAACATACGGTGTGGGCAGTATACACCTGTATTGGTGCTGACGTCACATGAGGAAGTATTGGCCAACCAGCTGTTGGTACTGGACAGGAGCCGCGCTCGTTACACCCTGCAACATACGGTGTGGGCAGTATACACCTGCATTAGTGCTGACGTCACATGAGGAAGTATTGGCCAACCAGCTGTTGGTACTGGACACGACCGCGCTCGTTACACCTTGCAACATACGGTGTGGGCAGTATACATCTGTATTAGTGCTGACGTCACATGAGGAAGTATTGGCCAACCAGCTGTTGGTACTGGACACGACCGCGCTCGTTACACCTTGCAACATACAGTGTGGGCAGTATACACCTGTATTGGTGCTGACGTCACATGAGGAAGTATTGGCCAACCAGCTGTTGGTACTGGACACGACCGCGCTCGTTACACCTTGCAACATACGGTGTGGGCAGTATACACCTGTATTGGTGCTGACGTCACATGAGGAAGTATTGGCCAACCAGCTGTTGGTACTGGACACGACCGCGCTCGTTACACCTTGCAACATACGGTGTGGGCAGTATACATCTGTATTAGTGCTGACGTCACATGAGGAAGTATTGGCCAACCAGCTGTTGGTACTGGACACGACCGCGCTCGTTACACCTTGCAACATACAGTGTGGGCAGTATACATCTGTATTAGTGCTGACGTCACATGAGGAAGTATTGGCCAACCAGCTGTTGGTACTGGACACGACCGCGCTCGTTACACCTTGCAACATACGGTGTGGGCAGTATACATCTGTATTAGTGCTGACGTCACATGAGGAAGTATTGGCCAACCAGCTGTTGGTACTGGACACGACCGCGCTCGTTACACCTTGCAACATACAGTGTGGGCAGTATACATCTGTATTAGTGCTGACGTCACATGAGGAAGTATTGGCCAACCAGCTGTTGGTACTGGACACGACCGCGCTCGTTACACCTTGCAACATACAGTGTGGGCAGTATACATCTGTATTAGTGCTGACGTCACATGAGGAAGTATTGGCCAACCAGCTGTTGGTACTGGACACGACCGCGCTCGTTACACCTTGCAACATACAGTGTGGGCAGTATACACCTGTATTAGTGCTGACGTCACATGAGGAAGTATTGGCCAACCAGCTGTTGGTACTGGACACGACCGCGCTCGTTACACCTTGCAACATACAGTGTGGGCAGTATACATCTGTATTAGTGCTGACGTCACATGAGGAAGTATTGGCCAACCAGCTGTTGGTACTGGACACGACCGCGCTCGTTACACCTTGCAACATACGGTGGGGGCAGTATACACCTGTATTAGTGCTGACGTCACATGAGGAAGTATTGGCCAACCAGCTGTTGGTACTGGACACGACCGCGCTCGTTACACCTTGCAACATACGGTGGGGGCAGTATACATCTGTATTAGTGCTGACGTCACATGAGGAAGTATTGGCCAACCAGCTGTTGGTACTGGACACGACCGCGCTCGTTACACCTTGCAACATACGGTGTGGGCAGTATACACCTGTATTAGTGCTGACGTCACATGAGGAAGTATTGGCCAACCAGCTGTTGGTACTGGACACGACCGCGCTCGTTACACCTTGCAACATACGGTGTGGGCAGTATACAGCTGTATTGGTGCTGACGTCACATGAGGAAGTATTGGCCAACCAGCTGTTGGTACTGGACACGACCGCGCTCGTTACACCTTGCAACATACGGTGTGGGCAGTATACAGCTGTATTGGTGCTGACGTCACATGAGGAAGTATTGGCCAACCAGCTGTTGGTACTGGACACGACCGCGCTCGTTACACCTTGCAACATACGGTGTGGGCAGTATACACCTGTATTAGTGCTGACGTCACATGAGGAAGTATTGGCCAACCAGCTGTTGGTACTGGACACGACCGCGCTCGTTACACCTTGCAACATACGGTGTGGGCAGTATACATCTGTATTAGTGCTGACGTCACATGAGGAAGTATTGGCCAACCAGCTGTTGGTACTGGACACGACCGCGCTCGTTACACCTTGCAACATACAGTGTGGGCAGTATACACCTGTATTAGTGCTGACGTCACATGAGGAAGTATTGGCCAACCAGCTGTTGGTACTGGACACGACCGCGCTCGTTACACCTTGCAACATACGGTGTGGGCAGTATACATCTGTATTAGTGCTGACGTCACATGAGGAAGTATTGGCCAACCAGCTGTTGGTACTGGACACGACCGCGCTCGTTACACCTTGCAACATACAGTGTGGGCAGTATACATCTGTATTAGTGCTGACGTCACATGAGGAAGTATTGGCCAACCAGCTGTTGGTACTGGACAGGAGCCGCGCTCGTTACACCTTGCAACATACAGTGGGGGCAGTATACAGCTGTATTAGTGCTGACGTCACATGAGGAAGTATTGGCCAACCAGCTGTTGGTACTGGACAGGAGCCGCGCTCGTTACACCTTGCAACATACGGTGTGGGCAGTATACATCTGTATTAGTGCTGACGTCACATGAGGAAGTATTGGCCAACCAGCTGTTGGTACTGGACACGACCGCGCTCGTTACACCTTGCAACATACAGTGTGGGCAGTATACATCTGTATTAGTGCTGACGTCACATGAGGAAGTATTGGCCAACCAGCTGTTGGTACTGGACACGACCGCGCTCGTTACACCTTGCAACATACGGTGGGGGCAGTATACACCTGTATTGGTGCTGACGTCCCATGGGGAAGTATTGGCCAACCAGCTGTTGGTACTGGACACGACCGCGCTCGTTACACCTTGCAACATACGGTGTGGGCAGTATACAGCTGTATTAGTGCTGACGTCACATGAGGAAGTATTGGCCAACCAGCTGTTGGTACTGGACACGACCGCGCTCGTTACACCTTGCAACATACAGTGTGGGCAGTATACATCTGTATTAGTGCTGACGTCACATGAGGAAGTATTGGCCAACCAGCTGTTGGTACTGGACACGACCGCGCTCGTTACACCTTGCAACATACAGTGGGGGCAGTATACACCTGTATTGGTGCTGACGTCACATGAGGAAGTATTGGCCAACCAGCTGTTGGTACTGGACACGACCGCGCTCGTTACACCTTGCAACATACAGTGGGGGCAGTATACACCTGTATTGGTGCTGACGTCACATGAGGAAGTATTGGCCAACCAGCTGTTGGTACTGGACAGGAGCCGCGCTCGTTACACCTTGCAACATACGGTGTGGGCAGTATACACCTGTATTAGTGCTGACGTCACATGAGGAAGTATTGGCCAACCAGCTGTTGGTACTGGACAGGAGCCGCGCTCGTTACACCTTGCAACATACAGTGTGGGCAGTATACATCTGTATTAGTGCTGACGTCACATGAGGAAGTATTGGCCAACCAGCTGTTGGTACTGGACACGACCGCGCTCGTTACACCTTGCAACATACAGTGTGGGCAGTATACATCTGTATTAGTGCTGACGTCACATGAGGAAGTATTGGCCAACCAGCTGTTGGTACTGGACACGACCGCGCTCGTTACACCTTGCAACATACAGTGTGGGCAGTATACATCTGTATTAGTGCTGACGTCACATGAGGAAGTATTGGCCAACCAGCTGTTGGTACTGGACACGACCGCGCTCGTTACACCTTGCAACATACAGTGGGGGCAGTATACACCTGTATTAGTGCTGACGTCACATGAGGAAGTATTGGCCAACCAGCTGTTGGTACTGGACACGACCGCGCTCGTTACACCTTGCAACATACAGTGTGGGCAGTATACATCTGTATTAGTGCTGACGTCACATGAGGAAGTATTGGCCAACCAGCTGTTGGTACTGGACACGACCGCGCTCGTTACACCTTGCAACATACAGTGGGGGCAGTATACACCTGTATTGGTGCTGACGTCACATGAGGAAGTATTGGCCAACCAGCTGTTGGTACTGGACACGACCGCGCTCGTTACACCTTGCAACATACGGTGTGGGCAGTATACACCTGTATTGGTGCTGACGTCACATGAGGAAGTATTGGCCAACCAGCTGTTGGTACTGGACACGACCGCGCTCGTTACACCTTGCAACATACGGTGTGGGCAGTATACAGCTGTATTAGTGCTGACGTCACATGAGGAAGTATTGGCCAACCAGCTGTTGGTACTGGACACGACCGCGCTCGTTACACCTTGCAACATACGGTGTGGGCAGTATACATCTGTATTAGTGCTGACGTCACATGAGGAAGTATTGGCCAACCAGCTGTTGGTACTGGACACGACCGCGCTCGTTACACCTTGCAACATACAGTGTGGGCAGTATACATCTGTATTAGTGCTGACGTCACATGAGGAAGTATTGGCCAACCAGCTGTTGGTACTGGACACGACCGCGCTCGTTACACCTTGCAACATACAGTGTGGGCAGTATACATCTGTATTAGTGCTGACGTCACATGAGGAAGTATTGGCCAACCAGCTGTTGGTACTGGACACGACCGCGCTCGTTACACCTTGCAACATACGGTGTGGGCAGTATACATCTGTATTAGTGCTGACGTCACATGAGGAAGTATTGGCCAACCAGCTGTTGGTACTGGACACGACCGCGCTCGTTACACCTTGCAACATACAGTGTGGGCAGTATACATCTGTATTAGTGCTGACGTCACATGAGGAAGTATTGGCCAACCAGCTGTTGGTACTGGACACGACCGCGCTCGTTACACCTTGCAACATACAGTGTGGGCAGTATACATCTGTATTAGTGCTGACGTCACATGAGGAAGTATTGGCCAACCAGCTGTTGGTACTGGACACGACCGCGCTCGTTACACCTTGCAACATACGGTGTGGGCAGTATACATCTGTATTAGTGCTGACGTCACATGAGGAAGTATTGGCCAACCAGCTGTTGGTACTGGACACGACCGCGCTCGTTACACCTTGCAACATACAGTGTGGGCAGTATACATCTGTATTAGTGCTGACGTCACATGAGGAAGTATTGGCCAACCAGCTGTTGGTACTGGACACGACCGCGCTCGTTACACCTTGCAACATACGGTGTGGGCAGTATACAGCTGTATTAGTGCTGACGTCACATGAGGAAGTATTGGCCAACCAGCTGTTGGTACTGGACACGACCGCGCTCGTTACACCTTGCAACATACGGTGTGGGCAGTATACATCTGTATTAGTGCTGACGTCACATGAGGAAGTATTGGCCAACCAGCTGTTGGTACTGGACACGACCGCGCTCGTTACACCTTGCAACATACAGTGTGGGCAGTATACATCTGTATTAGTGCTGACGTCACATGAGGAAGTATTGGCCAACCAGCTGTTGGTACTGGACACGACCGCGCTCGTTACACCTTGCAACATACAGTGTGGGCAGTATACACCTGTATTAGTGCTGACGTCACATGAGGAAGTATTGGCCAACCAGCTGTTGGTACTGGACACGACCGCGCTCGTTACACCTTGCAACATACAGTGGGGGCAGTATACACCTGTATTAGTGCTGACGTCACATGAGGAAGTATTGGCCAACCAGCTGTTGGTACTGGACACGACCGCGCTCGTTACACCTTGCAACATACGGTGTGGGCAGTATACACCTGTATTGGTGCTGACGTCACATGAGGAAGTATTGGCCAACCAGCTGTTGGTACTGGACAGGAGCCGCGCTCGTTACACCTTGCAACATACAGTGTGGGCAGTATACATCTGTATTAGTGCTGACGTCACATGAGGAAGTATTGGCCAACCAGCTGTTGGTACTGGACAGGAGCCGCGCTCGTTACACCTTGCAACATACGGTGTGGGCAGTATACACCTGTATTAGTGCTGACGTCACATGAGGAAGTATTGGCCAACCAGCTGTTGGTACTGGACAGGAGCCGCGCTCGTTACACCTTGCAACATACAGTGTGGGCAGTATACACCTGTATTAGTGCTGACGTCACATGAGGAAGTATTGGCCAACCAGCTGTTGGTACTGGACACGACCGCGCTCGTTACACCTTGCAACATACAGTGTGGGCAGTATACACCTGTATTGGTGCTGACGTCACATGAGGAAGTATTGGCCAACCAGCTGTTGGTACTGGACACGACCGCGCTCGTTACACCTTGCAACATACAGTGTGGGCAGTATACATCTGTATTAGTGCTGACGTCACATGAGGAAGTATTGGCCAACCAGCTGTTGGTACTGGACACGACCGCGCTCGTTACACCTTGCAACATACGGTGTGGGCAGTATACACCTGTATTAGTGCTGACGTCACATGAGGAAGTATTGGCCAACCAGCTGTTGGTACTGGACAGGAGCCGCGCTCGTTACACCTTGCAACATACGGTGTGGGCAGTATACATCTGTATTAGTGCTGACGTCACATGAGGAAGTATTGGCCAACCAGCTGTTGGTACTGGACACGACCGCGCTCGTTACACCTTGCAACATACGGTGTGGGCAGTATACATCTGTATTAGTGCTGACGTCACATGAGGAAGTATTGGCCAACCAGCTGTTGGTACTGGACACGACCGCGCTCGTTACACCTTGCAACATACGGTGTGGGCAGTATACACCTGTATTGGTGCTGACGTCACATGAGGAAGTATTGGCCAACCAGCTGTTGGTACTGGACACGACCGCGCTCGTTACACCTTGCAACATACGGTGTGGGCAGTATACACCTGTATTAGTGCTGACGTCACATGAGGAAGTATTGGCCAACCAGCTGTTGGTACTGGACACGACCGCGCTCGTTACACCTTGCAACATACGGTGTGGGCAGTATACATCTGTATTAGTGCTGACGTCACATGAGGAAGTATTGGCCAACCAGCTGTTGGTACTGGACACGACCGCGCTCGTTACACCTTGCAACATACGGTGTGGGCAGTATACATCTGTATTGGTGCTGACGTCACATGAGGAAGTATTGGCCAACCAGCTGTTGGTACTGGACACGACCGCGCTCGTTACACCTTGCAACATACAGTGTGGGCAGTATACATCTGTATTGGTGCTGACGTCACATGAGGAAGTATTGGCCAACCAGCTGTTGGTACTGGACACGACCGCGCTCGTTACACCTTGCAACATACAGTGTGGGCAGTATACATCTGTATTGGTGCTGACGTCACATGAGGAAGTATTGGCCAACCAGCTGTTGGTACTGGACACGACCGCGCTCGTTACACCTTGCAACATACGGTGTGGGCAGTATACATCTGTATTGGTGCTGACGTCACATGAGGAAGTATTGGCCAACCAGCTGTTGGTACTGGACACGACCGCGCTCGTTACACCTTGCAACATACAGTGGGGGCAGTATACACCTGTATTAGTGCTGACGTCACATGAGGAAGTATTGGCCAACCAGCTGTTGGTACTGGACACGACCGCGCTCGTTACACCTTGCAACATACAGTGTGGGCAGTATACACCTGTATTAGTGCTGACGTCACATGAGGAAGTATTGGCCAATCAGCTGTTGGTACTGGACACGACCGCGCTCGTTACACCTTGCAACATACAGTGTGGGCAGTATACACCTGTATTAGTGCTGACGTCACATGAGGAAGTATTGGCCAACCAGCTGTTGGTACTGGACAGGAGCCGCGCTCGTTACACCTTGCAACATACGGTGTGGGCAGTATACACCTGTATTAGTGCTGACGTCACATGAGGAAGTATTGGCCAACCAGCTGTTGGTACTGGACACGACCGCGCTCGTTACACCTTGCAACATACGGTGTGGGCAGTATACATCTGTATTAGTGCTGACGTCACATGAGGAAGTATTGGCCAACCAGCTGTTGGTACTGGACAGGAGCCGCGCTCGTTACACCTTGCAACATACGGTGTGGGCAGTATACACCTGTATTAGTGCTGACGTCACATGAGGAAGTATTGGCCAACCAGCTGTTGGTACTGGACACGACCGCGCTCGTTACACCTTGCAACATACAGTGTGGGCAGTATACATCTGTATTGGTGCTGACGTCACATGAGGAAGTATTGGCCAACCAGCTGTTGGTACTGGACACGACCGCGCTCGTTACACCTTGCAACATACAGTGTGGGCAGTATACACCTGTATTAGTGCTGACGTCACATGAGGAAGTATTGGCCAACCAGCTGTTGGTACTGGACACGACCGCGCTCGTTACACCTTGCAACATACGGTGTGGGCAGTATACACCTGTATTAGTGCTGACGTCACATGAGGAAGTATTGGCCAACCAGCTGTTGGTACTGGACAGGAGCCGCGCTCGTTACACCTTGCAACATACGGTGTGGGCAGTATACACCTGTATTAGTGCTGACGTCACATGAGGAAGTATTGGCCAACCAGCTGTTGGTACTGGACACGACCGCGCTCGTTACACCTTGCAACATACAGTGTGGGCAGTATACATCTGTATTGGTGCTGACGTCACATGAGGAAGTATTGGCCAACCAGCTGTTGGTACTGGACAGGAGCCGCGCTCGTTACACCTTGCAACATACGGTGTGGGCAGTATACACCTGTATTGGTGCTGACGTCACATGAGGAAGTATTGGCCAACCAGCTGTTGGTACTGGACACGACCGCGCTCGTTACACCTTGCAACATACGGTGTGGGCAGTATACATCTGTATTAGTGCTGACGTCACATGGGGAAGTATTGGCCAACCAGCTGTTGGTACTGGACACGACCGCGCTCGTTACACCTTGCAACATACGGTGTGGGCAGTATACATCTGTATTAGTGCTGACGTCACATGGGGAAGTATTGGCCAACCAGCTGTTGGTACTGGACACGACCGCGCTCGTTACACCTTGCAACATACGGTGTGGGCAGTATACATCTGTATTAGTGCTGACGTCACATGAGGAAGTATTGGCCAACCAGCTGTTGGTACTGGACACGACCGCGCTCGTTACACCTTGCAACATACGGTGTGGGCAGTATACATCTGTATTAGTGCTGACGTCACATGAGGAAGTATTGGCCAACCAGCTGTTGGTACTGGACACGACCGCGCTCGTTACACCTTGCAACATACGGTGTGGGCAGTATACATCTGTATTAGTGCTGACGTCACATGGGGAAGTATTGGCCAACCAGCTGTTGGTACTGGACACGACCGCGCTCGTTACACCTTGCAACATACGGTGTGGGCAGTATACACCTGTATTAGTGCTGACGTCACATGAGGAAGTATTGGCCAACCAGCTGTTGGTACTGGACAGGAGCCGCGCTCGTTACACCTTGCAACATACGGTGTGGGCAGTATACACCTGTATTAGTGCTGACGTCACATGAGGAAGTATTGGCCAACCAGCTGTTGGTACTGGACACGACCGCGCTCGTTACACCTTGCAACATACAGTGTGGGCAGTATACATCTGTATTGGTGCTGACGTCACATGAGGAAGTATTGGCCAACCAGCTGTTGGTACTGGACACGACCGCGCTCGTTACACCTTGCAACATACAGTGTGGGCAGTATACACCTGTATTAGTGCTGACGTCACATGAGGAAGTATTGGCCAACCAGCTGTTGGTACTGGACACGACCGCGCTCGTTACACCTTGCAACATACAGTGTGGGCAGTATACATCTGTATTAGTGCTGACGTCACATGAGGAAGTATTGGCCAACCAGCTGTTGGTACTGGACACGACCGCGCTCGTTACACCTTGCAACATACGGTGTGGGCAGTATACACCTGTATTAGTGCTGACGTCACATGAGGAAGTATTGGCCAACCAGCTGTTGGTACTGGACAGGAGCCGCGCTCGTTACACCTTGCAACATACGGTGTGGGCAGTATACACCTGTATTAGTGCTGACGTCACATGGGGAAGTATTGGCCAACCAGCTGTTGGTACTGGACACGACCGCGCTCGTTACACCTTGCAACATACGGTGGGGGCAGTATACACCTGTATTAGTGCTGACGTCACATGGGGAAGTATTGGCCAACCAGCTGTTGGTACTGGACACGACCGCGCTCGTTACACCTTGCAACATACAGTGTGGGCAGTATACACCTGTATTAGTGCTGACGTCACATGAGGAAGTATTGGCCAACCAGCTGTTGGTACTGGACACGACCGCGCTCGTTACACCTTGCAACATACAGTGTGGGCAGTATACATCTGTATTGGTGCTGACGTCACATGAGGAAGTATTGGCCAACCAGCTGTTGGTACTGGACACGACCGCGCTCGTTACACCTTGCAACATACAGTGTGGGCAGTATACATCTGTATTAGTGCTGACGTCACATGAGGAAGTATTGGCCAACCAGCTGTTGGTACTGGACACGACCGCGCTCGTTACACCTTGCAACATACGGTGTGGGCAGTATACACCTGTATTAGTGCTGACGTCACATGAGGAAGTATTGGCCAACCAGCTGTTGGTACTGGACACGACCGCGCTCGTTACACCTTGCAACATACGGTGTGGGCAGTATACACCTGTATTAGTGCTGACGTCACATGAGGAAGTATTGGCCAACCAGCTGTTGGTACTGGACAGGAGCCGCGCTCGTTACACCTTGCAACATACGGTGTGGGCAGTATACACCTGTATTAGTGCTGACGTCACATGGGGAAGTATTGGCCAACCAGCTGTTGGTACTGGACACGACCGCGCTCGTTACACCTTGCAACATACGGTGGGGGCAGTATACACCTGTATTAGTGCTGACGTCACATGGGGAAGTATTGGCCAACCAGCTGTTGGTACTGGACACGACCGCGCTCGTTACACCTTGCAACATACAGTGTGGGCAGTATACACCTGTATTAGTGCTGACGTCACATGAGGA
Source organism: Isoperla grammatica (assembly GCA_945910005.1). Classification (NCBI taxonomy): domain Eukaryota; kingdom Metazoa; phylum Arthropoda; class Insecta; order Plecoptera; family Perlodidae; genus Isoperla; species Isoperla grammatica. The sequence continues at coordinate 34,477,999 of OX246741.1, forward strand.
AGTATTGGCCAACCAGCTGTTGGTACTGGACACGACCGCGCTCGTTACACCTTGCAACATACAGTGTGGGCAGTATACATCTGTATTGGTGCTGACGTCACATGAGGAAGTATTGGCCAACCAGCTGTTGGTACTGGACACGACCGCGCTCGTTACACCTTGCAACATACGGTGTGGGCAGTATACACCTGTATTAGTGCTGACGTCACATGAGGAAGTATTGGCCAACCAGCTGTTGGTACTGGACACGACCGCGCTCGTTACACCTTGCAACATACAGTGTGGGCAGTATACAGCTGTATTAGTGCTGACGTCACATGGGGAAGTATTGGCCAACCAGCTGTTGGTACTGGACACGACCGCGCTCGTTACACCTTGCAACATACAGTGTGGGCAGTATACACCTGTATTAGTGCTGACGTCACATGAGGAAGTATTGGCCAACCAGCTGTTGGTACTGGACACGACCGCGCTCGTTACACCTTGCAACATACAGTGTGGGCAGTATACACCTGTATTAGTGCTGACGTCACATGAGGAAGTATTGGCCAACCAGCTGTTGGTACTGGACACGACCGCGCTCGTTACACCTTGCAACATACGGTGTGGGCAGTATACAGCTGTATTAGTGCTGACGTCACATGAGGAAGTATTGGCCAACCAGCTGTTGGTACTGGACACGACCGCGCTCGTTACACCTTGCAACATACGGTGTGGGCAGTATACATCTGTATTAGTGCTGACGTCACATGAGGAAGTATTGGCCAACCAGCTGTTGGTACTGGACACGACCGCGCTCGTTACACCTTGCAACATACAGTGTGGGCAGTATACACCTGTATTAGTGCTGACGTCACATGAGGAAGTATTGGCCAACCAGCTGTTGGTACTGGACACGACCGCGCTCGTTACACCTTGCAACATACAGTGTGGGCAGTATACACCTGTATTAGTGCTGACGTCACATGAGGAAGTATTGGCCAACCAGCTGTTGGTACTGGACACGACCGCGCTCGTTACACCTTGCAACATACAGTGTGGGCAGTATACACCTGTATTAGTGCTGACGTCACATGAGGAAGTATTGGCCAACCAGCTGTTGGTACTGGACACGACCGCGCTCGTTACACCTTGCAACATACGGTGTGGGCAGTATACAGCTGTATTGGTGCTGACGTCACATGGGGAAGTATTGGCCAACCAGCTGTTGGTACTGGACACGACCGCGCTCGTTACACCTTGCAACATACGGTGTGGGTAGTATACACCTGTATTAGTGCTGACGTCACATGAGGAAGTATTGGCCAACCAGCTGTTGGTACTGGACACGACCGCGCTCGTTACACCTTGCAACATACAGTGTGGGCAGTATACACCTGTATTAGTGCTGACGTCACATGAGGAAGTATTGGCCAACCAGCTGTTGGTACTGGACACGACCGCGCTCGTTACACCTTGCAACATACGGTGTGGGTAGTATACACCTGTATTAGTGCTGACGTCACATGAGGAAGTATTGGCCAACCAGCTGTTGGTACTGGACAGGAGCCGCGCTCGTTACACCTTGCAACATACAGTGGGGGCAGTATACACCTGTATTAGTGCTGACGTCACATGAGGAAGTATTGGCCAACCAGCTGTTGGTACTGGACACGACCGCGCTCGTTACACCTTGCAACATACAGTGTGGGCAGTATACATCTGTTTTGGTGCTGACGTCACATGAGGAAGTATTGGCCAACCAGCTGTTGGTACTGGACACGACCGCGCTCGTTACACCTTGCAACATACAGTGTGGGCAGTATACACCTGTATTGGTGCTGACGTCACATGAGGAAGTATTGGCCAACCAGCTGTTGGTACTGGACACGACCGCGCTCGTTACACCTTGCAACATACAGTGTGGGCAGTATACATCTGTTTTGGTGCTGACGTCACATGAGGAAGTATTGGCCAACCAGCTGTTGGTACTGGACACGACCGCGCTCGTTACACCTTGCAACATACGGTGTGGGCAGTATACAGCTGTATTGGTGCTGACGTCACATGAGGAAGTATTGGCCAACCAGCTGTTGGTACTGGACACGACCGCGCTCGTTACACCTTGCAACATACGGTGTGGGCAGTATACAGCTGTATTGGTGCTGACGTCACATGAGGAAGTATTGGCCAACCAGCTGTTGGTACTGGACAGGAGCCGCGCTCGTTACACCTTGCAACATACGGTGTGGGCAGTATACATCTGTATTAGTGCTGACGTCACATGAGGAAGTATTGGCCAACCAGCTGTTGGTACTGGACACGACCGCGCTCGTTACACCTTGCAACATACGGTGGGGGCAGTATACACCTGTATTGGTGCTGACGTCACATGGGGAAGTATTGGCCAACCAGCTGTTGGTACTGGACACGACCGCGCTCGTTACACCTTGCAACATACGGTGTGGGCAGTATACACCTGTATTGGTGCTGACGTCACATGGGGAAGTATTGGCCAACCAGCTGTTGGTACTGGACACGACCGCGCTCGTTACACCTTGCAACATACAGTGTGGGCAGTATACACCTGTATTGGTGCTGACGTCACATGGGGAAGTATTGGCCAACCAGCTGTTGGTACTGGACACGACCGCGCTCGTTACACCTTGCAACATACAGTGTGGGCAGTATACACCTGTATTGGTGCTGACGTCACATGGGGAAGTATTGGCCAACCAGCTGTTGGTACTGGACACGACCGCGCTCGTTACACCTTGCAACATACGGTGTGGGCAGTATACACCTGTATTAGTGCTGACGTCACATGGGGAAGTATTGGCCAACCAGCTGTTGGTACTGGACACGACCGCGCTCGTTACACCTTGCAACATACAGTGTGGGCAGTATACACCTGTATTGGTGCTGACGTCACATGGGGAAGTATTGGCCAACCAGCTGTTGGTACTGGACACGACCGCGCTCGTTACACCTTGCAACATACGGTGTGGGCAGTATACACCTGTATTAGTGCTGACGTCACATGGGGAAGTATTGGCCAACCAGCTGTTGGTACTGGACACGACCGCGCTCGTTACACCTTGCAACATACGGTGTGGGCAGTATACACCTGTATTGGTGCTGACGTCACATGGGGAAGTATTGGCCAACCAGCTGTTGGTACTGGACACGACCGCGCTCGTTACACCTTGCAACATACAGTGTGGGCAGTATACACCTGTATTGGTGCTGACGTCACATGGGGAAGTATTGGCCAACCAGCTGTTGGTACTGGACACGACCGCGCTCGTTACACCTTGCAACATACAGTGTGGGCAGTATACACCTGTATTGGTGCTGACGTCACATGAGGAAGTATTGGCCAACCAGCTGTTGGTACTGGACAGGACCGCGCTCGTTACACCTTGCAACATACGGTGGGGGCAGTATACACCTGTATTAGTGCTGACGTCACATGAGGAAGTATTGGCCAACCAGCTGTTGGTACTGGACACGACCGCGCTCGTTACACCTTGCAACATACAGTGTGGGCAGTATACATCTGTATTAGTGCTGACGTCACATGGGGAAGTATTGGCCAACCAGCTGTTGGTACTGGACAGGACCGCGCTCGTTACACCTTGCAACATACAGTGTGGGCAGTATACACCTGTATTAGTGCTGACGTCACATGGGGAAGTATTGGCCAACCAGCTGTTGGTACTGGACAGGACCGCGCTCGTTACACCTTGCAACATACAGTGTGGGCAGTATACATCTGTATTAGTGCTGACGTCACATGAGGAAGTATTGGCCAACCAGCTGTTGGTACTGGACAGGAGCCGCGCTCGTTACACCTTGCAACATACAGTGTGGGCAGTATACACCTGTATTAGTGCTGACGTCACATGAGGAAGTATTGGCCAACCAGCTGTTGGTACTGGACACGACCGCGCTCGTTACACCTTGCAACATACAGTGTGGGCAGTATACATCTGTATTAGTGCTGACGTCACATGAGGAAGTATTGGCCAACCAGCTGTTGGTACTGGACACGACCGCGCTCGTTACACCTTGCAACATACGGTGTGGGCAGTATACATCTGTATTGGTGCTGACGTCACATGAGGAAGTATTGGCCAACCAGCTGTTGGTACTGGACACGACCGCGCTCGTTACACCTTGCAACATACGGTGTGGGCAGTATACATCTGTATTGGTGCTGACGTCACATGAGGAAGTATTGGCCAACCAGCTGTTGGTACTGGACACGACCGCGCTCGTTACACCTTGCAACATACAGTGTGGGCAGTATACACCTGTATTGGTGCTGACGTCACATGAGGAAGTATTGGCCAACCAGCTGTTGGTACTGGACACGACCGCGCTCGTTACACCTTGCAACATACGGTGGGGGCAGTATACACCTGCATTAGTGCTGACGTCACATGAGGAAGTATTGGCCAACCAGCTGTTGGTACTGGACACGACCGCGCTCGTTACACCTTGCAACATACGGTGTGGGCAGTATACATCTGTATTAGTGCTGACGTCACATGAGGAAGTATTGGCCAACCAGCTGTTGGTACTGGACACGACCGCGCTCGTTACACCTTGCAACATACAGTGTGGGCAGTATACACCTGTATTAGTGCTGAAGTCACATGAGGAAGTATTGGCCAACCAGCTGTTGGTACTGGACACGACCGCGCTCGTTACACCTTGCAACATACGGTGTGGGCAGTATACATCTGTATTAGTGCTGACGTCACATGAGGAAGTATTGGCCAACCAGCTGTTGGTACTGGACACGACCGCGCTCGTTACACCTTGCAACATACGGTGTGGGCAGTATACATCTGTATTGGTGCTGACGTCACATGAGGAAGTATTGGCCAACCAGCTGTTGGTACTGGACACGACCGCGCTCGTTACACCTTGCAACATACAGTGTGGGCAGTATACACCTGTATTGGTGCTGACGTCACATGAGGAAGTATTGGCCAACCAGCTGTTGGTACTGGACACGACCGCGCTCGTTACACCTTGCAACATACAGTGTGGGCAGTATACACCTGTATTAGTGCTGAAGTCACATGAGGAAGTATTGGCCAACCAGCTGTTGGTACTGGACACGACCGCGCTCGTTACACCTTGCAACATACAGTGGGGGCAGTATACAGCTGTATTAGTGCTGACGTCACATGAGGAAGTATTGGCCAACCAGCTGTTGGTACTGGACACGACCGCGCTCGTTACACCTTGCAACATACAGTGGGGGCAGTATACAGCTGTATTAGTGCTGACGTCACATGAGGAAGTATTGGCCAACCAGCTGTTGGTACTGGACACGACCGCGCTCGTTACACCTTGCAACATACAGTGTGGGCAGTATACACCTGTATTGGTGCTGACGTCACATGAGGAAGTATTGGCCAACCAGCTGTTGGTACTGGACACGACCGCGCTCGTTACACCTTGCAACATACAGTGTGGGCAGTATACACCTGTATTAGTGCTGACGTCACATGAGGAAGTATTGGCCAACCAGCTGTTGGTACTGGACAGGAGCCGCGCTCGTTACACCTTGCAACATACGGTGTGGGCAGTATACACCTGTATTAGTGCTGACGTCACATGAGGAAGTATTGGCCAACCAGCTGTTGGTACTGGACACGACCGCGCTCGTTACACCTTGCAACATACGGTGTGGGCAGTATACATCTGTATTAGTGCTGACGTCACATGAGGAAGTATTGGCCAACCAGCTGTTGGTACTGGACACGACCGCGCTCGTTACACCTTGCAACATACGGTGTGGGCAGTATACACCTGTATTGGTGCTGACGTCACATGAGGAAGTATTGGCCAACCAGCTGTTGGTACTGGACACGACCGCGCTCGTTACACCTTGCAACATACGGTGTGGGCAGTATACACCTGTATTAGTGCTGACGTCACATGGGGAAGTATTGGCCAACCAGCTGTTGGTACTGGACACGACCGCGCTCGTTACACCTTGCAACATACGGTGTGGGCAGTATACACCTGTATTGGTGCTGACGTCACATGAGGAAGTATTGGCCAACCAGCTGTTGGTACTGGACACGACCGCGCTCGTTACACCTTGCAACATACGGTGTGGGCAGTATACACCTGTATTGGTGCTGACGTCACATGAGGAAGTATTGGCCAACCAGCTGTTGGTACTGGACACGACCGCGCTCGTTACACCTTGCAACATACGGTGTGGGCAGTATACACCTGTATTGGTGCTGACGTCACATGAGGAAGTATTGGCCAACCAGCTGTTGGTACTGGACACGACCGCGCTCGTTACACCTTGCAACATACAGTGGGGGCAGTATACACCTGTATTAGTGCTGACGTCACATGAGGAAGTATTGGCCAACCAGCTGTTGGTACTGGACACGACCGCGCTCGTTACACCTTGCAACATACGGTGTGGGCAGTATACATCTGTATTAGTGCTGACGTCACATGAGGAAGTATTGGCCAACCAGCTGTTGGTACTGGACAGGAGCCGCGCTCGTTACACCTTGCAACATACGGTGGGGGCAGTATACAGCTGTATTGGTGCTGACGTCACATGGGGAAGTATTAGCCAACCAGCTGTTGGTACTGGACACGACCGCGCTCGTTACACCTTGCAACATACAGTGGGGGCAGTATACACCTGTATTGGTGCTGACGTCACATGGGGAAGTATTGGCCAACCAGCTGTTGGTACTGGACACGACCGCGCTCGTTACACCTTGCAACATACAGTGTGGGCAGTATACACCTGTATTGGTGCTGACGTCACATGAGGAAGTATTGGCCAACCAGCTGTTGGTACTGGACACGACCGCGCTCGTTACACCTTGCAACATACAGTGTGGGCAGTATACACCTGTATTAGTGCTGACGTCACATGAGGAAGTATTGGCCAACCAGCTGTTGGTACTGGACACGACCGCGCTCGTTACACCTTGCAACATACGGTGTGGGCAGTATACAGCTGTATTAGTGCTGACGTCACATGAGGAAGTATTGGCCAACCAGCTGTTGGTACTGGACAGGAGCCGCGCTCGTTACACCTTGCAACATACGGTGTGGGCAGTATACACCTGTATTAGTGCTGACGTCACATGAGGAAGTATTGGCCAACCAGCTGTTGGTACTGGACAGGAGCCGCGCTCGTTACACCTTGCAACATACAGTGGGGGCAGTATACACCTGTATTGGTGCTGACGTCACATGAGGAAGTATTGGCCAACCAGCTGTTGGTACTGGACACGACCGCGCTCGTTACACCTTGCAACATACGGTGTGGGCAGTATACATCTGTATTGGTGCTGACGTCACATGGGGAAGTATTGGCCAACCAGCTGTTGGTACTGGACACGACCGCGCTCGTTACACCTTGCAACATACAGTGGGGGCAGTATACATCTGTATTGGTGCTGACGTCACATGGGGAAGTATTGGCCAACCAGCTGTTGGTACTGGACACGACCGCGCTCGTTACACCTTGCAACATACGGTGTGGGCAGTATACACCTGTATTAGTGCTGACGTCACATGAGGAAGTATTGGCCAACCAGCTGTTGGTACTGGACACGACCGCGCTCGTTACACCTTGCAACATACAGTGGGGGCAGTATACAGCTGTATTAGTGCTGACGTCACATGAGGAAGTATTGGCCAACCAGCTGTTGGTACTGGACACGACCGCGCTCGTTACACCTTGCAACATACAGTGGGGGCAGTATACAGCTGTATTAGTGCTGACGTCACATGAGGAAGTATTGGCCAACCAGCTGTTGGTACTGGACACGACCGCGCTCGTTACACCTTGCAACATACGGTGTGGGCAGTATACACCTGTATTGGTGCTGACGTCACATGAGGAAGTATTGGCCAACCAGCTGTTGGTACTGGACACGACCGCGCTCGTTACACCTTGCAACATACAGTGTGGGCAGTATACACCTGTATTAGTGCTGACGTCACATGAGGAAGTATTGGCCAACCAGCTGTTGGTACTGGACACGACCGCGCTCGTTACACCTTGCAACATACAGTGTGGGCAGTATACACCTGTATTGGTGCTGACGTCACATGGGGAAGTATTGGCCAACCAGCTGTTGGTACTGGACAGGACCGCGCTCGTTACACCTTGCAACATACGGTGTGGGCAGTATACACCTGTATTAGTGCTGACGTCACATGAGGAAGTATTGGCCAACCAGCTGTTGGTACTGGACACGACCGCGCTCGTTACACCTTGCAACATACAGTGTGGGCAGTATACACCTGTATTAGTGCTGACGTCACATGAGGAAGTATTGGCCAACCAGCTGTTGGTACTGGACACGACCGCGCTCGTTACACCTTGCAACATACGGTGTGGGCAGTATACACCTGTATTGGTGCTGACGTCACATGAGGAAGTATTGGCCAACCAGCTGTTGGTACTGGACAGGAGCCGCGCTCGTTACACCTTGCAACATACGGTGTGGGCAGTATACACCTGTATTGGTGCTGACGTCACATGAGGAAGTATTGGCCAACCAGCTGTTGGTACTGGACAGGAGCCGCGCTCGTTACACCTTGCAACATACGGTGTGGGCAGTATACATCTGTATTGGTGCTGACGTCACATGAGGAAGTATTGGCCAACCAGCTGTTGGTACTGGACACGACCGCGCTCGTTACACCTTGCAACATACGGTGTGGGCAGTATACACCTGTATTGGTGCTGACGTCACATGAGGAAGTATTGGCCAACCAGCTGTTGGTACTGGACACGACCGCGCTCGTTACACCTTGCAACATACGGTGTGGGCAGTATACACCTGTATTAGTGCTGACGTCACATGAGGAAGTATTGGCCAACCAGCTGTTGGTACTGGACAGGACCGCGCTCGTTACACCTTGCAACATACGGTGTGGGCAGTATACATCTGTATTAGTGCTGACGTCACATGAGGAAGTATTGGCCAACCAGCTGTTGGTACTGGACACGACCGCGCTCGTTACACCTTGCAACATACAGTGTGGGCAGTATACAGCTGTATTAGTGCTGACGTCACATGAGGAAGTATTGGCCAACCAGCTGTTGGTACTGGACACGACCGCGCTCGTTACACCTTGCAACATACAGTGGGGGCAGTATACAGCTGTATTAGTGCTGACGTCACATGAGGAAGTATTGGCCAACCAGCTGTTGGTACTGGACACGACCGCGCTCGTTACACCTTGCAACATACGGTGTGGGCAGTATACATCTGTATTAGTGCTGACGTCACATGAGGAAGTATTGGCCAACCAGCTGTTGGTACTGGACACGACCGCGCTCGTTACACCTTGCAACATACGGTGTGGGCAGTATACACCTGTATTAGTGCTGACGTCACATGAGGAAGTATTGGCCAACCAGCTGTTGGTACTGGACACGACCGCGCTCGTTACACCTTGCAACATACGGTGTGGGCAGTATACACCTGTATTAGTGCTGACGTCACATGAGGAAGTATTGGCCAACCAGCTGTTGGTACTGGACACGACCGCGCTCGTTACACCTTGCAACATACGGTGTGGGCAGTATACATCTGTATTGGTGCTGACGTCACATGAGGAAGTATTGGCCAACCAGCTGTTGGTACTGGACACGACCGCGCTCGTTACACCTTGCAACATACGGTGTGGGCAGTATACACCTGTATTAGTGCTGACGTCACATGAGGAAGTATTGGCCAACCAGCTGTTGGTACTGGACAGGACCGCGCTCGTTACACCTTGCAACATACGGTGTGGGCAGTATACATCTGTATTAGTGCTGACGTCACATGAGGAAGTATTGGCCAACCAGCTGTTGGTACTGGACACGACCGCGCTCGTTACACCTTGCAACATACAGTGGGGGCAGTATACAGCTGTATTAGTGCTGACGTCACATGAGGAAGTATTGGCCAACCAGCTGTTGGTACTGGACACGACCGCGCTCGTTACACCTTGCAACATACGGTGTGGGCAGTATACATCTGTATTAGTGCTGACGTCACATGAGGAAGTATTGGCCAACCAGCTGTTGGTACTGGACACGACCGCGCTCGTTACACCTTGCAACATACGGTGTGGGCAGTATACATCTGTATTAGTGCTGACGTCACATGAGGAAGTATTGGCCAACCAGCTGTTGGTACTGGACACGACCGCGCTCGTTACACCTTGCAACATACAGTGTGGGCAGTATACAGCTGTATTAGTGCTGACGTCACATGAGGAAGTATTGGCCAACCAGCTGTTGGTACTGGACACGACCGCGCTCGTTACACCTTGCAACATACGGTGTGGGCAGTATACATCTGTATTAGTGCTGACGTCACATGAGGAAGTATTGGCCAACCAGCTGTTGGTACTGGACACGACCGCGCTCGTTACACCTTGCAACATACGGTGTGGGCAGTATACATCTGTATTAGTGCTGACGTCACATGAGGAAGTATTGGCCAACCAGCTGTTGGTACTGGACAGGAGCCGCGCTCGTTACACCTTGCAACATACGGTGTGGGCAGTATACACCTGTATTAGTGCTGACGTCACATGGGGAAGTATTGGCCAACCAGCTGTTGGTACTGGACACGACCGCGCTCGTTACACCTTGCAACATACAGTGTGGGCAGTATACACCTGTATTAGTGCTGACGTCACATGAGGAAGTATTGGCCAACCAGCTGTTGGTACTGGACACGACCGCGCTCGTTACACCTTGCAACATACGGTGTGGGCAGTATACACCTGTATTAGTGCTGACGTCACATGGGGAAGTATTGGCCAACCAGCTGTTGGTACTGGACAGGAGCCGCGCTCGTTACACCTTGCAACATACGGTGTGGGCAGTATACACCTGTATTAGTGCTGACGTCACATGAGGAAGTATTGGCCAACCAGCTGTTGGTACTGGACACGACCGCGCTCGTTACACCTTGCAACATACAGTGTGGGCAGTATACATCTGTATTGGTGCTGACGTCACATGAGGAAGTATTGGCCAACCAGCTGTTGGTACTGGACACGACCGCGCTCGTTACACCTTGCAACATACAGTGGGGGCAGTATACATCTGTATTAGTGCTGACGTCACATGGGGAAGTATTGGCCAACCAGCTGTTGGTACTGGACACGACCGCGCTCGTTACACCTTGCAACATACAGTGTGGGCAGTATACATCTGTATTGGTGCTGACGTCACATGAGGAAGTATTGGCCAACCAGCTGTTGGTACTGGACAGGAGCCGCGCTCGTTACACCTTGCAACATACGGTGTGGGCAGTATACATCTGTATTGGTGCTGACGTCACATGAGGAAGTATTGGCCAACCAGCTGTTGGTACTGGACAGGAGCCGCGCTCGTTACACCTTGCAACATACGGTGTGGGCAGTATACACCTGTATTGGTGCTGACGTCACATGAGGAAGTATTGGCCAACCAGCTGTTGGTACTGGACAGGAGCCGCGCTCGTTACACCTTGCAACATACGGTGTGGGCAGTATACACCTGTATTAGTGCTGACGTCACATGGGGAAGTATTGGCCAACCAGCTGTTGGTACTGGACAGGAGCCGCGCTCGTTACACCTTGCAACATACAGTGTGGGCAGTATACACCTGTATTGGTGCTGACGTCACATGAGGAAGTATTGGCCAACCAGCTGTTGGTACTGGACACGACCGCGCTCGTTACACCTTGCAACATACGGTGTGGGCAGTATACATCTGTATTAGTGCTGACGTCACATGAGGAAGTATTGGCCAACCAGCTGTTGGTACTGGACACGACCGCGCTCGTTACACCTTGCAACATACAGTGTGGGCAGTATACATCTGTATTGGTGCTGACGTCACATGAGGAAGTATTGGCCAACCAGCTGTTGGTACTGGACACGACCGCGCTCGTTACACCTTGCAACATACAGTGTGGGCAGTATACACCTGTATTAGTGCTGACGTCACATGAGGAAGTATTGGCCAACCAGCTGTTGGTACTGGACACGACCGCGCTCGTTACACCTTGCAACATACAGTGTGGGCAGTATACAGCTGTATTGGTGCTGACGTCACATGGGGAAGTATTGGCCAACCAGCTGTTGGTACTGGACACGACCGCGCTCGTTACACCTTGCAACATACGGTGTGGGCAGTATACACCTGTATTGGTGCTGACGTCACATGAGGAAGTATTGGCCAACCAGCTGTTGGTACTGGACACGACCGCGCTCGTTCTCTTGGGTTGCGACCCCTGGATGCCCAATTGGTCACTGATCTATGACGTCGGCAATCGTCATAGATTGTGCAACTACTCAACACGATAGCGCCAGATGGACGATTTGCATCGTTTGATATTAGATACTAATCAATTTTGCATTACGTTATACTGTTTTAAAGGCTGCTTCCTGTGTGAGAGTAGTTCTTTTTGATTGGAGGCGTGTTTGTGTTTCTGACGGTAAGTAAAAATGATTGGTGATAAATTGAAAATAAAGAAATACAAGAATAAACGAAACGAAATTAAGTATCATCAGATCAAGAAAACTTGTTTACAAAGATCCAAGAAAATTGTTTACAAAGATCAATCGTCAGTTGATACGAGTATTTCAAGTAACCTATGTGTTTCTTACACTCACACAAGAACGAGACGTTAGCGAACACACCCACCTAGCAACGACGCGTCACGCAGGATGCCCGCGTTGTTGACGAGCACGTCGACGCCCCCCAGGTTGTTGTTGACCCAGTGGAAGGCGGCCAAGACGTCGGCCTCCTTGGTGACGTCACACTGGCGCGCGTGCAGCTCACCGGGGGCTCCCTGCAACTCTTGCTTCAAGGCCTGGTGAGACAAGGAGAGACAGAATAATGAGAAGCGGCACACTGGCGCGCGTGAAGCTCACCGGGGGCTTCCTGCAACTCTTGCTTCAAGGCCTGGTGAGACAAAGAGAGAGAGATTAATAAAAATCGGCGAAACCTTATTTGTTTCTAAAAAATAGGGTGAACAACCTTATTCCTGCCTAGGGATTGCTACCTTATCGTGGTGGGCATGTTTGTGTGCTTTGGTGATCCCGAGAACTATGCCGGTGGAAGCGTATGCTTCTGGTAGGCAGTGGCGGCTCTACCTAAGGCGCTGTGGCGCTGCAGCGCCACCTTAATTTGAGAGAAACTTCACTTATCTATGTAATCCCCCAATATTGACTAAATGGCTAAGATAGACTGACAAGACTTCGTTTGATGTGTGGTTTTTGATGCATTTTATTTGCACGTACAGCACGATTACGTGTATCCCCGATGGCGGCCGTTGCGGCAGTATGTGTATTCTGCATTACGCGCTGTGAGCGATTCTGCTCGATCTAGCTATTCCCGCGCGTTTCCCTTCACCCCGCGAAGGAGTTTTCTATCCACAAATTTACGGCGCGGCTGCTCTGTGTTTCAAACAGCGATATGCAATGTCCAGCCTGCGAGCTTCCCTTGCCAAGCTAAAGAGCGAGTCTACCTTACCACGCACAGCCGTGATTGGTTACTTTCTCACAGCGAGTCCATTCATTCATTTTATTATCAGCCTTTGAGATTACATTGTGTCGTCAACCTGTCGGCTGCTGTGTGCTGTTACAGTTCTGCAAATAGTTTCGTGTCGGTGTTGTGTTTTGAATAGCCTGTTGTGGCTAATTTAGATCATAACCAATTAATGTTGTCGTTATTATAATGCGTGGTGTTCTTTGCGTGTGTTATTCTTATTCCGCATTACATCGGTGAGTAATTTAATTAAATAGCAAACATTAAACTAACATTCTGTGTGGCGAAGCACATGGCCTAGCACCTGTGTACCATGTTCCGTTTTATGTATGGCGCGGCGCACGGTATTCGATATCAAGTAATTGACAGAAATGTAATAATATTAATCAGATCAAAATGATTTCTGTAGCTCCGTTATTGGACAGACCTTTTGCTTCTCTTAGACTAGAAGAAAAGTTGGAGATTAAAAAACTCGGTTGCCAAACCCCAGAACCCTAAAGTGCCATTCGTTTTCGTTTCGGGGGGGGGGGGGGCGTGTACGTCTTTGTGTCTCTTAAGAAATTCCAATGTTGTATTACAGCTCCACCTCCCATAATCCCCACGAGCCGCCACTGCTGGTAGGGCCACCCTAGCCGGACATGGGAGAAGTAAGACGAAATGCAGTCCGCATCCTCTCCTTTCCCCTTTCCTCCCATTATTCCCCCGCCCTCCTAATTGTCCCTTTCCTCCAAACATCTTCATCTTCATATAATCACTCACTCAGCGTCTAGATTAGCCTAGTTGCAAAAATATGGGACGTAAAACCCAAATATTAATCAGACAACCTTATTTTAAGAGTTGTTTTTGTAATGGTATTTGATTTCATTGCACTACATGTAAGTCTCAAATGAACGATTACTGACTTCACTAACACGTCATTATGATCCGTATTCACCAACATCGTTAAGCTCGGATTAAGTGGTCTAAGTTTGTTAACCATGGTTTTAACAAAAATTACATTCGAAATGCACAGTAGTCGATATGTTCGTCCGTAGCTTGAATTAAGTGGTCACAATAAAATAGTCGCTTACAAAGAAAACTGATTCAATGTGAGAGTTATTCGAAACTTCGTTTCTTCTGAGATAAGGGCAAAAAAACTGTCTGAACTATGTTGCAGGCTCCATCTACTTCCCTCCACGGTCCGTCAGCCCAGTGATTATAATATGGTTGTGATTTTATATCTCAGCTCCAACGACAAACAATCAGTACTCTTGGAGCAATAAGCAGAAGCCTACACACAGGGACAATCAACTTTTCTCCGATATTTGCATAATCAGCTAGCAATGTATATATCACAATCCCGAATGCTTTCGTGTTTTATGACCAATGGCAAATAAAGCACTAAGAACCCAAGTAGCACAAACTTTTGGCAAACTGATGGTAAACTGCGGATCGCCATAAATTGAAGTGATGGGCCATAGGCGGCGATGCGCTTACGGCCCGCTTATGGGGTTGGCCAAGCCCCCTTCACTTTGCCGTAAGCGGGTTATCGCTTATGGGCCATAGGCGGGCCGCTGTGGAAATCCGACAGTTGCAAAAACTATAAACTATATTTTTTGCTACAGCGGCCCGCCTGCGCGCCACAACCTTTATTGTGTTGATGTCATGGTTACGGCGCGTGAGCGGCGTGCTGTAGGGCCTGCATCTTTTTACAGCAGTGGGCCATCACTTTGCCACAACCCCAAAACGTATTGATTCCGCAAAGGATCATCTGTTAACCGGCAGTTTACCGTCAATTATATGTTCGACAATTGACTTAATTTCACGTACACAACGTACAGTTCAAATTAAGCATTTGCTTTGTTATAACCCTGTCAGACGAGAGAGAAACTCGCCAAGAAGAATGTAAAAAATAAATTCGTATGCGCATACTATACTAAATGTATTACCACTAAAAGAAAGCAATTGCGTGTTATGTTTATGAACATGCCACTCAATAAAGGACTCAAGACTTACATAAATAGCGCTGCTAAGCAACCTCCTTTAAGCGCCAATGATGAATAATAACAATAAAACATCAATGAAAATTGACAGGTAAACCACTGTTTTTAGAAGTTTATTTTCTTGCCACCAGAATGCATGAAGTCTATATTGAGTGCTCTTTTTTACTTACATTTTTATTATCCACCTTGGCAGAGAATTGTAATGTTCTCCCCCAGGTGTTTAGGGTTCATTAAACAACCAGACTCCGGAATATAGAGAATACTTTATTAGTACAAACACACGACTATTACATTCCATGGTCGACTACAGACTGTCACTCGGCGGACTATGTCGCCGGCCCATCCACAGCCTACTCCCGGGAGGGCGGGGCTAATCCCTACATGGGATGAATATCAGGCGGTGGCCACAACAACCACCACACTCCTCCCTTACTAGCTTTTTAGGCAACCAATGGATAATAATTACATAACAGATTACATTCACAAAGGATACTCATTAGTTAACTAACTTTAAGTTTAGATACAATAACAATGGATAAGAAAATACATAACATTACATTCAAAAAGATACTCATAAGTTTAACTTCTGTGGTGCCTTCACCACTCGGGAGGAACGCCTCAAAATGGGTGAAGAATTATCCTTATTATTATTATTAATAGGAATTTTCTCTGGAGAAGTAAATTGGGAATGATTCCCATAGGTTACTTTTCCCTTGCTAGCTGGGGAGCTCCCAGGCTCCTTGGGCACAATGGGACTAGGAGGATGTTCAGAGAGGGGTAAGGATTCCTTATGTTGAGGTGTCAATATAACTTTTGGTAAGGGATACAGTTCTCCCCCCTCGTAAGGTTTCATTTGGTTGAGGTGTACCAAACGGATAACATCTTTTACTTCTACCAGGTAGGTTACTGCACTGATTTGCTTCCTAATTACACCTTTCTCAGGGACAGTGTATGGCTTGATTTTGACCAATACTTGGGTGCCTACTTCGAAAGTTAACAGTTTGGTTGGAGTCATAGGGGGCACCCTATGGTTATTAGGTTTTATTAAGGATAGGATGGTCCTGGGTTTATGCTTCAACAAAAACTCTGACGGACTTAACTCGTTATCTGAATGAGGGGTGGTTCTATATGTTAAGAGGATCCTGTCTAATATCTCTTGAACCTCTCCTTTTTTTTAATGTCAAGTTATGAACCAATAGTTCCTTGGATAGCCCCTTTTTAATGGTTTGAACTGCTCGTTCGGCGGCCCCGTTTGACCTTGGGGAATATGGGGGGCTATGTATCAGGGTTATTCCATAAGCTTTACAAAAAGCTGTGAACTCCACGGAAGTAAAGGGGGGGCCGTTGTCAGAGACAATTTGGTGTGGAAACCCAAACACGGTGAAACAATGTCTCAATTTCCTAGTGACTTCTGTTGCGTCAGTGCCTCTGGCCATAAACCAGACTTCGATCCACCGAGAGGCACTATCAACCAGAATTAAGAATGTTTTCTGATCTTTGACAAAGAAGTCAATATGAACCCTAAACCAAGGTTCCACACTGGGCCACTTTACTGTTACATTTGAACTAGGTGTGAAGTTAATAACTTGACATGCTTCGCAGGATTGTACTTTATTTTCAATTTCGGCATTTAGCGAAGGCCACCAACACGTGGTTCTGGCCAATGCTTTCATGCGTACAATGCCCGGATGTTCATTATGCAAGAGAGTTAACAATGTTTCTTGCAAGGATTTAGGAATAATCACTTTATTACCAGCCAAAAGGCAACCGTGTTCAAGTGACAATTCCATTCTTCTCTTAAAATAGGGGATAAGACCTCCTTCAGGCACATGATTTGGCCACCCATGCTTTGTGAGATCGAGCACTTTGGATAACACCGGATCTTTAGCAGTTTCAGTTGCTATTTCGACATACGTTAGCGGAAACTCTTCATCTAACAATGCGATTTTGTAATCCTCGATAAGCTCTCTTTTATCAGGTAATCGTGACAGGGCATCGGCGGGGCACATCAAGGAGGCCTTACGGTACATAATCTTATAATTATAAGTTGACAAGATGACGGCCCACCGTTGAAGACGGGAAGCTGCCACCGTAGGTATCCCTTTGGTGGGAGCCAGAATATGTTTAAGTGGCTGATGGTCAGTTGCTAATGTAAATGCTTGACCAAACAGATACTTATGGAAGCGCTTAACTGTAAACACTAATGCCAAGGCTTCTCTATCTAATTGCGAATAACCTTGTTGGGTGGGTGTCAAAGTACTGGATACAAACATTACGGGTCTTTCAATTCCATTTATTAAGTGACTGAGGACACCACCTACTCCATAGGGAGAGGCATCGGCTGACACCACAATGGGATAATCTGGGTTATAGTGAACCAGCAAGCAGTTATTCTGTAGTAGCTCCTTACTTTTTGCAAATGCTCTTACACAGTCAGCTGACCAAAACCACGGGGCTCCCTGTTTGGTAAGGTTGTATAAAGGTTTCAATAATGTTGATAAATTGGGAAGAAAACGGTTATAAAAATTTAACATTCCGAGGTAGGATCTAAGCTGGGAAACGTTGATGGGTTCCGAGGCTTCAACAATGGCCGTGATTTTATTGTTTGAAGGACTGATCCCCTTGGCATGTAAGGCATGACCTAAATAATCAACCTGGGTACAGAAAAATTTGCATTTGTGTAGGTTGACGCGGACCTGGTATTCATTTAATCGCCTTAGCACCTTATCGACATTTCTTTTACAATGCTCTAAATCCCTACCAGTGATAAGAATATCATCGAGATATACTTTCACCCACGGCATATCTTTTAAAATCTCCTCCATGGTAGCTTGGAATATTCCCGGCGCACTAGATACGCCAAACGGAAGCCTGGTGAACTGGTAAAGGCCAAATTCCGTATTTATCGTTAAATATTGTCGCGACTCGGGGCCAACAATTAACTGCTGGTAAGCGTTTTGTAGGTCAAGGACCGTAAAGACGGTTCCTCCAGATAATGATGTGAAAATATCCTCGAGTCGAGGCAAAGGGTAGAAGTCTGTTTTCAATGCGGAATTTAGGGTCACCTTGAAATCCACGCAGATCCTAACCTTGTTATTTGTTTGGGGTACGCATACAATGGGTGAGGCCCATTCGGCATGGCGTACGGGTACGAGGGTACCCACCTCCACCATTTCATCCAACTGCCGCTTCACCTCAGACTTGAGGGCGTAAGGAATGCTATATGCCTTGTGGAATACCGGTGTCACATTTTCTTTTAGGACTAGGTTGGCCTGGTATTGTTTAATGGAAACCGACTTATCATTCGAAAATACATTGGGGAATTTTTTGCTGAGCTCCTCTACGACTGTCCTTGGGTTTACTAATGAATTAGAGGCTGCTAGGCCATCGTCAATTTCAACCGTGAAAATATCAGACTCCTCCAGGTTTTGGCCTAGAACTATCTCAGTGGACTCTGATTCGAGGGTTTCAGACTTTGTATCAACTTGAAGCACATTTCTCCAGGATGGGGATAGGCTATCCAACCATGGTCTACCTAGCAACGGCTTTATCTTCCTATTATTCTCACAAACGGTGAGTTTTAATAGCTTACTTGTGTTAGTTGGGGATTTGACTTTGACCTCTATCTGACCTAACACTCCTAGTTTTTCCCCGGTCACAGACTTTAAAGACAACGGGCTAGGGTGAAGCTTCTTTTGACTGAAGTTATCATAATAAAATTGACTTGAAATTAAACTCACACTGGCTCCGGTGTCTACTTCAAACTTTACAATAATATCTTCTACTCTTAATTTTACGAACAGGGGACTACCCCCAAGCGTTTTTATTGTAGACGGCACAACTTCCTTGGAGGTGACTTCTAGGACATCTTCGGCTGAGGACCCTTTACTCACCACCTTGGTCACTCTTGCCGTAGCACTCGTACTCACTTTACTGACAGACACACTATCACTTGATTCACTATCGGCTTCACTAGAACCATCGGCAATCACATCATGCACTCGCCGATTCTTTCGGCACACCCGAGAGGTATGGCCCTGCTTATGGCAACTGAAACACTCCCAGTTACGAGCTGGACAATCGGCTTCGTTGTGGAGACGCCCACATCGTCGGCAAGACTGCACACTTCCAGGATTCCTTGACTCGTACCTTGAAGACTGGCTAGATTGATGACTGGTCGGCCTACTAGACTCCCGATGGAACGATGGACTGGACTGCCGACGCCCCGACGATGAAGATGGCCGACTGTACATTGGCTCGGAGGACCGCTGACGTGACGATGACTGACTTTGCCTTCGGGACTTGGGTACTAGATTGACTGACAGATTGGACAATTTGGACTGACTGTCTGCAAGCTCCATATTCAAGGCTATGGCACTGGCCTCGTCGAAGGTTAACGACTTCTCTAGAAGCAGTTTGCGTCGAATATTTTCTGACGACAAACCACAAACTAACCTGTCTCGTAAGGCTTCGGACAAAAAATCTTTGAAATCACAATGCTCCGACAGCTTCTTGATAGCTACTATGTAGTTACTGATACTTTCCCCTTCCTTTTGATTTCTGCAATGAAAATGGTATCTTTCCGAGATAACCAATCTTTTGGGGGCGTAATGGGCCTTCAATACTGACACAATGACGTGGAAGGTTGACTCACTTGGTTTGTTTGGCATTAACATGTTCTTCAAGACTTGGTAAGTAGGTGCGCCGCATAGCGTTATGAACATGGGCACCTTTATATTATCCTCAGAAATTCCATTTAACACGAAATATGACTCTAATCTCTCTAAGTATGAGACTATGTCCTCCGTTTCACAGGAAAAAGGTTCCATGTTCCCGACGATTCGAGACTTTACCAACGCCATTTTCCCTTTTGGTAGGCGTGTTTAGGCCAAGGCCTAGGCTAGGCTTACAAACTTACGTACTTGGACGCGCGGATACAGGCTCGTCGCCAATATGTAATGTTCTCCCCCAGGTGTTTAGGGTTCATTAAACAACCAGACTCCGGAATATAGAGAATACTTTATTAGTACAAACACACGACTATTACATTCCATGGTCGACTACAGACTGTCACTCAAAGTGGCCGTGAGTGAGGACTGAGGAATGTGTAGGAGAAAGCACGGATATGGATATTATCTCAAAAAGGTATTTGCAGCAGTGTTAGTAACAAGAAATATACCAGCGTGAAATATGATATGATAAACGGCTGCAAGAACCTTAATAAAAAGAAATCAATGTACATAAGCAGTTGAGTTTTACCAGTTTTAATTATATTATTATTTGAAAGGTTTTACAGAGCAGTTCTTATTATAAACAGACAGAATTTATTCCAAACATTAAATGAATTACATAATACATCACCTTCTATAGGTCTACCACTCAGAACATGATGCAATGTTCCAGTTTCAGTTTTAGAGAAGATAAAGCCAAATTTAATTTTACTTGAGTGTCAGATGTCACATTATGTGACCTTAAGGTCAACAGGTAACATAAATCTAGCACATTCTTACGATTTGTCAATGTCGGTGCATGAATCTCCTTCATTGGTGCTGACATGGCTTCTGAGGCCACCAGTGGCCATGGTGGCAATGTAGTACGCCAGGTACCGAGTATTTATCAACGTTGTCTTGCTGAATACTGGTATTTAAGCTTAACTAAAACAGAAAAATACCTAGATAGAACAATGTTATGAAAACTTCTTTGATTAAGCCTAATAAATTTCAATTCGATGGCACTACAGCTGAGCATTTTTTATTTTTTTATATATATTTTTTTATATTATGTACCTAATAAAAACAGATAACAAGTCATAACAGGATATTTGGCCACTTGTGTAAAGCAGAGAATGGGTTGCCAATCAACAATGCGATCAACGGAAAAATTGCGTTTTCAGGGATGAAATAAAATTGTATGATTACGTACTATATGGTTTAAAATATGAAATTTAATAAAATTAACTAACAATTAATCGATTTCAAATTCACTAAAGGGTATTTGTGTCTGTGGCAGCTGTGGTATTTCTGTGGTAGAACGCAGGGACATACCTGATTGCACTACTTGTAAATGGAAATGAAAAATAATAATAAATAACTAAACAAATTGTATTTATGGTCTACCCACTCGGTTGCAAGAACAGATTTTCAGCGGGGGACATTTATATACTACTTATTATGGGCTTCGTTGCTATGACGGCTCCAAAGTCACCGTTTACATATTATAGACCTGTACCATACAGATAGATTTAAGTCAAATTCCAAAATTAAAAAACCCCAGCCCGAACCGGGATTCGAACCCCGGATCTACTGCAGTGGAAGCAGGAATAAACCCACTGGACCAACAAGCCTTAGCTGTGTAAGATGGCGTAAGCTACACAAGTTATTTAAATTACCTGATTGCACTTCTTGTAAATGGAAATACAAAATAATAATAAATAATTAAACAAATTTCAATTAAAAAATTATTATTAATTAAAAAATAATAATAAATAATTAAACGAATCATTGTATTTATGGTCTACCCACTCGGTTACAAGAACAGATTTTCAGCCCACAGATTAAAGACCCCCACTGAAAATCAGTCTTGTTACTGAGTGGGTAGACTCTAAATGTGCATTTATTTATTTAATTAAAAAAGCTAAAGAAATAGGCAGGACCACTTGGTCCTCAACCATAACAGGGTAGATCATCTCACTAAAGAAAGCATGTCAATGTTTTTTTGAGTAGATAGTAGATAGATAGATATATAGACAGACAGACAGACAGACAGACAGACAGACAGACAGACAGACAGACAGACAGACAGACAGACAGACAGACAGACAGACAGACAGACAGACAGACAGACAGACAGACAGACAGACAGACAGACAGACAGACAGACAGACAGACAGACAGACAGACAGACAGACAGACAGACAGACAGACAGATAGACAGATAGACAGACAGACAGACAGACAGACAGACAGACAGACAGACAGACAGACAGACAGACAGACAGACAGACAGACAGACAGGCAGACAGACAGACAGACAGACAGACAGACAGACAGATAGATAGATGGATAAGAGTAGATAGATCCTGATGTGTTATATTTTATTTTATTAATCTGTACTCACCTTTGTGTTCGCAATTAGCGCTGCACTTGTGCCTATTGCCTGTATTGTCACACTATGCGACCGCCGATTGCGAGACTCGGACAATGACTAAATATTAAATAATGTGTTTGGCTGGACCTAATGTAGGGTCAGCTACATGCGTCAACTTGAATGAATTGCGGCATTGTTTCTAAAAGTGCACACGTTACAAAACTACATCCGCCTCGCTTTATGTGGCGGCGTCTTATGTGCGAGTCAGCAAGTATTAAGTGATATGGATTCCGTTCAGTGCCTTGTTCGATAGTGTGAGTGTGGTTTCACATCCAGGGCCCACCCCGCCAAGAACAGCTGAGGTGTTGGTAGATAAAAATATAATCATAGATCGATGCGTGTATTTTAAACAAAAACAAATGTCTAAAATACTGTCTTATTGAAATGTAAACGGTCATTTTCCATGTTTCCTTTGCAAAAAGGGGGGGGGTGTCCCCCCCTCCCCCCCGTGTATACGCCACTGCACGAGCCCGTATTCTACTCTTGAATACAACACAAATTGTTGTAGATGCAAAATAACACCTATTATGGGTTAGCCAAGAACAAAGGCATTGGGTTTTAGAAATTATAAACCCAATGCAAGGCTGGATATTCACTGTCAATGCTTTGGGTTTGACTTGAAACCCAACAACATGGGCAAGCTCTAACTAGCATAGCCTATGCCCTACCAGTTAATATGATTGTTGTTCATACTCACCAAATAATGTCTTCTATCGTAATGATGATCCATGTGTTCCCTGTTCTGTTCTCTTCTGTCTGACTTGTGTTTGCTCACTAACAAGGAAAACGCTCTGCGTTGCCAGTGAGCGGGTTTTTTCAATGTATTAAAGCAAACACATCTTTTGAATATCATATTACTCTTACAAAAAAAACCTTTATAATAAACAAAACTTGTGTTTACAAGATGGCGGTTTAAGTTACAATCTTATTATTTGTGTACATTATTTCTCGATATGTTGCTAATAATTGTACGAAATATTATTTAAATCCGTTGAGAAGTTTTATTTAAATAAATTAGAAACCTTCAAGTTGATTTTTCATTGATTTCCGCATAATTTCATCCGACCGTGGTCTACTCAATAGGCTATAATTCATAAACTATTTAACCTATCATTGTATGGAAAAATCCATAATATAAGTACGGGCTAGATCTAAACGTTCGTATTGTTTAATCATACAATAACCGCATTTAAAGTTTAAATCATAATAAAAGCTTTTTAATTTGTCGACTAAGTTCATGTTTTGCCGTGAACATCATAAAACATAACATGTCATTGTAGCCATTCTATGATAGCCATCGAAATTCAAAATACCTATAGTGAAAAAGTTCTGAATGCGCACGCCATTTCGGTAGCATACTATGTGCATTGAACGACATACAACAAAACATGTATGGACTGTTATTAGTGTGGGTGCGGAAATCACAAAAATAAAATACATACAAGGTTGTTTTAGATGATGATATTTGGACTTTACGTATCATATTTTTGCAACTATGGCTAATTGAAACGATGAGTGGGTAACTATGATGATGAAAAAACACCACACACACACACGATATATCCATGTCCAAGCAAGGATTCAAACCTGGAACGCAGAGACCTCGGTTTACTAGACCAACGCCTAATCGACCGCGGTCAACAAAGCTGGCGTTTGTTTTCGAAAATATCATTTGGAAATACTACAGATGTCAATTTATCTTATTGAGGGATTTCATTCAAGTTGTATGTACACGGCCATTGATTCATTTCGACCGCTAACAGTTTACGAACTATGCGCGGAAACTGTTGCCCGTGATTGGTTAGATTGGCGAGGACTGCCTGATTCCGCCAATAAACGCGCTCAAACTGAGCGGTAGTTTGAACTGCATTGAGAATAACAGAGGGAACAAAATGTCGTTGAAAACAAAGTTACGTAAAGCTGTGATATGCGTCAAAAGTGAATGTATATATTATTGTGATGTTTCCATTTGCCCGATTAATCTTATTATATTTGGTGCGTTCATGGTAGTATAGATATTGTAGTAACTATAAGTCTTATGCCCGCTCTTACGACTTCCAACTAAATGTTAAAGTATACGCTGTAACTTGTTTTCACCAAGGAAACCACCAATCAGAGGCTGTGAAATGAAGTCATCTGACACCCAAAACGTTTAGTTGGAAGTCATAAGATATAGGTATTAGATAATAAAATCATAAACATTTGCTTGTATGCATATTTTATGGACCACTTGCATAAAGAAGGACGTGCAATAATTCCAAAAACTATACCTACTATGGCGTATGAAAAAGTTAATAAGATAAAAATAACATTAATTGTGCTACTATAAATGTGTACTAGTCCATACACGAGGTTTAAAAACGAACCAAATTCACTATGATATAAAAGCCTTAAGAGTAATATTAAACACCACACACAAACACAGTATTTCCTTTAATTTCCAACAATGATGGCATAAAAGCGCACACCTCTCTGGAGACAGCTTCACCTACTTAAAAGGGTAATAGATAAGGATCTGAGGTTGGTTTGAGTCTAGCTACGTTGAGAACTATATATTTACTATGCATTATCTGCGAATAAGTAACATACCATGGAGTTGGATTATTTGCACATATTCTATGCAATTACTTTGTGACAATTTTGAAGTAAGTAATTATAAATCTATATTTCAACCGACAGAAAGCGGGGGTGGCGTGTACGACGTGGTTGTGGTTGACATTGTCAAAATATAGTAATTTAACAGGCTAGAGACAACGGCGGTTGTGCGTTTATGGGCCACAGGCGGGCCGCCCACTGTTTGCCGGCTGTTGGCTGTGAGCTTATGGGCCATAGGCGGACCGCCTACTATTCGCCGCCTGTTGGTTGTGAGCTTATGGGCCATAGGTGGACCGCCCACTGTTTGCCGCCTGTCGGTTGTGAGCTTATGGGCCATAGGCGGGCCGCCTACTATTCGCCGCCTGTTGGTTGTGAGCTTATGGGCCATAGGCGTGCCACCTACTATTGGCCGCCTGTTGGTTGTGAGCTTATGGGCCATAGGCGGGCCGCCCACTTTTCGCCGCCTGTCGGTTGTGAGCTTATGGGCCATAGGCAGGCCGCCTACTATTCGCCGCCTGTCGGTTGTGAGCTTATGGGCCATAGGCGGGCCGCCCACTGTTCGCCGCCTGTCGGTTGTGAGCTTATGGGCCATAGGCGGGCCGCCTACTATTCGCCGCCTGTCGGTTGTGAGCTTATGGGCCATAGGCGGGCCGCCTACTGTTCGCCGCCTGTCGGTTGTGAGCTTATTGGCCATAGGCGGGCCGCCTACTATTCGCCGCCTGTCGGTTGTGAGCTTATGGGCCATAAGCGCCCCGCCTACTATTCGCCACCTGTCGGTTGTGAGTTTATGGGCCATAGGCGGGCCGCTTACTGTAACCCGTCTGTGAAATTTTGTGTTTATGGGCCATAGGCGGGCCGCTGAAGGAAAACGTTTGCAGCAGTTTGCCGCTGATGGGCCATAAGCACACACCAGTTCTGTGCTTGCTGGGAAGTGACTGAATACTAATTATTATATTAGTATTCATATTAGTATTCACGGTCGGAAATAATCACTATTGGACCTGGTTGTAGTAGATGTTGTAGGCCTACAGTTGTTTTACCAATTTCGCGACGTTAAATAGGTTATATGAATATTTCCTGAAATCCAATGAGGGGGGGGGGGGGAATTGCGCCCTCTTGGTGAGGTGAGTTAGTTCTTCTATCTGGTCCTCATGGGGATGAAAGTCGGCGCGCCAGCCCCACGACTTTCATCCCCTTGAGGACCAGATAGAAGAACTAACTCACCTCCACCCTTTCAACTCGGCGCGCCAGCCCCACGACTTTCATCCCCTTGATGACCAGATAGAAGAACTAACTCACCTCCACCCCGTCAACTCGGCGCACAGCCCCACGACTTTCATCCCCTTGAGGACCAGATAGAAGAACTAATTCACCTTCACCCTGTCAACTCGGCGCGCCACCCCCACTACTTTCATCCCCTTGAGGACCAGATAGAAGAACTAACTCACCTCCACCCTGTCAACTCGGCGCGCCAGCCCCACGACTTTCATCCCCTTGAGGACCAGCTCCTTGGCAATGGCTGCTCCGATCCCCGCGCTCGCCCCCGTCACCATAGCAACCCGACCCGACCATCGCTCCATCTTGACTAATAGACGTCTGTCCTGGGATGCAACTCTACCTCAACTGGCTGCGGTGTGTCCGGTGTGTCGGATCACCGGAAGACTTTCACTCAAACGTGAAACAACCTTAAAACCTGGTCTAGCCGAATGTTTAGTCAGCGTGGCTGAAGTCTCGCGTGGTTCGATTTCACACTCGATGCATTCGCCAACTTTCACGCCCAGTGTGATAAAACAATGTGCTGGACTCCGGTCAGCGTATACGTGCACCAAACTGCGTTGTGGTCAACCTAGAGAACTGCGGTTGACTAATTGATTAATGCCGGAAGCGAGCTGTTATAGTAGATTCATCGAGAATAATAGTTATGTTAATAATGGTACTAATTAGTAAGTCGTGTTCAAATCAAGGTCAATTGCGTTTTGCGAGGAATATATACATTTTCAACATATTTTTTTTTATGTTTTTTCGCTGTTGTATTTAGATGATTGAAAAATCACATTTCTTATATTTTGTGTAAGTAATATGTCCACTCTCTGTATTTTTGCAGCTTTGGAGGCACGAAAATCCTTGTGGAGGCATCAAAACCTCCCGTAGTTTCTGCATTCGTCTTTAACCTACACCACTCAAATTATCCCCAGCCAGTTCCAAGTGCATCGTTTTGTTTTACATGGGAGGGGAGGGGACCTTAGGGTTAAAAATGTTTAAAACAGGGATATTAACAGTAATTTAACATACCGGTTGTAGGAAAAATAATAAAATAGTAGAAAATTCGAAACGCTATATATTATTACGACTACAACATTAAAATGTGCTAGGCCATATAAAAAATGTGCTCTTGAATAGAATCATCTTGAATTATATTTACAAACAGAAATAATTGGAATGTGTCCATGTCAAACTTTTTCTCCAGTCGGCTTGATGATCAGCTCGTGTATCTGAAAACGAAAACAAATGTTTTCATTAATTCCACATCGAAAACATTTCGATCTAATACATACTTTTGAAAAAATCGCCATTAATTATATTAATTCTCTGTCTTATTCTAATTTTATTCTTGTCTTTATTAAAAGAGTCGTCCAGTTCTTTTGTTTTTGAGAAGTTTACTCCCCTTGAATATGGAAAATTTAAATTATTTACTTTCAATTAGTAATTCTAATTTTTTAGCATTATTAATTAATACTACTTTTACAAGTTATGTTTACATCCAGTGGTTTAACCTGGAATGAATATTAGCAGGGCTTTGCTAGATTAGTTCTCACTTTCTAGTTTGAAGGAGGGAGAAAATGCGGCGAAATTGTTTTCACAATAATTGTTCTCGATAAATGATAAAGGTTAGTTAAGACTTCGGAGCTTCATAAGCGGGATGGTGATTTAAATTTGAATTCTAACCCAGCTACTTATGCGCACCGTAGTACATAACAAACCAATACATAATTATTCTACGATTGTATTAAAACTATAGAAGCTCTAGCGCAGGGGTCCACAACCTATTGTGATAACGGATTCCTCCCCTCTCACCTTCCTCATCTCTCCCCACAGCCCCCGCGGCTAACATAATTTATTGCCTACTATTTTTTGCTAATTGAATTGAATGGAATTTCCGTGTCCGGATCAATTAATTCCACCCCAAAAAAACAACGGCATCCGTGGCCCTAACATTTGCCTGGATTAAGTCGTCTTGGCTGCCCCATCGTTGGACAGACTAGAAGGAAAAACTTCACATATTCAACCTTTGATGCATGCACCCCCAGGGGTCCCTGCCCTATCAGCTGAGGCTGGATGGGGCTGGAATACTGACCTGGACGTGGGGAGGAGCCCCCAGCGCGTAGAGGACAGCGTCGGCGACGTCCTTGGACTCCAACAAGGGCTCGTGCTTGAAGTGCTCTGCGCGCGCACTCATGTTGGCCGCCTCCAGTATCTCCGTGTTCACCGCGCCCGGGCTGATGCTCTGTAACACACGATGACGTCATTACACTCTTTACAAGGGCTGCGCGCGCACTCATGTTGGCCGCCTCCAGTATCTCCGTGTTCACCGCGCCCGGGCTGATGCTCTGTAACACACGATGACGTCATTACACTCTTTACAAGGGCTGCGCGCGCACTCATGTTGGCCGCCTCCAGTATCTCCGTGTTCACCGCGCCCGGGCTGATGCTCTGTAACACACGATGACGTCATTACACTCTTTACAAGGGCTGCGCGCGCACTCATGTTGGCCGCCTCCAGTATCTCCGTGTTCACCGCGCCCGGGCTGATGCTCTGTAACACACGATGACGTCATTACACTCTTTACAAGGGCTGCGCGCGCACTCATGTTGGCCGCCTCCAGTATCTCCGTGTTCACCGCGCCCGGGCTGATGCTCTGTAACACACGATGACGTCATTACACTCTTTACAAGGACTGCGTGCGCACTCATGTTGGCCGCCTCCAGTATCTCCGTGTTCACCGCGCCCGGGCTGATGCTCTGTAACACACGATGACGTCATTACACTCTTTACAAGGGCTGCGCGCGCACTCATGTTGGCCGCCTCCAGTATCTCCGTGTTCACCGCGCCCGGGCTGATGCTCTGTAACAACCAGTGACGTCATTACACTCTTTACAAGGGCTGCGCGCGCACTCATGTTGGCCGCCTCCAGTATCTCCGTGTTCACCGCGCCCGGGCTGATGCTCTGTAACACACGATGACGTCATTACACTCTTTACAAGGACTGCGCGCGCACTCATGTTAGCCGCCTCCAGTATCTCCGTGTTCACCGCGCCCGGGCTGATGCTCTGTAACACACGATGACGTCATTACACTCTTTACAAGGACTGCGTGCGCACTCATGTTGGCCGCCTCCAGTATCTCCGTGTTCACCGCGCACGGGCTGATGCTCTGTAACACACGATGACGTCATTACACTCTTTACAAGGGCTGCGCGCGCACTCATGTTGGCCGCCTCCAGTATCTCCGTGTTCACCGCGCCCGGGCTGATGCTCTGTAACAACCAGTGACGTCATTGTCACAAACCGCGTAATGTTCAACGTAGCCTCGCGGCCAAACGAAGCCTCGCACAATAGCGGGACTTAGCACACGACTTACGCAAAGGTTTTGGACTCTGATTAATGAACATTTTTATTTGGGTGAATATGCCCTTTAATGTTATTGTGATTTATTTGGTGCTCAGTGCTCAGTGACGTACTTGCTCGACAGATAGGTCACATGACGCCGGTGAAGATAAGACTTATTGGAGGAATGAGTCAAGTAGAAGGAAGAAGAAAGAAAAACTCAATATAAATGGGTTGCAAAGGTGAGATGAGAACTCATTTCGTCACCTCTTATGAGTGGCAGAGTCACCCTGGTCCAAATACTACCCCGGGTCTATACGGGGGATTATATTAAACATCTCTTACTTTGACTGAGTTGTGTGTTCTTACCGTGACGCGGATCTGTGTCTTAAGAGCGACCAACTCATGCCTGAGTCCCTCAGTCAGAGCTTTCACCGCGTACTTGCTGGCTGTGTACATAGGTATTCCTTGGGGATGAACGCGGTGGGCGGCGATGCTAAACACAAACACAGTCGTTATAAGCACGACCGTTTACAAGGCGTCAACATTGTGTAATGCTATGGTAGGAGCAAGTCTTCTTATTGCTTATGTTTTTAACTTGCATTATGAAATTTGATTTGTTTTACTGAGTAATATTGATTTTTACATTTTAATACCGTACTTATGTATTCTTAATTATTTTCCCTCTAAAGTTTATTTTGAAAGTTTCGTATCTATTTTGATAAATTTCTAAAACATAATTTAATATAGTTATTTACTTTTGTGTTTTTTTGCGGTATCCTTATGTATTTTCACGTTTTTTGATTATTTTGTAATTAATTTTTTTAGTTAAGAATTTTGACAGATTCCCAGTTATTTCCATTTTGATTTTTCGCCTACTTCGGTTTTCCCGATACCCGTAAAATATTTGACGTCTTTTTAAACATAATAAAAATGTAAATTTTTGCTCGTTTATAATACTGTTTAGTTCACCTGCTGATGTGTACGATGTGCCCGTCGTCCACCCCTCGCGCTCTCATAGACTTGAGCGCTTCTCGTGTACAGATGCTGAGACCCATCACGTTTATCTCCATCATGTCCCTCCAGTCAGTCGTTGACCCGCCTGGAACCACACATTACATGTTGTGTTTAGTACACCCGTCGTCCACCCCTCGCGCTCTCATAGACTTGAGCGCTTCTCGTGTACAGATGCTGAGACCCATCACGTTTATCTCCATCATGTCCCTCCAGTCAGTCGTTGACCTGCCTGGAACCACATTACATGTTGTGTTTAGTACACCCGTCGTCCACCCCTCGCGCTCTCATAGACTTGAGCGCTTCTCGTGTACAGATGCTGAGACCCATCACGTTTATCTCCATCATGTCCCTCCAGTCAGTCGTTGACCCGCCTGGAACCACACATTACATGTTGTGTTTAGTACACCCGTCGTCCACCCCTCGCGCTCTCATAGACTTGAGCGCTTCTCGTGTACAGATGCTGAGACCCATCACGTTTATCTCCATCATGTCCCTCCAGTCAGTCGTTGACCCGCCTGGAACCACACATTACATGTTGTGTTTAGTACACGCGTCGTCCACCCCTCGCGCTCTCATAGACTTGAGCGCTTCTCGTGTACAGATGCTGAGACCCATCACGTTTATCTCCATCATGTCCCTCCAGTCAGTCGTTGACCCGCCTGGAACCACACATTACATGTTGTGTTTAGTACACCCGTCGTCCACCCCTCGCGCTCTCATAGACTTGAGCGCTTCTCGTGAACAGATGCTGAGACCCATCACGTTTATCTCCATCATGTCCCTCCAGTCAGTCGTTGACCCGCCTGGAACCACACATTACATGTTGTGTTTAGTACACGCGTCGTCCACCCCTCGCGCTCTCATAGACTTGAGCGCTTCTCGTGTACAGATGCTGAGACCCATCACGTTTATCTCCATCATGTCCCTCCAGTCAGTCGTTGACCCGCCTGGAACCACATTACATGTTGTGTTTAGTACACCCGTCGTCCACCCCTCGCGCTCTCATAGACTTGAGCGCTTCTCGTGTACAGATGCTGAGACCCATCACGTTTATCTCCATCATGTCCCTCCAGTCAGTCGTTGACCCGCCTGGAACCACACATTACATGTTGTGTTTAGTACACGCGTCGTCCACCCCTCGCGCTCTCATAGACTTGAGCGCTTCTCGTGTACAGATGCTGAGACTCATCACGTTTATCTCCATCATGTCCCTCCAGTCAGTCGTTGACCCGCCTGGAACCACACATTACATGTTGTGTTTAGTACACGCGTCGTCCACCCCTCGCGCTCTCATAGACTTGAGCGCTTCTCGTGTACAGATGCTGAGACTCATCACGTTTATCTCCATCATGTCCCTCCAGTCAGTCGTTGACCCGCCTGGAACCACACAATACATGTTGTGTTTAGTACACGCGTCGTCCACCCCTCGCGCTCTCATAGACTTGAGCGCTTCTCGTGTACAGATGCTGAGACCCATCACGTTTATCTCCATCATGTCCCTCCAGTCAGTCGTTGACCCGCCTGGAACCACACATTACATGTTGTGTTTAGTACACCCGCCGTCCACCCCTCGCGCTCTCATAGACTTGAGCGCTTCTCGTGTACAGATGCTGAGACCCATCACGTTTATCTCCATCATGTCCCTCCAGTCAGTCGTTGACCCGCCTGGAACCACACATTACATGTTGTGTTTAGTACACCCGTCGTCCACCCCTCGCGCTCTCATAGACTTGAGCGCTTCTCGTGTACAGATGCTGAGACCCATCACGTTTATCTCCATCATGTCCCTCCAGTCAGTCGTTGACCCGCCTGGAACCACACATTACATGTTGTGTTTAGTACACCCGTCGTCCACCCCTCGCGCTCTCATAGACTTGAGCGCTTCTCGTGTACAGATGCTGAGACCCATCACGTTTATCTCCATCATGTCCCTCCAGTCAGTCGTTGACCCGCCTGGAACCACACATTACATGTTGTGTTTAGTACACCCGTCGTCCACCCCTCGCGCTCTCATAGACTTGAGCGCTTCTCGTGTACAGATGCTGAGACCCATCACGTTTATCTCCATCATGTCCCTCCAGTCAGTCGTTGACCCGCCTGGAACCACACAATACATGTTGTGTTTAGTACACGCGTCGTCCACCCCTCGCGCTCTCATAGACTTGAGCGCTTCTCGTGTACAGATGCTGAGACCCATCACGTTTATCTCCATCATGTCCCTCCAGTCAGTCGTTGACCCGCCTGGAACCACACATTACATGTTGTGTTTAGTACACCCGTCGTCCACCCCTCGCGCTCTTATAGACTTGAGCGCTTCTCGTGTACAGATGCTGAGACCCATCACGCTTATCTCCATCATGTCCCTCCAGTCAGTCGTTGACCCGCCTGGAACCACATTACATGTTGTGTTTAGTACACGCGTCGTCCACCCCCCGCGCTCTCATAGACTTGAGCGCTTCTCGTGTACAGATGCTGAGACCCATCACGTTTATCTCCATCATGTCCCTCCAGTCAGTCGTTGACCCGCCTGGAACCACACAATACATGTTGTGTTTAGTACACGCGTCGTCCACCCCTCGCGCTCTCATAGACTTGAGCGCTTCTCGTGTACAGATGCTGAGACCCATCACGTTTATCTCCATCATGTCCCTCCAGTCAGTCGTTGACCCGCTTGGAACCACACATTACATGTTGTGTTTAGTACACGCGTCGTCCACCCCTCGCGCTCTCATAGACTTGAGCGCTTCTCGTGTACAGATGCTGAGACCCATCACGTTTATCTCCATCATGTCCCTCCAGTCAGTCGTTGACCCGCCTGGAACCACACATTACATGTTGTGTTTAGTACACCCGTCGTCCACCCCTCGCGCTCTCATAGACTTGAGCGCTTCTCGTGTACAGATGCTGAGACCCATCACGTTTATCTCCATCATGTCCCTCCAGTCAGTCGTTGACCCGCCTGGAACCACACATAACATGTTGTCTTTAGTACACCCGTCGTCCACCCCTCGCGCTCTTATAGACTTGAGCGCTTCTCGTGTACAGATGCTGAGACCCATCACGTTTATCTCCATCATGTCCCTCCAGTCAGTCGTTGACCCGCCTGGAACCACACATTACATGTTGTGTTTAGTACACCCGTCGTCAACCCCTCGCGCTCTCATAGACTTGAGCGCTTCTCGTGTACAGATGCTGAGACCCATCACGTTTATCTCCATCATGTCCCTCCAGTCAGTCGTTGACCCGCCTGGAACCACACATAACATGTTGTCTTTAGTACACCCGTCGTCCACCCCTCGCGCTCTTATAGACTTGAGCGCTTCTCGTGTACAGATGCTGAGACCCGTCACGTTTATCTCCATCATGTCCCTCCAGTCAGTCGTTGACCCGCCTGGAACCACACATAACATGTTGTGTTTAGTACACGCGTCGTCCACCCCTCGCGCTCTTATAGACTTGAGCGCTTCTCGTGTACAGATGCTGAGACCCGTCACGTTTATCTCCATCATGTCCCTCCAGTCAGTCGTTGACCCGCCTGGAACCACACATTACATGTTGTGTTTAGTACACCCGTCGTCCACCCCTCGCGCTCTCATAGACTTGAGCGCTTCTCGTGTACAGATGCTGAGACCCATCACGCTTATCTCCATCATGTCCCTCCAGTCAGTCGTTGACCCGCCTGGAACCACATTACATGTTGTGTTTAGTACACCCGCCGTCCACCCCTCGCGCTCTCATAGACTTGAGCGCTTCTCGTGTACAGATGCTGAGACCCATCACGTTTATCTCCATCATGTCCCTCCATGTCAGTCGTTGACCCGCCTGGAACCACACATTACATGTTGTGTTTAGTACACCCGTCGTCCACCCCTCGCGCTCTCATAGACTTGAGCGCTTCTCGTGTACAGATGCTGAGACCCATCACGTTTATCTCCATCATGTCCCTCCAGTCAGTCGTTGACCCGCCTGGAACCACACATTACATGTTGTGTTTAGTACACCCGTCGTCCACCCCTCGCGCTCTCATAGACTTGAGCGCTTCTCATGTACAGATGCTGAGACCCATCACGTTTATCTCCATCATGTCCCTCCAGTCAGTCGTTGACCCGCTTGGAACCACACATTACATGTTGTGTTTAGTACACCCGTCGTCCACCCCTCGCGCTCTCATAGACTTGAGCGCTTCTCATGTACAGATGCTGAGACCCATCACGTTTATCTCCATCATGTCCCTCCAGTCAGTCGTTGACCCGCCTGGAACCACACATTACATGTTGTGTTTAGTACACCCGTCGTCCACCCCTCGCGCTCTCATAGACTTGAGCGCTTCTCATGTACAGATGCTGAGACCCATCACGTTTATCTCCATCATGTCCCTCCAGTCAGTCGTTGACCCGCCTGGAACCACACAATACATGTTGTGTTTAGTACACGCGTCGTCCACCCCTCGCGCTCTCATAGACTTGAGCGCTTCTCGTGTACAGATGCTGAGACCCATCACGTTTATCTCCATCATGTCCCTCCAGTCAGTCGTTGACCCGCCTGGAACCACACATTACATGTTGTGTTTAGTACACCCGTCGTCCACCCCTCGCGCTCTCATAGACTTGAGCGCTTCTCGTGTACAGATGCTGAGACCCATCACGTTTATCTCCATCATGTCCCTCCAGTCAGTCGTTGACCCGCCTGGAACCACATTACATGTTGTGTTTAGTACACCCGTCGTCCACCCCTCGCGCTCTCATAGACTTGAGCGCTTCTCGTGTACAGATGCTGAGACCCATCACGTTTATCTCCATCATGTCCCTCCAGTCAGTCGTTGACCCGCCTGGAACCACACATTACATGTTGTGCTTAGTACACCCGTCGTCCACCCCTCGCGCTCTCATAGACTTGAGCGCTTCTCGTGTACAGATGCTGAGACCCATCACGTTTATCTCCATCATGTCCCTCCAGTCAGTCGTTGACCCGCCTGGAACCACAGATTACATGTTGTGTTAAGTACACCCGTCGTCCACCCCTCGCGCTCTCATAGACTTGAGCGCTTCTCGTGTACAGATGCTGAGACCCATCACGTTTATCTCCATCATGTCCCTCCAGTCAGTCGTTGACCCGCCTGGAACCACACATTACATGTTGTGTTTAGTACACCCGTCGTCCACCCCTCGCGCTCTCATAGACTTGAGCGCTTCTCGTGTACAGATGCTGAGACTCATCACGTTTATCTCCATCATGTCCCTCCAGTCAGTCGTTGACCCGCCTGGAACCACATTACATGTTGTGTTTAGTACACGCGTCGTCCACCCCTCGCGCTCTCATAGACTTGAGCGCTTCTCGTGTACAGATGCTGAGACCCATCACGTTTATCTCCATCATGTCCCTCCAGTCAGTCGTTGACCCGCCTGGAACCACACATAACATGTTGTGTTTAGTACACCCGTCGTCCACCCCTCGCGCTCTCATAGACTTGAGCGCTTCTCGTGTACAGATGCTGAGACCCATCACGTTTATCTCCATCATGTCCCTCCAGTCAGTCGTTGACCCGCCTGGAACCACATTACATGTTGTGTTTAGTACACCCGTCGTCCACCCCTCGCGCTCTCATAGACTTGAGCGCTTCTATAGGAACCCTTTTTTGTGCAACTCATGGCTAGATGGGGCCGTTTATCTTCTTGCATGAATGTACAATGCTTGATGTCCTAAAGCTAAGGTAAGAAAAGTTTAAAATAACAATCATATGGTTGATGGTAATTCAGTGAAGACACCGAAAACCTTACTAAAACAAAATAAATTAGTCTAATTCATTATCAATTTTTGTCATTAAAATGAAATTAGATTGCAATGAATATATTGCACTCTTGGTTCTTAAAATAGTATAAACTAAAACATACACTAAGCACACTGTTACCAACATAGTACTTAATGCAATTCTACAATATCAAAACCCAGTATAGTATACTGTATGCAGTACATACACAATCATGATTAACACAACAGAAATACACAGCAAAATATACATGTGTTACAAAGACCGCTAGGAAATCAAATTTTTATTTTTGATTCAAGAGATATTTTTTTAATTTGGTGGAGACGTTGGCGTATCCAAGGGGAATAGCGGGTTGGGGAGGTATTTAAACCCATCCCATTTGAAAAAGAATGAGGTATAGTGGTATAAGAAGGGAGGAAGAAATAACTGTAGGCAACCATAAAACATGAATGTGTCAATAAGGTTGCTTTCCAGATTAAAACGATTTTTTTTTTCATTTTGTAACGATTCAAACATTTTCTTGTCCCTATTTGTGTAACACATTTTGTCTATTTTGTTCGCGATGCCCCCCTCATCCATCACCCCCATGGAACCTACTGTTCAACGACGCGTCACGTATGACCCCCGCGTTGTTGACGAGCACGTCGACGCCCCCCAGGTTCTTAGCGACCCAGTCGAAGGCGGCCAAGATGTCGGCCTCGTTGCTGACGTCACACTTGACCGGGTACAGCTGACCGGGGCCGGACTGCAACTCTGCCTTCAGTACCTGTTCGGGGGTAGATCACTTTTGTTATTTGATGTTTTACTGTTACTTATAACTAATTCAACAATGAGGAAAATAAAAACACTAGGAAGACAGTAATAACAGTAGAGAACAAAAATTTAATAATTAATGTAAACATGCAGAATTTTGTTTTTAAAGGACTGACTTCTGAGTACAAATACATTTTGTTTTTGTGTGTTTAGAAAAGTTGGCAGAGAGTTTAGCACAAACGTCATTATGACGAGAAAACAGGGAATTAGTGAATGTCCAATCATTAAAAAGACTAATTAAATATCACGTTTTAAATGTTGTCTGACCATTACTATAGGATTATTTCAATCCAATTTTGTTTCTGGAGTGTTCAATATAATAGCAAAAGTAACATCATTTGCTCTAGAATTTATTAAAGAATTGATTAGTAATGGATAAGAGAACGACACCAGTGAATATGTTGTACCAAAAGCTGGCGAGTTTAAATTTCAAAGGCGTTGCAATAGAAGTAGTGTATATCTGTATAATGTTTGCAGATGGAGTCAAGGCAGTAAGTGTTCAGCACACATCCATGGGTCTGGGTAAATATTGGATCTAACCACAGGTATGACAGATGAACGAACTGAAGATCCCAGTCATAAGTTACCTCACAACAAGTAAAATAAAGTGAGTTAGAGACCAAACCCTGCCCAGGCATTGGTCCACAAGTAGCCTATGGGGAGGCCAATGATTTTCAACAGCTATATAGATGCGCAACCTAGCAGCCACAAGCGTGTCAATTTGAAGCCATCTTGAATTAGGCAATTACTTCAGGCGGGAATGGGAGTCTCTAACGCGACTTTCTGCCGCTCGCAGCGCTAGCAGTACTGAAAGGTCCAAATTAGCAAGTAAACTGCCCAATTCAAAATGGCTTCAATTTGCCACACTCGCTACTGAGTGAAAGGTTGGGGGACTGGTGATCTAGCCTGCTATAGCTGTTGAATATCATTGGGGGAGGCGTATGAAGTGCACAGAGAGCCTTGTGCAATGTGCAGTGCTCAGTGGCCGGAACGAACGCTGCAGTGAAGTCGTTTGTTGTACGCCTCCCCATACAGTAGGCCTATCGGTAGAATGAATGTTGCAGACATATATTATGATCTTGTTGTAGTGAATACTTGGTCACGAAACAACAGAAAAGGTGCAAGAGGAGTTTCCATGTATGCATCCAATAAAGCTCTACACATATTGTTGTCATCGGGATCGCAGTCGCAATCGGGATCGTATAAAACCGGACCGATCATTGTCCACTGTACGAATAAATGGTGACCCAAAGTCTTCTATAACAATCTCAGCGAACTCTCAGTTTTAATACGCATATTTTTATAGTGTTACTTTGTTGTGTGTTGGGTGTGGGTATCTA
The DNA here is from genome assembly GCA_945910005.1 of Isoperla grammatica. NCBI lineage: Eukaryota > Metazoa > Arthropoda > Insecta > Plecoptera > Perlodidae > Isoperla > Isoperla grammatica. Next base: position 34,516,805 of record OX246741.1, read on the forward strand.
TTGACATTGAGATAACCTTATAGAGAATATAGCTAGTTGCATTACATAAACTGGTTTCTACTGCTTGATTTGCTAGCTAAGAGATGTCATGAGCTGTGCCCATTGTTTCCAATATCATCGGCATACCAGTCCTAGAAAGATACACAACTCTCCTGATTACGACGCTGATTGCGATATTACAATTGAGTTGTGTATGTACTAAATAAAATAAACTCTTTCACGAATTTCTCATTTCCCGATTGCGAATTGTGCAATTGCGTCTATGAATTTGAAGTACAATGTATGTTTGTCTTTACACACCTGCCTATTCCTCAGTCAGATGTACTTATATCCCCCCCCCCCTCCCCCCGCTCCAATCAACGGCCCATAACGACTTTCATCCCCTTGGGGACCAGACAGAAGAGCTAACTCACCTCCACCCTGTCAACTCGGCGTGCCAGCCCCACGACTTTCATCCCCTTGAGGACCAGATAGGAGAACTAACTCACCTCCACCCTGTCAACTCGGCGCGCCAGCCCCACGACTTTCATCCCCTTGAGGACCAGCTCCTTGGCAATGGCTGCTCCGATCCCCGCGCTCGCCCCCGTCACCATAGCAACCCGACCCGACCATCGCTCCATTGAGGAAGAGGAACTAATAGACGCTCTCGCCGCCTGAACAATACTGTTGACTGGGACGATGCGGCCAATAGACTCTTGCTGTGTCCTTGGTCGTGACTCGATCTCCCGCAAGGCTGTGAATATTGACTCAGTCTCACACGATCCAATAGTAGTAAAGCTCAATGCGTGACTCACGAAGCTACGCCCATTACACACTGCACTGCTACCGGGCAATCGTGTCTGTTCTCTGATCAGTGTAGCGTAGGTTAACATCTTCCTTGAGATTACATCATAACAATGCATTGCTTTATTAGTATGGTCCGGTTGTTCAATGCTCAGTTAGTGTGGTAATGCAGTCAATTATCTGCGGTCAAAGCCAGCGTAACGGCTATGTTACCAAACTGTTAAAGAGTATAGAAATACTGGGTCTAAGTCAAAGGTGGTTGAACTTGCCCCCCCCCCCCCCAATCCCCTAAAAATTGCAATTATTTCTTAAAAAAGCCGTTCTAGGTTTATGGTTTGGAAGCAATATCATACAAACTAAATATTGGAAACTATTCAGAGTGACTGCGCGATTTGGGGGAGTGGGAGAGATTGGCAGATCACGGGAGATAAGTGAATACAATAGTGAATGTTTCAGTTTAGGGCTGGTCTTACAATCTCCTAATAGGAAAGTAATTTGTAGCAATTTAACTATTTGGAGGGTTTCAAGAGTTTTGATTGGTCGTTGCCATGGAGAAAACAAACTATTCGATGAATAACTAGTTTTTGTGACATATAATATAATACGACTAAATTGATGCTTATTGCTTATATGTAGCAAAGAGTTTGTTTAAAATGTATCTATTTATGTATATAATTATAATTATTGTTTATATATTATTGTAATAGCAAACATTTCATGCAATAATTAGCTCAAATTATGGAAAATACAGCTACTGATGTATTGCTTATTATATGTAGCAAAGAGTTTGTTTGAAAACATATTTATTTACAAGTGTATTTATCTATTTATGTTTATGTTTAAATATTGTTTTAATAGCGAACATTTTATGCAATAATTAGCACAAATTATGGAAAATACAGCAACTTGATGTTTTGTCGAGGGTTGGTGAGAGGTGGAAGTGTAATTCAGTAAAGTATCTATCTTTAGGGGCATGACCCCATTCAGTCTCCATTCGACAACTGAGTTTGTGGCATTTCAGTTTTCAGTTGTCTAAGGTTTATTTGCTTGTTTGTATAGTTAGGCTAATAGAATGAATGAATGTCCACAAACCCCAGCACTCTCCTACGAATACGCAAATGGATCTAAACCATATGAGTGAAGACAACCTTGAGATTACCTATACCAGGATTGCTGCTATAAAATTCCTCCCGAATTAAGTGTTGTGCATTAACTGAAATAATTCGGTTTTGTACGAAACAGGGGCAGCTTGTTTTTCTATAATTAGTGACTAATAGTAACTATGTAATATCTATGTCTGTAGTATATACTGTATATAGTATAAAATTAAATATTTGCGTGCTAGTTCGCCACATCACCTTCATATTGCCGACTTTTCAGGAACTTTGTGGCCCTACCCTCAGGGCGTCGAACTCGAACCTGGAATTGGTAGGAGAGGAGTTCGACGCCCTGAGGATAGGTACCACAAAGGTTCCTGAATCGTCGGCAATATGATGGTAGGACGTGGTGGACTAACCCGCAAATATTTTAATTTTACTAACATAAATCCTGGCCACGAAAGTCTCAGTGTTTTTCTACATGATACTACATATATATTTATAATATAATATATTATTATTAACATAATCTGTTATACATTATATATTATTAATAACATAATATAGTGTATATAGTAGGGAGGGAATTGGAATGCCTATTTAGGACCCCAACCTAACATTCTTCTTTTGATTGAGAGAAACTTTTGACCAACCTTCAGCATATCCGGTGGCTGATAATTCGTCAACCGTCAGTATCCTAATCTTTGCTGCTATCAAATCGGCAAGCTTTCGAATCAGAGTCGTTGTAAGTAAAGGGTGTGTTTACATGATGGGCATGGCGGCCATCTTGTGTGCCAAACCGTCGTGTTTGTTTACATTCGACTGGCAACATTGGTAAAAGACACATAAAGCTCTTTTTTGTGGTTTACAATGGTGCAAATAATTATTATTGTAGACTTTGTTGTGATGAAACATATTCTTCTTCTGAGAGCTCAAATGTCAACACGCATTTTGTCCTCCATCAGGGTCGTTGTGACGTCACGTGAAGACGTCATCGTTCCTTGAACTAGTGTACTAATATTTAAAGATCTTTACTTACTTTTCTGTTAGGCATTTCTATTTTTTATCATTGCACATTTATTTTATGGCTGACAGTATGATCTCAAACATTTTACCTGTAGTAAAGTTGTCATGTAATTTAATAAAATTTGGAAATTTATCTTTTATACGCAGCGATCACACATCGCTTTCGTCAGATTCACACAATCACACTCAATGATAGTACAGTTACAAATAATGCATACCTCTAATTTATTTGTGCCCTTTTACCCCATTAATTTAAGACATGGTTTAGGGCCAGTTTCACCAAACTTTAATCCGACGATTTTATGTTAATCGGAGATCAAAAATGGCGCCCGATAGAAGCCACCACGCATTTTGTATGTAATGTTTGTTGAAACCATGGTAACCAATCCGAGATTAGTAAATCGGCCGATTGAAAAGTTTGGTGAATTCGGACCTAAAAAAAGGAACAAAACACAAAATTCACAAACAAATTAATACTATATCTCTTTACTTTTCAATATCGTTACAAAGAGAAAACCAAATACCAAATTATGATATTGATATTTTATGGGAAAATAGATCAATTATTAATGCAACATTATTTATATTAAGAAGTCATGACCTCCTCTCGTACATTCACTAGTCACTAGTGAGTGAAGCTAAAATTACATGATCGCACTTTGTGCCCTGCAGATGAGGTCAACGTTGCGCATCAAGTGACCTGTAAATAGTCTCTTCAATCTTCAAATTACTTCTCCGATTGGTTTGATGGTCAGTTCGTGGACCTGAAACAAGCGTGCGCAATGGCGACCATTAGACTCCCGCTATGCACGTATTGCAAATATACAAACGGGGAATCGCGTACAAGAATGTTGTGTACATGCGTCTAAACTTACACTCCTCACGCCTAAACCGATAATAGGATTACTCTCTAATTTCACGGCCAGTAAAAGGTGCCAAATTGATGATTTTCATTACGAAAACACTATAAGGTATTTAATTAATCTTGAAAGTACACAAAAAACGATAAAATATGTAAATTTGTAAACACAATTTAGTTTCAATGTGTGCAAATTTATATATTTTATCTTTTTTATATACTCTTTCAAGATATATGTTATGTGTTTTCGTAATGAAAGTCATCAATTTGACACTTTTATACTAGGACGTAAAATTAGAGACAAATCCTATTATCGGTTTAGGCGTGAGGAGTGTAAGTTTATACGCATGTTCTAGCGGTAAAATGACTACTTCCGAACGCCCTTAACTATAAGCACAGATAAAAGATTGTAGGGGGGGGGGGGGCTATAAGTAGTCAGGGCGCCAACACGGGGGGCTCGGAGGGCCATAGTCCCCCCCCCCCCCCTCCGTCCGGGAACAAACCGTTCGAAATCACCAAGGAATAGTTTGAGCCACCTGGTAGTTTTTATTTATACACCTTGATGATTCATATTTACTTTTCAGTTCTTGCTTCACTTAACATTTACAATCAAAGTTCATGTTAAAGGTTGTACTTTATGTACTTTACTTCTCTTTTTGCGACAAAGACAATATTACGTAATTTGAGGTCAAATTACAGCTCTAGCAATCAAGCGACTTGTTAAACAGAATGTCGACTTTATCAGTCACGTGATGCGACAGGACATAAAGCGAATACATACGACGACAGTATTGTGGAGCACGATGAGTGACTCGGAGCAACTACCTACTGTCTTGAGGAGCGCGTTGACGTGCGTGTTGAGGGAACAAGGGTACGACCCGGCGAGTAGGTGGGAGGTTCGTCCAGGAGTGGAGGGAAGTCAGGGGAAGAACTCGTCAGTGTATCGTGTGGTTGTTTATCCGGACCCCACAGACTCTACCCACACGCTCAACTTGTTCTTGAAATGTCTCCTCGACGGCTCAACAAGGGGCAACGTCTCACGATACTTCAAGAACGAAGCCGGCTTCTACGCTAGAGTACTCCCCGCGCTTCTGACCTTCCAGAAGGGACGCCACGTGTCCACCCCCTTCGCCGGCGTCGCCACCTGCTACAAATGCGTGAGTGACGACGAGAATTACGTCATCGTGATGGAGGATCTCGCTCAAAGAGGTTACATCACGTTGGATCGACTTCAAGGGATGGACGTCGCGGAGATGAAGGTCATGTTTCAACAGCTAGGGAGGTTCCACGCGTTGTCCCTCGCGATGAAGGTCCAGGATCCTGTGGGGTTCCACCGAGCGAGGACGACGATACAGGAAGAACTGTTCGTAGACCTCGAGGAAAGTGTTTTCGGGAGGTTTCTAAAAGCCGCAGGCGAGGACGCGTTGAGACTAGTGAAGCAGAAACACCCCCACGACAGTCCGTACGTGACAAAGACACAGCAGTTTATCGACGAGTTGTTTGAGAGGATGATAATGTTGACGACTCCCGATCCTGACGAGCCACACAACGTCGTCAGTCACGGCGACCTGTGGATCAACCACTTCCTCTTCCGGTACGACGAGGATTGTGGACGTGTGGACAACGTGTGTTTCATCGACTTCCAGGCATGTCGCTATGCCTCCCTTGCGTTAGACCTGTCATGCGCGCTGTTGCTCTCAACGGACGCTGCGACGCGCGTTGAGCATCGCGGCGCGTTCCTACGCGCGTACCACGACGCGCTGAGCGCACTTATGACGGAGCTGGGTTCGAACCCCGACGCCGCTATACCCTACACCGCTCTGGAAGGACTTGTCAACAGGTACGCGCAGTTTGCTGTGGGCATGGCGATGCTCAACCTTCCCTTCCAGTTGAACGAGATAGACCACGGCCTACTGGAGACCTCGATCATCGTTGGGAAGACGGACCGATGCAAGCTGAGAATACTGGAGGTGATCGAGGAAGCCGTGGATAATGGATACTTTGATCAGCTGGTCGTTCCGTGTGAGGGGGACTTTGAAACGACTAGGTTGTGATCATTGATCAGTGTTCCACTGCGCATTGCGCGCGTGCTGTTAGTGGCGATTTTTGCGTGTGATGCGATCAAGGAAGCAGTGAACAATGAATACTTTTTACAAATTCGCTTTGAATCAAAACATTCGTTCAAGATGGTAGTTGATAAAATTAATTTCTTGTGGGTGCAATATGTTTTTGATACCGGTTGTGACTTTTGACTGAGAGTAGAACACCAATGTGTACACGGTTGTGAAACAGGATAATTTACACACATGATAACAATAGGTGCATGATAGATAAGGAAAGATTTACGGTACTTAATGTATAGGGCACTAGCAACACCAAAAGACAACAATGAAACAAATGAATTGAATCGATGGACAAACAACAAGCTGTCAATAATAATTTCTTCTGATTTTGGAAAACATCACAAAAATCAAACAAATACACACACAAAACTTTCACTTAGTTGTTGTCTATCATTAAAAGTTTTAAATGACGAGTAGTTACAATTGCTACACTTGTTTTTATTTCTATGGTTGCAATTTTATTATTTTGACAGCTGATTGTGTGTCCATCACTTCAATTCATTTGTTCCATTGTTGTCTGTTGGTGTTGCTAGTGCCCTATACACAAGAAAATAACGGAGGCTCATGAGTATGCATGATTAGCTCATACTGTCAGTCGAATGCTCGAACATGTATTAACTTCTTTAAACAGCTTATAGTTGCAAAATGAAGAGTACATTAAGTTTGCTGATATGAGAAGAATTATTTTCGGTGTACAAATGCAACTATGAACAAATAAAATTATGTTTTAAATGTACGAATCTATAATACAGAGGTAAAAAAATTAGGTTCCACCGAGATTTGAACTCGGATCGCTGGATTCAGAGTCCAGAGTGCTAACCATTACACCATGGAACCGATGTACATTTAGTAACTGTTTTGTGATTATAAAATGCAAACTTACTACAATAAATTAATCAGAGGTATATTCTAAACCTTTGATCACAGTTGACTAGTTGACCTGTTGAGTCTGGCAATACCCACCAAATAATGCGCTATACGAGTATTTGATTTCCATCAACATGTATATGTGTGCTATTGTTTATACAATGTGATACGCATTGACAATAAATAGCTAATGATAATTTATGTATTTTATTATTTGGAGTTAAACGAAGTACTATATGCCTAAGAATAATGCAACTTCTACCACTTAAGGCGTTTTCATAGCAACACGGCAACACGTTTTTTCCGGGACCGGCAGATCACGTGAACCAATCAGAAACTTGCCGTACCTGCCCTGATTGGTTCACTTGACTTGCCGGTCCGGAAAAAACGTGTTTGCCGTGTTGCTATGAAAGCGCCTTAACAAAGAAAAATTAAGTCTGGCAAGTGGGTATAAGCTAAGGAAACCAGCCAGGGAAATCTATGTCCCTCTTCAGGTGACAAACTGTGTGTATATTGTGGTACTTGGAATAGTTGGCTAGGAATGTCCGAATGTCTGTCAGTATGACTAAATCCGAGCAGTCGCCTTGTGACTGAGGAAAACTTCCAAAAAAAGCTTCAGTCAATTATTTATCTGTGCTTCAGTAATGACTGTAGACCATTTTCAACATTGACTTAGGACCCTTAAATAGAACTAATAACAGGCCTCTAAATCTTTATTTACAACAATGCTCAACAATAAACACTAGTTTCAAATGTTATGTCAAGGTGCGTATTTCATGGTTGTGTATTGTTGTCATTGAAGATGTAGAGGACCGTGATTAATTCTATCTGAGGTTCCTGAATGAATTTTGAAAATGGTCTACTTAAAGCCCCCGTGCCACGCACTGGCACTGAGCCATTTCTATCAGAAACGAGTTGTTAGACAGAGTATACCCAGGTTTACCTGTACATGTGGAGGGGCTCCTATCACATACACCACGGCGACAGCACCACGGCGTCAGCAATGTCCTGGGACTCTAGATGATATCTTGCAAGACTTAGGTAGACAGAGTTTACCCAGGTTTACCTGTACATGTGGAGGGGCTCCTATCACATACACCACGGCGTCAGCAATGTCCTGGGACTCTAGATGAGGCAGACGATCATAAGGCTCCAAGGAAGTGGCTCTACCTGCCGCTATCATTATCTCCGTCTTGACTACCCCTGGGCTGATGCTCTGCAGACAAACAGGTCCGTATTCATAATCTTCACCTACCCCTAGGGGCGCCCCTTGTTGCAAGGTAACAATTTCTTGCATGTTATTTTCCGTAAAGAATGGTATAACATTATCAACACTGGGCGCTCCTATGGGTGAGGGCACCCGTTGTTACAATGGTAACAGTTTCATGCATGTTATTTCTCATATAGAAAACAAATCCATAGCAACAATGGGTGCCCGTAGGTGTAGGGGCCGACAATGTTTGAGGTTTTGCCTCGTTTATTCGTTCGAATACTGTAGGTATTTACTTCTTGGTTTTTGTATCTTCTTTGAATTTTGTTTTGTATTTTTGAATATTTTTTGTATTAAAATAACTCCATTAATTTTTAGAACAATCAAAAATCCTGTGGAAAATTTTGAGAATATTTTTGTAAAAACGACTGTATTGCGTATTTTTTATTCTTAGTACATGAGTAAGCTGAAAAAACTTTACATGGCACAGACTCTAATACTAACTCTTAACATAACTAATTGCATCATAAATTGCAGCGCAGCCTATTTACAACACAAGAAGAAAACACTTTCACAACGCAACGCAATTAACTGTCGGAGAAATGCTTCTCTCATCTCTCATCGGTTCCATGGTGTAATGGTTAGCACTCTGGACTTTGAATCCAGCGATCCGAGTTCAAATCTCGGTGGAACCTTTATTTTTTTATATCTCGTGTTTCCCTGTGTGTGGGCGGTGTTCATATAGATTAGCTAAGCTTGTGTTTATTTTCATGCACGCAGCCAATCCTATAGGAACTGCAAATATCGCTCCTTGCTCAACTGGATTTATTCAAAGCGAAATCTGACGAAGATCCTTTATTAAACGATGGTTTCATAACACAGAGCAATTATTATTTGTTCATCGGTGCGTTGATTTCGAACTGGTTATGGTTATGGGATTATCTTTCGCAATCCTCTTCACGATATGCAACCCCGCCGCCCCCACCAACCCAATTAATAAATATTAATAATAATATTATAATTAATATTAATAACAATATTATAATTAATATTATTAATAATATTATAATTAATATTATTAATAATAATATTATAATTAATATTATTAATAATATTATAATTAATATTAATAATTAATTAATTAATTACTAATAATATTATATTGAAACAATTCGTAATCACCTACCAGTCTACCATCCACGTTCATAATTCATATACAAGTATATCACAGTATATTAACAGTGTATCAGTATAATTATATTTAATCTAAATTCTCGCTATCTTAGATTGCACTGTCTTTTACTTGTTTAATATAACAATAATTTGTATACATTGTAACCTAATGACAAAAATCTATTGAATTTTGTTGAAACAGTGTGCATGAAGGGTGATAAGGATCTGAGATCAGCACGTTTGTCTGCAAAGTGGTCGTGACTGACGCGTGACGCGTGCTCGCGTGAGACACGGCTTCTGATTGGAGGACGCGCCTCCCCTTCAACCTCGAACTGTAATGAAGTGGGTTCACACGCTTTTCTAACGTTCATTTTGCTATGATGATTTGTATATTATAATACACGATTTTCTCTAGTCTTTTACGTCGCAAAAACCGGCTGTTTTTGTTTTTATAAGATCACTTACGGGGACGATACAAAACCAATTATAGGCCTACTGTATTCAATCCAATCATGCTACCAGCATGATTTCTTACCCTCAGCAATTCCCTTTATTTGTCTTTAAAGTGTGCCACAAGGAAAAATGTCTTCATTGTTTTCGATATTGCATGGTTTCAATAAAAGTTATGTTTTTTTTTATGTATAGGCCTATGTTTAGTTCGTATAATAATCCCTTTTCAGAATTGACTAGGACCCTTAGATAGAATTAATTACAACCCTCTACATCTTTAATGACGACAATGCAAAACATTGAAAAATGCACCTTAACATTTGAAAACAAGTTGTTATTGTTGAGCATTGTTGTCATTGATCTATCAAGGATTCTTAGCTATAAGTAATCAACTTTCAGATACATTCTGAAAATCGTCTATTATACCTGTGTTAACCACATTTCAAATTAATAAACTACAAACAACATGATACTTAGCAACGTGCATCAAGCATAGAGAAATTATCATTTTTATTTCATCGACGCAATCTTTCAGCATTTTAAAGCAAACCTTTACCAAAAATGCTGTGAGCTGGTTTGTGAAGATGGTACCAGCTTGATTCAACTTCGTTACACTATAAATAAAAAAACCCTTGGTAGTGTAGTGTAGGAGTAAACCGGGCATTACCGTAACTCGGATGCGGCTTTTCAGGGCAAGAAGCTCCAGCCTAAGCGCTTCAGTAAGGGCGGTCACGGCACATTTGCTGGCTGCGTACATGCCGATACCGGGCAGTCTCAACGCGCTCTTGGATTGTCCTGCAACACTTCAAACATACATCACTTAAATATCCAGGACACTTGGTTGAGTTTTAAAACTACTCAGATAGATATATACAGATACTCAGGCCCAGGACATTCACACTGTGCTCACCTGTTGATGTGTATGATGTGCCCGTCGTCCACCCCTCGCGCCCTCATGGACTTGACAGCCTCGCGGGTGAAGATACTCAGGCCCAGGACATTCACACTGTGCTCACCTGTTGATGTGTATGATGTGCCCGTCGTCCACCCCTCGCGCCCTCATGGACTTGACAGCCTCGCGGGTGAAGATACTCAGGCCCAAGACATTCACACTGTGCTCACCTGTTGATGTGTATGATGTGCCCGTCGTCCACCCCTCACGCCCTCATGGATTTGACAGCCTCGCGGGTGAAGATACTCAGGCCCAGGACATTCACACTGTGCTCACCTGTTGATGTGTATGATGTGCCCATCGTCCACCTCTCGCGCCCTCATGGACTTGACAGCCTCGCGGGTGAAGATACTCAGGCCCAAGACATTTGTATCTAGAGTTTTGCTCCATGTTTCCGTTGGACTGTCTGTATAACACAGTATTACATTTGTTTTAGCATATAATATTATAGTTACAACTGTGTTGGCAAGGTTGTTCGCATTAAAATCTTCAGCATATCTGTATTGTACGTTGACGACTCTTTTATCTGTGCAATCTCCTGCTTTTTTGCTTATTCGGTATTATTCTACTACAGACCCAACCAAAGGTATTGTGAACTTCAAGGGTCTGGAGAGAATCGAAGTCATGGAAAGGCTTGACTGCGGAGAATTGAAAGTTCTGAGTTTAAGGATGTCAGAGCATAAGAGTTAATTCACATTTTGCATGGAATTATGAACCACAAGACTCAATTCCAAAAATAGCCATGTGGCCGTGTTTTGTTTCGGACAAACATTGAATATGCACCAATCAAAGAAAGATACAACAATGGAGTTGCCTATAGCAACACAATGTTTGTCCGCCTGTGATGTCATATCCACCTCAACTGTCTTCTGCTACTTGATTGTCGTTGAAAGGTAGCAAGCGATACTCTAATTCTGCCGGTCACAAGGTCGATTCGCCCCACAACGCAAAGCAAGGCATGGTTTATGGTTTCCATCGTCATAATGTGAAATACGCCCCACAACGCAAGGCAAGATTAAGGGTTTCCATCGTCAAACATCACAATGTGATTATGTGAAATACACTGTACAGTCCTAAACAGGTCATGGATATTCCTTCCTTTATAATCGTTAATGGCCTGACAGATAATTTTGATATAGATCAGCCTTTGCTTTGCAACGTAGGATAAATTAATATTTAATATGTATTTGATGACTGTGGTTAGTCTCTACTCTCTACTTTATTTATTCAGCGTTTCTTTAGCATTTGAGCCTTTTCCAAGTAGTAGTGTTGCTCTGATTGAGGTTCTCACCTAGAAGACCGTGAACGGTTCGTCCGATGCCCGCGTTGTTGACGAGCACGTCGACGCCCCCCAGGTTCTTGTGCACCCAATCAAAGGCGGACAAGATGTCTCCCTCCCTGGTGACGTCACATGACCTAGCGTACAACTGGCCAGGGGCGTCCTTCAGCTCCTGCTTCAGTGCCTTAGATACAAGAGTAATATCATTAGAGAATTAACGCTTCCACTCCAGCATCGTATTCATCTATGCATTTAAAAAAACTCATGGGGTAAAAGTATTTCACAATGCAGACAATTCACAAACTAGAATACGTCTGCAATCAAACAATACTTAAAAAAATATAATCACTTTTAAATATTTCCATCCCCTTGAGGATTAGATAAAAGAACTCATCTCTACCCTGTCAACTACTCGGCGCGCCAGCCCCACAACTTTCATCCCCTTGAGAACCAGATAGAAGAGCTAACCTCACCCTGTAAACTCGGCACGCCATCCCCACGACTTTCATCCCTTTGAGAACCAGATAGAAGAAGTAACTCACTTCCACCCTGTCAACTCGGCGCGCCATCCCCACGACTTTCATCCCCTTGAGGACCAGATAGAAGAACTAACTCACCTCCACCCTGTCAACTCGGCGCGCCAGCCCCACTACTTTCATCCCCTTGAGGACCAGATAGAAGAACTAACTCACCTCCACCCTGTCAACTCGGCGCGCCATCCCCACGACTTTCATCCCCTTGAGGACCAGATAGAAGAACTAACTCACCTCCACCCTGTCAACTCGGCGCGCCATCCCCACGACTTTCATCCCCTTGAGAACCAGATAGAAGAACTAACTCACCTCCACCCTGTCAACTCGGCGCGCCAGCCCCACGACTTTCATCCCCTTGAGGACCAGCTCCTTGGCAATGGCTGCTCCGATCCCCGAACTCGCCCCTGTCACCATAGCAACCCGACCCGACCATCGCTCCATCTTGACTAAAGAGTTGTCAGATAACTCGACTTTATTTAATCAAACAGTACAACCTTCAAATGTGCTTACTTGCAGAAACTTCAAGGGTACTTTACGTTAATATCACAATGCAGATTATTGCAGAGTATAGATAATAGTTTTCATAGGGTTTGAGTGTGTTTGTAATCAAATAGATAACGAGGAAAACTTGACTTGATAATTACTTTACGTAAGTTGAGTGTTCTCAATAACTTATTTCGATGCAAATTTGTTTTATTTTATAAGTAACTACGGCCCGGTTGTACAATCTCGGGATAGGGTTCTAGATTCAGTTATTCCTGGGTTGACCAACAAATTGGGTTGTACGACCTCCGTATTCCTAGGTTCATACCTCACATCACTTATACCAAGGATCAGGTACCGTACAGGCAGATAAAGGGATAACCCAATGAAAAAATGGCGTACGACAAAGTTGGTGAGAGCTTCAAAGAACAGTTCATAATTTTATTGATATTAAAGTAAAAGTAGCCCTTTTGCTCTTAGACGTAACGTTTGAAATAATGTTCATGAGGTTTCGGCCGCCAAATGCACTTTGGCGGTCAAAATCTCTCACATCCCACAAACTGACAGTTCCTTGGCTGTCAGACTCAGCATAATCTTCGAAAACAAGTTTAAGCCTAGGCCTACGCCCTCCTATGTTACCTCCTTGCCTACGCCTTATGACAACTATAGGATCGTCATATTACAAGGCCTGTATTTATGTATTCACATAAAAGACAAAATAAGATACTGGCGTAGGCTAGACTTTACCTTGTAGGCCTAGGGCAATCTAGGCCTAGGCTATGTTTCTTGTGTTTTGAACACGCGAAGTTCTGTATTGACACGGTTTTCTTAGGTTGTAATTTTTTAGATTCAATAATTTTATTCACTAGTTTCCAACAGCCCTCTGGAGAAAAATATCTAACAAGCGTTTTATTAACAGGAAACATAATATGTATCTTAACATGTATTTGTTAAATATCAATAAAAAACCTTCAATTCTAAAAGATTTCGACATATTACCTCAACTTCGACGTGCATTTGTTTGTTTTGATTTTATGCACTGTGTTCAGCGATCACACCTAGCGGAAGATCGGCGAACCCTGTATTCATTACGGCACTAGCATCTTGTGCGCTCAAATGTAACCAGATTCTGCCTCTGGTAACATTTGTTTGCCATGTTATGAACATAAATCCCCAGATGCAACTTATCGTTGGGATGCCCATCCTCCGCATTAGTTTTGATTATATAATGCGACACGAACTTCATCCTTGGGATGGGCCATCCGGGGGTTTCGGATCTAAGACATTTATACTGAGGGAAGTATCATGCTTTGTACAACATTGATATCTATGTTAGAAACTTTTCTCACATTATATTTTCATATTCATAACAGACATCACTACACCAGGGACGGATCCAGGACCTCTGCAAGGGGAGGGGAGGCGAGGGGGTCGGGGGGCGTGGCCCCCCAGCTTAGCCCCGCAGAGAAAAATTTGTGAGGCATTTTTTTCAAAAACGTGTTTTTATGGCTTTAGAGATGGTATTTTTCAATATGTTTTATTTGCAGTTGCGCACTAAAATAGGCATTGGAATTGAGGTAAAATATGGGAGTTTATAACATACTTTTCCAAATACACTTATTCACACACAATACACATTCATTATAGAAAAAAATTAGCTTTTCAAGAATCAAGGGGGGGCAATTGCCCCTACCGCCCCCCCCCCTCCCTCTGGATCCACCACTGCACTACACATAACAATTGCATATCTCAACACCATAGAATTTTAAATTTAAATTCTCTTATATTATAATATGTTTGCACAATCTTGTTTAGACGTTGCAGTCAGCTCCACGTCTTTCACCCCTTGAGGACCAGAGGAGACCTAACTTACCTCCACCCTATCAACTCGGCGCGCCAGCCCCACGACTTTCATCCCCTTGAGAACCAGCTCCTTGGCAATGGCTGCTCCGATCCCCGCGCTCGCCCCCGTCACCATAGCAACCCGACCCGACCATCGCTCCGTGGAGGAAGAGGAAGGAACTATGGACGCTGTTGGCTATGATGTGTCTGCGCTGGAAAGAGACTTGTCGTGGCCTTGATCCCGTCTCAAGGTCGGCAGCTCCTTGACATTGCTACACCGATACCCACGCAAGCCCCCATTCAAATACTTGTGACTCTAAACGGCCGACAGAATCTTTCCAACAAAGTAGCATTACCTAACAGTATAAACAGCATGCGGATCACCTTGCGAGCCTTGGGCCCAAATTCCTAAATGTGCCTAATTGCTAAGACGTCCTAGTCTTAGTTATATAAACCACGCATATTTCTTTCTGTAATATCAGAGAATTTTTTAAATTATTTATTTATGTATTTATCAAAAAAAAATAAAAAACATTCTGAAAGTGGTCTTACGTTAGGCAAATTCTATCTAGATAAATCAAGATAAATCGTCTCTGGGTATTACTAGGCATCTTTGTGAATCCAGGCCATGGTTCTCTGTGAATTTAAAACCTGTGATCTGGCGTTCATTTGGGTCACCAATTATACCATAGGGCACAAAGCTATACGCACTCATCTATATCGGTTGTCGGGTATCAATTCAATTCAATTCAATTCAATTTTGCTTTATTGTTCTTCTTAAACCTTGCATACATTTTTTTTTGTTATTAATAAAACACAAGTTTTGTTTACACAAATATTACACATGAATGTACTTGTTTGGTCTTATGTTTACTGATATATATATATACTTTATCTTCCCAGCAAACGCAAGAGTCAGGGCATGGCGCGGGCTGTGGGCTTTGAACGGTGCTATAGACGTAGGGCGCCGAGCGGGGCAGGGCAGGATATATTCTTCATTACAATACATTTCAGCCAGTGTGGGGTACCCTAACCCAGGCCCCAGAATGTGTTTACCCGTGTGGTACCCTACACAGCCTGTATGGGCCCCACGGTTGGTTTATTTACGGTTGACTATACTACACTACTATACTATACTACTTTACTGCTATACTGTACTGGACAGGGACTATAGGAGTTGGGCAGCATCCCGATAAAAGGAGAACCTTAAACACTCGTAAAAGACCATACCCCCTTAATTTCAGTAACACCCCCGCCAAAATTATAGACCCTGAAACTGGAGCTTCAACATGGGCCTTGGGCACTCAAAGATGAACTAAAAATATAGGACACTTAAGCCGGGGCTTGGGTGGGCTAACCTTGTGGGCCTTGTTTGGTATTACTCAATATATAATATGTTCAGTTGAAAATAGTTACCACCACGGTAGACCTATATGACTGATGCCAATTATAACGAAGGGCAATTTGTCAATTGCCATGTTTTGCGGAAGTTTCATGTTCGTGATCAGTAATGATTGCATAAAATTAGTATTTCCTGTCTAGCTACACTAGATGGGTACTCTTGCTAAAGATGACTTCCAGTCATTAAATTGATATTAACTATTGTCCTTGACGTCATGCCCTAATAATAACGCTATCATTTCATTGTGTGTTGTGCTGTCACTACTACAGCAAGCAGAAGTTTGAAGCGTCTAGCTAGAGTTTTATTGACAATACGTTAAGTTGCAAATAGTGCCGTCTCATTTGCAAGACAGATGAGATTGGCATATTGCTGAAAGTCCTATCAATTTTATGTAAACAGTGTTACGAGTGATAGATAATAGATTTCAACAGAGTTTTACAACAAGATATTTTGCAATCGGTTACTAAATCAGGCAAGTAACATACCTTCGAAGGCCGTGACTCCACAAAATACTAGATTGTAGCAATTCGGTTGAACCTAATAATCTTCTGCTAAGATACAATAATTCACGCTTAAAAGCGGTGGTTAGTTCAGATAAAAAAGCAGTGTGTGACACGTGTTGAAACTGACCGAGGACTTTCTACGGAACATCTGAAGCTATGGAGCGATGGTCGGGTAGGGTTGCTATGGTGACGGGGGCGAGCGCGGGTATCGGAGCAGCCATTGCCAAGGAGTTGGTCCTCAAGGGGATGAAAGTCGTGGGGCTGGCGCGCCGAGTTGACAGGCTGGAGGTGAGTTAGTTCTTCTATCTGGTCCTCAAGGGGATGAAAGTCGTAGGGCTGGCGCGCCGAGTTGACAGGGTAGAGGTGAGTTGGTTCTATCATTTTAGCTACTGTAGATCGTTAGAAAAATTTAAAGCACTTTTAAACTGTTTTCATTAAAAACTAGATAAACGTTTTTCTTCGATTGGTTATGTAAATCAAAACTCTACTATATAAAAGAAACAATTGTTTACTTATATTTCTACAGCTTATAACAAACATCTAAGAAAACATATACATAGAAACATAATGATGAATTGAACTGTGTTTTACTATTTTACATTGCGGATGAAATGGGTACAAATAAAAAATAAATACATTTCAATCATTAACAATTTACAAATTATGTTGACTTTCACATAAAACATTGTTCATTAAGTATAATACTGAGGGTATTGCATTAAATAGAACTTGGAAACAAAACAAGTGTGAGGATCTAAAATAACACGTTCTCGTGTGTAGACCCTGAAAGCCGAGCTCCATGCTGCCCCCGGTCAGCTGTACCCGGTCAAGTGTGACGTCAGCAACGAGGCCGACATCTTGGCCGCCTTCGACTGGGTCACTCAGAACCTGGGAGGCGTCGACGTGCTCGTCAACAACGCGGGGGTCGGACGCGTCGATGCTAACCTAACAGGTAAACAACCAACCAGGCCAATGTTTCCCTACTACTGACGTCATTTGCAAACAAAAAATATTTTCTCATTCACGGGGAATTATGCTTCATCGGTAATGGCTTCCAAATAAACATATATCAATACCAATTGATTTGGAAAACATCGAAGATTATATAATTTTTGTAATAATATGTCGTGTAAAAATAAATCATCCTAAACTCAAGAGCTTTCAATAACATAACATCATCGATACAAATGACTCAGTGATAACACACGATATTAATTCGGTAGGTCAGTACCATGGCAAGTAGGGAACAGAGGTCAAATACCCCCTTCCCCTTAAATACACAACACATGGTTGAATAGTTTTATCTTTCTAATTGATTTCAAGAACAAAAGTGTACCTCATGTATGTTCATTAATCATTGTCAATTACAATTGTTGATTTCTTGGTTCCCAAATTTACTTTGTACTTTGCTTATAGAGTTAAAGATGTTATATATGTTCGTATATTCCAGATGGTCCAACGAAAAGCATGCAGGATATTTTTAATGTGAATGTCCTGGGCCTAAGTATCTTCACCCGCGAGGCTGTCAAGTCCATGAGGGCGCGAGGGGTGGACGACGGGCACATCATACACATCAACAGGTGAGCACAGTGTGAATGTCCTGGGCCTGAGTATCTGCTCCCGCGAGGCTGTCAAGTCCATGAGGGCGCGAGGGGTGGACGACGGGCACATCATACACATCAACAGGTGAGCACAGTGTGAATGTCCTGGGCCTGAGTATCTGCACCCGCGAGGCTGTCAAGTCCATGAGGGCGCGAGGGGTGGACGACGGGTACATCATACACATCAACAGGTGAGCACAGTGTGAATGTCCTGGGCCTGAGTATCTGCACCCGCGAGGCTGTCAAGTCCATGAGGGCGCGAGGGGTGGACGACGGGTACATCATACACATCAACAGGTGAGCACAGTGTGAATGTCTTGGGCCTGAGTATCTGCACCCGCGAGGCTGTCAAGTCCATGAGGGCGCGAGGGGTGGACGACGGGCACATCATACACATCAACAGGTGAGCACAGTGTGAATGTCCTGGGCCTGAGTATCTGCACCCGCGAGGCTGTCAAGTCCATGAGGGCGCGAGGGGTGGACGACGGGCACATCATACACATCAACAGGTGAGCACAGTGTGAATGTCCTGGGCCTGAGTATCTTCACCCGCGAGGCTGTCAAGTCCATGAGGGCGCGAGGGGTGGACGACGGGCACATCATACACATCAACAGGTGAGCACAGTGTGAATGTCCTGGGCCTGAGTATCTGCACCCACGGGTAACACCGTACCTTAATACGTTAACAGCCGAAACTTCGTATTTCGTCGAATACCCGCCAGGGTATTTATTGAAAAGTGTTCACTTTGTTAATGTTGTCCAATTCTCTTCCAGTATATTTGGACACAAAGTTGTAAACTTCCCAATGAGCGGTGTCGGCTTCTACACGGCCAGCAAGTATGCTGTGACCGCACTAACCGAGTCCCTGAGACTGGAACTCGTGCAACTCAAGACCAACATCAGGATAACGGTACGATACACAAGTTATACTTCTTAGCAATTAAACTTGAATTACATTAACATAGGCCTACCAGCAACAAACAAAAAAACTACTTTTCTTCTCGGGAAATAGATTCCTTATCTTATACCATGGCACATCGATCGTCCATACATGTATTATGTATATGTCTACGGACGAAATAAATTGAAATTGAAATTGAAATTGAAATTCTGTTATCCTTATGGGAAGCCACTGGGCCTGGATTGCCAAGAAATCCTGTATCTGTTTCTTTGTTAAGACCAGTCTTACTTTGTACTTCATGTAAGGCCAGATACGTATTATGTAAAGTTTCATTTTGGATCGTTTTTGCGTCTTCGGTCTCACCGGAATAAGTAACACTTTCATGTGGCTTAGCTCTTTTTGCCTGGATTCAATAGATCAAAAGTTTGGTTGGTCGTACAAGTAAGACCAGAATAGTTCATCTTGTAAATCCATGATTATTATATCAATTACTTATATACTGTATTTGTGAATCAATAATCATCCTTGTGGTTACAGAGCATTAGTCCTGGGTATGTCAAGACTGAGATGGCCGTAGCTTCTGGTATGCCAGCAGAACTCAGCCACTTGCTAGACTCCCGTCCACACCTGCAGGCGAGCGATATTGCTGACTCTGTGGTGTACGTGTTGGGGGCACCAGCCCACGTACAGGTGAGCCCCCCCTCCCCTCTAATATAGTATATATGTTCTTTGTTTGGCCGGCATTACATAACAATCTTACCAACATTGAGTCACATAATTACTAAATCTTAAAATTATACCTTTTAGAAAAAAAAGAAACAATTGTTTGTGATAAACCATCTGGTCATTAGTTGTTTTTATGGTGAGATGTTGGTTGTTTTTATAAACTAAATCATCATTGTGTCTTATCTGTTTATTTTACTTTCAAAGCTATGCTTTGACGAATCCCAGCTTGTTGATAGTTCTAAAATCTGTATGACGTAATTTATTACAAAGAAAAACGGTTTAATTGTATTTTTACGTATTTCTTTGTTTCAGGTGCATGAGTTGACAATAAAGCCAGTTGGAGAAGAGTACTGATTCGAGAGCCGTAATGAAATCTGATTCTGAAATCATATTCAAATCCCTGGAGTGTGTTCTTATAGCGGACGCACAGAGAGATAAGCCGAGTTCCAGTTTAGCTCATTTTTGTAATCTCATATTAGATGGCAACCTGAGGTTCCAGAATCGATCAGATACAAATCCGTCTCTCAACCAACTTTATACATTATTTTTTATCTACCAAATTGAACACATCCACATCAAATAGCTGAATAAAAAAATCTTTGAAGTGTTTAGCTACATTTTGTACTGCCATTTATTTGTGTAACTCTCGAACTTAAATCACACGAACGTTTGTCTTTACGAAAGTAGTAAGTCTTAGTTATAGTTAAAACATGTCATAATGTAATATTATGATGAAATGTACATATTGACATACGAATATACTGTTATATGTTGCCTCATCACTTGGAACTTGATTAAATGTGCCCGAACAAAATAAAGTATTGTGAACTCTTGATTTGTCTACCTATTCCTACCTCTTACATGTCCTTTTTCATGGAAATAACAAAAGTATTTACTATGAATTATAATGAAAGGCAAAACCTTTAACGATAAACGCGTCCAAACTATATAATTTGTTTTTGTTTTATGTATAATTAAATCTTGAAACATATTGATCAGTACAGGCCTAAACTATACTAGATATAACTTTTTCACAAAATATATAATCACGTTATACTAATAACACTATCACTACCTACTATATGAACATATACTATATACTTTCTGTTCACGAATAATACATTTACTTTCTCCATCAATTAAAAATCAACTAAATAGTATGGGTCGTTTGATACAGAAGTCATCGCCCTGCTGATAAGACATAAACGTATATCGTCTAGATTGCCCTCCCAGGAGTAATCATGTAACGTGAAGCCCAGTGGCCATTCTGTAATCTGAGATTTTGTCATGGCCGACCCACCCAGGGACTCGAACCCAAGCTCCTGGTCGGGGGTCTCAAGGTTTACTGGGGTGTAACTCTCTCTTGACATACGTGCACTCACACATCCTAAGACTAAGGAGAACAAGGAATCTGTGTTTATTGAATTAGAAGACGCATGGGAAATGCATTTCTTATGGATCCCACATTTTTCCTACACGTGACTTTAGCGTGACGAACCTGACTATGGTCATATACTCGTCCTGATGAGCCCAATTCTCTTATACTACCGGGAGCAATTGCGTTCTCTATTTCATTATCCGGCTGGTAACTGTCTACCCGTTCATCCTTCCTCGCCTGTCCATGTCCCCCTATCCGTCCTCTTCCGACTTCCGTCCGTCCTCTTCCCTTCTCGTCACTGGTCCTCGTCCATCCTCTTTGTTCCACCTCGCTCTTCCTCCTGGACTTGCTCCCCTCGTTCAACGCATTCATCCCTCATAGCCACCCCTCTACGTCCACTACGACTCCCCAGCCGTTCCACGCATTTCCGTAAAGCTACACAACTAAAATACAACACGACAAACGTAAGTTATAATCTGATGCTAGAAATAATAACTGTCCTACTACATTTTACATTTTCCTATACTACATTTAAGTTTTCAAAGTGGTGACCCAAAACTCCAACTTGCATACAGGCCCCGTCATTTTGAGTTACGTCACTGAGTCCAGTTTTTATAAATAGCACTTAATTATGAATGACTAGGATAGCAAACAGTCAGAATTGCTGGTGATAAGCATCGAACTCGCCACCTGTATGGATAGAGATAAGGAGAGTCGTCTATTAGCAGGGCAGTGAGTCATGACTCTATAATGTCGTATCGCAATCATAGATAAGCTTTCACATGGTGCATCTTCGTGAGAGGCGAACATTGACCTGTAAACTATGACAACTGATATTGAGGTGTCCCAAGGACAACTTGTTTTACGCAATGATGAGAAGACCAGCGCTCGAGTTAGTCGAGATGGAGCGATGGTCGGGTCGGGTTGCTATGGTGACGGGGGCGAGCGCGGGGATCGGAGCAGCCATTGCCAAGGAGCTGGTCCTCAAGGGGATGAAAGTCGTGGGGCTGGCGCGCCGAGTTGACAGGGTGGAGGTGAGTTAGTTCTTCTATCTGGTCCTCAAAGGGATGAAAGTCGTGGGGCTGGCGCGCCGAGTTGACAAGGTGGAGGTGAGTTAGTTCTCCTATCTGGTTCTCAAGGGGATGAAAGTCGTGGGGCTGGCGCGCCGAGTTGACAAGGTGGAGGTGAGTTAGTTCTCCTATCTGGTTCTCAAGGGGATGAAAGTCGTGGGACTGTGCGCCGAGTTGACAGGGTGGAGGTTAGTTCTGGCGTTTTCCAATGGCTGCACTGACCCGTAGTAAGTGCGCCTTCAACAATTAGAACAACAATACACAACAATACATCATATACGCCCCAGTCCGCACTGAGTGCAGACCTTTGGCAAACGTCATAAGTTTTTCTGTGTAGCCATCAGAGATTGTAAGAATATAAATACATTTTATTTTTCAGGAAGATCTCTTTGTAGAGTGTTCAAGTTTTTACTGAAATAAAAGTGTGCGTTCTCTTGTATCTAAGGCACTGAAGGCAGAGTTGCAGTCCGGCCCCGGTCAGCTGTACCCGGTCAAGTGTGACGTCAGCAACGAGGCCGACATCTTGGCCGCCTTCGACTGGGTCGCTAAGAACCTGGGAGGCGTCGACGTGCTCGTCAACAACGCGGGGGTCGGACGCGTCGACGGAAACGCGATCGGTAAAGCGTCGTTGAGGTTTCATACAAAAATTTGAATATCTATTATCACTTCGAAGCATAATAAGTGACGTATTTTGTGTTGTACAAGCACCGGTTTTTACGTGGTTGTAATATTAAAAAAATATTTCGTGGTAACGAAAAAATTCTCTATAATTAGTATACCTATCGCTTTTGATAATACGTGGTTCGATGTTTCTTACATTTCTGTGTATGATATGATAGCTCGAGTTATTACACATGATTTCCTTGAGAGAGAATCGTGCCCAAGCACTTAATTATAGCTGCCCAGAAAAAATGTCCACAGTTTTTATTGTATACCAATGAACAACAAAGCAATTTGTTACTGTTGGTTCTTCACGCAGTGTTCGACACAAAATACCATATTCATTTTGTAAAATAAACTCCAAGTAGTTTCAATTAAGTGGCAACAATCATTTTCTAGCCATGACAATGACAAGTCTTCATGACTTTGCAGGCTTCTCCAACTTTCTATAAATAGCCACTTTTTAGTAACATGTATGTATTCTGTGTTGAGAGTAAAATTGTCTGAAAATTAATGAATGAATGAATATCTCATATTACAGGTTGTTCAACGAAAAGTATGCAAGATATCTTAAATGTAAATGTCCTGGGCCTGAGTATCTGCACCCGTGAGGCTGTCAAGTCCATGAGGGCGCGAGGGGTGGACGACGGGCACATCATACACATCAACAGGTGAGCACAGTGTGAATGTCCTGGGCCTGAGTATCTGCACCCGTGAGGCTGTCAAGTCCATGAGGGCGCGAGGGGTGGACGACGGGCACATCATACACATCAACAGGTGAGCACAGTGTGAATGTCCTGGGCCTGAGTATCTGCACCCGCGAGGCTGTCAAGTCCATGAGGGCGCGAGGGGTGGACGACGGGCACATCATACACATCAACAGGTGAGCACAGTGTGAATGTCCTGGGCCTGAGTATACACCCACAAAAAATAATCATAAATTAACTGAGAATAAAATATTTATTTTTAAAAATTCAGATTTTAATTTGTTTCAAATTTTTAAGTAACATTAATTTAATATTGCATAATATCCAAATTGATCAAAAGGTCGAGTTTGATGTTATATCACAGAACAAAATACTAAGCACCACCTGCAGGCGAATGTCGTGTTTTTCCTTGTTTTCTATATTCTTTAAGTAAGCGTCCACGGGGATACTAGGATGTGAATTAGTGGAGTTTAACAGTTTGTGTAATTAGTTCATATTCAGCTAGCTTAGTATATCATGAAGGCGCCAGAAACCTTAATTCTTGTATCGCAGTAATCTCAAAGTAAGGCTACTGGCACAGTAAAGAATGTGTTCAATTATTCCACATTGTATGACATAATAATATGTTTTTTCAAAGTCGCGGGCCACAAGATTATCAGTTACCCCGGATCCGCTATCTACTCGGCCAGTAAGCACGCAGTCACGGCCCTCACTGAGTCCCTCAGGATGGAACTGGTGGCGCTCAAGAGTCGTATCAGAGTCACGGTGAGTCGTGGGACTAGACATCTCAGTGGTTGAAATATATTTCCGAAGGGTATGTCTCTACGGAATATTACGTATTTTGTATGTGTGGAATATTTTTTGATAAACTATTACTATACTTTACTTTATTGTATAATTAAGGCCAGTGTAGGGCACTATGCCCTATTTAGCCTGATGAGTGATGATTGATGAATGATAATGAGGAAGGGAGAAGGGAACGAACCCTGGTACCGGCACGTAGCCTACTCCTGTCGAAAAGTACCAAGGGGACCATCGGCTTTACGTCCCATCCGAAAGGAGGGTTTAACTTTGACCAGTCATATAGGTTCCTCCACTAACTTGGACTGCCGAGCAGTTGACGAGAGGAACGAAGCTGTTACACAAGCTTTCAAACCCTCCAATCTGCTCTAACCAACAGTAACTTCAGAGGTGAGTAGTCACCATCCACCTCCTGACCTAGCCCGAGGCTGCTTAACTTCGGTGTTCGTATAGGAACCGGCTAAGCGACCGTGGCTAAACCTTTCTAGAGGCCTCAGAAATAGTGTAACTAGTCCTCATCCCTATATAAGAGCAGGCTCTAATCATGGCTTTGAAATGGATGCAATGACGTGGCGATTTCTCCCCATCAAGTAGGCCTACATCCACTCATCGTCTATTATGGATAAGGATCGTTCCTCATGTAGATATTCATAACAAAAAACTTCCTTTATTTTCTCATTTGTGTGTATTTTTTGTATGAAAGTTTATAATATTTTGTTTGTCATTTTATTTTTATTCGTCTATTTAAGGTTAAATGTTTTGTTTTCTCTCTTTCTATATTTTCATTATTTTCTTTTTCTTGGATTATCTTTATTTTTCATCCGGCGTATTGCTTAATGTTGTGTTGGGTTTACTGTTTTTCTGTATAATTGTCGAGTTGTATATAGTGTCCTTCTGAGTATGCATACTTGCCTCAAAACAACCTTGCGAAACAAACAATTCCGATGCGTTCGTCATAGACGAGTGTTTCGTGGTTAACCAGAAAATCGGTATTTGCAATTGCCACTCGTACAAGTTAGCCATTGTAAGGTTGTTTCTGCACAAGCAATTATCAGTATTTTAACAGCTTAATAATAATAAAGTTGCCCCAACGAAAGTATTCTGATGCTTACGAGTACGGTACGACACTGCCGATTGCAAGGTGACAACTTAATTTTCTACTTCTCTAATTCTAAGCATCTAATATAATCAGATCCATTGGATAATTTAAGACTTCCCGTTGGTTACTGGTAAAGGTGGGCATGGTCAACCACCTGTGCACTAGAAGAAGTCGAACCATGCATTTACGTATGTGTGAAAGAACGCCAGTTATCTGTAGATTTTCTTTCCATTGGTGCGGTTGAAAGGGGTCAGTAGATAATGATCAGAGGTCGGTAGGCGAATACTTCTTTGAGGCTACTATGTACAGTATGTAGACATACACTATACGATAAAATACTCTACTTATAAAAGACGTTAAATGAATGTGAACCATGTTTCCAGAGCATAAGCCCAGGCTTGGTCAAGACTGACATACTCGAAGCCTCAGGGTTTGGGTCTGCTGGGCAAGAGATGTTCAACGCACATCCCTATCTGCAGGCGCGGGACATAGCCGATGCTCTCGTGTACGTCCTGGGCGCCCCTGACCACGTCCAGGTAAACACAAGCTGTCCTAGTATTATACTTCTAAAATACATAAATAAATTAAATTCACATTTAGAGTCTACCCACTCAGTAACAAGACTGATTTTCAGTGAAGGACTTTAATTTAAAACAACTTAACCAACCCTGTACACTCCAAACACCATCGACGAGTGAGCGGTAACCAATCAAAGATCGAAGTGTGAAATATGAAATATATGAATAAGTGATGACAGTGCGAACACCTGCGAACAAATGGCAGAATCAACAAGACCGAATCAGAACAAGAACAACTTTGAGTGCTTCGTTGCTATGACGGCAAAAGAAGTCATCATTTACTTTTTCCTAAGACAAGAAATGATGGAATTGTTCCATTAACAGAAGTTTAAAAACTTCTGCCTGAAGTGGGATTTGCGTTCCCGGGACCTTCTGCATTGGAAGCAGGGATGCTAACCATACTTACCTATTTAGCCATAGTTTCTACCGGTTACTTGAAATTTCACTTTTTTAATTTGGTGTTTTAACAAAGTACTCGACAACTAGGTCATTTGACGTCGGACGAGATTGGAAGAATGGGTGATAGGGGACATTGGTGAGCCTCGTGATGATTTCACCCCCTCTTAGGACTAGCAGACTCACCTTGGGCAACATTCTACCCCTTGTTCAGATGGGTACTTTGGTGTGTATATATTGGGCATTAGGCTTGTACACACTCTTCTAAGCGTGTGACCATCTTTACAAATATATGAAACAAAGCATTTAATAATATTATGTTGATATTTGTTGAAACATGTAGTGCATCAATGGGGTGTAAGACAAGGATTCGATGTCGGCATAAGACTATAAAGTTATGTTGGGGTAAGATGATGACAATACAATCAGGCAACAAAGAAAATATCTTAATTGCCCTTGATTTATAATGTCGGGTAATGTGCGTGTGTAGTATTGGGCCAAAGATTACCGAGTAATGTTTGGTAGAGCGCTGAAAGCGTTGAGTGAGTAATATAGGGTGTTTGTCCGGATTGAGAGCAACACATCACCATTTAATCCTGGTTTGTAATTCATGTTTTAGGTGCACGAGTTGACCATAAAGCCAGTCGGAGAGGCAAGCTAACGCAGAACATGTGCTTGTATTTGCACTGACAACATATAATACATTTCACAACTTTAATAACGTGTGGATATTACTGTTAATAAAAGTTACCATATAACAAAAAATCATGTGTGCATTATTTTGCTGTAAACATTAGCATTGCGATTAAAACAATTACTCACAACATCGAACTGAATAATGACATCATACTATTAAGTCCACAATAACTCTTTTGTCTTCCATAATATGCGTCCTTCTATATAACATTCCCAGCGTAAGGATTTATTTTAGAAAAAGGTAGCAACGACTGTGTATGAGTAATACGTTGTTATTGTTCTTAAGTAAAGTTTCAGTGTTTTCCTACCATGCATTCTTCAAGTGTTCTATAACATTCTCTGGGTAAGGATTGGTTCAAGAAAAAGGAAACACTAACGATCACGTGTTCACAACATGTTCTGAGTTTAATGACTGAAAAGATGTGTCATACTGACAACATATTGTGTCACTGTAGCTGAGCACACTTGCTACAGACATTGTGTTAGACTGTATAGTGATATCTGATATCTTTGATATCTGATTATTGGAAAATTACGAGCACTGCATATTATGTTTTAGTCTTGAATATGCAGGAGTTTCAAATATATATATTATTCTGTCTACATCATCTCTCCAACAGGTTTGATTGTCAGTTCATGAATCTGTAACAGAAAAATAAATTTTTATACTAGCTAGGTTGACAGTCACAGGCATTTATTTAGAATGTTCAAAACAGAGAGCTAAACATAATATAACTACAGTCATGTTTAGAATGTATAGGGAATTAATTAAATCCTCTACAATGCACATTATTATTATTATTTGTTTTCCATTAAGATAACGCGTTGGAAACAATACCAAAGCTAATAACAGAAAGTGGCTACCAACCTTACAATGATATGAAATAGTCAATGACTAAAGACATGAATACAAAAGTATATTTTGGGAAAGAGTGTAACAAAATATTCATTACAGCATTTAGATGACATAAAATATATCAATTTCAGATACTATCTAAAGAACATTCCCAAGTGTACATTTCTGGCAGCGTTTTAGAAGATACAATAAGAAAGATAGATATAAGAAAGTTGTTAATTACCGTAAGTTATTATTATTATATGCCTAGTTAGTTTGTTTACTCTAGGCACTGGAAACGCGTTCGTCCGTCATCAGTGCTCGGAGTTGCTCTGACGTTTCAGAAGCCTACTCGCGGTTGCTCGGGTCTGATCGAAGTAGAGTAAGTTGGAGTACGTCGGGCGAACAAACCTTACTGCTAGTGTACTCTATGATTGCTAGTGTGTACTAAAAGTCTACGATGCGTTGAAGAATAGTACGAATTTACATTGCTTTAAGTTGCATTTACATACAATTTACGCTCGTAAATTAGCATACGAAAATATCAAAACTTCGTCAAATTTATATGGCTGTATACAACTAAGCTATGAAATTTAAAAAATTAACTCCAATCAACAAATCAGAATATTACTGGGGGAGAGAATTTGCTCTGCGCATGTGCCACTTAACCAACTTTCAAATTATCAAAAAGTTGAATTTGATTGAACTTTCTCCTCAGCTTGGCTTGGCGTACGTAGTGTTAATTTGCTTATTCCAATTTAGACGAAACGATTTGATTTGTGTAGGCCCAACTTGTGGGCGTACGCCAAGTACGCCAAGGACCTTTCCTACATTACTGTGGATGATAACATGATAGCTCGAGATATTATACATATAACTTCCCCAAGGGGAATCGGTCCCAAGCACCCAACTATAGCTACGCAAAAAATACTTCTGTGCCTGTTTATAGCACAGTTTTCATTGTATACCAATGAACAACAAAGCAACGTTAAATTAATGGTGGTTCTTCACGCAATGTGTTCGACACAAAATACCATATTAATTTTGTAAAATAAGCTCCAAGTAGTTTCAATTAAGTGGCAACAAACATTTTCTAGCCATGACAATAATATCTCATATTACAGGTGGTTCAACGAAAAGTATGCAAGATATCTTAAATGTAAACGTTCTGGGCCTGAGTATCTGCACCCGATTGGCAGTCAAGTCCATGAGGGCGCGAGGGGTGGACGACGGGCACATCATACACATCAACAGGTGAGCACAGTGTGATTGCCCTGGGCCTGGGTCTTTAATGCAATCAGGTAATAATTACGACTTTTGGCCCACTCCCGGCGTGTCTGGCCGAGTGAGATCATTGTCTTGAATTTTTGAGCAAAGGTGACCAGCAACTGTCTAGTATGCCTTTTTTGTAACTTTTTGATCTAAAGGCTAAGCAAAGCACTGCTGATTTTGATGGTCGCTTTATTTGTCTGAATTCATTCTAAAATATCGAGTTTGTGCCACCAGTCTCAGCACAGATGGTCTCAGTGTAATCGGTCGATAACTCTTCCTTATGATACATTGATGCCCTTTTTTTGGTTTTAAAGGAAGTAGTTATTATTTATTACCACTTTATTTGTTGTTGGCTACATTCAGTTTGAAATACCGAGTTTTTTGACTCCTCTCCTAGTGTTATCGGTCAACTGGTCCTCTCACTGAAAAGAATGCCGTTTTTGCCGTTTTTATGCTCCCAGTGCCAAACGGTAGTGATTTTCATGTTCGCATTACTTTTTCTTAACGAAAAATAAAATAAAAAATTGTTAGACACCTATTTCAGCGTTATCAGTCCACAAGTCTTGTGGTATTTAAATCATTCTTTTTACCGTGTTTTGCAGTTTTTTTGCTATAAAAAGTAAAAGCTACCGATTTCGATTTCCGGATTGCCTGTGTTGTATTCAGGTAAAAATTACGAATTTGTTGAGCCTACTCTCGGCTGGTCCGGCCGAGTGAGACCATTCTGTTAAATTTGGGGGGATAGCTGACCGTCTATTACGTTTATTTGCAAATAGTGCCGTCTCATTTGCAAGATAGATGACATTGGAATATTGCTTGCTGAAAATCTTATCAATTTTATGTGGACAGTGTTACGAGTGATAGATAATATATACAAACAGTGTTTTACAACAAGATATTTTGCAATCGGTCACTAAATCAGGCAAGAAACCTACCTTCGAATTCCGTGAGTCAACAAAATACTTGATTGTAGTAATTCGGTTAAATCTTATCATCTTTTGCTAAAATACAATCATTCACGCTGAAAAGCTGTGGTTAGTTCGGGTATAAAAGCAGTGTGTGACTCGTGTTGAAACTGACCGAGGACTTTGTACGGAACATCTGAAGCTATGGAGCGATGGTCGGGTCGGGTTGCTATGGTGACGGGGGCGAGTTCGGGGATCGGAGCAGCCATTGCCAAGGAGCTGGTCCACAAGGGGATGAAAGTCGTGGGGCTGGCGCGCCGAGTTGACAGAATAGAGGTGAGTTGGTTCTATCATTTTAGCTACTGTAGATCGTTAGAACAATTTTAAGTACTGTTTTTATTAAAAACTAGATAAATGTTTTTCTTCGATTGGTTATGGTAATCAAAACTCCACTTATTTTATACAAAAAAAAAATTATTTACTTATATTCCTAAAGATTATAACAAACATCTAAGAAAATATGTACATAAATTCCAAACATAATGATCAATTAAACTATGTATTACTATTTTACATTGCAGATTAAATAAGTACAAAAAATACAATTATTTAAATTACAATTTACAGATTATGTTGACTAACACAATCCATTTTTCGTTTTAACACGATTAGGTACAAAAATGTAAGAATTGCATTAACTCGTGTGTAGACCCTGAAAACCGAGCTCCATGCTGCCCCCGGTCAGCTGTACCCGGTCAAGTGTGACGTCAGCAACGAGGCCGACATCTTGGCCGCCTTCGACTGGGTCACTCAGAACCTGGGGGGCGTCGACGTGCTCGTCAACAACGCGGGCATCGGACGCGTCGATGCTAACCTAACAGGTAAACAACCAACCAGTCATGAATCCAATGTTTCCCCACTGCTGATGTCATTTGCAAGCAAGACATATTTTCTTATCTACGGGGATTAATGCTTCATCAGTAATAGGTATTCTTTATATTTATTTTTATTTATTTATTTTATTGTAATTAAGGCCAGTGTAGGGCACAATGCCCTCTTTAGCCTGATGAGTGATGATTGATGTATGATAATGAGGAAGGGAGGAGGGGAAGCCTGGTACCAGCACGTAGCCTACTCTTGTCGAAAAGTACCAAGGGGACCATCGGCTTTACGTTCCATCCGAAAGGACGGTGTAACTTTGACCAGTCATATAGGTTCCTCCACTAACCTGGACTGCCGAGCAGTTGACGAGAAGAACGTAGCTGTTACACAAGCTTTCGAACCCTCCAATCTGCTCTAACCAACGGTAACTAGTATTTCAGAGGTGAGTGGTCACCCATCCACCTCCTAACCTAGCCCGAGGTTGCTTAACTTCGGTGTTCGTATGGGAACCGGCTAAGCAACCGCGGCTAAACCGTTGGCTTATTCCTTATAAACTTATATCAATTCAATACTAACTGAATCGGAAAACATCTAAGATTGTGTTTTGGTAATATGTCGTGTAATAAATCATGGGGAACTTTAAAGCTTTCAATAATATAACATCATCGATACAAGGGACTCAGCGATAACACACGATATTAATTCGGTTCAGTACCATAGCCAGTAGGGAACAGAGGGCAAATATCCCCTTCTCCTTAAATACACACAACACATGGTTGAATAGTTTCATCTTTCTAATTGATTTCAAGGACAAAAATGTACCTCGTGTATGTTCATTAATCATTGTCAATTTAAATTGTTGATTTCATTTTGTTTGGTTCCCAAATTTACTTTGTACTTTGCTTATAGAGTTAAAGATAATGTTTTATATGTTCGTATATTACAGATGGTCCAACGAAAAGCATGCAGGATATTATTGATGTGAATGTCCTGGCCCTAAGTATCTGCACCCGCGAGGCTGTCAAGTCCATGAGGGCGCGAGGGGTGGACGACGGGCACATCATACACATCAACAGGTGAGCACAGTGTGAATGTCCTGGGCCTGAGTATCTGCACCCACGGGTAACACCGTACCTTTATACGTTAACAGCCGAAACTTCGTATTTCGTCGAATACCCGCCAGGGTATTTATTGAAAAGTGTTCACTTTGTAAATGTTGTCCAATTCTCTTCCAGTATATTTGGACACAAAGTTGTAAACTTCCCAATGAGCGGTATCGGCTTCTGCACGGCCAGCAAATATGCCGTGACCGCACTGACCGAGTCCCTGAGACTGGAACTCATGCAACTCAAGACCAAAATCAGGATAACGGTACGATACACATGTCATACTAAGTAATTAAACTTAAATTAATAAAATATGAATACATTAACTTACCAGCAACAAACTCAAAAACTACTTTCTACTGGGGAAATCGATTCCTACTCTTGTACCATGGCACATCGAGCGATTCTGTGATCCTTATGGAAAGTCACCGGGCCTGGAAACACAAGATATCCCCTGTGTCTGTTTCTCCTCTAAGACCTGTCTTACTTTGGACATCATGTAAAGCTAGACACGTATTATATAACGTTTTATATTTATCGTTAATTCTTTTCGGTCCCACCGGAATAAGTAACTTCTTCATGCGACTTGGCTCCTTTTGCCTGGATTCAATACATCAGAAGTTTGGTTGGTTTCACAAGTAAGACCAGAATAGTACGTCTCGTAAATTCATGATTATTATATCAATTATATTACATCCATTAACTTATATACTGTATTTTTGAATCTATAATCTTCCTTATGGTTACAGAGCATTAGTCCCGGTTACGTCAAGACTGAGATCACCGTAGCTTCTGGCATGCCAGCAGAACTCAGCCACTTGCTAGACTCCCGTCCCCACTTGGAGGCGAGCGACATAGCTGACTCCGTCGTATACGTGTTGGGGGCACCAGCCCACGTCCAGGTGAGCCCCCCCCCCCCCCCCCTCCCCCACTCTAATATAGTATATATGTTCTTTGTTTTGCCGGTATTATATGATAAACTTACTAACAATCTTAAAATTTTCTATTAGAAAAAAGAAACAATTGTTTGTGAGAAATGATCTGGTTATAGTTAGTTGTTTTTATGGTGTTATGTTGGTTGTTTTCATAAACTAAATCAACATTGTGTCCGTGTTTATGTTACTATCAAAGCTACTTTGACGAATCTTACCTTAAAAATCTGTATGACGTAATGTGTTAAAAAGAAAAAAACGGTTTGATTGTATTGTTACGTATTTCTTTGTTTCAGGTGCATGAGTTGATGATAAAGCCAGTTGGAGAAGAGTTCTGATGTCCACTCAGTACAAGATTTGAGATCCGTAATGAAATCTGATTCTGAAAGCATATTCAAATTCCTGGAGTGGTTCTTAGCGGACGCATAAAGAGATAGATAGATAGATAGATAATGGTCTTTATTGAAGGCGGGATTAAGGCTCAGATAAATGCTGAAACGACTAATGGCATCATGATTGTAATCATAATCCGGAAATCGTGAAATAGTTATCTTACTTGGTTATTATGGCGCTGTTCACAAGAAAAACGTAACACAGCAATGGGCTGTAATGGTAATCCTTATTTCACTATTGAGATCCCGATTACAATTAAGATGCCGTCAATTGTATCTCGATGTTGTAATACTATACGTACTCATATTGGGTGGCAACGCGAGGTTCCAGAATCAATCCGATACAAATCCGTGTCTCAACCAACTTGTATACATTATTTAGTATCTACCAAATTAAACACATCCACATCATATAACTGAATAAAAAAAAAAACTTTGAAGTATTTTGCTATATTTTGTACTGCCATTTATTGGTATAACTCTTGAACTAGAATCATACGAACGTTTGCCTTTACGAAAGAAGAAAGTTTCAATAATAGTTTAAACATGTAATATTATGTTATATGGAATGTACATATTGACATACGAATATACTGTTATGTGTTACCTCATTACGTGGAACTTGATGAAATGTGCACGAACAAAATAAAGTATTGTGAACTTTTGATTTGTCTACCTATTCCTACCTCTTACATATCCTTTTTCATGGAAATAACATAAATATTTTCTATGAATTATAACGAAAGGTAAAACCTTAAATTATAAACGCATCCGAACTATCTAATTTGTTTTTGTTTTATGTATTATTAAATCTTGAAACATATTGATCAGTACAGGCCTCTAAACTATACTAGACATGAACTTTATCACAAGTAGTATATTTAGTACATTTATTTAAGTCTACCCTACGCAGTCATAATTACGTTATACTATAAACATTATCACTACCTTATACTATGTACATTTACTACATACTTTCTATTCACGAATAATACATTTACTTTCTCCATCAATTATCAATCAGCTAAATAGTATTGTTCGAGACATTTATAGCATAAACAGTGACGTCTGTAGAAATTTTATTAGGAAAAACCATAAGCCCGCGTTACTTACGTACTTAACTTACTTAACTAACGTAACTTAAATACCCAATCAGATGTTGGCGTAACATAATAAAGTTGTGTTGGGGTAAGTTGATAACAAAACAATCAGCTGTTGGCATAGGACTATAAAGTTATGCTGGGGCAAGATGATAACAAAACTATCAGGCAACCAAGAAGATGTGTTGACAAAGAAGATATATTTATTGCCCTTGATTTATAATGTCGGGTAATGTGCGTGTGTAGTAGAGCGCTGAAAGCGTTGAGTTAGTAATAAATAATAATAATAATAATAATAATAATAATAATAATAATAATAATAATAATAATAATAATAATAATAAAAATAATGATAATTAATAATTATTATAAAAATAATAATAATAGTAAAAATTATAATAATAACAATAATAATATTAATAATGTTCCAAGTGAAGTTTCAGTGTTTTCCTTCCTTGCATTCTTCAAGTGTTCTATAACATTCTCAGCCTAAATATTGGTTCAAGGAAAAGGAAACACTATAACGATCACGTGATTACTGCATGATCTGAGTTTAATGACTATAAAGATGTTTCTACTGACAACATATTGTGTCTCTGTAGCTGAGCACACTTGCTCCAGACATTGTGTTAGACTGTATAGTGATATCTGATTATTGGAAAAATTACGAGCACTGCATATTATGTTTTAGTCTTGAATATGCAGAAGTTTCAAATATATATTATTCTGTCTACATCATCTCTCCAACAGGTTTGATTGTCAGTTCATGAATCTGTAACAGAAAAATAAACTATTATACTAGTTAGGTTGACAGTCACAGGCATTTATATATTTAGAATGATCAAAACAGAGAGCTAAACATAATATAACTACAGTCATGTTTAGAATGTAGGGAATTAATTAAACAATGATTAAACCCTCTAACATGGACATTAACACTATTTGTTTTCCATTTAGATAACGGGTTGGAAACAATACCACAGCTACTAACAGAAAGTGACCACCAACCTCAGAAGGATATGAAATGGTCAATGACTTGACATGAATACAAAAGTATATTTTGGGAAAGAGTGTAACAAAATATTCATTACAGCATTAGATGACATAAAATATATCAATTTCAGATACTATCTAAAGAACATTCCCAAGTGTACATTTTGGGCGGCGTTGTAGAAGATACGAATAAGAAAAATACACATTCGTAAATGTGAATGGGTATTAAACCACCAAAAATTAATGTTTCTTTATTATATCATGAGAAAGCTTCCAAATAGTGAAAAAAGTTATTCTGATCCGGTCTGGTTTTGTATCAGCTAAAAAATGGATTTAAAAACATTCACAGTTTGTTATGGTTACGATTGTTATTTTATTTTTAATTGAATTATAGGCCTAATTCATTACCTAAGCAATAAAATAATGATCTTAAACATTTTTGAAAAAACTTTTTAAACCCATTGTGTAGCTGATACAAAACAAAAGGCAGGCTTAGTATCACTTTTTTAATATTTGGAAGCGTTCTCATGGTATAATAAAAAACATTCATTTTGCGTGGTTTTCATTGATCTTGCCTGCACATGTGGTGGAGCTCCCAACACATAGAGAAGTGCGTCGGCAATGTCCTTGGCTTCAAGGGTTGGAATCGTGTCAATCTCCTTGATAAACTCTGGGTTGCCAGTTGCAGCAAATATCTCAGTCTTCACGACCCCCGGACTGATGCTCTGCAAACACAGGTATTGTATAGTAACAACCTCCCGATACAACCTTAGAGATAATGATATCGTCATAGAAAAATGACTCGTGGATTACCTGCGAGCCTCATGGTTTCCAATACCGATCGCTGGTTGGTCACGTCACTCATCTAGGGTGAACCCACTGGTATGATCCGCTTACGTTTCCTCACCAAAGCAATCTGTCAGTCCGCAAACCAAACCCGACCAGAAGCAGGTTACTCTGGGGCGTTCGACAACTATGCCAGAGTAACCTGGTTTTCTGACCCGATCACCAAAAAAGTGACCTGCCTCGGGAGCAGGGTAAGTTAGGTTTGGGCAGAAAACACAAAATGTTATGATTTTGATGGTGGTGTTAAAGTGGCTGTGGATGATGCATGTGGATATTTGGGCGCAAAACCGTGTTTTTGAGTAGGCTATGAATGAATTGCGCGCAGAAAGTAAGTACATCAGGTATTACACAAAATTCAAAACAATTTGAAGATTAGGTTCTTTGGGTTTAGCTATGCAAGCGCACGGCATCCATTTGCAAACAAACCCTACTCCGAAACGCTTTCGTTTACTCGGGTTGAAAACTCTGACCCGGTGAAGTGAAGTCACGTGACATTACTGATCGGACGGGTTACTCTGGCGAGGTAAACGTAAGCGGCTATGGTTGTCCCAAAACTACCTTAAAAATGCTTTCGTCATAGGAAACGGGTTCGAAGCCAATCAGCGATCGGTACTTGCGCGGATGAGTCTCAGGCGGTTAATAATTACAAGTTACCTGATAATGTATATGTCTGTCTTGGGATACGTTTCCACTTTCCACACATAAAATAAAATTACAGAACTAACAAAAAATATGCCAATTATTTTTCGAATTTTAATATATATAGAAAAGTAGTCTGTCCCAAAAAGCTACTTTGCTTCTAAACATAACCTTGACTTGTACTTGATACTATTAGCCGAATGTCTTGGATTGATGTGTCAACTGTGAATGCTTCTTGGTTGTCTCGCCCATATACTCTCAGTATTGAATGCCAGTGAGCCAGTGATCCAACATGTGAGTGACACAAAACAACACAACAGTTCAGCTAGTAACTTATAGTACCGAGACTTACCGTCACTCTAATGTTACTCTTGAGCGCCACCAACTCTAGTCTGAGAGATTCAGTCAGAGCCGTGACGCCATACTTAGAGGCCGAGTACATTCCGATGCCAGGATAGCTAATGATCGAGTGGCCCGCTATGCTGAAACAAAAATCAGTTACATTGCAGCTGCAGTAAGGTACCTATCTTCTATCTTTAGATACATGTTAATTCAATGGACAACCAAGTTTTCATGCTGGGATGAGCTTTAAAAACTGTCTTCGGAGCCTGGAAAAGAATATACAGTATACACTATATGTGTTCACCTGTTGATGTGTATGATGTGCCCGTCGTCCACCCCTCGCGCCCTCATGGACTTGACAGCCTCGCGGGTGCAGATACTCAGGCCCAGGACATTCACACTGTGCTCACCTGTTGATGTGTATGATGTGCCCATCGTCCACCCCTCGCGCCCTCATGGACTTGACAGCCTCGCGGGTGCAGATACTCAGGCCCAGGACATTCACACTGTGCTCACCTGTTGATGTGTATGATGTGCCCGTCGTCCACCCCTCGCGCCCTCATGGACTTGACAGCCTCGCGGGTGCAGATACTCAGGCCCAGGACATTCACACTGTGCTCACCTGTTGATGTGTATGATGTGCCCATCGTCAAACCCTCGCGCCCTCATGGACTTGACAGCCTCGCGGGTGCAGATACTCAGGCCCAGGACATTCACACTGTGCTCACCTGTTGATGTGTATGATGTGCCCGTCGTCCACCCCTCGCGCCCTCATGGACTTGACAGCCTCGCGGGTGCAGATACTCAGGCCCAAGAGATTTGTCTCTATGATGTCCTTCCAACCTTGTGTTACCCCATCTGCAAAGGAAAAAACATTAAAAGATGTATTGTTGTTAGTTCAGTAATGTGTCGCGATCAGGCTAGAGCCAAAGTTGCCCCTACACAGATCCCTTCCTGACCATGGCAAGCAAGCCAGGTTGTGCCACCTCTGAACAAATCCTGAATGACGATGATAATTTATGACCCGACTGGATGTCTATCATGCGTTAGAGGCATATTAGAGGTCTAGGCCACCGACAACTAACTATTTCTCACCGGCAAGACTTCCGTTGCGTGAGACCCCCGCGTTGTTGACGAGCACGTCGACGCCCCCCAGGTTTTTAGCGACCCAGTCGAAGGCGGCCAAGATGTCGGCTTCCTTGCTGACGTCACACTTGACCGGGTACAGCTTACCAAGGCTGGACTGCAACTCATCCTCCAGTTCCTTAACACAACACATTTCAGATATTAAAATCTTGATGATTTGTGATAACATTTTTACATATTATATTCGTTTTTTGATTCCTGTTTCCTCCACAGTAGGCCTATATTTTGTACAATAGAAGAAGTAGCTCACCTCCACCCTGTCAACTCGGCGCGCCAGCCCCACGACTTTCATCCCCTTGATGACCAGCTCCTTGGCAATGGCTGCTCCGATCCCCGCACTCGCCCCCGTCACCATAGCAACCCGACCCGACCATCGCTCCATCTTGTCTTGTGGTCACAAACCTGAAGAATGACACAAGTATGTTTGGTCGTGTACCTCTCATCAACTCTCAAATTGATGGCTTTAAGCGATAGTAAGGTGAAAAACTAAAAAAACTACCATTTGTAAATGTCCGCCCTCAAATTTGGAAAACATGACTAATAGATGCCATAGTTTAAAAGCAGGTAGTTAAAAAATTAAAGAAAAACGAGATTTTTGGCTTGTTGCTACCAAGTAGCACCGAGTAACTTTTCTCGTGGTAATTCCCATATAAAAAAAATGTTGCCTCTGAATAGTAAAACCACCGCTATAATAGGACACTTATCAAAAATCGATCGCGAGGTTTAATGTGGATCATTTCTCTACCGATAACATGTTTCGTAGTACGAACGTGTACTTCTACAAAATGCCCTGCAATTAGTTGTTTTGTGACTTGATGTGTAGAAAAGTTGCAATCGGTTTTGAGCGGCACTGTCCGCAGCCGTCGAGTGTTTCGCGGAGCGCTGGCTGGTCTCGTATAACACAATGAGTGCTCTGTCTATTGGGAAGGTGCTAGCGAGGTCAGAACCGATACAGGTGTAGGTACTACGCTTCAGAAGAAAAATGCAGCAGAGCTGGCGAAGGGAATCTAGTAGAATAGAAAAATGTTTATTTTTTTTCTTGCATTGAAGCAAACTATATCAATTTTATTTTACATATAAATGAATTTCATGCACTTTTGACTCATTGGTGATTTTTTAGTTTTTCGCCTGACTATCCCTTTAAGTGTAAATCCAATTTTTTTTTTTGTATGAATACGTTTTGTAATTTGCTTATTTTATTCTTGACTCCTGAATGCAATTAACGACGCAACTGTGTTCTTGTTTCGTTTCTGACAAGTATCCAACAAAGATAAGTTCTATTTGTTATGATTTGTAAAGTGTACTTGTCCTTCAAAAGATAAGGCTTGTTTTTTTTAACCTTCTCAATTTTTGAGTGCATGACATCACAGTTGTTCTTTAATAACTTATTAGTCAGTTTTTTGTTAAAATAAAACTAGGCCACATTAAATTTCAAGACTTATGTAAATACGATAAGTGGATGATAAACTGAGTTAAAGAATCATTGAGCAGATGAAAATGTAATTGTTGTTAACTGTACAAGGTCTACGTGATTGCCACCTAGTGGCTAGTCGTATATATCCTACGAGCGCCTGCTGCTCGTGGCGAGTGGCGATCAAGTATTACATGGTATTACTTTACTACTAGTGTACTCTATGATTGCTAGTGTGTTCTAAAAGTCTACGATGCGTGGAAATATAGTTCAAATTTACATTGCATTAAGCCGCATTTACATCCATTTTACGCTCGTAAAATTAGCATACGCAAATTTCAAAACTTCGTCAAACTTATATGGTTGTCTACAACCAATCTCTGAAATTAACAAAATTTACTTCAATGAACAAATCAGAATATTTCTTGGGGAGAGAATTTGCTCTTCGCATGTGCCACTTAACCAACTTTTCAAATTAACAAAAAGTTGAATTTGATTGAACTTTCGCCTCAGCTTGGCTTGGCGTACGTAGCGTTAATTTGCTTAATTCCAATGTAGACGACACGATTTGACTTGTGTAGGCTCAACTACTACCGGTACTATGTAATAAGTAGATGGCATGAGGCTATAGATAAAATGTGTCGATTGTAGTAGTGTTTCTTGACCTGAAGAGTGCATTTGAAACAGTGAATATAAAAAGGCTGTATGAGAAGTTACAATATATGAATGGAGTGAAAGGGGCAGCACTTGAATGGATAAAAGATTTTTTCAGAAAGAAAACAACGAGTTAGGTGTGGGCAGACTTTTTCTGAACAGTGGGAGTGTGTTTATGCTGTGCCCTAGGGATCTATACTAGGACCGCTTTTATTTTCAATGTTTGTCAGTGTTGTAAATAAGTGTTGTAAACTCTGTTACGATATAGTGATATCTGTCAGTGGAAATGATATTGGTGAAATTGTTAGATTAATGAATGAAGAGATGGCAAGAATAACTAGATGGCTTAAAATAAATAGACTGAAACTAAACGTGGATAAATGTAAAGCGATGCTTCTGATAGGATGTTAGATAAATAAGATTAAGGAGAATGATATTAATATCTACGAAAATATGTATTTAAGTTGAAAATGTTATGATTGAAGTTGTTAAGAAGTACAAGTATTTAGGGATAGTTATAGATGACAAACTGGAGTTTAAACCACATGTTAATAACTTAGTTAAAAAAAATTGGTAAGAAGATTTGGTATCTCAGGAGGGAAGGAGGTAAACTCACAAGCTGGACAAAAAACGTGGTGTATAACAGCATTTTTAAGCCACACTTTGAATTTGGGGCAACTATATTATACCAGGTGTATACAAATGACATTGAGAGATTGCAGGTGCTTCAAAATAAGGCAATGAGATGTATAATCCAAGCCCTTATGACTCCATAGCAGTAGGCGGTGAAAATCTGTTGCAAATTGAATGCCGCCATTAATATGGCATTCACGCTATTTCATTTGAAATTATCTATTTAAAAGAAAGAAAACGTATTATGCTTAACACAAACTTAACACTTAAGATTTTTAACAGTATCTGGTCTAAATATACTATTTTATTGAAGCAGTTTCAATTATTAAAAACACCGATTATGAAAATACGAATGTTGATCCACGTAGTCTCTGGATTACAAAAACCATGATAATTCCATATAATTGGCAGCCTTCAATATGCAATAACGACCGCACCGCCAGTGCGTCATCTAGACCTACTAGTACTATTCTAACATTCCAACATCTTTGGTATAATCAGATGTGGAAGAGAAACGCCTATAAGAGTGATGTTGGATGCGTTAGGATGGATGTCAGTAAAAGAGGGGATATTGTTATTAGTATTGGTGTTCATATATAAAGTGAAAAGTGGGATGATGCCGAACTATCTGGTGCACAAGGTAACTGACGTTAATACCAGGGGTGCTGAAGCAGGAAATTCATATAGGAATAAGTGTAAAAGCAGGAAGTGGCAATGATCTATTTTTAATGCAGTGCAGGGTTAAAAGAGTATGACAGCTTACCAATGGATATTAAACAAATAAAAAGTATGGTCTTGTTCAGAAATAAATGCAAAAGTTCGATCCTCAAAAATAGGACGTTTTTGTTTTTGGTGTACTCATTGTGTGGATTCAACCAGGATAATATGATTAATTAGAAATAATTGTAATTGTTGTAAAACAAAATGGCTAACTGAGCCAGTTAATTAATATACATAGACATACATACTTGTTGGCGTACGCCACGTACGCCACGTACCTTTCCTACATATCTGTGGATGATAACATGACAGCTCGAGTTCTTATACAAGATGTAAAGAACAGTGGGAGAGAACACCGAGAAACACCGAGAGGGAATCGTTCCCAAGCACCCAACAATAGCTACGGAGAAAATATTTCTTTGTTTGTTTATAGCACAGTTTTCATTGTTTACCAATGAACAACAAAGCAACGTTATATTACTGGTGGTTTTTCACGCAATGCGTTCGACACAAAATACCATAATCATTTTATAAAATAAACTCCAAGTAGTTTCAATTAAGTGGCAACAATCATTTTCTAGCCATGACAATGATATCTCATATTACAGGTGGTTCAACGAAAAGAATGCAATATATTTTAAATGTAAATGTCCTGGGCCTGACTATCTGCACCCGTGAGGCTGTCAAGTACATGAGGGCGCGAGGGGTGAACGACGGGCACATCATACACATCAACAGGTGAGCACAGTGTGAATGCCCTGGGCCTGAGTATCTGCACCCGCGAGGCTGTCAAGTCCATGAGGGCGCGAGGGGTGGACGACGGGCACATCATACACATCAACAGGTGAGCACAGTGTGAATGTCCTGGGCCTGAGTATCTGCACCCGCGAGGCTGTCAAGTCCATGAGGGCGCGAGGGGTGGACGACGGGCACATCATACACATCAACAGGTGAGCACAGTGTGAATGTCCTGGGCCTGAGTATCTGCACCCGCGAGGCTGTCAAGTCCATGAGGGCGCGAGGGGTGGACGACGGGCACATCATACACATCAACAGGTGAGCACAGTGTGAATGTCCTGGGCCTGAGTATCTGCACCCGTGAGGCTGTCAAGTCCATGAAGGCGCGAGGGGTGGACGACGGGCACATCATACACATCAACAGGTGAGCACAGTGTGAATGTCCTGGGCCTGAGTATCTGCACCCGCGAGGCTGTCAAGTCCATGAAGGCGCGAGGGGTGGACGACGGGCACATCATACACATCAACAGGTGAGCACAGTGTGAATGTCCTGGGCCTGAGTATCTGCACCCGTGAGGCTGTCAAGTCCATGAAGGCGCGAGGGGTGGACGACGGGCACATCATACACATCAACAGGTGAGCACAGTGTGAATGTCCTGGGCCTGAGTATCTGCACCCGCGAGGCTGTCAAGTCCATGAGGGCGCGAGGGGTGGACGACAGGCACATCATACACATCAACAGGTGAGCACAGTGTGAATGTCCTGGGCCTGAGGATCTGCACCCACACAAAATAATCATTCAAGAACTGAGAATAAAATATTTTATTTTAAAATTCAGATTTAAATTTGTTCTTACAAATTTTTAAGTATTATTTTTATAATATTGCATATCCAAGTTGATCAAAATTTCTTGTTTGATTTTATATCACAGAACACAATAACAAGCACTTACTACAGGTGAATGACGTGTTTTTCTTTGTTTTCTTTTTTCTTTGGGTAAGCGTCCACGGGGAAATTAGTTGGATGTGAAATTAGTGGAGTTTAACAGTTTGTGTAATTAGTTCAAATTCAGATGGCTGGTTTGTAATTCATGTTTAAGGTGCATTAGTTGACTATCAAACCAGTCGGAGAGACAAGCATACGCAGAACAACTGTGCTTGCATTTGCACAGACAACATATTATACATTTTACAACATTACTTAACAGTTACAATATAACAAAACATTATCTGTGCATTATTTCTGTTCACATTGACATTGCAATTAAAACAATAACTCACCGCATTGAACTAAATAATGACATCATACGATCTAGTCCACTAACTCCTTTGTCTTCCATAATATGAATTCTTCTCAATGATCTATATAATATATAACATTCCCAGCGTATGGATTGATTTAAGAAAATGGTATTGACGACTGTGTATGCGTAATACGTTGTTATTGTTTTTAAGTATTGTTTCAGTGTTTTCCTTCCATGCATTCTTCTAAGTGATCTATATAACATTCCCAGCGTAGCAATTGACTCAAGGAAAAGGAAAAAGAAACACTAACGATCACCTGTCCACTACATGGTTTGAGTTTATTGATTGAAAAGATTAAACTGACAACATATTGTATCACTGTAGCTAAGCACACTTGCTACAGACATTGTGTTATAGACTGTAGTGATATCTGAGCACTGCATA
Source organism: Isoperla grammatica (assembly GCA_945910005.1). NCBI lineage: Eukaryota > Metazoa > Arthropoda > Insecta > Plecoptera > Perlodidae > Isoperla > Isoperla grammatica. Next base: position 34,561,234 of record OX246741.1, read on the forward strand.
TTATGTTAGTCTTGAATATACAGGAGTTTGAAACATATATATTAACTTCTATGGTTACATCGCCTCTCCAACAGGTTTGATTGTAAGTTCATGAATCTGTAACAGAAAAATAAATTATTATACTAGCTGGGTTGACATAGTGACAGGCATTTATATATTTAGAATGTTCAAAACGGTGACCGGAGAACTGGCCCCTGGAGAACTGGCCCCCCTATAATTAAAACCGCGAGCGGAGAAGTGGCCCCCTACCCCCGGAGAAGTGGCCTCCTTGCCTAAATAATGACGAAAGTTTACTAGATGGTCTTTATTACGAAAATTGAGCGCGTCATTTAAATCTAATACTGAGCATTGTTTATTTATTTATTCACAACAGTGTAATGACCTATTATTTTTCTTATCTCACGCAAAACTTTTACAATATCGAAATGTCGAGTTGTCGCTTGTATCGAACAGGGAGCCTGAGTGTCATTTGAAAATATTTCTTCCCGCAAATAAGTAGAAGACCATTTCCCAGCTTCCTAATATATTTGCAGCTTTTGGATTTGTCACTGAAAAATCAAATGTTGAAAAAATATTTCTTTAGACTGCGGCAATGTCTTCTAAGTATTTCCTTCCATGTCTTCCAGTCCAGCAGCCAGCAGCCAGTGGGGGGTGCGGGGTAGGGGTGCCCAAAGGATTAATTGTGTTGAATTTTTTACTGTTTTTATTTTATCACGGCCAAATCGTTGAATGAAATCTATTTAAGGCCTTTGATTCGTGTAAGGAATAAAAAATATAGTTTTATCCACATTTTCATTTTCTTGTATGCCCTGGAAATAATTTTGTTTTTACTTTTTCAAAAAAGAAGTCAAACTGGACCGAAATTGCTCGTTTGATCCCCCGCATCCACCACTGGCCAACTGGCAAAAAGGTGTATGTCCACTCCAAAATAACCAGCCTATCATAAAATATGGGACTCCACTTCTCCGCATGGTGGTGGTGGGAGGGGGGTTGGGGGTGTTCTTTTCCTATCTGGGAGCTGGTCTATGAGCAAAAAGCAATTTTCAAACTTCATATTTTATTAAGTTCTTTTTTTTCCACATAGATACTAGAGCATGGTACTAATCTAAAATGGCCTGAAAACTGTGACACATATACGCTCAAACACTAAAAAATGTGCATATCTGCATATTTTGATCGAACCACTTGCCCAAATTACAAAACCAAATATAGCAGATTTACACAAAAGGTAATTGCGTACGTCAATATTTTTTTTGGGTCAAAATTCACGGGTCAAACGGGTCAAAAGTCACGGGACGATTGCACCCAAGGACAGCAACAGAATCAACAGGGCTGATTCGGAACAACCTTATGAATGTATTATGTGCCTCGGTGCTAGGACGACTCCAAAGTCACTGTTTACAAATTCCTAAGCCAACAACTGATAGACGCTACAGCTACCTATTTACAGTAAGTATTTTCCTGTCGCTACTTTTTAAAAAGTGCGCGTAAACGGGAGTTTACGATTATATAGACCATTCTGAAAATATTGGGCAGCAACAACAGAATATCAAGAGGAGGCCACTTCTCCGGGGGGGAGGGGCCACTTCTCCGGGGGTAGGGGGCCACTTCTCCGCTCGCGGTTTTAATTATAGGGGGGCCAGTTCTCCAGGGGCCAGTTCTCCGTGAATCGTTCAAAACAGAGAGCTAAACATAATATAACTCCAGTCATGTTTATAATGTAGGGAATTAATTAACCAATGTTAAATAAACCCCCTAAAACGCACATTATTATTATTATTATTATTTGTTTTCCATTTAAATAACGGGTTGCAAAAAATACCACAGCTACTAACAGAAAGTGGCTGCCAACCTTACAATGATATGAAATGGGCTATGATTTGACATGAATACAAAAGTATATTTTTAAGAAAATGTAACAAAATATTATTAACATCAATTTGATGACATAAAATATATCAATTTCAGATACCATCTAATTCTAAAGGACATTCCCAAATTTATATTTCGTGTGGCGTTTTAAAAGATATGAATAAGAACGGTACATATTTGGTTTAATTCTTTATGAACATTTCAATGGTCTTGCCTGCACATGTGGTGGAGCTCCCAACACATAGAGAAGTGCGTCGGCAATGTCCTTGGCTTCAAGGTGTGGAATAGTGTCAATCTCCTTGATAAACTCTGGGTTGCCAGATGCAGCAAATATCTCAGTCTTCACGACCCCCGGGCTGATGCTCTGCAAACACAGGTATTGTATAGTAACAACCTCTCGATACAACCTTACAGATAATGATATTGTCATAGACGAATGTCTCATCGTGGATTACCTGCTAGCAATATGGTTTCCAATACCGATCGCTGATTGGTCACGTCAATCATCTAGGATGAACCCACTGGTATAGTGGACCCAAGATTACTTTACACCTGCTTTCGTCACATCCGGGGCAGTCGTAGCCAACCGGCGAACCGCCCGAGACACCAGCGCCAATACCGATCGTTGATTGGCTACGAACCAGTCGCCTGTGACGAAAGCATGTGTAAAGAAGTCTTGGGGCAACTATATGGTGGTCTCAAGACTAAACTTTACACATGCTTTCGTCACAGGTGACGGGTTCGTAGCAAATCAGCGATCGGTACTTGCGCGGGTGAGTCTCAGGCGGTTTGCTGGTTGGCTATGAGTGCCTCGCCTGTGACGAAAGCACGTGTAAGGTAATCTTGGGCCAAATTTATGGTTCTTTCGGAACAAAAACAACCCTGTCATGCTGAACGAACGGTGCTCTTTCAACATTCAACTCTTACAAAAATGAAGGTCCCAAATTGAAATTAATCTAGAAGTGAACGTGGCTCAAACATATATAATGTAAGAAATTTGATTGAGGCTTATATGGAGATATTTATGAGACGTTTGTTGGACAAAATGCATATATAACCGATTCGCTAGCAACCACCAGCATTCCTCTGCTCATTAGCATAACTCAACATACCTAAATACAGATCGGATAATTTATATCTGCCTTGGGATATGTATCCACACTAAAAAAAAATTTACAGAAAAACAAAAAACAAAAGTAAGCCCATTATGTTTCGCCTATTTTTGTTTTAATTATGTAAAAAAGTAGTGGTCCAAAAAATGAACTTTGCTTCTTAATATTAATTAAAGTAGTTTCCTTTATTAGTTGAACGATTTTGAATGATGTGTCAACTGTGAATGCTTCTTGGTTTCTTATCTCGCGCCCATGCCCAAATGATTGTCAGTTTAGTAAATATCCTGGAGAGTCTGTCAACTAATATGTGAATGAAAGAATACAACAGTTCAGCTAGTAACTTATAGTACCGAGACTTACCGTCACTCTAACGTTACTCTTGAGCGCCACCAACTCTAGTCTGAGAGATTCAGTCAGAGCCGTGACGCCATACTTAGAGGCCGAGTACATTCCGATGCCAGGATAGCTAATGATCGAGTGGCCCGCTATACTGAAACAAATATCAGTTACATTGCAGCTGTAGTAATTTATCTAACGTATATCTTTAGATACATGTTAATTTGATGGACAATGCAAGTTTTCATGCTGGGATGAGCTTTAAAAATCGTCTTCGGAGACTGGAAAACAACATACACTGCATGGGCTCACCTGTTGATGTGTATGATGTGCCCATCGTCCACCCCTCGCGCCCTCATGGACTTGACAGCCTCGCGGGTGCAGATACTCAGGCCCAGGACATTCACACTGTGCTCACCTGTTGATGTGTATGATGTGCCCGTCGTCCACCCCTCGCGCCCTCATGGACTTGACAGCCTCGCGGGTGCAGATACTCAGGCCCAGGACATTCACACTGTGCTCACCTGTTGATGTGTATGATGTGCCCGTCGTCCACCCCTCGCGCCCTCATGGACTTGACAGCCTCGCGGGTGCAGATACTCAGGCCCAGGACATTCACACTGTGCTCACCTGTTGATGTGTATGATGTACCCGTCGTTCACCCCTCGCGCCCTCATGGACTTGACAGCCTCGCGGGTGCAGATACTCAGACCCAGGACATTCACACTGTGCTCACCTGTTGATGTGTATGATGTGCCCGTCGTCCACCCCTCGCGCCCTCATGGACTTGACAGCCTCGCGGGTGCAGATACTCAGGCCCAGGACATTCACACTGTGCTCACCTGTTGATGTGTATGATGTGCCCGTCGTCCACCCCTCGCGCTCTCATGGACTTGACAGCCTCGCGGGTGAAGATACTCAGGCCCAGGACATTCACACTGTGCTCACCTGTTGATGTGTATGATGTGCCCGTCGTCCACCCCTCGCGCCCTCATGGACTTGACAGCCTCACGGGTGCAGATACTTAGGCCCAGGACATTCACACTGTGCTCACCTGTTGATGTGTATGATGTGCCCGTCGTCCACCCCTCGTGCCCTCATGGACTTGACAGCCTCGCGGGTGCAGATACTCAGGCCCATGACATTTGTCTCTATGATGTCCTTCCAACTTTGTGTAACCCCATCTGCAAAGAAAAACACATTAAAATATGTATTGTTGTTAGTTCAGTCATGTGTCGCGATCAGGTTTGATAGCCAAACTTGCCTCTATACAGATCCCTTCCTGACCATGGCATGTAAGCCAAGTTGTGCCTCCTTTGAATAAATCCTGAATGACGATGATATTGTGTGACTCTGGATGTCTATCATGCGTTAGAGGCATATTAGAGGTCTAGGCCACCGACAATTAACTGTTTCTCACCGGTAAGACCTCCGTTGATGCGTGAGACCCCCGCGTTGTTGACGAGCACGTCGACGCCCCCCAGGTTCTTAGCGACCCAGTCGAAGGCGGCCAAGATGTCAGCCTCCTTGGTGACGTCACACTTGACCGGGTACAGCTGACCGGGGGCGGACTGCAACTCTGTCTTCAGTTCCTTCACACAAAACATTGCAGATATTAAAATCTTAAAGATTTGTGATAACATCTTTACAAATTTCATGTTTTTTAAAATTCCTTTTTCCTCAACAGTATATTTTGTACAATAGAAGAAGAAACTCACCACCCTGTCAACTCGGCGCCCCAGCCCCACGACTTTCATCCCCTTGAGGACCAGATAGAAGAACTAACTCACCTCCACCCTGTCAACTCAGCGCGCCAGCCCCACGACTTTCATCCCCTTGAGAACCAGATAGAAGAACTAACTCACCTCCACCCTGTCAACTCGGCGCACAGCCCCACGACTTTCATCCCCTTGAGAACCAGATAGAAGAACTAACTCACCTCCACCCTGTCAACTCGGCGCGCCAGCCCCACGACTTTCATCCCCTTGAGGACCAGCTCCTTGGCAATGGCTGCTCCGATCCCCGCGCTAGCCCCCGTCACCACAGCAACCCGACCCGACCATCGCTCCATCTTGTCTTGTAGTCACAAATGTGAGGAATGCTACAAGTATATTTGGTCGTGTGCGTCTCGTTAACTCTCAAATTTACGTCAAGTGTAAATCCAATTATTTTCTCTTATGAATACGTTTTGTAATTTGCTTATTTCTATTCTTGACTCCTGAATGCAATTCACGACGCAGCTGTGTGATCTTGTTTCGCTTCTGACAAGATTTCAACAAAGATAAGTGCTATGATTATGATGTGTTGGCTAATATATACTTGTCCTTCAAAAGATAAAGCGTGGTTTTTTTAACCTTCTAAATTTTTTGTGCATGACATCACAATTGTTCTTTAATAACTTACAAGTCTTTTAAATGTTAAAATAAAACTAGGCCACATTAAAATTCAAGACTTAAGTAAATACGATAAGTGGGTGATAACCTTAGTTAATGAATCATTGAGCAGATGAAAATGTAATTGTTTTTAAATGAACAAGGTCTACGTGATTGCCACCTAGCGGCTAGTCGTATAACTCCTACGAGCGCCTGCTGCTCGCGGCGAGTGGCTATCAAGGACACCTTGTAATTGTATTACTACTAGTGTACTCTATGATGTGCTAGTGTGTACTAAAAGTCTACGATGCGTGGAAGAATTGTACGAATTTGCATTCCTTTACGTTGAAAATAGCGTACGTGAACTTGGTACTCGACGCGGCTGCGGTTTCGTTTCTATGTGTGAAGAAGAAGACGAAGAAGATGAAGAAGGGAATATGTCACGCGGAGCAATTTCTTGTATAATGCAATTATCATCATTTACAGAAAATTTGTAGATAATAGTAATTGTTATAATATTTCCTTGAGCAGAGAAGGTCTACAGGTTCAATTAATAGTTTTTCATCGATGCATTACCACACGTGAGAAACTGAACATTTTAGCAACGTGAACAGATACAGTGAATACAGCCTCATCCTTGTAACAACATTAACTTTTCACTCAATCATTGTTAAACTGTCCTTTCTTTCTCCTCCGGATTCTATTTAACTTGGTTGTAGTCTATGCCGAAGTGAACAAAATTACTTGAGCGCAATTTTATGACGTGGCAACATCTGATTTAACAGATTAAATATGAATGATTTTAAATAAGTACTCGACAAGCTAAGCAGACAGTAATTCAGGGATGGCGGACCTTTTTGAGTTTGATGTGCCATTACTTACAAACTATTGAATACACTCTGTTCAGACCACAGATAACGGACTGTATCCAGACCACAGACAACGGACTGTGTCCAGTTCACGGATAATGGACTGTGTCCAGACCACAGATAACGGACTGTGTCCAGACCACAGATAACGGACTGTGTCCAGACCACAGACAACGGACTGTGTCCAGTTCACGGATAATGGACTGTGTCCAGACCACAGATAACGGACTGTGTCCAGTTCACGGATAATGGACTGTGTCCAGACCACAGATAACGGACTGTGTCCAGACCACAGATAACGGACTGTGTCCAGACCACAGATAACGGTCTGTGTCCAGACCACAGACAACGGACTGTGTCCAGACCACAGACAACGGACTGTGTCCAGACCACAGACAACGGACTGTGTCCAGACGTACCAAATTCTCAAAATAGATCCAATAACATTTTAATAAACATTTCATTATAGCACTTTGATTACTAATTATAATCGTTTGCGAGAAACAAATTGCCACTTTAATAGTTGTATTGTTTGGGGGGGGGGGGGGGGAGGGGGGATTCTTACGTAATTTTTGCACCCAACATTCTCTAAAGGGCTGGTTGATGACTTGGAAGTGTGGTCAATTCAATCCTGATACAATATGTAGACATTTCTGCGTGCCCGCCAGAAATTCTTCGCGTGCCACTTCTGCCACGCGTGCCATTGGTTCGCCATCCTTGCTGTAATTAATTATTACTTATAAGGTGACGCTATAGGAGTAGGAGTAGGCTACAAGTTGGGTTTAAATTTATAAATTAACATAATGTGGACTATTGCATCTTACAAATGGTTTTATTTAACATTTATTTGGTTCTTAAAATTAATGCAAAGTGACAATATTAAATCGATGTTTGGGAAATGAAGAATGAATAGCTGATAATATAAATAAGAGTGTGCTGGTGCTGGTGCAACAATATAAAGGTAAGTTAATTGCATGGCTACTAATGTCCAAATTGATGTTTACTTCAATATTATTTTCTTATTTGTAATATTATACCTACTGTCTAAGCTTACAGCACTGACAACCATGCTTACAGCATTCTACAAAACTATTCACTTATGAGAATTCGTGATTTTCAAGAAAGAAACAAATTCTATGTTCTTTTTCATTTTGACTACTGCACAAAATCAATTATTAATAGTCTGGCTAATAAAAGTTATTTTGTTAGGGCCGGTCTTACAATCTCCTAATAAGAAAGTTATTTGTAGCAATTAAGCTATTTGTAGGATTTTAAGGGATTTGATTGGTCGTTGCCATGGAGAAAGGTATTCGACGAACAAGTGGTTATTGGGACATTGTAAGACTGGACCTTGGTGTGTTTTCTTTTTAAAGCAGTGCCTATATTTCGCTAGCTTAAGTAATGTCGACGTTGTGATCCTGCCAGTTGATCAGTGGATGCAAAGAGGAGTCGTCCTCTAAATCTGTTCACCGACTGGCTTAATAGTCAGCTCATGGATCTGCAACAAACAAGTTATCCGATTAGCGGTCTTGGCAGGAAAAGTAACCATTACTTGTATCTGAGGGAGTGTAGGTAAACACATTTATGTTAAAGAGTGCGAACTACGCTCAGTTTTGCAATTTATGTATGTAGTATTTATTCCCGTAGCAAATTTTATTGCGCATTCCAGTCTATGGTGGGATGTTAGAATTTAGAAATTACTTGCAATTCTGAGCTCATGCTTCAACAAATTGAAGAGAACGTTGGAACGACTGCGATGAGAGAACAGTAGGCCCCTATAAGCCTCTTTGGTATTCATAACGCATGAATTATTTAATGCATAGAACACACTTCCATGGCATTTTATTTCTTCCTTAGTACAAACATTGATTCAAATAACCCCATCCAGGTTGTTTGGTATAAAGGTTACAGCCTCATTTGGGCATTCGATGATGTATCTTTGTAAGTATTATTTTTCGGACATTTGAGGATTCGGCAATAAGAATATTCGAACAATAGAATATTCGGACATTTGATCACATGAACTTCTGGACCTTCAAACAGTTGTTGAGCTCCGAAAGAAGCAAGGAGTGCCTCACCTGCACATGTGGAGGGGTGCCCAGCACATAGACCACGGCGTTCGCAATATCCTCAGACTCGAGGTGAGGCGTAACCTTGATGACGTCATCATTCCACATGTCGTAGTTGCCCACGTTGAAGATCTCCGTCTTGACCAGGCCCGGACTCACGCTCTGGAACAATTCCATCAGAGAATTACCGAGACTGCACCGGAAGTCGACGGCTCAGTTTCGGACACCGGTAATACTGACTGAAGGTTTCCCGGGTATTTTGGAGTCGAAAGGCATTGCTAGGATTGTGCTCTACAAACAAGCATTATTCCTTCCACGTCTGGATACAACCCTTCCTAATACATCTAATTAGTCAACGGAAGGGGGGCACGCCGAGTAAAGCTTCTAGTGTGAACCATATATCAGGGATATTCCTACGTTAATTTACATTATAATTGATACATTGTTTCGGTTGACTTTTGGAGCATTTGGCATCGCACTATCATGTCACTACAAATTCCTATGTCATCTATAGGCGTCATGACAGGACTACTAGCCGACTACATTACGAGAGGTAGGCCTACAAAGCACTATAGACGGACAACCGCAGCCGTTCGGTTTATACCAAGATACACACTCAACGTTTACACGTTGACACAACGAGGCGTGACTGACTCACCGTGACTCTGATATGACTCTTCAGCGCGTTTAGCTCCAGCCTGAGGGCCTCAGTCAGAGCCGTGACTGCATGCTTGCTGGCGGTGTACATACCGACACTGGGGTTGTTCACTTATATTGCACTTGTGGGGCTTGCCCCGTTGTCAATAAAGACCAAATAAGATACAACGAGGGTAATCGTGACTGACTCACCGTGACTCTGATATGACTCTTCAGCGCGTTTAGCTCCAGTCTGAGGGCCTCAGTCAGAGCCGTGACTGCATGCTTGCTGGCGGTGTACATACCGACACTGGGGTTGTTCACTTATATTGCACTTGTGGGGCTTGCCCCGTTGTCAATAAAGACCAAATAAGATACAACGAGGGTAATCGTGACTGACTCACCGTGACTCTGATATGACTCTTCAGCGCGTTTAGCTCCAGCCTGAGGGACTCAGTCAGAGCCGTGACTGCATGCTGCTGGCGGTGTACGTACCGATACTGGGGTGTTCACTAAGATACAACGAGGGTAATCGTGACTGACTCACCGTGACTCTGATATGACTCTTCAGCGCGTTTAGCTCCAGCCTGAGGGACTCAGTCAGAGCCGTGACTGCATGCTGCTGGCGGTGTACATGCCGATACTGGGGTGTTCACTAAGATACAACGAGGGTAATCGTGACTGACTCACCGTGACTCTGATATGACTCTTCAGCGCGTTTAGCTCCAGCCTGAGGGACTCAGTCAGAGCCGTGACTGCATGCTTGCTGGCGGTGTACATGCTGACAAAGGGGTGTTCACTAAGATACAACGAGGGTAATCGTGACTGACTCACCGTGACTCTGATATGACTCTTCAGCGCGTTCAGCTCCAGTCTGAGGGACTCAGTCAGAGCCGTGACTGCATGCTTGCTGGCGGTGTACATGCCGATACTGGGGAAGTCGTTAACTTTGTGACCAGCGACGCTGGAACACAAGACAAGTCTTAGTTATACAAATCGAACCGCCACCGGGCATTGGCACTAGTGTCACACGTGCCTACCGCTTCGTAAAGTCAACATACGCTAGGCAGCTAATAGCAGAATATAAAGGGCATGCCCGATTCACTTGATCTATCTGTCGTCATCCACGCTCTTGCGCTCTGCTATTAGCAAACTAGATTATGTTGAGTGGTACGCAGACAACCGCAGCCGTTGGGTCTTTGTCTTACAAAACCCACTCAACAATCAACATGCAGGTACTCAGGCCCCAAACATTCACACTGTGTTCACCTGTTGATGTGTATGATGTGCCCGTCGTCCACCCCTCGCGCCCTCATGGATTTGACAGCCTCACGGGTGCAGATACTCAGGCCCAGGACATTCACACTGTGCTCACCTGTTGATGTGTATGATGTGCCCGTCGTCCACCCCTCGCGCCCTCATGGACTTGACAGCCTCGCGGGTGCAGATACTCAGGCCCAGGACATTCACACTGTGCTCACCTGTTGATGTGTATGATGTGCCCGTCGTCCACCCCTCGCGCCCTCATGGACTTGACAGCCTCGCGGGTGCAGATACTCAGGCCCAGGACATTCACACTGTGCTCACCTGTTGATGTGTATGATGTGCCCGTCGTCCACCCCTCGCGCCCTCATGGACTTGACAGCCTCGCGGGTGCAGATACTCAGACCCAGGACATTTACACTGTGCTCACCTGTTGATGTGTATGATGTGCCCGTCGTCCACCCCTCGCGCCCTCATGGACTTGACAGCCTCGCGGGTGCAGATACTCAGGCCCAGGACATTCACACTGTGCTCACCTGTTGATGTGTATGATGTGCCCGTCGTCCACCCCTCGCGCCCTCATGGACTTGACAGCCTCGCGGGTGCAGATACTCAGACCCAGGACATTCACACTGTGCTCACCTGTTGATGTGTATGATGTGCCCGTCGTCCACCCCTCGCGCCCTCATGGACTTGACAGCCTCGCGGGTGAAGATACTCAGGCCCAGGACATTCACACTGTGCTCACCTGTTGATGTGTATGATGTGCCCGTCGTCCACCCCTCGCGCCCTCATGGACTTGACAGCCTCGCGGGTGCAGATACTCAGACCCAGGACATTCACACTGTGCTCACCTGTTGATGTGTATGATGTGCCCGTCGTCCACCCCTCGCGCCCTCATGGACTTGACAGCCTCGCGGGTGCAGATACTCAGGCCCAGGACATTCACACTGTGCTCACCTGTTGATGTGTATGATGTGCCCGTCGTCCACCCCTCGCGCCCTCATGGACTTGACAGCCTCGCGGGTGAAGATACTCAGGCCCAGGACATTCACACTGTGCTCACCTGTTGATGTGTATGATGTGCCCGTCGTCCACCCCTCGCGCCCTCATGGACTTGACAGCCTCGCGGGTGAAGATACTCAGGCCCAAGACATTCACACTGTGCTCACCTGTTGATGTGTATGATGTGCCCGTCGTCCACCCCTCGCGCCCTCATGGATTTGACAGCCTCACGGGTGCAGATACTCAGGCCCAGGACATTCACACTGTGCTCACCTGTTGATGTGTATGATGTGCCCGTCGTCCACCCCTCGCGCCCTCATGGACTTGACAGCCTCGCGGGTGCAGATACTCAGGCCCAGGACATTCACACTGTGCTCACCTGTTGATGTGTATGATGTGCCCGTCGTCCCTCCCTCGCGCCCTCATGGACTTGACAGCCTCGCGGGTGAAGATACTCAGGCCCAGGACATTCACACTGTGCTCACCTGTTGATGTGTATGATGTGCCCGTCGTCCACCCCTCACGCCCTCATGGACTTGACAGCCTCGCGGGTGCAGATACTCAGGCCCAGGACATTCACACTGTGCTCACCTGTTGATGTGTATGATGTGCCCGTCGTCCACCCCTCGCGCCCTCATGGACTTGACAGCCTCACGGGTGCAGATACTCAGGCCCAGGACATTCACACTGTGCTCACCTGTTGATGTGTATGATGTGCCCGCCGTCCACCCCTTGCGCCCTCATGGACAATTGACAGCCTCGCGGGTGAAGATACTCAGGCCCAGGACATTCACACTGTGCTCACCTGTTGATGTGTATGATGTGCCCGTCGTCCACCCCTCGCGCCCTCATGGACTTGACAGCCTCGCGGGTGCAGATACTCAGGCCCAGGACATTCACACTGTACTCACCTGTTGATGTGTATGATGTGCCCGTCGTCCACCCCTCGCGCCCTCATGGACTTGACAGCCTCGCGGGTACAGATACTCAGGCCCAGGACATTTGTTTCTATTATATCCCTCCATCGTTGACTGGGACCAGCTGAAATATTCATCGGTTTATGTATTATTATTAAACATTTGGAGGTAAACATAACAGAGACACCAATTTATGTCAACCACCAATTGTATGAGTGGCAATCTAGGCCCCAGGGGGTTTTTCGTATGTCGTCAATGATTTGGAAAAGTGTTTGTTGGGGGGGCTCGTAATATTGACACTGTTTGTGACGGGGTGTGGCGAGTGGACACTTAAATGAGGGGTTACATTTGGTGAATATATAACAATTTACAAGAGGGAGTTCAGTTTTTATTTAATGATTCATATCATGGACAGCCCATATGGTTAAGATAGTAATATGTTTGATTGACATTTGAACTAAATAAAATGATATTGACGGCGATTGATACAATTATTAAGTGATATGTTCCCAAAGACAGTGTTTCTCGACAACTCACAGGCAAGCTCTGAGCCCGACCTCGCGACGCCGGCGTTGTTGATGAGGACGTCGACGCCCCCCAAGTTGACCTCCACCCACTGAAAGGCGGCCATGATGTCCTCCTCCTTCATGAGATCACACTGGAGGGCATCCAACTGGCCGGGGGCGGACTTGAGCTCCTGCTTCAGCGCCTGGAGGTCAAAGGCCAACGCTTGTATCTACTATATAGCTATTACTTTACGAGGAAAACAATGTGTAATCAGTTAAAGTAAAATAAAGTTTTATTAGCCTGTTGATAAGTACTGGACACAACATCCTGCTAGTGGTTTCGATGTTTTGATATTGGTATTGTTTATGCGCTCTTAAAATTTACTAGTGAACAAATAGGACATTTTTGTTTAAACGGATATTAAGAATTCCTTGTCTTCTTAAATTAGGGAAATGGAATGAGATTGTCTTTTAGAGTGGGGGGGATGAGGCTAGTCTCATTCTTAATCACTCGCCCCCCCCCCCCCTCGTCACACCTCCACAAACCCTTGAGGACCAGATAGAAGAACTAACTCACCTCCACCCTGTCAACTCGGCGCGCCAGCCCCACGACTTTCATCCCCTTGACGACCAGCTCCTTGGCAATGGCTGCTCCGATTCCCGCGCTCGCCCCCGTCACCATAGCAACCCTACCCGACCATCGCTCCATGCTGTATAAGTTTTATATAAATAATTACAGAAAGTGTTAACAGAACTATTTCCGGCTTTGACTTGTATCCTCTTTACGTTTTAGAACGATCTCACAAACTGTGATAGTTTTCCCTAGTCCGCCTCTTCCGCGCGGAGAATGTGTTTCTGACTCCAACAAGTCCGTTCCTCTTCACACAAGTGACGTGCTCGCTCCAACAGCCTGGGATTGCGCAGTCAATACCACGAGAACTACAACGGCCTTCACGTCGGGAGTGCAATTTTAAACAACTTCTCTTGATAAAGACACTTTTCTTACACTTAGCGATAGAATTAACGTAATACCTTATTCATCTATCGGCTTTCATCTTTTGAAAAACATCTCTTAGAACAATGGTGGCCGTATTTGGTGTTTTGTAATCGGGTTATAACAACCATCATGAAACAATGACTTGACTCATTTCCTGTGCTTGGTACTGGTAGGCCTATGCCATGGCGACACCTCGAATAAAAATATGCACCTGCATGCATTGCTTTACGTGTTACTAATATGTTCGTTTGTTTTAAATGCGTCGTGTAGTGTAACGCGTATAAGTCAGTGTAGGCCAATTGTAGGCTACGCATCACCCAGAATGAAAAAAAACGTTTTTTGTCTACACGTTATACTTACGTTTTTAGGTTATGGTGTGCATACTCACATTACATTTCCGTATATACTCCCAAAGAAGCTTAATATAAATTTACTATCAATTTTAAATGCATTAATTTATTATGAAAGTGCTGCGGTTTTACCATCGGTGGAAATAGAATGCGTTTTTCATGATTAGTGATCTCCTTATTTTGAACTGACACATTTGTTTGGCGCCTTTTAATTATGGTGTTTTCCAATGGGTGCACTGGACTGCACTGAGTGCGCACCGCTACCCACAATCGTATTCCAATGGACTTTTCGGTGCGCACTCAGTGCAATATTTCGTATTCCAATGGAGGACTGCACTCATCGAGTGCCGCACTGAGTCGCACTCAGTTCAGAGGCAAGTGCAATCAAGTCAGTGCAAAGATGGCGGCATTAGACGCGGGAGATATGTACTTGTTGATGGAATTTCTTGTGTCCTCCGACAGCAGCGATGACGAAATAATATTGTTACAAATGTTGCAACCTAAGGAAGTTAAACCAAAAATTCAGGGCTACATTCTGAGTCCTAGGGCTATTGGATAGGCCTACACAAAGCTAGGGCCCTATTGCAATCTAATTTCAATGCGTCATTTTCTATTTGTAGGTTATGTAGGCTTAATGCTGGTATCTAGGCATAATATATAACTGTGCAAATAACCAGCAATATTCACATTGCACAACACACTGTCATTAGTTATTATTTCGGCATTATCGGACCCCATGATAATATTTATAATAACCACACAGTTACGCTTTTTCATTTGGCGCGCTAGATCTTTGCACAGAGTTTATTTTCGTGTTCCAATGAGCGCTGCACTAGTTGCTCCACTCGTCTAGTGCATTACGTCACTGTGACGTTTCAGTGCGCACTGGTCTCGTTTCGAGTGCAGTCCATTGGAAAACACCATTACACTTCACTTGCTGCATGAGCCGAAAAGCAGTTGTATAGAAAGTGCTACACAAAGTGTAACACTGAGGTAAAACAAACGCCTTACACTTGGCTGCACTTAATACCCATCGTCTTTTAGAGCGATTAAGCCTACACTAGTGTAAAGTGTAGGTTAGTGTAGGTAAAACAAACGAACCTAGTAGTAGAAAGTGCTACACAAAGTGTAACACTGAGGTAAAACAAACGCCTTACACTTAACTAAAGTGTATGTTAGTGTAGGTAAAACAAACGAAGCTAATGGCAATTGTTCCACTCCACGGAGAAGTTTTGAGTTTTTCTGCGACATGGCCACCAAGTCGTTTGAGCACTTGTGGAACTTTGCTGTCAAAGATTCCGTTTCGTTTTTTTTTTAAATTATTGTACGCATATATTGCATATTGCATAAATGCGTGCATAAATGTGCGTGCATAATACGCATAGACTGCATAAATATATACATTAAATATAATATACTGCATATTACATAACATCTTCCCTAGTTTGGAATCTTTGGTAATACTCTATTTCAGGAGGTCGCCGGTTTGATATAGTTCACCGACAATACTGACTGAAGAGTTTTCCAAGATTTTTCTGCATAAAAAAGCGAATGCTGGTATCTACTAGTCCTAACTACCCTTACACTATCTAATAGTTGTTCCAAAACATAGGCCTACAAGACTCGTCGGACCGTTTGAGATGGTACGATAACATGGAAACAATTAATTAATATTAAAATTATTATTATTATTCAGCATTCACGGTTTGTACGTGGAATAAATTTGATCCAAAATAACTAACGAACTAAATACGTAGTTGTCTTTACTTTATGTAGTTGCCTAGCTAACCCGATGGAAAAAATATGTTCTTTGAAAATTTGTAAGAATGTGTCTAATAAAATTGAAATGAAATTGAATTGAATTCAAACCTCAAAATGAACAAAAAGTTGTCACGAAAAGAAACCACGTGTAGTGGATATTATTATTTTCTTTCTAAATGCTGTGTAGTAAGAGTAACATACACCCAGTTAGAATTTTGGAGTAAAGTTAGGGTTGCCGTAAGTTGTGGTGGTAAAAAGAGGACATTTTAATAAAGAGTGGTATACTCAGGAATAATTAATGCATATAGTGGGTCAGGGAGGGGTGAAACCCATAATAGGTGTACAAGCTGATGTAGATAGATAAGCTTGTAGTGGGCTAGTGAGAGAAATGTGTTTTTGTAGTCTGAGGTGATCGCAGCTCGCAGTGAAACCCATAATAGGTGTACAGGCTGATGTAGATAAGCTTGTAGTGGGCTAGTGAGAGA
The DNA here is from genome assembly GCA_945910005.1 of Isoperla grammatica. Taxonomy (NCBI): domain Eukaryota; kingdom Metazoa; phylum Arthropoda; class Insecta; order Plecoptera; family Perlodidae; genus Isoperla; species Isoperla grammatica. The sequence continues at coordinate 34,577,784 of OX246741.1, forward strand.
AATGTGTTTTCGTAGCCTGAGGTGATCCCAGCTCGCAGTTAAACCCATAATAGGTGTACAGCCTGATGTAGATTAGCTTGTAGTGGGCTAGTGAGAGAAATGTCTTTTCGTAGCCTGAGGTGATCGCAGCTCGCAGTGAAACCCATAATAGGTGTAAAGCCTAGTGTAGATAAGCTTGATCCTACAATCCGTTATCTGTGCTTCTATATACATGTTTTAAAATTATAAGAATTGTTTTTGTAGGTAGGCCTAGTGGGGGGGGGGGAGGGGGGGGGGTTAAGCCCCAAAATTCCATTCGGTATGCCACTGAAAATAATGATACCATTTATACTTAAAGCAGTGTTGTAAGGGACCTGAGGCCTAAATGCGACTAATCGAATGGTTAACATGACCCCTACATTTTTCGTGAAAAAGACGCGATCCGGCCGAAGTGAAGTCAAAAACCCGGACATTTCATGCTTTTATTAAAAAGCCGCTCGGACGCATGAAGAGCATACGAAAAAGAGGACATGTCCAGGTTTAACCGAAAAAATGGCAACCCTAAGTAAAGTGAATGAACAAATTGAAATACATATAATATGGTACAAAGTACAAACTACAAACAATACATGCACAGATAAGGGATTGTCTGTGATACATGTGTGGCATTCACTGCATTTGCCGCGTAGAATTTTAAATGCCGGAATGGCGCTAACCCACCAATCACAGGTGGCGTCGTGGCGGTGGTGATAATTGAAAGCTTCTTTCTTTTTTTTACCCATGTCCCAGTCCCATACATGACGAAACCCACTTGTTGATGAATTATTTGTATGATAATCGTATTTAGTCAACTTATAATAGAAGGTAGGTTTAGCCTGTTCTATGCTATGGGTTTTCTATGGATCTTGCATGCCTCTACTAAAGTATTTCAGGCTCAACTAGGCTAGGCCTAGGCTAGGCTTAGGAAAAGTTAGGTTATGCAGGCCTAGGCGTAGCCTTACCATTGGGTTCGAATTTCAAACCCAACCCAATGGCCTAACTCCTTTGTTATTGACATTGGGTAGGCCTAGCCTAGGCCCTGGGCTAGGGTATGTAGCGTTACGGTTCAGGGCTGAACGAAAGAGAGAGAGAGAGAGAGAAGGAGGCCCTGAAAGAACTCTGTAGGAACTGTTGCATTTACACTGCGACCATATAGTACTCAGCACCATCGGAATTTCATTAAGGTAAATCTAGACTAGGCCTAGGCATATATTTTGGTATGATTTCCACCCTTCTTGACAGTTTAGTGTTCCTTAACCTAGGCCTAGGCCTGTACATCACATTGTTTAGATGTAGGTCCAAACAGATTAGGCCTAGCCTAGTCCAGTTGAACTGAGTTCTTTTATCTGAGTTTTTGGTAATTAGGTCTAGGTGTAGGCCTATTAACAGTATGTTAAATAAAGAACTTGCAAAAAACCTTAATCTATATATAGACTTTCAACCCTTGTAGACAGAGTGTGGCTATCTGAACCTCATCACACCATTCAAAATGCTTTCAAACGAACCCTTGCGTCAGTAATACAGTCAGTACACAGGCCATCAGGATTTTGCCCGGAGGCTCCTGCCTCTGCCTTAAAGGTGCATTCACAATCTTTACTAGTACTATGGTTTAATGATTAAGACCTAGACAAACCTTAGTCACAGCCAATCAGAGTGCAGTATTCTCCCTCCCAGCCAATGAAAGAAGCCTGTGGCTTAGTCTTAATCATTAAACCTTAGTACTAGTAAAGATTGTGAATGCACCTTAAAGTAGGCCTACTGTATGATGTAAAATAGTCTGTGTGTTATTTCCATTTTCATTTTACAGGTAACAGGATCTAGGCCTATTCAAATCGGACACAATGCCGATACAATACCTGCAAAACATTTCGGGTCGAGTGATCAAGCTCTGCCCGCCTTATAAGGCTATAATTGCTATTGACCCGTACGAAGGAACTGCGGGGGGTCAACGAGCTTTGCTGTGGTCTAACAAGTTGACTGTTGATGGCAAGACGGACTTGATAAACGAAGAAATTGTCAAGTACCTCTCTATTAACTCAAAAGTGAGTTTCTGGTCCAAGTTTGCTTTTAAATAAATGTTTTGTTCAGTTAGGGTTGCCACCTTTATCGTTTGGTAATCCGGGACAATATTCCCCCAAAATGAGGCGGCGTGGACGAGCTGGGCCGCCGGAGGCCATTTACGGCGAAATTTTTTCCGAGACTTAATTTTAGAGGTCTAAAACGAGTTTTAAGGCGAATTTGTATTCTAAATAACGGTGAAATATACAGCTTAGTTATGGATTAAATTAGATTATTTGATGATTGTTTATAGCATTTTATAGAAGGCCCTTTAAAAACGTAATGTTAAACTAAAAACAGTGAAATTAATGTAAAAATGAATAACGAAATGTAAATATGTAATGTATAGTAAGAGATATGTTATTACAAAACAGATGAAACTAAAATAATTGCAAAAAAGACCAACTAATACATAGAAATGAAACAAAATTTGTTCAGAATATTATATCAACGACTATGAGTATGCGTAGAATAATAGGACACCAGTATTTATTTACGTCAACGTTACACTTTGATTTTGTTCAGAAATTGTTTGCACACAAAATCACAAATATATTCTTACCTACCACTTTCTAGAGAGCCTATGCGGAAGTGCTGGCTGTGGGAGTAGTTGCCTCAGTGCTTCGTTTTTTCCATGTATTTAGAGTTGCGCGATTTTTTATGATTTTCAATGGGAAGTTGGCCTTCGAATTTGACGGTAAACAAGCAGCTACAAACGATACATTTCGCAGTAAAATCATCCATGTTTTAAAATCTTCAATTTCTAGCCACTCTTTCTTAAAACTACAGTACCTTTTTTTCTTCCCTGGCGGGGTTGTTGGCAAATCCCTTGTTTCGGTGTCAGACTCAGAATTCATCCTGCACGAACAGGAGGATAACACAACACTGTAGGCCTACACTTTGCCACTTTGTCTTGAGAGTGTGTTTGCGTTGAAACTATGACTGAACTGAGGAAAAGGTCAGACTAAACCAGGGGGGGGGGGGGGGTCAGTGGTCAATCACCCTTTCCCGTCACCCACCCACCCCAATCCAGTTGGCCTGCCAAACCCCGCTACGTAGTTACATAATAGTATAATGGATAAACGGGGGAATGAGTGGAGGTTTTATTGGTTGTAGAAACTGACATATTATTTCGATAATAGCCCCACCCGACCCAACCCCCGACAAGATCCACGTTGCCTACCCGCTGATTCTAGACAATGCAGTGCGCATACTTCTGTTTTGGAAGTTAGAGCGCAGAAGAATGACAATGTTCTTGAGGTCCATGCAGGCTCATTGTTAAAAATTTCCCTGTAAATCGTTTTATAGCCTTGTTCCCTTCAAACTATCCAATTCTTCCCTTGTTCAAACTACACTGGGTTGACACGATGAGTGCGGCTGCTTTACCTAAAAAACATTTCCCCCCAAATTCGTCGTTTCTTTTGTTCCTACACGTGTTGTTGAGTTCGTCGTTCTTATAATTTTTAGGCGTTTTATTATATTTGTAGTTTGCTAATTTTTATAAAATTTTTATAAAGTTTAATACAATTTTCCTCAAAACCGGGAATTTTGTCGTCCCGGGAGCGTGAAGTCGGGACACGGGACATTCCCTTAAAAAACGGGACTATCCCGGTCATTCCGGGACGGGTGGTAACCCTATGTTCAGTCCCCATCATATAACTTTCTTTAATGAGGGAGCTCCGACATTGTGCCAACTTCTTGCAGTATGCTTATGTGTTAGGCCTAGGATGTTATGCATTTTTCTGTATTGTTTGTTATTATTCATTGGGGTTGATATATTATTGTCCATATTTGCTCAGGTACCATTTAAGAAATCCATTAATATTCCTTTTGTTACCAGTAGCTTACCTACATTACAAGTATAGGCTACATATAATATACTATATAGGCCTATACCAGTAGACCTATGTTAAATAATGAGTGATTGGGGTAAAGGCTATAGTGGTGAGAATTTCAAACATAATATATAGGCCTAGGCCTACTTATACTTAATAATAATATACTTACAGTTGAATTTCTTGTTTGAAGGTAAGGTTTACATGCCATTCGCTCGATGATTCTTTGCGCGACAGTTGCCCATGGTACATTGCAGCCGCACGTAGGCAGCATGCCAGCGATATGCAGATGGATGACAACTTCTTTTTCGGAATAGTCCACGGCCTTGGCTACCCAGTCCATCTCAGTCCACGACGAGGGGTGTTGGAATACAAGTTACCCAATGGTAAGTTTATGGGTAGGCTGGGTATTTCATTGAGGGGAAGAATAGGAAACCCAACATTGTCGGAAACCCTACACAAAAATATAGAATAATGAACAGGACAGAAAATTGCAAACCTGTTTTGGCCTTACATAGCTTTGACGCTAAGGGTCAAATGCATAGTCGTTCCTCACGTGCAACTCAACTCAGCCTTTCCTCAGACTCGCCCAACCACCAATCACAGAGCAGTCCACATGACAATGCTGCTCTGTGATTGGTGGTGGGGCAAGTCTGAGGAAAGGCTGAGTTAAGGAGCATGTGAGGAACGACTATGCATTTGAAGCTTAGGCCTAAACTCCTTCTTTTCTCAACAAACTAAATTGGTAAGCTGGATAGTTTTTTGTTTTAGTTAGGTTTGTGCAAATAGTGATTTTCCATTTCAAAATACTTTTACTTTAGGCCTACTTTACACTTTAGTGGCATTCCATCCCTATCTAATATTTCTCATATTTCCATCCACTGATAAATAATGGTCTTTGTTACAGGTAAATTGGTCCAGGTGCTTTTCCAAGCCAGTAAAGTCTTTCTGTATGGCAAACGCTGCAAAGCAAAACAGTCGTTGGATGAAGTGATGTATTCCGATAACTACGCTTTTGATGCGATTCCCATTAATCCCCTTGAAAATGAATACCACTGTGCTTGGTTTGCTACAGTAGTCTGGAAAGGGGCTAAGCCAACTTGTGGCTACGACGAAGAAAATCCCTCCTCTGAGAGTAATAAGCCCACGGATCTCGTAATTCCAGGAGTTAAAGCCCCGTCTCTTCTTGCCGAGATAAAAAGTGTGAGTTTCATTTTCGTGTTCCTTTCCAAAGATGAAATTATATGATAGGCCTAGTTATTTATTTGTCAGCTCAGAAACTCTTCCAATGCTTTACTGATATTGAAAACGGCATCTCCCTACTAATCCATGTTCACTGTTCAGTTATTATTTTGCCTTTTCCAGAAAGGATTTTCCTATATTTTAACAGTGATCTTGATTGATTTGATTACGTGTGTAGTAACTAACAACGTTTTTCTTTTAGATGGCATATGATCCCAGGGGATTATTCTGGCGTGGTTATGGTATAATTGGAAAAATATTTGATGATGAGTATGGATTGATACTAGGGCGACGAAAACCCAACCGCCACGAAAGCATCCTTTTCCATCGCAATTTTGTAACCGTCTTTAAGAATCGTATGAACAACAAAGACCTCAGAAAGTTCTTCAAGAAAGGTAGGTAGGCAGGCTAGAGCTAATGTTTATTTGCAATTTTTAAAGCACAAGGAAGCACATATTTACTGGATAGCTAGGAAGAAAAATGATTGAAAAATCAAACTTTCGGCATAAGATAAAAAAAAGTAACATTAGGCCTACTAACTACTAAGTAGGTAGTAATCATAAGTTTTAAATTTTAGTACCTAGTTGACAAGGCATACCTACTAACTTAAAAATTAAAATTAATGTTTCAATTGAGTGTTGAACATGTCGTACAAGTTTGTAGGCATGAGCTAACCAATGCTGTTGTTTTTTAATTGGGCTTTAATTGGAATTGAATCTGAAGTGAATCAAATTTTGTTTGTGAAAACAATGCTCTGATCAACTGTGTTTTGAACCAAGAGGATAAGCCTACATTTAATGATTAGTGGAACTAAACTGGGTACATATCCTACTAGTATTTTTTTCTAAGTTTTCTAAGCTATATATGCTACTTAGCAGTGTTCGGCAGCACTAGTGACCAGTGAACTCATAAAAATTGCAACTTTTTAGCCTATCCAAACCAACTTCCGAAGCATCGTACAAGGTGTTTGAAAACTCAAAGCAAGGTCCACTAGATCGCTAGAAGCGCGCGTGCGAAGTAAGGTCATCGACCCTATTTCTATAATGTTAAAAATCACATGTTATTCAAATGTGAGAATCATTCTGAAAAACAAATGAATTGATGTGTCAAAACAAATTATGGGCCAAAAAGGCAAAATAACAATCTGTAATGTGATTTTGTCTTCACATTCTACATATATTTTCGAAGGAAATACTTTACGCGTAAGTTCACGTTATTGGTGAGGATTATTTAAATAATAATGCGATTTTGGATCTCATTCAATGACCTTACTTTGCGCTTCGCAATTACTCCGCCAGGAGTAAATCCAGTAGACCTTGACTCAATGGTGCTAACTGTAAATTGTGGTGATTCTAGGTTTCTAGCACATTATTTTATCACACGTACGCCACTCTTCTTTCTCTTCCAGGGTATAGGATTCAGTTTGTGGCTGTACCAGCTCCCGAGAAGTTCATGGTGCAATGGATCGCCTCCCACGTGTCTATCGACGAGGACGGCCATTTGCACGACGAGGTCAACTTAATGGCGTAGGAACGTCCGACACTTCGTTCCTCATCTGCGATGATGGTATGTTCGCTTGTTATGTGATATTGTGTTTTTCTGATACTGGCAGTGTGTCTCAATAAAGCATTCTCATGTTTTTCATTGTACCGGTACGGTATGTTGTTCATTTCTATTTGTGGAGAATGGATGGAGTAGGCCTAATGTGGGTTGCTACCTGAGAGATCACAGGCATTGGCCTATGTTTGAATGAGGCATGTATTTTTGTATCTGATGTGGACATATAGTATACCACTCAAAATACACTAGATGCATTCTGGTGGCAAGAAAATATGCTACTATGAGGAGTTTAGCTGTCAATTGTTCATTGTTTTTTTTTTTAATTGTTAAATCAATGTCGCTGGGCCTGTACTATACAGTATAAGGAAGTTGCTTAGTAGCGCTATCCATGTGTTAGTGAGTCCTCAATATTGATGATTTATAGCCAAATATTTTAATCAATTTATCGGTAGGGCCTACCTTCGATTGATACGTAATATCCAAAATACTAAACAAACATGTTGTTTCAATCTCCATTAGGGCCTAGGTATAAGGTGCAAGTAGAATTCGAAACCAGTTCCAGGGTCTACTGGAATTTGGGTTACCCGTAACTTTCTCTGTAGCAACTTGTTTGCAGGTGTGAATAAACACATTGAAGTAGGGCGGGGGGTGGCGGGGGGGATGTAGATAGATTCCACTATGTATAGGCACTAGGGTTGTGCGAACCATTTTTTTAAACTTCGAACCGAACCTCGAACCTGTATTAAAAAGGTTCGCGAACCTCGAACCGAACCTTTTTCAAAAGGTGTTATTAGGTTAGTGTTTAGTTTTTCTTCTTAAAACTCACTGTATTTTTTTTTATGTTTCCGCATCAAATGCCGAATCAGGGTAGGCCTAGTCGTGGTTCCTGACGGTGTCTGAAAATTCCGCTTACAATGGTTGCATTCGCTTTGCGTAGCTGCAAGCTTGGTAAAATGCGTCTTAAAAAGTGGGGTTGTACCCAGGCCTAGGCCCTAGGCCTAGGTCTTGCAAAGTACCTGGTACTGCTAGGCCTACGGCGCACGTTGCATCGGACCTAGGCCTAGTCACAGTACCGGTAGGCCTATCAGTCTGGCTTGGGTCGTCCACTACCTCGCCCGCGTGATCATCATCATCATCGAACACCAGCACACGGTGTTTCATTTTGAAGAGCAAAAACTAAACACTGGTGGAATGAAAGTGAAACAAACTGTCAAACTTGCTAAAACATCATAAAACGCCTAAAGAAGTCAAACAAATTCGCTAGTCATGACGCTATAATGACACACTCGCACTCCATCGTCGCTCGCCGCTCGCAACTATATTTACGACTCTCGATTATTGAATATCGATCGGTCGCGACTGTAGGCGTGGCTCCGGAAGGCGGGGTTTCGAGCGCGCGGGAATTTCGAAAGGTTCGGTTCGAGGTTCGACGCATAAAATAGTTGTTCGAACCGGGCTCAAGGTCCGGTTCGGTTCGAATTTTGTCCCGGTTCGCACATCCCTAATAGGCACCGTGTGTTAGTACTTACAGCGCTATATGTGGGGGATGTGGCCAAATGTAGCAACTTATTGGTGAAGATTGCATTCCGCGGTTGAAAATAGTACCGGATATTATTGTGAAATATCTTGGTTTTTGTTTGTTTGTTTTTTCTTCTTGGTGTGTTTTTATTTTGTTTTGTTGTTTTGTTTTGTTTGTTTTTGTTTTTTATTGTCTGGTTTTGTGATTCTTTTTTGTTGTTTGTTGTTTGTAGGAAAGTCTAAAACGTGTCCTGATTTAAATGGTGCCTTGTCTTTTAAGATAGATGATGGGATTCATAACTGCCCAAAATGTTTAAAAGTCGTATTTAATTAAACAGTTTTCACAATTCTGCCATTATCGACATAGGAAGAACGACGCTGCTTAATCAGAAAGTTGGGTGATATTGCCACTTGAGCGCTTCATTCGTTTTCACTAGACCCCTCAGTGGCCAAACTATTATCTCCTAACATCAATTCATATTTGAATGATTTTTTCTATAGTCTCAAAAATGGCATCAAATGGCAACCCTAATATTTGATAGCAAAATAAAAATAAAAATATCTTCGTATTGAATATCAAACGATAAAATCAATAGTTTGTCAACCCGTAGACGGTAGACCTTCTATCTTCTTCCAACTAGGAAGTTTTTTAGGAACTTTTGTTTTGTTTTTTTAACTAGGAATTGTTTTTAAATTTGAATTTTTCAAGCCATTTATTATTGTAAGAATTACATGAATACACGACTAAATAAATGATTATAAAAAATATACAAACTCAAATTTATATTTACATTACAAATATATTGAAACCTAGCAAAGAAGTGCGCGTTAGTATTCTCGAGGGTCTTTCCGCAGCATCCGGTACACCGTGTACAGTCCTATTAGTGCGAAGGTTGCTTTTGCTACCTGCAACAAAGAGCGCAGTAAGACTTATGAGAGCACTTGAACCACATAGGCCTAGACCAAGCCTAGACCTATGTCGGTACCACTGCCGCACATCTCATATCACACAACCCTCCCGGTTTAATGTTTTTAAAAAACTTACGCTACACCACTTCTGCGGATGCCTATGTCCACTTCTGCGGATGCCTATGTCAATGATTCCCCCTAGGCCCACTTCATCTATTATTTTTTTACTCGTAACGGTTATTGTCGCCTACTGGTATATGCAATCCATAATATTTAAAAGCTGTTCAAATATGATGCTATATATACATCAATTCTAATATGATTCTAATATGATCACTTACAGATGATTCAAGTGTTTTCAAAGTTATGACTGTAGTTTAGTATGTTTGTTAAAACCATAACTTGCCGTTTATTAATTCAAAATGAAAAAAAGCATCTGTATCGTAGAAAACTCGTAAAATTGTAACGAAATTACCATGGCCATTACTGTGACTACTGTCCAACGACGAGAAGCAATATTTAAGTACAGTAACCGTGTTCCTACCCAAGACCCAAATTATAACTACAAAAATGGGGGCATTCGAGCTAGGGTTGGACCCAAATAGCAATCAGTATCTGAGTTGGAGGTGGTAAGCAATTCAATGTCAACATACATACCAGACCTAGGCCTATAGCAGCAGTTATGCACTCCGCTTCAACGAAAATCAATAGATTCTTGGCATTCTTTCATACATCTGTCATTGATTGGTATTTGGGTTTTACGTCCCATATTTTTGCAACTTGGCTAATCTAGACGACGAGTGGGTGAAATATGAAGTTGTAGATTTTTGGTGGAAAGGGGCAAGTAGGAGGGCGGGAAGGAAAGTGAAATCCGTAAAGGTGGTCTTCTGCTTAGTGGAGTGCACAAGCATTGTTAGTCACGCCCAAGCATTGGCATGCAGACCTATCAAATTTTGGGGCAATACATGTGAGTAATATAGGCTACGTTACTAAATGCAATGTATTACAAGTACCTGGGTACCTATAGTCTAGGTCTTCCTAATTCTTACATTATCATTTTAGTTTTACAGTCAGTAATCATTTACAGCCGCCCCCCTCCCCCCCCCCCCCCCTACACCGTATGATACTACATAGAAGTCAATATTTTTCTTTTTCTCACCATAATACATTAGGGGTTGGTGCAGGCGTGTAAAAAGGGGAGGGGAAATCAGGGGGGATTCCCCCTTCACCACTTTTTTCTGCAACTCACCCAATTTAGCGTTAGGAACCCAGGCACCCGCCACCCAGTGACGTCATATATCCCCACATATTATAACCGGGTAAACATTCCCCAACTAAGTTAGATATTATGTCATCAGTGAAACAAGGCAGAAATAAAGAGGCCTCTGCTTGGAAAAAACCAAGAGTCTTCCCCCACTTGATGAAGAGTTCCTACGCGCCTGATTGGGTGGGTGGGCGGTTAGTTCAGCAAACCATCCCGACGCTCACAGAAGGTTCTGCACGCCACTGTGCCCAAGGTCTGTAAATCCTCTGGCCCGGGGGCTCATCGAACTCACAAGTCGGTCGTCTCATCATCCACATCCACAATGTTAAAAATCACGTTATTCAAATGGGAGAGTCATCCAGCAAAACAATGAATTCATATGTCAAAAACGACTGGCTTAAAACGGCATTATATCAAATTGAAACAATCTTATGATATTTGCATTCTATCTACATTTTAGAGTGAAGTATTTTTAAATCAAATTTTTCATAATAAACTAGTAGGTCTATAAGTAGTGAACCAGTTTTTGTAGTGGGCACAAGAATTGCAATTTTCTTGCCCCTAAGAGGACCTCATTGAGGTTTACGGAACCTCTGCCAGCGGATTGATGGACCTTGAGTCACCCCCCACTGTGTTTGGAGTCTTCAGAATTCCAACACACGGTAATAAATTATAGCTAAGTATGTACTTGTTTCAAGTGGATGTTAGAACTAGATTTAAGTAGACAATAAAGTTGGTACAATTGGACACGGCTGTTCTATCAGCAGGAGACTAACGTTTGCAGAACTTTGGGAATATTCAAAATTATGACAATGAAACAAAAGAAAAGCTACGAGAAGCTGTCAACAACATATACAAAAAAGTTGTAACCATGCAGCAACTACCTACTTCAATTAAAATTTGTAGGTCTTCGTTTAAAGTTTCTTACGACGGTGTCTCTCAGACCCAGCAAACTGGATAACGCACCAACTATATGTAACTTACCACTGACAGATAATTGTGAGAAACCATTTTTTCCACTTCTCATTGGCAGCTGAGCTTACTTTGCGACTTTTGGGTGCATTCAGCGGACGGCTTGGCTGCCAACTGAACCCTTTTTGTTAAAATCGCTGAAAGTAACGTTGGTTATGGATATACGTACTCAAGAACCAAATTTCGCAACTAACTTATAGTGGTATAGGCCTACTTTACCAAAAGTTTGTGTACGAGTTTTAACAATGTATGTTTATCTTGTTCAATTAGGCTGTCTGAACATTGTAAATCAATGCATGCAACTAATTTCGAATTTGCCGCTCGATTCGCGGTCAGCCAAGGCAGCTGAGAACATAACTGTAGCCAGTTGGGCTTCCGCGCCAAGTGTTTCACCAAACAACATTAGCCACGGGCAGGCCATCCGCTAGACGCACCCTCATTCTAGCAAGCGTTATTTATTAGTTGTAATTTGATCATGATCTTGTATTACTAACTGCATACTGGACCTACATCTGCAGAGCTACATCAGTGTACCACCAAACTAGACCCGGAAGTCACCGTGGGCTGCCTCATTTGCACTTTGGCTACGGTTTCGGTCTTTTTCTACATTGTTGACATGGAGTTGCCCAACAGTGTGGGCCGAAACGGCCGCCAATCTCCGATGCCGGAAACGAGAATTGCCAACGCACTCTCCGACAACGTTCCACGATTTTACTGCACACACAAAACGAGCGTACGGTAATGTTTGCGAGGTACTTACGTTTGCCCTCCCGTGTAACGTGCTGCTGTTGAAGTGTTTGCTGAGTCCCGTTAGCGGAGGCTCGCCACTGTGGCGCAACGGCGGCGCCTCTGCTGGCTTCCCCCCCTCCGGGGGCTTCACCTCCCCCCCCTCTGCGGCCGCGGCCTTGGCCCTCACGGCCGGGTCGCAGGAGGGGAAGTAGGTCTCGGGGGTGGCGGGGGGGGCCGGAGGCTTGTTGGGGTTGCCCGGGGGCGGCGGGGGTGGCTTGTTGGCGCCGCCGCCCCCCGCCGACGGGGGTGGCGCCTCATCGGGGGGGCCCTTGGCCGCCGCCGTGGCCTTCTCTCCTGAGGAAGTGGAAGGTCGTGCATCAGATTGCGTGGTGGCGGTCACTACGTGCTCGCGAGTGGAGTACGTTCTCATTCTCGTGGGATATTTGATTTGGTTGTACCTAGGTTTGGGCGCCGGTTCCGGCTGCCGGTAGGACCTGGCCCCGGGGGCCGGCTGCCTCACGTAGGGCTGTCGCGACGTCAGCCGGCTCGTCGCGTCTTGGAACAAGTCCGAATCGTACAGGTCCCTCACGTACGACCGGATCTCCCTCTGGAGGGACCTCTTCTGCGGCACCTGTTGTGCGGTCCTCATGATCTCCGCTGCCACCTCGTCCATCGTCTCGTGGAGGACGGACGCAATGTTCGTTACCGTGCCGACGCGTTTCGGCGTCGGCATTCGCAGCTCCGCGACACTGGTCGACCTCTCCTCGGCGACGCCCGACTCGGCCTTGCCCTGCACGGGGATCTTGTCAATCAGCTGCTGGGGTAGCTCCACCCTCGGCGCCGCCTCCGTGACGACGTCCTCGCGGGGGCGCCACACGGGGGGCGGCGTCGGCGCCGTCACCTCCGCCCTCCGCGCCGGGGGGCTCCCCGAACTCCGTACCCGCGGCCGCCGGACGATCTCGTTCCGCGGGGGGCTGAGACTCTCGACGTCCGGCAGCTCGGGAATGTCCGCGGGCGTGTGGTAAAGCTCGATGCGCGGCTTTGTGCCCGGCTTGTGCGTCTTCTCCTTCCTGCCGATCCGGTCGAACTCTGCCTGTATCAGCCGCTGGAGTTCCTTACGGTTGATCTGCGACTTGAAGCTGCCGCCCTTGGCCTCCCGGTCCGCCTCCGTCTGCGTTATTGTCCCCGGTCCCGGCTCGTCTTCGCACTGGACGATCTGCAGCTTGTTGCGCGGCGGACTTGCCGTCCGCTTGGTCTCCGTAGCCCTCGCCTCGCCCTCCCGGTTGAGCCTGGCCAGTATAAGGTCCTCGATGTTTTCCGCCGCCTCCTCTCCCTCCCGTCTGACCGTGTTGTCGGGACGCAGTCCCCTCGACGCGTCCGTCGAGGCCTTCTTCAGCGTCTCCGGACTCCATCCCCGCTCCCTCAGTCCCGACGCTCCCTCGGCCACCGCGACCCGTGAGGCCGATCGTCCCCGCGGAGGGGTCGACCGCGGCGAGACGGTCTTCACGACGATATCGTCCAGCTCGTTACGCCTCAGCCACGCGCCGTCTCGGAGGGGTCTCATCTCCGGATGCGGCGGCCCCTTCACCCCTATCTTCCTCGGGTGGTTCTGGCCCTCGGGGAAGTTGACGGTTCTCTCCGACAGTTGGTCGAGGGCCACCTTCTCCAGCCAGCGGGCGTCGGCGGGCGGCCTTATCCTCGGCTCCGTGTCTACGTCTCTCATCTCTTCGTCTCTCGGGTCGAACTCGTCGTCATCGTCCATCTCCACGCGGAACGGTTTCGGTTGTTTCGCTGCCGCGCGAGGATTTGCCGCAGTCTTGACTTGGGCAGTGGTTTGCGCTCCACCAGCTGCCTCCGAAGTCTTGACGTTGGCAGTAGCTTGCGATCCACCAGCTGCCTCTGAAGTCTTGACTTGGGCAGTGGTTTGCGCTCCACCAGCTGCCTCCGAAGTCTTGACGTTGGCAGTAGCTTGCGATCCACCAGCTGCCTCTGAAGTCTTGACGTTGGCAGTGGCTTGTGATCCACCAGCTGCCTCTGAAGTCTTGACGTTGGCAGTGGCTTGTGATCCACCAGCTGCCTCTGAAGTCTTGACTTGGGCAGTGGTTTGAGATTCACCAGCTGCCTTCGAAGTCTTGACTTGAGCAGTGCTTTGCGCTCCACCAGCTTCCACCGCAGTCTTGGCAGGCACTGTGGAATAGACGGGGGTGGCGAGTTGTGTCCTATCCGGTGCCTCCGAAGTCTTAACTGTGGCAGTGGGTTGCGCACGATCCACTCCCTCCGAAGTCTTGACCTGGGTAGTGGGTTGCGCACGATCCACTGCCGCCGAAGTCTTGACTTGGGCAGTGGGTTGTGCCCTATCCGCAGCCTCCGAAGCCTTGACTTGGGCAGTGGGTTGTGCCCTATCTGCAGCCTCCGAAGCCTTGACTTGGGCAGTGGGTTGTGCCCTATCTGCAGCCTCCGAAGCCTTGACGTGCGCCAAAAAACTCTTTGTTTTCTCTGCGGACGGGAGAACCACCTCGGCTTGGCCCGGCTTGTCTGCAATATGCGTCGTCCGGTTTGCCAAGGGCACGAAGCCAGAACCGACCACCGTGGGCCCGAGGGGCCGGGGGTGGGTTTGGCCTCCGGGCACGTCCACCGTCTTCACCGTAGGCGAAGAGATCCGGTCCGCCCAGGACTGGTCAAGGAGGGGCCGGATGAACAGATGTTCCGGTACCGTCGGGTTTAGCTCCTCCCACTCGTCCTCGTCCTCCAGTCGGAACGGCTTCTTGGCATGCGCCTTTGCCGCCGCCACCCCCTTCCCCGTCTCCTCTTGCGCATTCTTCGCGGCCTCGCCAAGCTCCGTCGGTCCGTCGCCCTTCGTTTGTTTCGCGTCCTCGGTCGCCGCAACGAGAGCGTTCGCGTTCTTGGTGGGTTTATCGTTCCGTCCCGTCCCGTCCGCGTCTGGTCCGTTCGTCCTGTCGCTATTGGACCAGTCGTGCATAGACTGTTGGTGGAAGGGCGACCCGTTTCGCCCCTTCTTGGCCGCCTCAGGCTTGGGCGTCAGGGCTCTCTTGCCGCTCCCGAGGGTCTTCTCCGCAGCCTCGGCGTCCTGGCGTCTCATCGCCTCCCTCGTCATCTTGACCTGGTGGTAAACGTACGGCCTCGACTTGTCCGGCTTGGCGATGCTGCACACCTGGGCCGCTCCGGTACCTTTGGTTTTTGCGGGTATCGGCTTCTCCCCCGCCGCGTCCTTCTGTATGTTCAGTACCGTCTTGGACTGTTGCAGACGCCGTTCCGTCACCGTGTGGATTCGCCTGGGAGGGGGCCGACTCAGCCGGTGCAGTCTGGGGTCCCTCTCCTTCAGGCACTTACCACCGGCGACAGCGTCGGGAATGAAACGTTGCAGCCTCTGCTGATACCTTGCATAGTCGTCCAAACGTGTCGTGTCTGCGGGCTCGGGGTTTGCCGGAGTTACGGCCGTGCTTGGCGAAGTGTGTTGCTGCTCGACCTTCGGTAGAGCCTGTTCCGAGCTGTGTTTGGCGAGCTTTATCGCGGCCGGCGACTGACGACGTGCGATCCGTTCTGAACAACGGTTGTATTCGTCTACTATCGACTGGGCCTGTTCTTCCGGGCTGGCTTTTGTGCGTATGGTGAGTTTAACTCCAGACTCAAGGGCTTTCTTAGCAGGATCTAGTTTTTTCTCCACAACGACATCACCCATGGAACTTGGCCTATTACGTGGTGATTTCACTAATTTTTGCGTCGTCTTTGAAGTTTTTCTCTCCACTGTTAGCGTACCAGTTTTACTGGGAGTGTCTTTCACAAGTTTCTCCCTACTTCCACGGTATCTAATTGCTTCTCTAGGTACAGCATGTTGCTTGGCTGCATCAGAACCACGTTTTTCTTTGTTAGTTTGTGTGTAGGTACCTTTCTTGTGCTGCTGACCAACAACCTGTCTTGTCATATTATTGTTGATGGGCTTTATTGTTGGGTCTTGTTGCTCACGCAGTTTATTTGTAGATGCTAATGATGCCGTTTCCTTAAGACTTATCTTTTGGTCAGCATCTAATTGTTTTGGCACATCATGGTTTATTGATTTTGTTTGTTCCGGTTCAAGCAATTTATTTGCAGACGTCAATGATGCAGTTTCTGTAACAGTTGTATTTTTGGTACTATCCAGTTGCTTTGGCATTTCATGGTTGATTTGTTTTGTTTGTTCTTGCACTTCAAGCTTCCTTTCCATAACACTTTCCTTTTGCTGACTATCCATTTGGTTTTGCATATAATTGTTGATTTGCTCTATTGTTGGTTCTTGTTCAGGCAATTTATGTACAGACGTAGTAGTTTCCTTAGTACTTTTCTTTTGTTGACCATGAATTTGTTTTTGTGAATCAAGGAGGTCTGGTTTTATCAGTTTTTCATGCTCTTGTTGTTTCTGTAATTCCTTAGTAGATTTTAATGATAAAGCTTCTTCCGTGGTACTCTTTATAACGTTTTCGTTGGGTTTTGGGCTCTCCTCTCGTTTCGTCTGCCGCGAGCCTGATTTGTTTTCTTCGAGTTGTATCGACGCATTGGTGGGGACAGGTTTTGTCGCCACGTGTGGAGATCCTTGCACACTGGTTTTCGGCGTTGTACTCGAGGTTTCTAGAGGAAGTTTGTTAAGTTGTTCATCTACGGCTAGTTCTTTCTTTCCTACTTGTTTCGATACCACGTTATTGCTAGGTTTCACAGTTGCCTGCACTCCTTCTTTGATTAACGGTCCTTTCCTTAAGTTTGGCTGTGATTCGTGTTTGGGTTTTCGATTTGAGGAGTTGAGTCTGTGGGTTCTGAAGCGTAGCCTCTCAAAGTTCTTTGCTTTGACATCCTTCGAGTAGCTCTCCATGATGGTTCTTCGTACACCTACTACTTTTCTCTCCACTTTCGTCGACTTTACTTGCATAGTAGCCATAGTTTCTCTTCTCAGTCTGAGTGCTAGTTGAGGATTCAACGTTGAACGGGGGCTCTTGGGTTTCATTTGTTTTATTTGTTTTGGTTCTTGTTCTGTTAATTTCTTGAATGATTTGGGTGATTCATAATTAATGCTTTCTTGTGTTATTTTAGAAGGAGCTTTTTCCTTTATTTGTTTTGGTATGTCTTCGGAAGACGGGGCAATGGAATGTTTAATATGTTGCTGTTGTTCGGCAGGTTTCGTTTCTATTGCTTGTTCTTGTGTGACTGCGTTAGATTGCTCCTTGGGTTTTGATGGTTCTTTAGGTTCTTTAGCTTTTGTGATAGCGTTTGATTGTTCGTTAAGAGGTTTTGCAGCTTTCGTCTCTATTGCTTGCTGTTGTGTGACTGCGTTAGATCGCTCCTTGGTTTTTGATGGTTCTTCAGCTTTTTTAATAACGTTTGATTGTTCGTTAAGATCTGTGGGTTTTGCAGCTTTCGTCTCTATTGCTTGCTGTTGTGTGACTGCGTTAGATCGCTCCTTGGTTTTTGATGGTTCTTCAGCTTTTTTAATAACGTTTGATCGTTCGTTAAGATCTGTGGGTTTGGCAGCTTTCGTCTCTTTTGCTTGCTGTTGTGTGACTGCGTTAGATCGCTCCTTGGTTTTTGATGGTTCTTCAGCTTTTTTAATAACGTTTGATCGTTCGTTAAGATCTGTGGGTTTTGCAGCTTTCGTCTCTTTTGCTTGCTGTTGTGTGACTGCGTTAGATCGCTCCTTGGTTTTTGATGGTTCTTCAGCTTTTTTAATAATGTTTGATCGTTGGTTAAGATCTGTGGATTTTGCAGCTTTCGTCTCTATTGCTTGCTGTTTTGTGACTGCGTTAGATCGCTCTTTGGCTTTTGATGGTCCTTCAGCTTTTTTAATAACGTTTGATCGTTCGTTAAGATCTGTGGGTTTTGCAGCTTTCGTCTCTATTGCTTGCTGTTGTGTGACTGCGTTAGATCGCTCCTTGGTTTTTGATGGTTCTTCAGCTTTTGTAATAACGTTTGATCGTTCGTTTAGATCCATTTGTTTTGCCGCTTTTGTCTCAATTTCTGGCTTTTGTGTGACAATGTTTGATCGTAGATTCACTAGTTGTGCAGTAATCCTCAGTTCTGCAGCTTTCTTCACAAGTTCTTCCTCTCTCCTCGCAAGTTCTCGCTCTCTCCTCGCAATTTCTTGTTCTCTCTTGAGTGTGTTTTCTAGTTCCTCGAGTTGCAATTCTTCTACAGCGTTCTTGATTGCAATTTGCTCAATAGTCTCTTCTTCCCCACCTTTGGCAAATTGCTCTTCGTTAACGGATAACACTGCAGATTTTCTTGCACGGGCTGGTGCTTTCTTGATTGCGTTTGTTTGCTCCTGTGATGGTTTGTGATCCAGTTTCAACATTTCCTGCCTTTTACCCGCCGCTGGGGTAGGCGGTGTTCGTGCATTCTTTGCCCTGTCGACCAATGGGGAGAATTTGTTTCGTACTTGTTTTTGGTCAAACTTTCGAGAAGTTGTAATACGTTCTGAGGCATCCCTGCCTTGTTCATCTTTAACAGTTACATTTCTTGGCGGTCTCTGTGTTTGGATTGGTGAATCTCGACTGACTGCCCTCTGTTTTCTTTTCATCATGTCTTCATTCACTTTGACAACCAATTCTGGTTTCCGTTTTATTAACTCTGCCTTGACATGTGCAGGCACTTGGTTTCTTAGCTGCACATTACTATAAGATAACTTGGTGTCAACCTTTCTTTTTGTGTCATTGGTTTCTTTTGTTGGTTTAATATTCCCAGGTGGGGTGACACTTTTTTTTCTAATATTATTGTTTTGCACTTGTTTGGCTCTTGAAAGTGGGATCTTGCTTGCTGACGTCTTTGGCATTTTATTTTTTGGATGCTCCTCACAATTCAGATGTTTTGGCACATCTATCTCGGGCCGTGCAATCTTTGACATGTGTTGCACGGGTAGGCCTATGTGATTTGTGGGTAAGCTCTCTGGGTCACTGAAACATGTTCTATCAACTTTTTCAGTAGACTTTGTCACCTTGTCATTTTCATGATTCGACATTTTCATTGAATCGATCCCGTGTCTTGAAACCTTTGATATTAGAGAGGGTTGCACAGGCATGTGGTTTGTGGGTAAACTCTGCGGATCACTGTGACATGAACTATTGACTTTTTCTGTGGACTTTGCCATCTTGTCATTGTTTTGATCCGATGTTCCACGTTCCTTCAGCACTGGCTTCATAATATCAACTTTTGGGTTCTCTTTTATGTTCTTATCTGTTACAGAACCTTTTTCAGATGTGCAGTTTGTCGGCAGTACGTCCGACTCCTTGTGTTCTGCTCTGTTGGTGAGCGGTTCTGTCTGTACGGTGGGTTCCGTGACTGCCTTTCTTGGTACATCACTGCTTGGTAGGGTATTGTCACGTAACACGGACAAATTTCCTGATAGGGACTTTTTGAGGGGCATGCTGTTGTTGGGTAGACTATCTGGGTCGCTGCAATATTTTGTTTTGTCTCTTGGTGGCTCAGCTACAACGGTGGATTCTTTAGATGGCGGCATACTATTGTTTGGTAGACTACTTGGATCACTGCAATGTATCATTTTTGTAGTAATTGTTTTCTTTGGTATGTCGTTTTTAGGCAGTGTATCGTAATCCTTTTGCAATGGAATCTCTGGTAAGAACGAACGAGCAGTAGTCTTTTTTGTGTCCTGGAATGTTTTATTCTTGGGTTTCTCATCATTACCAAAGTTACTTAAAAAACTATCTACCATCTTCTCTTCATTAGATGGCGTCATACTATGCATACTATTGATTGGTAGACTATTTGGATCACTGCAATATAACATTTTTGTATTAACTGTTTTCTTTGGTATGATGTTGTGTGGGAGTGTATCGTTTGTCCCTGGTAAGATAGGATTTGCAGTAGTTTTATTTATATCCTGGATCGATTTGTTTTTCTTCAATGCCCCCTGCATGTTGTTCTTGGGTTTGTCATCATTACCAAAGTTACTTAAAAAACTATCTTCTTTCATGTTGTGTTTGTTTAGAAGGGCTACTAGATACTTCTGATTAGATTCTAGAAACGAGGGTTTTTTCTTAGGAGCTCTACCCGTTGTGGTTGCTTCACCTTTAGGAGGCTCTTCCTGACTCTCGTTCTGAGTAACTCCGCGCGCAGGAGCAGAATTGTCTCGAGACCTGAAGAAGGGATGCGGATGATTAGGTTGTGCGCTATGCGATCGCTTGATTGGCGTTGACGGATTAATCTCTGTAGCTTTTTTCATCTCTTCGACCGATGTCACCTTCTTAACGGAACCCATTTTACTTGTTGTTTTGTCAGTGTCGATACTTTTTACACTTCGTTCTTCTGTTGGATGTTGAAATTGTGTGTATGCGGACTTAGTTTGATGTAGCTCGTTCGTAGGTTTCAATCGTTTCTTTCCCTTGAGAGATTTTCGGACGGTGTTTTTCATAAGTTTGATGGATGAACTGGCCGTTTCTCTTTCATCTGCCATTCTGACAATATAACAAAACAAAAACAGTAATTTACTCAAAATGTAAGGTAGGCTTAATTATGTTTTTATTTATTTTGTTGACATTTTACGGCAGCTACTCAACCATAAGGTCACATGATGTCAGCCCCTCCGTAATTTCCTTTGTACCCCTCGTACGACCGGCAGAGTTATCTAAACTGTACTGATTTAAATACGGGGGAGGATCTTGGATGAAAGAGACAAGTAGCAAGGCCTAAATTTGAATGAGTATTCGGTGATTTGTTTGCCTTTTACGAACGGCAGCAGCTCGTGTGGGCCAATTCTACCAATGGCCCAGATGTGGCTTTGAAAACATGCAACTTGGCATTTTATGGAAGATTGGTTTGTAGGACTAACTTCTATTCTCACATTTAGCATAGTGTCTGACTCTGAGGACTGAATTCAGTTTTTTTAAATAAAGTTTGTATTATCTAGCATGGCTGTTTTATCTAGGTCCCTTAAAAAGAGTTGTTAGTACATAGTACACATAATTTTGGCTGTGAAAACTAGAAACTGGGGTACCTTCACATTGACCTACAGTCTGCCGCAGAGCTCGAAGTACCTCGGGTAAAATGTTAACTCAGAGCCAAGTATTTCCTGCTCTCTTTGTAGAGGTTCTTAATGGTAGAATGCATTGCTTAGCATGTAAATACTTAGTTATGTATGGGGAAAAGAGAGAGGAGACCAACCAACAGCTCAATAGCCTAACAATAATCAATACTCAATAGTTTAACGTTTAAATACCTATTTAACTTACCTGACAACTATTAATTGTCTATTCTTGTCATCACAAAAAAAAAATTAAAAGTTTTGACAAGAAACGGCGTAGACGCTAGCAAACATTGTGCTAATACACTTAAAATCCTAAGAAATCTTGTGCTGCAAAGAGCCTTTTAAACACTAAATACTATGCTAACGTTTTAATTAAACTAAACTAAACCAAAACTAAGCTTAAACTAAACTAACACTACTAAAACTAAAAACTAAAAACACTACTGAACACTAAACTAAACTAACACTCTCACTCACAACTGGGGTAAAGTTTAACATATTATAACATAATTTACTAATAACGGGTTTTACAAACAAAATTCCGACGTGCAATTTGTGGATCTTAAATGCTATAGTTGTTAGCCAGAATGGGGTGTGTGTTTGTATTTCATATTTTGAGTTAACTTTGGTTGATAGTGCCTAGATAGTGCCTAGATAGTGCCTAGATAGTGCCTAGGTTAGCATTGAAATAGAAAGAATTATAGGAACCAACAGCTCACCTTAAAGAAGTTCGGCAGCCGAGAACTGAGTTTCTCCACACCGAGGGGTGAACCAGGATGTGTAAGCCGAAACGTTAGATTAGATTAGATTAAACACTTCCAAGGCTGCAAATGGGCCACAACTGCTTGGTGGCAACCTGTCCAAACCTTCCCCCATCCTCCCTCATCACTTCATATCCCTCATTCTATTTATAAATTCCCTTACTGATTCACACCCAACAACCTCCTTGCTCTCAACAAAATCCAAACCTACCCAGATCACTTCTTACCACCTGCTACTGAAATTTTCATTAATGATCTCCCCTCCCTCTGTATACCCCTTCTTGCAATCTGCTATGGTTTTCCCCCCACCCTCTTTTCCCCCTAGTCGTTCCCTCTTTAAATATTGTAAATGTAAATACATGTATTAATCTCTATCTCAACACGGCTGCCGAACTTCTTCAAGGTGAACTGTTGGTTCCTATGATTCTTTCCTTTTCAATAATATTTGAGTTAACAAATTTAGACTTAGCTTTCAACCCTCCGAAGCAATCTAACGAACGGTAGAACCCAAACGTTCAAGATAGATATAAGAAATGTTATTTATTATGGTAGTTCTTTTCCGTTTTGGAGGGCTACAAAAATAAAGAGAGATGTTTTAAAACACTTAAGCTAATCAAAATACCACAAATAGCAAACTCAAACTATAAGTTACAGACTTCATTCTGAGGTTTTGTCGCAATTATAACCAAGCCCTTTAAAAGGGTTTACCTTGTAATCATAATATACACACAAGAGCAGTTTACTTGTTCCAAATTGACTCTTGGCTATAGTGTTTAATAAATAAATAAATACATTCACATTTAGAGTCTACCCACTCAGTAATAAAACTTTTATTGAAAATACTGTGATTATTATAGGCCTACAGTAACTTGTAAGGTTGGTGCACCTGCTGATAACAAAGAACCAAAGCACTGCAGCAAAAAAAAAAGATACAGTAACAGGTAACATAAAAAAGAAATTTTTGTTAAATTTCGTTGAAAAAAAATATTTCATGTTCACTCTGTGAATATCTTATTTATCTGTAACTTCCACTTTTTTTTACAAATAGTAAGTTTTTTTATAGCTTATTTCCATTTTTTAAATACATACATTGTTTTACATGTGAATCACGTTCAATATGGCCATATGGCGTACGAGCGAGGTTGATCTTGAACAGTGGCGTATTCAGGAATAGGGAAAGGGGGGGTTTTCAACCCATATTATAGAGAGTGGAACCGAAACATAATTGGGGTTCCGGGGGGCTTGTCCCCCGAAAAAATTCTCGTCAAGGTCATTTTAGTGCAAATCTGGGTGTTTGGGGAATGAATGTGACTTTTTTTTCAACGAAATTTAACAAAAATCACTTTTTTATGTTACCTGTTACTGTATCTTTCCAATCATGCAAGGCTTCAAATAGTACGTATTTATGTTTTAAATCAATTTAATTATGTTGAATTGGCTAGAGCCTATGTCTATGCACGCCATTCACCATTAGCAACATGCACACAGCCTACTAGATGCTACAATCAGCTGTTCTACGTTGATTCAGTAGCCAACATAGCCTATGAAATGAAACCGAATATCGCCCGCAAACTTGAAGAAGGGGTAATTTATTTTATGGGTATAAATTTATTTTAAAATAATAACCCCTTCTTCAAATTACCCCTTCTTCAAATTTGAAAAAGGGGTAATTTATTGAAAATACTGTGATAATTATACAGTAACTTATGTTTAAGTTGGTGCATCTGCTGATAACAAAGAACCAAAGCACTTATTTTGCTGCAGAGATATTTCTCTTCATCCTAGTGTTGAACAATGGCGAATGGCGTGCATAGGCCTAGGCATGGGCTCTAGCTAATTCAACAGAATTAAATTGATTTAAAACATAAATACGTACTATTTGAAGCATGCGCCTTACATAATTGGAAAGATACAGTAACAGGTAACATAAAAAAGTGATTTTTGTTAAATTTCGTTGAAAAAAAAAAGTCACATTCATTCCCCAAATACCCAAATCTGTGTGTTTTACAGCGCCCAATTGAAACAAGATTACTCAGTTTCTGGCAACACATTTTTTCCTTAAAAAAAGATAAAAATATAATTATAGATCGATGCGTGTATTTTTAACAAAAACAAATGTCTAAAATACTGTCTATTGAAATGTAAACGGTCATTTTTCATGTTTCCTTTGCAAAAGGGGGGGGGGTTTCCCCCCCCCTCCCACCCCCCGTGTATACGGCACTTATCTTGAACCACAATAAAGGGAAATGAGGTAGGCCTAGGCCTACACGGAGACGCAACTTAAAATAAATTACCCTTTCTTCAAATTACCGGTACCCCTTCTTCAAATTACCCCTTCTTCAAATTTGAAGAAGGGTTAATTTATTATTTGGGTATAAATTACTAAAGGCTCAGGGGGAATGTTGATCTTGAACCACAATAAAGGGAAATGAGGTAGGCCTAGGCCTACATGGAGACGCAACTAAAAATAAATTAGGGGCCTACTCCTTCTTCCGCCTCAAATTTGAATAAGGGGTAGGCCTAATTTATTATTCGGGTATAAATTAATATAGTTATTTTAAAATAAATTACCCCTTCTTCAAATTACCCCTTCTAATTACCCCTTCTAAGTGAAAAAAAGTGAGTAGATCTACTCACTTTTTTAAAGAAGGGGTGGTATTTCTTCCATATAACTGATCCGGTTTCGAAACCGGATCAGTTATATGGCAGTAGTATGGTTTCAAACTTTGGGCAATATTTGGTTTCATTTCATACGTTGGCTAACCTGGTGGCATTTAGTGCCATCTAGCGGCAGACTACAGAAACAACGTCGAACAGCTGATTGTAGCATCCAGTAGGCTGTGCATGTTGCTAATGGTGAATGGCATACATAGGCATAGGCTCTAGCCAATTCAACATAATTAAATTGATTTTAAACATAAATATGTACTATTTTACGCATGCGCCTTACATAATTGGAAAGATACAATAACAGGCAACATAAAATTGTGATTTTTGTTAAATTTTATTGGAAAAAATATTTCACCTGTAAGACCGAAATAGGCCTACCAAATATATAAATAATAACTTGTTAATAACCGTAACCAATTAACTAATGACGTAGCCTTCTCAATCGTTAGGTTAGGTAATATGCCTATTCGCGATCTCAAGGACGTTTGAAAGTGACGTCACTGGCCAATGTGGCGGCCGTGCCGGGTTAACTTCTCTGTGTGACATTGCCGGTATCGCTGGAACGTTGATCACTTATCTCCTTCTAGCTGTTATACTATTCATTTTGAAGGAAAAACTTATAGGAAAGCGTAATTAGTTTACATGCCAATAGTCATCATAAAGGTTATTTCATAATAGACCCAGTAGTTTACTTGTTATAACAATTCACGCAAAAAATCGGAAAATTAGCAAGATTTCTTATTGTTTTCTAAACTTAAATTGTTGACAAACGAATGATCGGATTTTGATGAGAGTTCCTTTGGAACATGAACCAACAATCTGAGAAAATAAACAAATAAACTTTCTAGATAGAAAGTGCCCCGAACGAAAATTCATAGCATGCACTAACATGCAGGGTGCATAGTTTCACGGCCAAAACCGCTGCTTTTGAGGTCCAGCCGCTGCACCCTGCATGTTAGTGCATGCTATGAATTTTCGTTCGGGGCACTTTCTATCTAGAAAGTTTATTTGTTTATTTTCTCAGATTGTTGGTTCATGTTCCAAAGGAACTCTCATCAAAATCCGATCATTCGTTTGTCAACAATTTAAGTTTAGAAAACAATAAGAAATCTTGCTAATTTTCCGATTTTTTGCGTGAATTGTTATAACAAGTAAACTACTGGGTCTATAATTATGAAATAACCTTTATGATGACTATTGGCATGTAAACTTATTACGCTTTCCTATAAGTTTTTCCTTCAAAATGAATAGTATAATAGCTAGAACGAGATTAGTACCGCGTGGTTTGGGCGAGAATCCGCAGACAGTTAGAGCGCTAGACCCGTTACCTTAGGGATAATTTTGTCCGCTAGGGGCGTATCCAAGTTTTGCGATCGCGAATGACACCAAATCCTAGGCCTAAATTGTCACCTTTTACAATGGGTAGAGCTACCCTGGACCTATTCTACCCTGGGGCGAGACTTTTAGTTGTTCCAGATTTGGATGTGTCCTCCCTACTTGCATTTCAGTGGAATGATAGGCCTAGTTGAAATGCTTAAAGCATCTTGTTCACTGTTGTGTATGAGAACTTTAATAACTAACCTGAAATTTGCTGAAATTGTTTCTTTTCTCGAGAATGTTGCTAGTAATTTTGTCTTGTCATTATTGTCATTACATATTAGATAGATTTTGATAAATTATTACTGCTGTTAAATTTAAAAGTTCAAGATGTCCAAAGATTTAGGCCCTAGGAATTCTAATAATACAGAAAAATAAAAGAAATCTTGATGCATTGTTGAAAAGTGGTCACCGCCTGTTGAATTTAAGAGCATGAGCTTTGTTTGCCTGTGTTACACTGGTGTAGGCTAGTTCAAGGTCTACTTGATCTCCGTCTAGCAGAGGCTTGTCGAACTCGCAAGTTAGGTCGTCACTCGTCACAAGGGAACCAAAATCACCATTTTGTATCCCGCTAAAACTTACAATAATTAAATACTATATGTTGTAGAGCATGTAATACAATACTTAAAACATGTAAGACATGATTGAAGGTCTTAAAATATTATGCTTTTTCCTTTTTAAGAGGTAGGCTAATTCTATTTGACAGAATTACGTATCTCTTATCTGTTTTCTTTCACGTTTCTCCAATTTGAATAACATGTAGTGTTGAACGTTGTAGAACGGACTGCGACATCCTAATTTGTGAGTTAGACGAGTCTCCGCTAGGCGGAGATCAAGTAGACCTCGGGCCAGTTTGTACAAATCTCTGTTTTTCTTTTGTGACCATACAAGTTTGTTTTATCCACTCAATCACACAAACTGATTCCTAGTGAGGATGCAATAATTTATTCCGTGCTTCATTGCTTGGCTTATGGCCGGTATTTCAATGTTCAGTTAAAGTGTCAAGTAAATTTAACTGTCAGGTAAGCCCAGTTTAGAGTATTTCTATTGGCCGTTGTCATGGTGAAAACAATTTAACTAAAAAGTATATTTTAACTGGACATTGAAATACCGGCCCTTAGCCATTTAGTCACTATTCACATGTATGCTGCCAGATTTTAAGTCTGTTTCAGAACTTGAAAACCCTCCAAGTTAGCTAGTCCAGTGGTTAGCATCCCTGCTTCCAATGCGGAAGGTCCCGGGTTCAAATCCTGCTTCAGACAGAAGTTTTTTAACTTCTAATGTGGATTCAATTCCATTACTTATTGGCTTAGGAATAAGTAAACGGTGACTTAGGAGCCGTAGCAACGAAGCACTCAATAAATTCAAAGTTGTTCTGAATCAGCCTTGTTGATTCTGGCATTTGTCCGCAGGTGTTCGCACTGTCCAATCACTGATTCATATGTTTCGTATTTGAAATATCGATCTTTGATTGGTTATCGCTCACTCGTCGACGGTGTTTGAAGTCTACAGGGTTGGTTTAGTCACTTTAAATTAAAGTCCCTTACTGCAAATCAGTTTAGTTACTGAGTGGGTAGACTCTAAATGTGAATTTATTTTAATAGGGAATTGAACCCTGGACCTTTTGAACTGGATGGGAGAATAAACCCATAATGCCAACCATTTCTTTCCAAGAACAATTTGTGTTGTTAACAACAATATGGTAGAGGCTTGTCCTGTGCTGAACATGATTTGATTTGTATTTACCTCTAAATCTCTAATGAATCAAATAAAGGGTAGGCCTAACTGTGAAGTGTACTGCTACACTTTTTGTACTCTCGTTTTTCCAACAGAAACACTGAAAATGAGGTATGTATTTGAAGGTATAATTCATTTTTGGTGTTATTGATTATATGTAACACCAACAATCGATTACACCTTCAGCTTATGAATCAGATCCATTAAACGTGATTATAAGAAGAGTAACAGTAGGTACACTCCACAATTACTCAGTAATTTCTACTTATTTCCGTGGTATCGTAATTTACGAATTTATAAGAAAATACCCTGTGAGGGGGTGGCTAAAAAGAGTATTTTTTAAATTATTATTTACTTATTCAATTGCTACGGAATATATCAACCCCTGTCATGTATCTTACGACAGGCACAGCTACCCTGAACGTATTCAGTCCCCGGCCATTATGGTTGTTCAAAATAGAATAGGAAAGTCTCATCAAAAATAAATATTCCTTAAAGTACCTAAAAATACGGGCGGTATAATTTTTATATCTGAGAAGCGTATATTTCCAATTCTATTAGCATTTTAAGTTTGAAATTTGGAATTTCTTGTTCCGTAATTGAAAAACGGCTCTTGACGTCATATGTCATGTAAACAACTGCCTCCTTGAAGTATTCTTAATAATATCAACTATATATTAAGTTGGACATTTTACAATATCTAGGATGCAGTGACTTTACAACAATGTCTTTTATACCACTGTTTTCTTCAGAAAATACATTTTGATACAGTATTTACCAAAACGTGTTTAAAAAAATGCAATTATTTAACATGTTGTTGTTAATTAATGTTGAGAAGTGTTCATTTACTAACTATAAATAAACGTTGGTTCAGTTAGAGTCTTATGAGAGCAATAATCTACTAAATGGTGGGATTTCAGTACTATTTGTATGATATAAAATTATTGTTTACTGACATATGACGTCAGAACCTTGAAATCACGAGCAAGATGGCGCAGGTCCGTTTCTGAGCGTGTTTTGACAGCAATATCTTTGACTTGCTGTTAAAGCGATGTTAATGCACCTTTCGAGCCGAAACCAATTAGTTCCCGTTTATTTTAACTTGAGGTAACCAGTAAGCAAATAAAAAAAATGCGTGCGACTTCCCTATTCATGAAATCGATGTAAAATAAACCTGTTTTAGTCAATATTTAAAACTAAATGTGCTTATTTTTTACAATGGTGTAGGCCTACATGTTATTTCCAACTTATTTTGGATTGATAATTGAAGGCACACAGCAGGTTTCGACTATTTGTTTGAAATAAGGACCGACACGAGTCTGCAGTAATGCTATTCTCGAAATTAATTCATCGTCAAAATATCTTATTTTCGTACAGATTTGTGATTTTGAATGAAAGTGGACAAGATGTCGCACTACAATCCTGTTTCTTCCAGGAATAGCCCTTTTGTAGTAAGCTGTTGTTCTTTTCAGTTACTATATGGATGTTCTATTACTGTTGCACTAGAATGCCTAATAATGTGTCTGAAGCATTACCTAATACCTATTCTCGTTGGTGGTGTCATGGCTCACTGAGGTATTGGCTGACCAGCGATCGGTATTTAAAACTATGTCTCCCTGGTTAGCAACAAATCACTTGTCTATGATGAAAGCACACGAAAAACTTGGCAAGGTTTCTTTGCAACAACTTTATAAGGCCGGTTGGCCCAATAAACCTGTCCCCTCTCTTGTCTGAAATCCTGCTACTTGGCACCACAAATATACTGCATGCATTCTGGTGGCAATACATGAACTACTAGAGCAAAGGGGATTTCTAGTTGTCAACTGTTGACAATGCTGATACTGTGGCCGCTCATAGCAGATCTTGATCATTTTAGTGGAGGATACTTGACTCTAGAAAGCTGTTTTAACATCATTATTTAAAAACTAATAATGGTATAGGTGTTCAAACAGAGATCCACAAGAATTCATAAATAAATTTGTATTTATTGTCTACCCACTCAGGTACAATGAGTCACTTTCAGTAGAGCACATTACGGATAGAGTATTTCTATTTAGTAGAACATAACTGTTTTTCCAATACCGTACTTAAAGGATTAGTCAGATGATAAACTAAAAAATCACCACTCAGTCATAAGTGCATGAAATTCGGTTATGTGTAAAATAAAATTGATATAGGTTGCTTCAATGCAAGAAAAAAAATAGTTAACGTTTAGCTGTTCTATAAGATTCACTTCAAAACCTCTGCTGCATTTTTCTTTTAAAGCGTAGTACAGCTGTATCGGTTCTGAGGTGGCTAACGCCTGCCTGATAGACAGAGCACTCATTGTGTAATACGAGTCCAGCCAGCGCTCCGCGAAACACTCGGCGACTGCAGACCGTACCGCTCAAAACAGATTGCAACTTTTCTTCACATCAAGTCACAAGAAAATTAATTGCAGGGCATTTTGTAGAAGTACACGTTCGTACTAAGAAGCATGTTATCGGTAGGGAAACGATGCACATTAAACCTCCTGATCGATTTTTGATAAGTGTCCTATTTTAGCGGTGGTTTTACTATCTCGAGGCAACATTTTTTTCATATGGGAATTACCATGAGAAGAGATGCTAGGTGCTACTTGGTAGCAACAAGCCAAAAAATCGCGTGTTTTCTTTAATTTTTTAACCGCCTGCTTTTAAAGTATGGTATCTTTTAGTCATGTTTTCCATATTTGAGGGTGGACATATACAAATGATAGATTTTTAGTTTTCCATCTGACTAATCCTTTAAGAACTAAGAATAAAATGCTTTTAAATTGAATTGAAGGGATTGATTGGCTTTGGCAGCCAAAATGACCGTTTACATAATAAATATATAGTCGATGTACCATAAAGTATTTGAACCCAACCTAGGCCTAATGTAGTGAAGAAAAGTGGAAACTCCTGATTACGTTAGCACACCCAAGAAGAGGGATTGCCAATCTGAAGTCTTCCCCTCACTCCAGTAACTCCAAAGATTAATTACCTTATAGGCTACACCCCTAAAGTTATAGTTTTATTTGTTAGTGAAGGCCACAACATGTAGACAGCAGTGTTCTGTATATCGGAGTTAGAACGCTATGGATAACGATAAATGGAATTTCATATTGTTTCACATTTCTCAAGGAAAATAAAATGAAGTGAAAAAATCAATTTGGTTTTGAACAACGGAGTGTAGCCTACTCCTATATTCGTAGTTCTTGTAGCCAGTGTAGCCTATTTATAGTCTACCTACTAAGTTACCTACAAAATGTTTTTTTTAAATTTATTTACTGCTTCTTCTATTACTTCTACTACTACTAATGCTACTACTTCTTCTACCAATAAATAAAATAAAATCATATTTAGAATCTACCCCGTCAGTCACATAACTAATTTTTTAGATTGTGGAAATAGGTTTGGCGCTGGTTTTTAAATTTGGCAATTCCCTGCCAGGAACTTAAGCCGCATTCACAATCTTTACTAGTAGGCCTACTATGTTTTAATGATTAGGACTAACGTCTAAGAACTAACCTTGAAACCAAGACTCCGCCTCCAAAATTTTACAAAGAAAGATGTGAACACTTCACAAGACCGCTCTAGCGAAGTGCTTTGAAACTTCAGTCCCGGGCGTAGCGTGCTTTGGTAGAACTATTTGTAAAGCGCCAAAATTCGTTCCACCCCGAGACTTAGTTTATTACGTGTTAAGAGTGCTAAAAATGGATCAAGAATTTCCTCTTCACCATTATCTTCTTCATTGTAGGGCCTACATGTCCATAACGCGTGCGAAATAACAGCAATAAATACCCTAGCAGAACACGTGCGAAGTGACAGCTAACAAACAAACGAAATTCCACACCGTAACCGGAAGACGTCAAAACAATACCAAGTATAGTCTACATGTTAAATAAACAAACACTGGTTTGACTTTTTTCAATGGCCGACATCTAGTGATTTACCCATCGCTGATTGGTTGTTACTAGGAATCTGACCTTGAGTGTCTAAGAAGTTGAACGTTAGTCAACTTTCTTAGTCACTCACTAGTCTTAATCACTTATCAATGTGAACGTTATAAATTATAATGTAAAATCCTATACTTCAAATCTTAAACCTTAGTCTTAGTAAGCACTGTGAACGCGGCTTTAAGCCACTTCCACATAAATGACTAGTGAATTTTGATTATTGACTAAAACCCCGTATTATTACTTAGTCAAGCCACAAAACTAACAAGACTCCTTTCATTGGCTGCGAGAGAGAGTTCTGCACGCTGATTGGCTGTGACTAAGACTTGACCAAGAAATTGAGATATTTTCAATTCGATAGTCAAAAGTCAAAAGTCAAGTTGTGTGAACGTCAGCACGTATCGCCTATGGTCAATTGTCATTGGTCATTTGTGTGAACCGGCTCTTAGAGGACTTTGGCAAAACTCAGTCAAATGTTTGTCAAACTGAATCATGTGGAATCTGTTAATTTGATCTACTTACAAGTGTGTATTGGTTGGTTGGTGAACATTAGATTGTATTTGACTTACGGCTTGGATATGTTACTTTACTTTTCTAATTTAGAAGTGGTTTGTTCTTAACCAGAAACAAGTAATTTTGTACTAGGACCATGATTTCTTGTTAAAATATCAAAACAACAAAATATATTAACAATTGACTGTTTTAGAAACCACTTGCTTATAAATGCACTGCCTTATTAATATAGGTGGTCACCAGAGGCAAGGTCTACTTGATCTCCGCCTAGCGTAGGCTCGTTGAACCCAGAGGCGATAAAGAAGTTTTCCCTTGAACTTCTCTATCGACTCTGGTAATACAAACTTTTGATAGCATGATGAATGAACTACTACGTAGATCACTAACTTCTGTAATGATTTAATATGAGTTGTTAAAAAATGGGATGTCTATTTTTCATTACAAAAATTGAAAACTTTGAATTTGTTTGTTGTGATTTTTGTATGTTATCCATCGACATGTTAATCTCATACCATTGTACGAAGTATTCACAAGACATGACAATGGTCATAATGGAGGGCAAAAATCTTAACATTTGAGCTGTCAATAAACGACAAATAAGTTTACAACAAAATACGAGAGTGTTTGCAGCTCTGTAACCCAACAAAGTTTGTTGAAATGTGTGTTTGTGTTTGTTTGTGGTTGTGCCATTATAAACCACAAGAATAGTGGATGAAAATACAAATAAATAAATAAAATAAAATAAATTCACATTTAGAGTCTACCCACTCAGTAAGAAAACTGATTTGCAGTGGGGGACTTTAATTTAAAGCGACTAAACCAGCCCTGTAGGCTCCGAACACCATCGGCGAGTGAGTGAGCGATAACCAATCAAAGATCGATATTTCAAATACGAAACATATGAACCAGTGATTGGACAGTGCGAACACCTGCGGACAAATGTCAGAATCAATAAGGCCGATTCTGAACAACTTTGAATTGAGTGCTTCAACAAGAGAGTTTCTGTTTGTTGAACAACAAATTGCCAGTTGAAGGCAAACAGACATGGCGTTTTGGTACACAACATGGCCGCCGCATACATTATTTGAATACACCCTACTCTTCTTCTTCTGTATTGGACAGTTGTGTTCCAGTTTTGTTTTTTCCCGTGACTGTATAATCACATCACACAATGTCACTGTTTTCCGTATCCTGTGGTTCCTCAAAAGTCTCGTTTTCTTGCCCGCGAATGAGGGGACCGAACCAATCAGAAGGCTGCGATCTACAAGAGTTATGGGTCCTCATTCCAGTACGTTGCCAGGCACAACTTGAAAACCGGCAAAACATTTTCTGGAATGAGGGCCCTGGAGAACACCATGAATGAAGCCAACTGTCACGTATTTTTAGCTTTGGTCGCTTGCTCGTTTCATTAGCTGACACAGTTTATAGACTTCCATTATTAAGCAACAAAGTGTTCCAACTTGACGTTTTTAGTCGACTAGCTTCCCTAGGAGACTAACGCAACAATTAATAACAATTAATTACAACAATTGTTAATTGTTGTGTTAAATCAGTGAAGCAGGCCAAAATAGAGAAGTTGGAATAGGCCCTAACCAGTTATTGGGTATGCAGCAACCAAGTATTATTAGATAATAATGTTTGTAACTATTTAAATTTAAAAAAGAACTGGAACTATTGGTGAATTGCAAATAAATAATCATTTGCTCATGCCATGGTATTCACCCATCAACAAGATCATCATCATCATCAAGAATAATATTGTTATGTGGTATAATTTAATTCTTTCTTAGCTGTTGCGTTACTAATGTTAGTGAATCTGTTTCAGGAGATCAACCCAGGCCATACGTCAACACCACTTCGCCTAATTACCAAGACTGCTGCAGCTGAAAACGGAGCCTAATAATGCGGAACCTAATGAACAAGATAAGTTACAGCATAATACCCAAATATCTATTGTAAATAGAGCTGTACCGATTCCGATACCGAGTCTTGAGAATCGGCGATTCTTCATGGTAACGGTAGAATCGGCCGATTCCGATTCTTGGCCCAATATTACCGATACCGATTCTTTTGAATGAAGCGCCCGAAAATTTCCATTTCCGTTCAAATATATCGATTATCGAGAGTCGAAGTCACTATGCGTGTGCACCAATCACGAAGCGACTTGCTGAAATCGACAAGTCGATTGGCAGCCATGTTGATTTTAGCGTGGTACAGATGTGCTTGTCTAATGCCCGGTATTTCAATGTCCAGTTAAAATCTACTCTCCAGTTAAATTGTTTTCACCATGACAACGGCCAATAGAAATACACCAAACTGGGCTTACCTGACAGTTTAATTTACTTGACACTTTAACTGGACATTGAAATACCGGCCCTAAGATATGTAGCATCCAAATTAATTTAATTTACTAGACCTAATATAAAAATAAAATAAATAACTTGCAATAATAGTTTGTATTAAAGAATCGGTATCGGTGGAATCGGAATCGGCAGAAAATTGGAATCGGCATCGGAATCGGAATCGGCAAAAATGTGGTATCGGTACAGCTCTAATTGTAAACTGTAAATTGTTTATTTTTCTATTAAAATGTTAACAAAGTCTTCTTGCATTTTCTTTTTTATTAGTCCTTCCTTATTGTGAAACATTTCTTGTATTTAAACGTAACATTCTTAGAAATAAATATTGTCATGTGGGACCAAAAAGGAATACTTTTTGTTACTGATATGGGATACCTAATGATAACATTAGAAACTGACTTCTTCAAATATAAATTTTACTTACAACATCGTGGTTGTCCGGGTACAACCGTGTCAAAAGGTGGAACTAATCCAACGTGTCGCTCATATTGCAAACTGCATATTGCAAACATTGGTGAGGCTTCAGCACTTGTAATATTATAAAAATGACTAATGAGGTTTGGGTATTAAAGATTGAGAAGCACTTTCTTAGGGGATGGATGGTAAACAATGTAGGGACGCAAAACAGAATTGAGACCATATCATTTTCCAATGTTCTATAATTATTGTGTTTCATCACTGAAACAAAATTACAAAACGAAAACTATTTAATTATTATACCAAAATTACAAACATTATATGTACATACACTATTACTGTTTTGTTCTCGTTATTTTACTTCAGTGGCTATCATTTTTACAATGAAAGTATTTTCTCATTGGTGATGTGTTTATTTAGTGGTACATGTATTGGTTAGGCTCTATGTAGCTCTATGTAGTTAAATGAGGTTTGCGGTGGTTATCTTGGCTGGGCAAGAGTCTATGTTAGCCACTGAACTGCGATACGACGTCCACAGCTGTGAGTGTTTAATGCACACGGTCCCTCCTCCACGAATCTCCTGGCCAGTCTGAAATACATTACCGTTAGTAAGGTTGTTTTATGTTATCAATCTATGTATTGGTTTGAATGAAACCATCACCGGTACTTCATCTTTCTTTTTTGACAGATATTAATTTCTACTCGATACAGGATGTGACAATAAGTGGAGGGATACTAGGACGCTAACAAAAAGAAATCAAGCTGGACCGAAACATACGTAAAATGCAATAGTAAGAAACGTTTAATCTGGTTATGAAAACGGGACATAATAGCATCCCGGTGAACCGTAGCAGGGACGAGTGGGCACCCTACTGTGCGTACGTAGCCTACCATTCTGTTGATGTCGCCAACGCACACCCACGGCAAGGCCTTGTCCTCTGCTGCCGCCCACTTTGAGTGGTCCACGTGAGTGGTGAAGTTGACTTGGGCTACGGCCAAATGCACGGACGCGACGTTCTCCACGCTGGAAGATAGAAGGCGGGTTAATTGATATATACAAATATTGTATTTGAGCAGGTCTCGGTGCCTAATTTGTACTGTAACGTCATCGTTCACACATGGTCGCATGATGAACACTTACTCTTAACTTGACAGACGGCTTCCTGCTAGCCTGAAAGAGTGTTCGGCAGTAGGAGTTTTAGAGATGTAGGCCTATTGGTCGTCCACTAGTTTTATAAATATTTACCTACTTGTGCAGTAATGTCACATCTATGTATGATGACGTAAGTACATTTGGGACCACTCTGTTCAAAAATAATACTCAGACTTTTGAAAACGTTCTTCATATTTTTTCGTCTAACATTTGTTTGCATAATCCAAAACTGTATATTATTTTTTAACAGGTTTGTTACAAGTGTACTTATAGCCATCTGTAGTAATGAGTGACATTCCTGTACATGTAGATAAATACTTATAATGATCCTACTATTAATTTAAGAGTAACTGAGAATTACCAAATATCAAAACTACTGTCAAATGCTCTTAAATAAAAAGATTCATACAAAATAAACAAGGCAAAAAATAAAAAGTATTAATTTAAATCAATACTCTTATTTTGTTAATCCCACTTCAGCTTTGAGTTCTTAGTTGTGGAGTTTGTGCTGCGTCGTTACAATGCAATAGCGTACATAGCTTACATAGCATGCGGATCTTACGTGTATGGGCGTTTGCAGTCCGACGGTAGAGCCCCATGACCATTGAGCCAAGATTCAACTAGAAGATTCACACCTAGTGCAGATGCCACCCAATCTGCGTACAGCTCTGTTAACAGATGTTAAGTTAATATAAACTCAGTGGACTTACAGACAATGAACATTCTGCATCTAAATAAAAAACAGTTATTGCTAAACATGTTCAGCCACCAACTTATCAATGCATAAAATAAAATGTATATTCTTACTTCCTACCCACTGTTTATTTTTACTTATCAAAGATATTCCAGCTGCATTTTTCATTTTATAAGATATCCATAAAATGAGACTTGTGAATATTAAACCTTAATGTGGTTTTATGCAACATTAAAAAATAAAACAAATACAAATTTTGGATAAGCAAACACTCAGTACAATTTACATCCATGTTACGGAAACGCAGTTGATCTGCTGAAATGTGAAAGTGCAAAGGTCCATATTATGTTTTAGTTCTTAAACACACCATTGTTTATGCAATGAAATTTGAAGGTGAAGTTGAATTTTAGTGGTGTACATTACAACCATACATGATAAAGCAGTAAAGAAGTTGTGCTCCACATTAATAGTAAAGTAAGTATGTACCTTTGTTGAAATGTGAAGTCTTTGCAAACGACTGAAACGTCTGCCCGCCAAGGCTGGTTAGTTGTAGTTGGTGAAACCAGGGGGCCACAGCTATTCTGGTGTTGCGTGCAGCGGCTGATAGGTGAGGCATCAACTGTTCCATAGCTGCTGGAATGTTGTGTCCGTAGATCTCTGGCTCGTTGTACGTTAGCTGGACACCTGGCATAATGTAAAGATAGTTAATAATTTAAAATCTATTAATTAAACATCACTAAAATGGCTTTTGTAATGAATCCAAAATTGTGCGATCGATGCATGTTCTTGTAGAGTTAAAATAAACATTTCTAAGAATCAACACATTTGTTTTGTTATGCTCTACTAATTATTGATACAAAACGCTAAAGTTACAGTTAATTCTAAATGCTCCTAATCATTTTAAATTGTTAATACTGGGATACAAACCAACTAAGTCCATTTGTTGCGTTGATAGACTGATACACAAGAAGCTCTGTCCGAAATGCGTCCCGGTGTGAGGATAGCTGTAGTTGTTGCTTTGCTGCGTAGAAGTGTTGGTCGGGGCAGGTGGGAACAGAGGAACGCTGTGCACCAACCAGACCCCTCCCGTCGTCTGAGACATCGCAACCCCCTTCGTGTGGCCCAGTTCTTTATTGGTTCCCCCTATCGGAGGCTCGTCGTTGTACAGGACGTATAACGCTTCCGAGGACTTTGATTGGTCGTAGAGTGGTTGGAGTGTTCGTCCCGGCATAGAGAGGGTATCTCCGACGGATAGCGTGGATAGCGTCCAACCTTTCGAAACTGTTGCGGAGGTAATGAAGGCGTAGGCCAGGCCACTCTTGATCAGACCATTGCTGCTACTCTTCAGTTTGGGAAGTTTGTACATCACATACCTGTCGCATGAAGAACTTGTTTCAAAGAAAGATTCATTACTGGCTGTAACACAATGTTCGTGAGATTAAAGCCTGAATTAGACTGTCAAATCGGTCTAGTATTCTGTATTATACTTTGAAAAAAAATAATGGAACCATATGGATAATGCAATCACTGTAATTATTTCGTATTAAAGTTTTTTAATATAATTTTGTTTTTGTCCCTGAAAGCAGAAGGGAACCTGCCGAAGATGGAGAGGATAGACGAGGGAAAATATGCAGCAAATCTTTACTGGGCAGTTACACAGAGAATAGCATACGTTTCAAATCTTGGTGTCGGAAAGAAGAAGAGTTTTTTGTTTTATTATAAATTTTATGTAAATATGTAGGCCGATACACTTTTAAGGTGTAATAATTATGTTTTCTTAATGTAATAATAATATAGTTTCATTTTACCAGTCTACGGGTTTGTTTGCTTCATCCTTGCATTGAAGCTGTGCATTCGCTGTTGTTAACAAGACCAAAAGTGTAACAATTCCCCGCATTTCTCCGAGCTTCATGTTAGCTGCACGTTATCACTATAGAACAATATTATGCTCGTAAGCCGCCATGGCTGAACAGGAGCTCCAGCCAATGTTAATAAGCAAACAAATATAGTTACATCATTTGTTATCTTTGATCTTTGAGAAAGGTCAAGGAGCAATCAGTGTTAGTAGCCACACAAATGTTGTGAGTTTAGTACACATTGTAGTGTCTTCCATTTGGTTTTAGATATTCTTCTTTTCTATATTTAACTTGTCCTTAAAAAAATAGAGCTACATTTAAAAGTTTATGGTAAGTGGTAACATTACCAACCCAAAAAATACCGTAATGTCATTTTTATTCATGTTTTGATTCTTCTTCTCTCTTAAAGAACATGTTTTAAAATTTAAATACATGTTTGACGTTTGTATAAACCTTTGTGTAGAAAACTAGGTTATAAGACCATTGGCTATACGGTTGTTTTAGTTGCCGCCTTTAAAGTGCTGCTCTAGGAGATCAAGAAGACGTTGGTATGATTTGTCGTGTCATATAGTTGGCCGTGTTATTTCTACCAACAATATTAAACAATGCTTGTAACAATAGTAGATAGATACCTGCTATATAGTGCCCACAAATGTTTGCTTACACAACCGCATTTGTCTACTTTTTCATACTGCCCAGTAGGCCTATGTACTACCTATATTCGGCATGTATAAGTACCGAGCACGTCATTGAACAGTAAGTCTGTGATGCAATGTCATCGCATGCACAACAAACTTATATCTACTAACAACTGTGTATAATAAAAAAACACTGTAGGACTTACACAGTTAAAATTTTTTCGGTGTTATTCAACATCACGTCACACAATATTTCGACAGCTGCTCTGCTGTCATGTCAGGCACGACTGGATCAGGAAAGTGTGTATGTTAGCGGTACAACGTGGTAGACAAATAGCTGCACGTATTGGACCTGTATCCAATGCAAGTGATTCAAGACTATTCGAGTGTGTTCTTACATGGGCCTACACAAGCAGTGAATAAACTAGTTTTCGCACATGAACGCAGCATGCACTCTTACATGACTTGAAAAATGAAAAATGCTAAAATACAACTAGATTTGCTGTCACCAACAAGGGGTGACCTTTGGCCACTGTTTGTTGTATGACATCAAATCATGAACTAGAACAAGAATGAGCAACGTTTTATAAGCTTTCAGACACATTCTTAGAGCTGTGTTTGAAAATAAATTTAAATTTGCCAAAATGCTTCTCTCCTTTTATAGGTTCTAGCATCAACTGTTAACTTGCCACCAGTGCAGCTACCTTCAAGACCAATCCAACAAAGAAAAATTAATGACATTTTCATTTTTCTTTTCTTTTTATTATTTTCTTTTAGTATTCTTTCGAAAACCAATTCTTTCTTTACATTGTGTATAGGTATCACATTGCAACTGTTGATAAAAATACATCGGCAGTGGTAAATGATTATACCTGGCACAGTTTAGTTAAGACAAAAATACCAATAATATTTTCAGAAAGAAAGTGAACTTATTAATACAGTTGTTACCAATAACTATCTTTATTTGTAACTTGTCACCTGGCATAGCTCACCTACCTTCGCTAAACTTATAAGATTTTAGACAGTAAGTAAATACATAGTAGGCCTACATAATGGTTTGAACATTTCTTTATCTATTTCTATGTTAAATTGCAATAGGCCTACACCTATTCAAACTCATGACTCAGTCTTAAGTTTCTTAGAAGGATTCATTTCTTCACCTTTTTTTCTTTTCAATGTGGACACAATTTGCATTCTATTACAACACAATTTATCCATTAACATAATTTTACTCACAGCATTAAAAGCATATTTCAAACTCTTTGCAAACTCTGGACAGCATCCACTTTCTAAGATAGACTTAAATCTAAGCGTTTGTAATTTTTTGTTGGAATTTATGAAAATAATATTGGTCAGTCCAGGGCAGAAAATTATTTTTGTATTTTCATTTAAAATGTCCACCTGAAATGTCTCATTTGTAAGTAACATCACGGTCGTGGTAGTGTCTTTAAATTGCTTCACCATATATGGAGCACAACCTTTACCATCTTGTAGAGATATTCTTTGTCCAGTCACCTCCTGACGTTTTTGAAAACTCTTCTTAAATTCTAATAGAATCCTTACCTTTTTGTCAAGACAATCGTAACAGTTTCCCATCTTATACCACGACACCTCTCTTTCACTGTTAGCAAAAAAGAAATTTGTTTCATCGGAAAGTAAAACCATGTCCGTACCGTCATTGAACATGACTCCTACGCTGCCGTTGCTCAGTTGATATCCAAACCCGTACTTTGAAGTGTAGTCATACCATCGTAAGACTCGAACAACACCTGGCGTCACTTTATCACGTCTGTCCACTTGAAACTGTTGGAGCTTTTTGCCAGGATCTGAATTAATGATCAACTGTAGATGTGTTTGTATTCTTAACATGAAGTCTTCAGTTTGATGGCTTGAATGTACCACCATGCTATTACTACATAATATACTTGATCCGTTACTTTCCACAGTTTCCTCGTAACTTGTGTCTTCATCCCGATTGCTGCTTGAACTGTTCTCGATTCTAGCTGTACCATTCTCATCCATATTTGAGCTTTCAGTCTCCTTGTCCCACTCGAAACTGGGTGTGAGATTCGTGCCATAGCTATCTGCTTCTCGCTTGGTTTCGCCAATGTACGTACACACATCTTCCGTACTACTTTTCATATTTATGGCTTCTGTTGAGACAATCGCATGCTGGAGTTGAGATTTGCCCTTTGCTTCATCAACTGTCCTAGTCTCAACTACCTGTTGCTTATGGTGTGAAACCAAACTACAAGTACGGTGTAATTGGTCACTCTGGTTCGTATCGTGGCGGTTGCAACGTGGAGGTTCCTGTGTGTTGCCATTGCAGGTGGCCGCTTTCTTTCGGTTTTCTTTGTCTGTACCGGCCACGATGCAATTCTGTTGAACCAACTTTTGACCAAGTGGGATATTATTTGAGTGGTGGCCGATTTTACCCACATTCGAACTGGATATCCCGCAAAGTCGGTTCGTCAGTTTAATCTTGTGGTCCAGATTCTCGGTGTATAAACAGTTGCAGCTGCTACTGGCAACTGGTAAGAGTTCTTGAGGCTGTTCGACATCTTTGCAGTTGATTTCTCCACTGAAGACATCGACACGCTGAGTGCTCGAACAGGAACACGACTTCTCCGAGATATCGAACGGATTCAAGCCGACGTTGCACGCTCCCACCTTCTTGCTGATGCTCATCCTAGACTTCTCCGCGCTGTTCGTTGGTGTGTTTCTAGTATTATTATGCATTTTCAGTCCCACTTTTGTTTTGAAAGGACTCCTTCTGTTCGTTTTATTTTCAGATTTCACACCAGTCAATGAAACTCTCCTGTAAAAATTAAAACAAATTATTTAATCTTGTGTTTTTGTATTTTCCATATTTGTAGTTGTTTTGTAGTTTTGTTTGTATGTAGTTTTGTGGGTGGCCTAGTTGGAGACAAATTAAAGGTGTTATTATAGCCTAGCCTACAGTAACTTATGCAGTCATAACATATGATTTTTGGATTTATTACACTTTATATACCCAGGAGAATACCCAATTCTTTTAACGTAAACTCTCTAGCCTAAATATATTACTGCTACAGGTATGCATAGATGCTAATCTTTCATAATATGCAGTCTTGGACTCGACTCGGACCATGATACAATAATATTCCTGTGTGACTCGGACCACTTGACAGGATATATCTTTGCCAATTAGGCCTACATACACTTTATCTACATTGCGATGAATTCGCTACATGGCCTGGTGTCTGTGTGTCCTCATGGGGATGCCCGATGGATTCGTGTCTTGGGCTTTCTTTTTAATCTGAAACCACAGGCCTAAAGATATTTAGAAATAATCTTAAATTATGCAGTGG
The DNA here is from genome assembly GCA_945910005.1 of Isoperla grammatica. Lineage (NCBI taxonomy): Eukaryota > Metazoa > Arthropoda > Insecta > Plecoptera > Perlodidae > Isoperla > Isoperla grammatica. The sequence continues at coordinate 34,620,392 of OX246741.1, forward strand.
GGTCAATAAATATATCTTTTTCCAACTCACCACTTGGTATAGGCCATACATAAATAGCAGTGCATATAAACTTCCCACATTCCCGGGCCTTTTCAGCCCTCCACCCCTTCAAACTGTGTATCAACTTTTGTCTACCTGATAGTTTTTGGTATTTATTGCTAGGCTAGTGAAATAACACAATAATTACCTATTAACTTCTTGGAGTGGTTTCCTTAAATTGTACCTAATCTTTGCTTCATTTTGAATTTCTTCAAATTGAGGTGGTTCAGTAAAGCTTGACAGAGGCAGTCTTGCTGGCGTAAACCCTTTCATAAATTTACTCGATAAGCTGCGTATTGCAGTTGGTCTGTTTTTCGAATTCAGCTGAAGCATACTTTGGATTAAATCTTTTGCTTCTTGTGAGGGCTTCTCAGTTGGCAGGTAGTATTTGTATTGTATTGTATTGTATTTATTAGCGGCTATTTGGTTACATTAGATGCAGCAGCAAGTACATGCATCGCAACATGCATGCAAAACTCTACCCGTTTAAACACTCTTTCTCGTGTTGCGTCTTGAAACGGTGGTATTCCCAACAGCAAAGTGTACAAAATACACCCGGTTGAAAAGATATCAAACTTGAAGCTATGACCTCTATCAGTCACTACTTCAGGAGCAATATAATTTGGTGTACCACAAATTCCATTGTGTATAAACCCTTTGCTACTCTGAACAGCTGTACCAAAATCACCAATTTTAACTCCGAGTTCATTGGTTAGGAGGAGGTTACCTAGTTTGAGGTCACGATGAATAATCATCTGTCGATGTATGTATGCAACTCCAGTTAAAATTTGCTTCATGTAATAACGAACCTCGGGCTCTGTTAAAAATATACGTTGCTTTAGCATTCCCTGCATACATCCTCTGTTACAGACTTCCATCAGAATGTATCCAAAGTGGCAGTCCTCAAAGAATCCTCGCAACTTAACGACATTCTTGTGATTTAATTTGCCATGAAGGGAAACTTCATTCAGTATAGATTTACTGTAATTAGCATGTGACTGAGGTATAATTTTTGCTGCATACATTGAATTGTTTTGCAAATTAGTGATAATATAGCACTTTGCAAAATAGCCTTTTCCTAAAAACTCTCCTTTCTTATACATATCACCTGTACTAAAATGCACAATTACGTCCGGGATGTCAATGTTCTCCGGTACTTCCATTTTAAAGTTGACCAAAGAACGATCTAAGCTAGGACTAGCGTAGGCCTAGACAATACAAAAGCACAATCTTTCGTCTACTGTCATGTCAACATGTTTATATGCTGTTAGCAATGGAGAAATATTTCTCTATGGGAGAAATAATACCACTATACCTATCCCTGTCATCCTATGATGGCAGACATGTTGTTTATTTATGACTTCGTTCGCATTGTTGCAAACCACACGGCTGACGGCCACACAAAAGAAAATTTCGGAGTGGATATACGTCCGACTGGTCGGACGTCCAATAGCTTCTAGGCTATACGTCCGACCAAACCTGCGCATGCGCGGGGTGCCTCATATCCGCCTGCCGCCATCATCGTCCTTCGTCCATTTCCGTTTGCAACCGACGTGTGCTCTGCTCCGTGATGAAGCGTGGTGAAGCCGTGGAAAGGCGGGATGAGATTTAGATTTTGTGATGGGGCCTAGGCCTGGCCGGTCCATAAGCTCGCCTATACTTCCTTTAGACGTAGGCTTGGGCCTGGCCTTGTTTTTTAGCCTAGGCCTAGCCTCCGGACCCGTCCTCAGCTAGGGCCTAGGCCTGGCCGGTCCGGACCCGTCCTCAGCTAGGGCCTAGGCCTGGCCGGTCCGGACCCGTCCTCAGCTAGGGCCTAGGCCTGGCCGGTCCATAAGCTCGCCTATACTTCCTTTAGACGTAGGCTTGGGCCTGGCCTTGTTTTTTAGCCTAGGCCTAGCCTAGGTCCGGACCCGTCCTCAGCTAGGCCTGGCCGGTCCATAAGCTCACCTTGTAGGGCCTAGGCCTAGGCCCCTAGTGCTTCTAGGTCCTAACCTAGCCGAGCTAAGAGCTCACCTGGTAGGCCTAAGGCCCATAATGCTTCTAGGTCCTAGGCCTAGGCTGGTCTAGGGCCTGGCCCTACTTCCTAGGCATAGCCTAGGCCTAGCCCATTTGTGTAAGCCCTATCAAATTTTATGCTATTTTTACCCAGATGATGCCAAGCTAACCACAATTGCAACGTGGGTATCATCGGCATTCGGCCGTTAGGCTAGGCCTAAGCCCTATGCACATTCACATCACATTTTAACTTTCGAGGTTATGTTCGATCGATCATGACCCGATTCATATCGACTTGGCGGACATATAGCCTAAAAGACGTTGGCTGTCCGACCATGTCCGACCATTGCCTACCCGACAAGTCGGACGTATAGCCTACGAGATGTTGCCTGTCCGACCAATGGTCGGACGTATAGCCTAAAACAACAAACATGCCCGACCAGTCGGACGTATAGAGTCGTCCAAAGAATTTACAATCCCTGGCGGATGTTCGGTAAACCTCATAGACTTGGTAGTTCGGCAAACCTCCGCGAGGGATTTACGGTGTCAAGAAGGAGAAGGAAAACATTACCAACCTCGCGGACTCGCCCAATCCATTCTCGGTAAAGTCAGGAAAAGTCGTAGGCCTAGTTTAATGCTTTATAATTATTAACATTATTAGTGGGGTTACTTTAGCCCAATTTCCTATACCGACCCAGACAAAATTACGAGAAAGCTGATTTTTTCAGAGTCGCTTACAAATATCATTTTATATAACATACTTCGGGTCCGCCAAAATCCGCCTTGTGCGTTAGCCGCCATCTTGGAAAATGTCGGCGATTACGGTATTAAACTAAATCACTTGTTGTGAGTGCTCTATGTAACATTAAATTAAGTGAGTGGTGTCAAATGAAAGATACTATTATGATCAATAAAAATAATGTATGGAATTTTAGTTATTTATCATATTACAATAGAAGGAAGTAATAAGTGATCCACCGCATAAGTGGATATTTGTATTTTAATGATTTGCGATAAAAGTAATAACGTATCCATAACTTGTGTTCATACAAAACATAAAGCTTATTATGTCTCGAACACACGTGCCAAGTCTTATTTACATAACTTTAAAAATGTTTGAGATACGAGCTATTGTATATCTGCATGTGTCGTGGCCGCCATCGCCCCGGACAGAGCAAAACTCATTACCTTAGCCCATCGGTCAGTAACAACACTTAAAAGAAACTTGTTTTTACATGATGACTAAAGAATGTAATTGAGCTTCACTTAGACCAAGGCACATATGTGCTTTAGTCGCCATTTTGAAAAATGGCGACGGTTACAGTTTTGTCTTCAATAATGCTTTGTGAAGGCTACATATAGCATAAAATAACATGAAGAATCTTAATTGAAAGATATGATTGGGAACTTCTATAAACAGGGGAAAAATTGTAAGTAATTAGATGAGCGTAGCGAATGTATCAATCAATTCAAATGGTTCATTCTCTAAATGCGCGAATTTTGTTCGTCGCACACCGGTCAAACGGTTCGACGGATTTGACCAAAATTTTAAACCAACACTCTTTAATACTCAAATTGACGATGTCAAGATGAACATAAAAATCCGGCAAGATGACAACCTACAAAAAAATAAATTACCGAAAACATTTAAGTTTTAATTTCTGTTAATTGAAACTTACGGACGGATTTAAGTAATGTTTTGAGCTCGTGGTAGAATGGGCCCATGGTAAGTCTGAAAAATGAGACCCTGTTCTCCCCCCCCTTTCCCCTTCTCCTCTGTCTCACTTAAGATTCCTTCTTCTGCAATTTGCTCTGCCCTTCCTAGCTTCTGGACTCTCCTTATGACGACCCCCACGATATAAGAAAAATGGATCTGATTCGGAAGACGCCATGTGGCCTAAGCTGTTGCGTAAGTCACTAAATGCCAAATAACAACAATGTTTTATATTTATTTATATCCACAACAAAGGTATTGCCACTGTCTTGGCGAAAGTTAGTTTAACGTTGTAACTGTTACCGTCATTTTGTAAGCGCATTTTTAGTTAATATTTACGGCAATGTTCCCAAACACTGCCGCACTTATAATTATTCACATAGTAAATGTTGTCTATCACTCTCACTTGTTTAGGTGTCCAATTATACAAATTGAACATTGCTCCCACACTGTGGACGCTGAATAACGCCGAATGGAACAACGCCGAATCTATCGTGTATACTGTACTTTCTAGTATAATCCTAACCCCAAAAACGTAAACCTTCTAACCTGGAACAACGCCGAATCTTTTTCGGCGTAAATCCACCGGAACAACGCCGAATCTTTTTCGACGTACATCCACTGGAACAACGCCGAATCATTTTCCGTGTAAAACACGGGTTAGGTTAGGTTATGTTAGGTTCGGCGTTGTTCCGGTGGATTTACGTCGAAAAAGATTCGGCTTTCAGATATATTTTATTCTCAAGTCATAATCAATATATATAATATATATGTTTATGTGTTTTGCATATTTGTGACTGGCTTGTTCAATCTGTATTTCTACTTCTATCAAAGTATAGCAATTTCTAGCTGTGGCAGTTCTGTTACTGTCTATACTTGCAACTACTTGCAAATACCTGCTGTACTATTTCGGCTTCTTCTAACTAACTACACCAAATCCCTAGCCTTTTGCTAGTCAGATCTTGCTAAAATGATGGCTAGTGAATGCAAGATCTGGCAAGAATTTAAATCAGAGATATGTTAGTAGTGTGCGTGTGTTGTTCTGATAGCAACTTTGTCCAGAGTTCCCTTTTAGTGAAAGCTGTTAATTTCTGTGTCAACATTCGGCGAAACGTTGGATGGGTTTACTTATTTATTTAATGTCTATCCTATTCAGTTATAAAAACTGATTTACAAAGTAACTTTTGACGCCGTTATACCCGGAAAACCTAGATAGTATAGTTGACTCCGGCCGTGAAAGCCTCCGAAACAGATTAACTGGTAGGATGTTGGCTACAAGTGGACGCTCATCCTTTCCCACTCTGCATCGGTCAGTGAAGCTCTACACAGCTTAATGTCATTGGTAGGGGTGCTCTGTCAACAGTGTATCTTCAATCCCCCCCCGTATACGAAACTCCCTGTTTATATCCGTTAAAATTACTTTTAAATTGTCAAAACTAAAGCAAAATAAGTCATATACCCTAGAGACTGTAATACTCTTTCTTATAAATGTGTCTTTGTTCCAATACAAATTTCCGTTAATAAATTATCTTATAATGTGTTCTTGCAACACACCTTTCATAATTTAATAAGGAAATTTGAATATTGAAAATATTTTTTGAAACACAGACACATTTATAAGAAAGAGCATTAAATTATCTAGGTCTATGGGATATTTTGGTCTAGTTTTGACTAGTTTAAGAACAATTTTTACCGACAGAAACCGGGAGTTTCGCAGCTGGGGTAGAGGTAAAGCCGGTCGGCTCATAGTAGGAACGAAACGTTTAGAGCTAATGGGCCATGTTTATGTATTGAACCATTATAATCGGCTTGTAAACCAAGATTTACTAGAAAAACACGGTTGCCAATTTTATGATAACAGAAGTCGAAAGAATGTCACCCTTTGAATGAATAAGAATTGTAATGAAATGACAACAGCGCGCTATACCTGTTGGCCCTTTAAACCCTTTTTACGGTCTGACAAACGTTGGTCATTAGCTCTATAAACGTTTCGTTTATCGTTTCTACTATGAGCGGACAGACTTTACAGCCTTATACCTATACTCCCTCTGGTTTCAATGTGTGATAAGGACTCGCCCCTATAATCAGTGTGCAGATGCGGTTCTAGTTTGGAAGGAAGTGAGAACAATCCAATTCAAGTTGTATTTTATGTTTTCCTCGAAGAGAACCATAAATTGAATAAATACATCAAAGAAACATCTACGCACAGTTCTTTAAAATCAAAATTTGATACAGGTACAGGAGGGTGATTTATATCTAGTTTTAGAATTTGTCTTGGTCTGCGTTCGTTAAAAACATGACACTTTACTTATGTATATTAATTTAATTCTATACGGATGATACATTCTTAATTATTTATATACGTACTAAATAATCATTGATGGATGCATACATTAAAAACATCTTATCTTTATATACACGTCAAATTACTGCGAATACACTTTACCGTCTTTTAATGCACACAACTAATTATTTTTAATAATGATTATTAATGGATCTTCCATTTCGATTATTCCTGTGATAATTCACGATAGAAATCGTGGCTATACCCTCTAAACGGGATTGATATACTATAGCCTCAACGTAACTTCCCCAGGTCCTTAATATCTACTGCTCTTTCATGCAAGCTGCTTCAACGAAAATGAACAGATTCCTGACGTTCCTTCGCATATTTTAGGTGGTCCTTAGCTTAGTAGAGTGCACAAGCCTTATTAGTCACGCCAGCTGTGTTAGAAATGTCCAGGTAATCAATCAAAGGTCGTAAATTATCCCTAATTTACCTATTTCAAGAAGATGATAAAGTAAGAACTAAGAACTATAGAAGTTATTATTATTATTATTATTATTATTGTTATTATTTATTTTCAATATGTTATGAAAATACATAATAAAGGTAATACAATATATAAATCAAAACACACTGATGGTAGTGAGCAGTTAGAGCCAGCCCCATGCATATACACATAGCATGTGTCTCACTGCCATGTCCTTACAATTTGTTTCTAATACTACATATTTTCTAATATACGTTGATGTTTGTGTGTACAATGCATTTAATTTGTGTTAAATGTTGCTAGATAATACAGTAGTTGTTACTTACAGTTCGAGTTTGTGATGTGATAAACAATGCTGAACAGATCCAGTTATGTCAGGCGTGTATGTGTAAGTGTGTATGTGCTTGTGAGTGTATAGTAATAATACTTTTTGAAGGAATCCCTGTTATAGGGTGCACACCATCTTTATAGTGGACCCAAGATTACTTTACACCTGCTTTCGTCACATCCGGAGCAGTCATAGCCAACCGGCGAACCGTCCGAGACACACCAGCGCCAATACCGATCACTGATTGGCTACGAACCAGTCGCCTGTGACGAAAGCATGTGTAAGGTAGTCTTGCGACAACTATACCTGATATACCCCTCTTCAGGTGACTAACTAGGTTATTAGGGTGTTTAGATAGTTGGGAAGGAATGTTTGAGGGCTGTTAGTAGGACTCAATCCCAGCATTCGCCTTTACGACTGAGGAAAACCTCGGAAAAACCTTCAGTCAGAACTGCCGGTGGCCGAAATTGAACCGGCGACCTCCCGAATTAGAGTGTCGCGTCTTACCGCTGAGCCACCTCTATCGTTTGTGAGTGTATGTGCTTGTCTGATCTGTGTATGTTAGTGCGTGTGCTCTTCATTTGTATATTGGACTCGGCTATTTCGTTCACATGAAACTCGTAAGGTTGGGGCAAGTTTACTTATTCAAGATGGCTTCTAATTGACACGCCTGTTGCTGCTAGGTTTCGCATAAATATCATTGTCTGGTGTGAACCACAGCAACCTTGTGGATTTTGACGTCACAGCTGTGACGTCAAAATCCACAAGGTTGCTGTGGTAAGGTGCATTCACAATCTTTACTTGTACTATGGTTTAATGATTAAGACTAAGCCACAGGCTTCTTTCATTGGCTGGGAGGGAGAATACTGCGCTCTGATTGGCTGTGACTAAGGTTTGTCTTCGTCTTAATCATTAAACCATAGTACTAGTAAAGATTGTGAATGCACCTTTAAGTGTCTGTTGTAAGTGTCTGCGTTGTTATAAGGTGATAGACTTCCTGTTCCTGTTTACTCATTTTTTACCTTCTTCTTTCAATCTTCAAAAATTAATTTGTGATACTACCTTTCTAAAAATAAGTGCTTTTAGTGCCATCCCCAACGTGTTTCTAGACTTTTTTTAAAGAGTTTGAAACCTATGCATGCTATGGATTGGTCATTTTATCCCATTTCAAGAGTAGTCCTACCAATATTCCTTTTCCTGTTCCAAATGAACTCAAGATTAGCGTTTAAAATAAATAAATACGTTTTGGCTACCTATAGTCGACTATAAGAGCCGATTTTTCGACATGAGACATCGACATTTTGAGCATAACGTGTAGTATAGGCCTAAGATTACATTACATACTATGCTTTCGTCACAGGCGAGGCACTCATATAGTGGACCCAAGATTACTTTACACCTGCTTTCGTCACATCCGGGGCAGTCCCAGCCAACCAGTGAACCGCCCGAGACACACCTGCGCCAATACCGATCGCTGATTTGCTACGGACCCGTCGCCTGTGACGAAAGCATTGTGTAAGTAAGGTAGTCTTGGGACAACTATAGCAAACCAGCTACCGGTAACCACCCGAGACAAGCGCGCGCAAAATACCGATCGCTGATTTGCTACGAACCCGTCGCCTGTGACGAAAGCATTGTGTAAGTAAGGTAGTCTTGGGACAACTATAGCAAACCAGCTACCGGTAACCACCCGAGACAAGCGCGCACCAATACCGATCGCTGATTGGCTACGAACCCGTCGCCTGTGACGAAAGCATTGTGTAAGTAAGGTAGCCTAGGGCCTACTTGTCAACCGGTGACGAGAAGGGTTCGTTGACTGCAAGACCATTGGCAAGACTGCTGACGGCGACGAGAGCCAATCACAATCAAGGTACTGTTTTCTTTTTATCATTTCATACACGCAAATAAGTGGCTGCATGAACCCACCACCTATGTGGTGAGGAAAGATGCTCCACCACAAGTAACGGGAATCATCTCTGACTTTAAAATTTTACGAATTTCGTCTTTTTTCGTAGGGTAAAGAGTGAGAGAAGCAAATCAAAGAGACTATAACACATGTTCCTACTATACCTACCTAGTCACAGTGTGGTTCGATCCCCGGTGTCATCACAGATGCTCCACCGGTTGATTTCCTTTATCCTTTCGTGACAGAAGAAACTGTATAAGAAAGTTTTCTGACTTCACTTGGGGTGCTTTATTAAATTTGTTTAATATTGTATTTATTTATTAAGCGAGCGAAGCGAGCGTTTCCACTTGACTCTTATGGCACTTCATTCTGTTTTTTTTTTTTTGTTTGTTTGTTTGTTTTTTTTTTTGTTTTTTTTTTTTTTTATGTCCGTCGATAGCGGTCGAACGGAAAGTCCGATCAACTTGAAATTTGGACCATCCACAAGCCTCGATGTGGATTGAAGGTGTATAGTTTTGAGGCAAAATCGTTCGAAAAGTTACAAAGTTACACCATAGTTACTGCAAAATATTTTTCTGAAACAAAATGGCGGCAAAATGTGAGATAGCCAGATTTTTTTACAGATTTTTCCGGTCACGAATATGTTAATGTAATGGCGATCTGATAAGTATTGACAAAGTTACACAAAAGTTACTCGAAAATATATTTCTGAAACACAGTAACAGCAAAATGTGAGGTGGCTATCTTATAGTAAATTTTCGTCCGGTCACGAATATACTAACGCGATTTGATACATATTAGAGGCAGAAATTACATTTCTATTGCTGTCAATAACTGTTAGTAACGGTGGCGGACCGCGGCGAAAACATGTCAGCGAAAATTCTTAGCAACGCACATTGCACTGCATCCAACAATGTCGGGAAGTATAATAGCTATGGAAATTAGAAAAAATTTTGCAATGCGCATTCTTAAATTGTTGTTAATTGTTGTTTGTATAAGCATTGAAATCTTTTCGCCTGAAAGTTCGTAGATATTGACGCGCTCGCTTATCAACGCGTCAAACAGAGCGTTTTCCTAGTGTATATCCTCAAAGCAGACTAGATGCATTCTGGTGGCAAGAAAATAAACTTTTATTAGGAGTGGGCGTGGTTTAACTTTAAATGTTGTTAAGCGAGCGAAGCGAGCGTTTCCACTTGACTCTTATTGCACTTCGTTCTGCTTTTTTTTTTTTTTTGGTTTTATGTCTGTCGATAGCGGTCGAACGGAAAGTCCGATCAACTTGAAATTTGGACCATCCACAAGCCTCGATGTGGATTGAAGGTGTATAGTTTTGAGGCAAAATCGTTCGAAAAGTTACAAAGTTACACCATAGTTACTGCAAAATATTTTTCTGAAACAAAATGGCGGCAAAATGTGAGATAGCCAGATTTTTCTACAGATTTGTCCGGTCACGAATATGTTAATGTAATGGCGATCTGATAAATATTGGCAAAGTTACACGAAAGTTACTCGAAAATATTTTTCTAAAACGCAGTAACGGCAAAATGTGAGGTGGCTATCTTATAGTAAATTTTTGTCCGGTCACGAATATACTAATGTAAACGCGATCAAATACGTATTAGAGGCAGAAATTACATTTCTATTGCTGTCAATAAGTGTTAGTAACGGTGGCGGACCGTGTTGAAAACATGACCACGAAAATTCTTAGCAACGCACATTGCACTGCATACAACAATGGCGGAAAGTATAATAGCCATGGAAATAAGAACAATTTTTGCAATGCGCATTCTTGAATTGTTGTTAATTGTTGTTCGTATTAGCATCGAAATCTTTTCGCCAGAAAGTTCGTAGATATTGACGCGCTCGCTTATCAACGCGTCAAACAGAGCGTTTTCCTAGTTTTATTATATGGCAAGAATGGGATAGGGCATAGGTGATGAAAGAGTTTAGAGGTAGTTAGGCCTACTAGTAAAAGATTATGATGCAAATTATGTTAGCAGCTCAGTTGTATACTATTTATTTTAAATCAACAACTAACAGGACGAATAATTTAAATAGATACGACTTAACACTAATATTGTTCATATGAAAATATATTCACCAAAATTTAAAAACATCACAGGCAATGCAATCCTCAATAGATAGTTGTTAATTTATAATATGACGGGAATCGTTTCCCAAACTATAGGCCTAATGATTTCACTAGGATAGTTTTACTTAGAGGGATTCAGATGTCAAGAAGATGCCATCGTGGATCCATTTGATCCTACTCAGTAGGCAGCCAGCACAACAGATAGCGGAATAATACTGTATAATGAAAATATCGTAAAATAATATCAAACTGTTCAGATACACCTATAGGAATATAAAAAGTTGGTGTATCTGATTAAATAATAACTACAAAATACAGATATAATGAAAACATTTACAATTATTCATAATATAGCTAACAGACAAATGCATAGGATGATCAAGCACTGACTGATATAGGCACTGACAGTAAAGTATGAAAATATTTAGAAGACAATAGGTGAAGGCTCTTACTAAAGCAGAGCCCTCATTTATTCAAGGATTTGAATTGGGCTCACAGAACCTTTTTCTTCTCTGAAATTATGCCTAAACATTGTACATTGTAATAAATAAAAGTTCTTTGACACAATATAACAGATTTGTTTCATTCCTTGGCCCACAATCCCGGTACCTGGTTTGTTAACTCAACTAGTATGCTTGAGATGCTGGTATTGTTGCTGACTTACACACACTGACTTGGTATACAGTTGCTGACACATAAATCAAGGGCAGAACAAAAACCTTCTGTACTGCAAAATTCATTGCACACGCGTTGTTATTTTCTTGTCCCAATCCAATCTAACAATCACCAATGCCTGGTATTTCACTGTGTAAGTATACTCCCAAGATGCGGTACGCATGGTTGGCACCATCAATATTCAACCGTAACATGTTAAAAACATAATACGTATGCTAAAAAAAGTCCTGTTTATTTCAACCGTCCAATCGCCGGGATGTCAGTTAAGAGACACTTTCACCCAGTCCCTAAGGATCAACAATTCATTTTATCTAAACATTGCATTTTGGATCAAATAAAGAATATCAACACCTTTTACACTTTTCCTCCAGAGATTTAAAACATGGTAAAATCGCACCAAAGTTCATTGAATTGCTAAATTTCATAACGACTTGTTCTTTTGTCACTGTATATCCATCAAGACAAGTATACAATAACTATGAAAATACCAAGAGAAGGGCATTCTGCAAGCACACATCACACTGGAAGAGAGCAATCAACTACACAACTTCCCAATTAAGGTTGTGAAACATTTACGGAAGACCCAACCTTGTCGTTTATACACGTCATAACATAAAATATGCCCTCAGTCCACCACGCAGTAAAAATATGTTTTGCATAAAGGTTATAACAAGCTTTCAAACACTGAAAACAAATAAACAAACTTTAAACTGAAATAGATTTAATATAATTTTAAATACACATTTGCATTTATGTTAGTTAGATTCTCTATTGTGGACGTTGCTTTGTGCCTTCCTTATGAATTAAGCCATTGCCGATTAATACCAGTGCGTTCTAACAACCGAAATGTCTTGAGGTTTGGACAATCTTAAAAACCAGGATGAAACAAAACTGCCATTGGAAGCGAAAGTTGAAGAAGTGCAGTTTCTTGGCGGGTATTTGGGGCAGGTTGTGAGACAACTGCCGGCGGTAGTAGAGCGCATCAGATGTTGAGGCAGCGCAGTTTCTTGGCGGGTAGGTTGTGAGACAACTGCCGGCGGTAGTAGAGCGCATCAGATGTTGAGGCAGCGCAGTTTCTTGGCGGGTATTTGGGGCAGGTTGGTTGTGAGTGAACTGCCGGTGGTAGTAGAGCGCATCAGATGTTGAGGCAGCGCAGTTTCTTGGCGGGTAGGTTGTGAGACAACTGCCGGCGGTAGTAGAGCGCATCAGATGTTGAGGCAGCGCAGTTTCTTGGCGGGTACCCGTGCGGTGAACTCGAAGGTGTTGACGGCAGCGGGCGCAGCCGCTCCAGCCACTTCCTCGTCGTTCTCGGCATCCGGTAACTGGACAACCTGGAAGAACAATGTCTACGATTGAATTCTACCCACAATAGAGTTACGGTTGCTTACACAAATAAATAATAAATCCCTGATAACTGGGTGAAAACCTTGTGCCACTTAAGAAAGGATCCATTCTGTTGGTAGTTATCAAACTAGACAGACAACCGTGACAATTTAAGGCGTTTTGTCTATGTATTTCAAATTAAGATTTATCTAGGATCCACAATAATATGTCTCATGTTGTTATGTTAAGTAGTATGTGATTTGTTTCAGCAAACGTCTCGTTAGGATGAAATACCTAGAGCGCATTGTGATATGCTATCACTAGCTAGCCTATATACATATATATATATATATATATATATATATATATATATATATATATATATATTTGAGCATTTCGCATCCGAGAGGGCTTGATACCGCAAAGACGACATGCTCATCACTTGGTAGCCCTGAAAATCTACGAATCAATATATAAAGATAGTATAAAAAAGTAATCGGCCGTAGCTAAATCGGGGAGTAACACCTGCTCACTACACTTATTGGTGATTGCACTCAGTATATTTACATTTGTCCTATGACAAATACCGCATGGTAACAGACACATAAAGTTGCCATGGCAACACGATGTCACCAAACAGAATGGTTTTATCTGACACGTTTTGCACTTTGATTGTGAGTGCTTTGAAATACAAACATTACGAAATTGTGTTGAAACGTTTACTTTCAAACAGCCATGGAGGAGAATTTACCGGTACTGTTCCCAAACAAGTGGAACGGACAATCACAGTTCTCTATTTCGCGCACACAATTTTCTATATCGAATGACACGAAATAAGCAATAAAACATAACGTTTTTTGTAAGCTGCCTGAAACGTCACTGCAAAAACTAGATAAATTTTAATGTTTAGACTTCAACGTATTTTTAGCCAGATATTTCTTACTTTCAAAAGATTGGACATCAAAATTTCAATAAATTCTGAAAGTATTGTCGATTCTCTACAATATCGCTATGTTCCTGCAAGACCCCAACAAAGAGAGAGACAGAGAGAGAGAGAGAGAGAGAGAGAGAGAGAGGATATGACTGTCGTACCTTGTCACCCATCATTGTCTTGAGGCACAGCTTCATCTCCTGTATGCGTGACGTCACCAGATCCTCTAGTTTGAACAAGTGTTCGTCCTCGGCCTCTGGGATCGCCTCTCGCATGAACCACGCCAGACGCAACAGGTACTCGACGTTGTGGCCGCTGTTGCCCCTGGACATATACATACATCACTCGTTAGCATGACGTCACGACGGAGACATTGGCATGTCGCAGACATACACATAATATAGTGGTTCCACAACAACCTTGTGGATGCTAACGTCATAGATAAGTCAGGCATTGACCAACCAAATGTCAGTATTTGCAAAAGCCACCCTCTGATGGGTTGTGACTCACTCATCTATGACGTCAGGATTCACAAGGTTGCTGTGAAACCACTTTACGTGTATATGGATATTGGACATCGTGATTATTTTTTTTTATAAACGTTTCAGGGAAATCCACGCTCAGTGTTTTTGTTGAAGGTAATGAGTTGGTTTACGAATGTCAATACGGTGGAATGAATGAATCCATCATTAATTCACGGAAATGTGTTTGATTGGTAAAAAGAGGACCTTTTAATAAAGAGTGGTATACTCAGTGATTGATGCATATAGTGGGTCAGGGAGGGGTGAAACCCATAATAGGTGTACACTGTACAGGCTGATGTAGATAAGCTTGAAGTAGGCTAGTGAGAGAAATGTGTTTTCGTAGCCGGAGGTGACCGCAGCTCGCAGTGAAACCCATAATAGGTGTTAAGGCTGATCTAGATTGTATAGTGGGCTAGTGAGAGAAATGTGTTTTCGTAGCCTGAGGTGATCCAAGCTCGCAGTGAAACCCATAATAGGTGTAAAGCCTGATGTAGATTAGCTTGTAGTGGGCTAGTGAGAGAAATGTGTTTTCGTAGCCTTGGTGATCGCAGCTCGCAGTGAAACCCATAATAGGTGAAAAGCCTGATGTTGATAAGCTTGTAGTGGGCTAGTGAGAGAAATGTGTTTTCGTAGTCTGAGATGATCCCAGCTCGCAGTGAAACCCATAATAGGTGTAAAGCCTGATATTGATAAGCTTGTAGTGGGCTAGTGAGAGAAATGTGTTTTTGTAGCCTGAGGTGATCGCAGCTCGCAGTGAAACCCATAATAGATGTAAAGCCTGGTGTAGATAAGCTTGATCCTACAATCCGTATCTGTGCTTCTATATACATGTTTTAAAATTATAAGAATCGTTTTTGTAGGTAGGCCTAGTGGGGGGGGGGGGGGGGTTAAGCCCCAAAATTCCCTTCGGTATGCCACTGAAAATAATGATACCATTTAAAGCAGTGTTGTAAGGGACCTGAGGCCTAAATGCGACTAATCGAATGGTGAACATGACCCCTGCATTTTTCGTGAAAAAGATGCGATCCGGCCGAAGTGAAACCAAAAAGCCGCCCGGACGCATGAAGAGCATACGAAAAAGAGGACATGTCCGGGTTTAACCGGACAAATGCCAACCCTAAGTACGAGCCTCACATATTCAAGGAATGTCTCAAATTCATTCATCCCACCGTATTGGCATGTGTCAGCTCATTCATGCCACGTGTATGGCAGAGGCTAATATACGGTGGCACGAATGAATTTAAACATTGCTTGAATATCTGAGCTCGTGATCCAATAAATTAAATTGTACATGCAAATTGGAACGTCTACAGCGAAAGAACGGCGCCAATGCATACAAAACAACTGTCGTGCATTTCCGCATTTTAAAGCTTTCTTATAGATGTTATTACGTCACTTTCTACAGAACAGCTTTTGAAATAGCGTCATTTTTTGCATGAAAAAACTTCGTCAGTTTTAAATGTGTAAAGTAAATAAAACAAACACAGGTATACATTTATCACCATGCAATGACCAGCAGAGAAGGTGGGACATTTATTTTCCACAACTTGGCTTTGATTCTCATTGCGGTGTTCCTCGACAGTTTGTCGAATATCAAGATAGTTTGCAGTAGTTCTCGCGACAAAAGTTTAAATCATTCAAAACACACAAAACTAATATCGTGATTTCTGTAGAGAAATATGGATATCATAACTGCTATAGTTGCCTCATACAGCTACAGCTTATTCAGTTATGAATATCAATCAAATGAAAAAAAGATGTACATTTTTCACCAACAGAATAATTAAAATCTCGGCTTATCTATATGCTGCGCATGTGAACTTTGACCACATTAATTGTTTTGTCAAGTCAGGATCATATGACTCGAAATCAATTGCAGCTGCTCAAGTTTCCTTGAGAGTCGGATCACAAAATCGAGGCAATTGACAGACTGGATAAAACCGCTTCTTATCCGATCGAGGCGCAGATGTCTGCGACCTCTTGACCTCATCAGTAACAGCTAAATTAGTGGTTACGCAATGGCTTTCTTCCAGCGATCCTAAGTGAAACATTTAGGCGCTGCTGCGAATTCTTACCACAGAAAAGATTGCGTAGTTTCATTTCATAGCTGTGTACTCAATTCTGTATAAAATGGCAAAGGCCGTTTATTAAATTCCGATGTAAGAGGAAAGTACTGTTGGTCTACTACACTTGAAATAATGTCGAGCGAGCAAACTGCAAGCTTCCATTGGAAGAAAACGGAACACTCTCCTTGAAGACAAAAAAGTGCAATCCGTACTGCCTCCATTTTCTTTTTATTATCAGTTCTTCACAATAAAACTCCCAAATGAGAGTTGAGAAGTACATGGTTTCCTATTGGACTTAAAGAAATTTGACAAGTTCAATATTTAAAAGCTATGCTATATTTTAGGTTAGGTAGGGTAGGCTATACTTAATCACCAAAAAAAGGCTCACCGATAAAAAAAAATGTAAAATTATTTCATCAAAATTCAAATAAAAAAAATAAAAAAATGTAAACAGATTCTTGTTTTCTTTCCCAAAGGTTGCATCTCACCTGGAGTCTACGATCTGCTTGGCGATGTCCATGAGGGGGGCATCCCCCAGCCAGTGCGTGTTGTTGGGGGTGGCGATGTAGAGGAGGGCGGGGAAGGGGCGCAAGAAGGGGTGCACTGGAGTCTCGGGGTCATCAGTCTTGTGTCTGGGGTAGAAGGTGGCGAACTGAGACAGGTAACCACCCAGCTTGCATTCGCGGTTGTTGAGATATGGAAGAGCTGCTTCGCCGTGGACTTCGAAGGCGCGACCCCATACCACACCCTGCAAGCAGAAGCAATGGTTGACATTACCAGAGGCAAGGCCCCTGCAAGCAGAAGCAATGGTTGACATTACCAGAGGCAAAACCTAATGTCCACACGCATCGCGTAATTTGCACTTGCACTGAGGATGCGTGATGTAGCATGATCAGGGGCAAAACCCCTGCCGCCGGAGGCAATTTCGCCGTAGGCTAAAAATCTTCGGGCCTGCATTATGTTTGATGTCTTAAAACGCATTTTGAGGCGATATCTTGTCATAAAAAAAAAAATCAATATTGCATTGGTAATGCAACAATGCAATGGTACTTGTACTTGCAACCTATCAAAAGTCACTCGCAAGTTTCGAGATACCGAGTAGAAATGATGAGGGTTGCATAGCGGTATGAGTGACACAGTACAGGTCTTACATACATGCGCGGCCCCATACCACACCCTGCAAGCAAAAGAAGGGAGTTGACACCACTTTAATCATTTACTATTAGGGTTTTAGCATTACAAACCTGGCGACATGAAAACAGCTTTGCCACGCCAAGATGCTCTACTTGATTCCTGTCTTGGTGGATACAAAGTTATCTCCTTGCCGTGCAGTGTAGCGCAGGGCAAACGATGTGGACTGGACAGATTGAATTAACATATTGATTTCAGTAGCCTAAGATTCGTTGGGCAATTTTAAGGAAGTCTTGATGTAAGGTTTACCTTGAGCTAGATATCTCATAACAACCACAGTCTGATGATTAATTCATGCATGATCATTCGATGGATCGAAAATGACGGTTAGGTGAAGTGGAGTGAAGCGTTCAGTTGACATTGCAGCAGTCTAGCTAGAGCTAGACTTCTAAAGTAGACTTCTAAAGTAGTTGCATAGCCGACTATCGTCTTTTCGGCTTCGCAAGTGTCAACTAAATGTATTTCCAAATGAATAGATATATTATGACATCTCACCTTACACAAGGACTAAAAGTCCTTCATACTGTAATATGTTTACACTCCAGTGAAATGTGTTTTAAAAATTACCAACTTGGACCGTTCCTTATACACGGGCTGTGATGACCAGTTTTTTAGAATACTGAGGGTATAAAAAACAAATTATTTTGCCTAGTTTGTACTAATGAGGCTAAAATACTTATGGCCAAGTATATTGACCTCACACAAGTCTGACCTCCAAGAAACTTTTCCTCTCTCTCATTGCTGAAGGTTTGTATAGGATTCCAATTTTTTTGCTAGAAGCACCATTGCTTGGATTCTAAATGATCTGTTAGAGAGAAAATTCCTAGCATTCGCGGCGCAGGCCTAATTCTGGGAAGATGTTCATGCGTCCTTGCTCTATTTGGTTCACTACGGCTTCTTTTGAGGAAGCAACGCAAGTATACTGGCGGGTCTATGAACTATACGAGAGGAGTGGTCTAGCTATGCAACAAATTATACCCTCGCCGCTGTTGTTTAGGAGGTCGCATTAACTAAATAATAATAGCGATGAGCTGACCATGAGAGTGTAAAAAAGTGTAGCTTTTTTTCCGGATGTATCATCAAAATCAGAGAGCGTATCTATCGTGTGACCACACGATCGAGTGCTCACTTCATTCTCAAATACATTCTCGTCTACAGAAATAATGTTGGTACAAGCAAGAGTGCTGCGTCACACATAGCTTGGAAGGTATGAGAATATAATGAATTTTGTTGTTCGTATCTTTGAAAATTACATTCAATAATAGAACTTTGGATTTGAAACAATTTCAATAATATTTATAATCACATTTATACAAATAAAAGTGGTTTACCCTCTTTGAGATTCGCCCCTCCCCCCCTCAACGTTCCATTAGTGTCACCATCACCATAGACTGAGTTTGGTTTACAGTTGATGATGAGATGTGTGACTGATAATGATACTATAAAACTTGTCTGCAATTAGTCATTTGCTCGATTCCAGTAATCGCTTTTGGCCAAATAGTCTCGAGTTATCGTCGGTGGTGTCCTAACCTTGATTGACATCGGATGGCGGATGACGTACAAGATCAATATAATTATGTGGAGTAGGCCTATAGGCCTACATACAGCTATTCCTCGACACGAGAATACAATAATTATACGTCCAACATAAAAATGTGAATTGATTATGCATATCAGCTGTGAAATACAAAAACGTATTCAATTATTGCTATCAAAGTCGATTCATAGTTCCCACGTGACGTCACAGCGGCCATGATTGCGACACAATTGCGAAGGACCAATCCTAGATAATTGGAAAATACTCAAATTTAATAAATAAGCCTAGTTTAGAATTTAAAAGTAATAATAAGTAATACAAAAATAAAGAATAACACGTACCATTTCTATTTAAAAAAACAGGCTGGATTTTAAAGAACTAAGAATTTATGTGTTCTACCACAACAGCCTTCAATTGTTTCTCCATGGCAACGTCAAACTTTGATCACAAATGTGGCCGCCACGTGCAAAGATGTGACGTACGTGTGACCTAGAGAAATGTCATTAGGTCACCGAAAACTGTAATGAGTGTATCTTCAGTGACCAATACAGCAGCTGAGCTGAAGATACTTTGCAGCAATTATATCGGCATTTCGTTTGTAATTGGCATCTCCCGATGTAGGGTTAAAACACAGCTAATGTAACACGTGGCTAAAGCACGTATAGTACCAATTTATGAGGTAGCCAATGAGGAAACGACATCGTAAAGCTACAAGCCACGTGCTTCACTATATTTGGGTCAGTCGCGCATTAAATTGGGTGATGCTGCCGAAGTGCGCAGTTTTCCTGGACTCAGACGAGAATACATCGGAATGCGGATAAATAAACACATCTTGCTAATCTATAGATATCACGTTGGCCTACCTAAATTTAAATTGTGCTTTTTTTAATCACGAGATACGTTCGACCCACATTTTCACTTCGTCAAAACAGGAAGAGTCTGCGTCCAAATTAGCGTACAACGCCTATACGGTATAATAATGATGGGCTCCATATAACTTAGCCACCAAAATAGATGTTACATCAATCGCACTTGAACCATAGAGATAAAGATAAAATGAATTTAAAAACTTGAGAAATTGAAGCATTGTCTTTCGGACCAGGTGCGGTAATTCTGAAACCCCCAAACACAGTAGCCGGCCGTGACTAACATGGGGTAGAGACCCTCCGCCATCGGCAGTTCGCCTACCACCTTTTACTGCCCATAACACTTTAGTCGGGTAGTAGAAGTTCGCCAAGCGACGCGATGACGGAGCCTGATTGCTCAGCAACTTCACCGAAGATATACGAAGACAGCCGAAGACTCCGTCATCGCAATTCGCTTGGCGAACTTCTACTACCAGACTAAAGTATGTTGGGCAGCATAAGGCGGTAGACAAACTGCCGATTGCGTTGCGACTCTAGTTTACTCACTCAACGCTATGAGGAAGACCACCTTTACAAATGTATGAAATAACTAGGAATCTGTTGTCTTTCGTCGATGCAGCGTGTATGAACGGGGGGGGGGGGTTA
The DNA here is from genome assembly GCA_945910005.1 of Isoperla grammatica. Taxonomy (NCBI): domain Eukaryota; kingdom Metazoa; phylum Arthropoda; class Insecta; order Plecoptera; family Perlodidae; genus Isoperla; species Isoperla grammatica. The sequence continues at coordinate 34,640,998 of OX246741.1, forward strand.
CATTACTGCTGTTAGAGCACCCCTGCACATACGTCCAGTTTTGCATGTCAGTTTAGTTTGCACATGTATGTGCAAAACAAACCAAGCACATTCGATGTTTTTACTCACGCAAGAATGACGTTATTTCATCAGATATTCTGTGAAAAGTGCATCATGAGTTGTTTTGTACGTTAATTATGTGTGAATTCCAAAGAAGCTTGCATCGTTCTCTCGCCACGAACGTTCCAATTTGCTGCCTAATTTTTTAGAGTATGATATGATCATGAATGCCACCAAATGTACACGATCTATAGCTACAATTTCGACAAAGTCATGGAAAACTGAACGTGGGTGGATGTGGGCGAGTTCAGCGTGCATAAGAATAGTTACAGCGGGAGAACTATAGCAACAGCATCAGCAACTGGTTCTAAGTTTATATAAGGGTTGGTGACCCTGTAGTGTTCTCACCTCTTTGTCTGCCACCAGGGTCGCCACACGTCCGGGCTGAAACAAACAAACAAACAAACTCGAATTAGACTTGTAATTCATTGTGTTGGCAACACTGACAACCACAACGTGACAATGACTGTGAAGTTATATCTGCAACTGGCACGCGGGCATTCCATGATGAAACTGGCAACTTGCAGAGAGAATCTTTAAAAATTGCTCTCATTATACGACACATTCGACATTTGCATCTTGCAGGATCTTACCGTGTATTGAGCTTTGAATTCATATGGATATACACAGTCATTATCCATTACATTGCGTTACTTCAACAATATAATAAATTTTACACTAATAAAGCTATGATATAAAATAGTACGATATAGGAAATGGTTACAATCACAATGTGAAAACTGGTTGTCATACCTATAGTCTTTATCCCTTTCCTGTTATGCGGTAGAAAGAGCCCTGCCTGTCGTACGAAATGACTAAATGATCGAAACAACAACAATACTTGTCACCCTAGTCTCTAGAAGACATTAAAAAAGCACGAATCAACAATAATTGTACAAGGTTCTATCCCATTTTACAACATTTCCGCGCAAAAAACATTAATTTTAGCGTGATTTTTTCACTTTTCCTAGTAGGCCTAATACCTAGTGTTGCAGTGTTATGGTACGCTGACTTGTATATACGTACCTGTTCCCCTCTCGATACATTACGATGGTGATAGTAGATAAAATATATTGTTATTTACATCCTGTCATATAAAAATAAAATAAGACCTTCGAGCTATTCTGTCAAAACCTGGAACTTCATGAAAAGAGTCACGAATTTTAATGAAAAGTAAAAAATATACTGAAACCGTCGCGGATAATCCGTCTTTTTTCGTTTTTTTTTCACTTTGTTTCTCTTTTTTTTAGCTCCGAACCTGAATAGAACAAAAATGGGGGAAATATATTTATCTTGACAGAAATAGTTTATAAACAAAACTATCGTGGTTACTTTTTATTTAAAACAAAGCTCGCGTCTTCGAATAAGGTGTCACGTGTAACTGAAAGGCGTCGCGACTCCTCGGTCAAACGCCATGATACCATTTAGTTTAGCCCACCTCCCCGGCGTCGCAGCCCATTTATACAACCGAGGAGTTGTGCCAAAAGGATTTGGATCAAGGTCAAACTACTTGACCCAAAACTCTATGACCACACATGATGACAATCTTGTCTTGGTGTCAATAACACTACGAGTCTTATCTGCGTACATACGTACACTACACGAGGATGATAGTGCAAGTTTGTGTTGCTGTTTAGTGACCTCTAGTCGTTACTTACACACGATTGATCTATCAATCAATAAAATATAATATCATAATATGATTCGTTTTATGGCTTTCGCCAATCTAATTAAACTGAATGATGTATGATTAGAACAAAAATAAACTACTATAATAGTGATGATATTTGGGCTAACTACGTCTTTTATTTTTGCAACGATGCAAAACAAGACGATGAAAAAACGACACATACATGACATCCAAACCCAATTGCCAGGCTGAAACGCAGAGGCCACGGTTAAATATACCATACAACTAATATACCACGGCCAAAGGCTGGCCACAACACTAATATAGTGATACAGGACTCGACAGTCTACGGTTGCCCAAAACAGTGCGTTTCATCTTCCAAGCAGCTCTCTTACAAAATATTACGAACAAAAATTGTTAGGAAATAAAAAAAGCCATTATCTCACAAATTTCCCCTATTTAAAAATAAATAATTATTAATTAGAATAACTTTTCAGGCACACTACAGAGTAGTGAAGATATGCCACGGGGATGTGTAAGACAGCGTTGAAGGTCCTCTCAATCCTCCTTCATAGGCCTTCAACGGTTTGAGACAACCAGCCTCTAGTAAGCAGATGTTCGTTACATTCAAATGTTCTAAATATTTAATTTGAAATCATTAAAAATGTTAATTCTATCCCGGGATGTGAAACCTTTAGAGAGCACTATCAGTATTTCTAAACTCGTGCAAAAGTCAAGCTATAGACATAGGTAGATATAGTATAGGTAGGATAGGTATAGTTATAATCTACATGAATGATTTGATTTTGATATAGAACGAAGTGACTTGTACACATATTTGTTTTGTTATCCCTTACTTCTGACCTTTGCTTAGCTCACGGTAATGTTTATTTACTTGCTCTGTGATAGGTAAGCCTACATACATGGTAGACATAGCTATTATGGACATGGCATGTTTGATCAATATAAGGACCGATGCAATAATAATTGGGTTTATCGATACATTATCAATACGATAAGCGAAGGTCGACTCTATATATTGACACTTCGTAGCATTATGCACTTACCAAGAATAAACACAGTTTATCACCGGAAGTGGATAATATTGTCGTTCTGATAGTAAAACATACTTTGATCTGCGTGGTCGTAAATGTGCAATTAAACTATCACCGTATGCTTTTGTAATTTCAGATTTAATGATTTCCGATTGGTTGCCAATTGGCAATTGCCATACAACACGCATTGTGCCATCTAGCAGGCGGCACCTTGTCTGTTCATTACGTACCCGTGGATAAATGTCTGGTGACCGTGAAGGTATATCAGTTGGATTGTATGCCCGACAACATATAAATCATTAACAACAAATAGTTACTCCTGTGCATTAAAATACGATGTATTATTATTCTGCTCGCAATCAAATTTATGCTAATTAGTTCGCGAGCACCAACAATCAGCAGATAATAATAATATGATGATGCAGGAAATTGCAAGAGTAAAGAAGGTTTTTGTCCGACCCTAGGTTGATTTATTTATGTCGATAGCTGTACACATAAGATTATATACCATAACATAATTATAATTTCAATCTTAGTTGTTATTCAAGGTAAAACACCTATAACCGTACTAAAGTTATGCCTGCAGTAGTTAATGCATTTGGGTAGTCATGGCCATAGCATTAGTAAACGTATCAAGTACAATCACAAATCCTTAATACAGTAAAACTTCTTTATAACAAACTCTTGGGGACCAGATTATTAGGCCTACATATTATTTTGTCATAAAGAACATTTATTTATAAAGATGTAACCTTTTGGGATCTCAACTCAAACACAGTTGGTTATATAGATCATTTTGTTATAAAGACTTTTGTTATAAAGAAGTTTCTCTGTATTGTGAAGCTATAGGGCAGTTAGTATTGTATCCTTCCCTCTGACATTCATCATACGTAGGTATACGTTACAGGCCTCCGAGGTTACCGAAGGTAGGCCTAACGCTATCGTGTAGCGCCCTAACGTTAAGAAAAGGCACGAGTTTGAAAATTTGTCTACTCGATACGTATCAGGGTCGACATAGAAATTCCCCTACAAGATAGAAAACTCTCTACTGTTGTATATGGCCGAGAAAAGCTTTGTATTTGTAAAAGTAGCTGTTTCGTTGAAAATGAGTTCCTATAAGTGAATAACTCCGGGCACGTAAAGATTGCGACCTCCCAAGTGTGTTTTGGTTTCAAGGTGATCCCCATCCCATGCCTCACAACAATACAGAGATATAGTCGAGGGACTGGACGTTATTTCCATCAGTATCATGCAAGAGTGTGGCAATTGGCACCGCGCTTGTGACCACCACATTGGGGGCATCACTCGCAATGAACAATTGCAAATGCAAAGTGTTATTAGGACATGCATTAAATGGAGCATGGCCTTCTGGCCTTGATACAAAATAGAGCTCTAAAGCAATGATTCCAAACTTTTCTACCCCAATCTCACAGAAGCTATATATAACCTTACAAGTTCTGAAACCTCGCCAAACTATTGTTTGTTTCATGCATGAACATCGCAACACATAATTAATATAATTTTTGCACCAAAATAACTATGTTCCACTTGGGCAATTAGTGTACAATGAATGTTCGCTAGTGCGTCGTATGGTCTGGCGGGATACTACATAGTCATGTGGAATGCAATACGCAGACCAAGATTGTTAATTGCAGGGTTAAAACCAGTTAAAACTCTTCTGTGAAAAAAACGAAATTAAATAACTGAAAACTGAAACCAGTATGAGCACCCTCACAATTTGAGAAACACTGCTCTACGCCCTGAAAATAAGTTTGGTACCATATGCGGCATTAGCATTGAGTTTATTAGTGTATAGGGTAGAGCCCCAGCGGCCATTGGCGGCTGTCTACCCATAGATCGCCCGTGTACGCTAGTAGTGGCCTCTACCCTACACTATGATATTAGTATGGCTGCATATAGTAGGCCTACCAAACTCATTTTCAGATCGCTTTAAAAGAAAAAGACTATTACAATCAATTATATCCACAAAAAGATAACAGTTTAAAAAGTGAATCCCAACACTATAACACTAAATATCCACACCTGTGTGTATTGCTCTCGATCCCGAATAATGACATCAGGAGAGGGACAAAGTAACCTAGCTAAAAAAATCTGTTGACAAGGAAAAGTGCCAAGGACAAAGTTAATGTAGGCCTAACATTCGCTTCACACGAACGTATTGATAAGTGAACACAAACAGTGTATTGACTCAAGTGGTGCACGCTACCTAGTAACGCACGCTCGCCGTCACATATAAATCAATTTATCAACCCCTCGTTGGCTTGCGCGTGCCAGGCAATAAGATGACACGACCGAACTGAACATTGTTTGAAAATCTGAGCTGTTCTTCGAACGTCTGTAGCGAGAGAACTGTGGAAAAATCTTTGGAACACAACTTTCATGTTCTTACTTATAGATTTTATAACCTCACTTCTTACAAAACAGACAGCCAACGAAATAACGCCATTTGTCGCGAGGAAAAGCTCGTCAGTTTTTCATGCGCACACTAAACTGACATGTGCAGAACTGTACGTGTGTGTGGGGACCTTTAGTTCGTGAGTTTTCCTGGTCGGTTGTGTAAATGTTACTGGCTTCGCTAACCGCGCTCAAACTTTAGCACATGCTTTATTTCAAGTGTATAAATGTTCTTTATAGCATTGAGTTTGTTATTTGTTACACTAACAAGCTCAATGTTAATAGTTTGTAGTACTCAAGCCTGGTCCCACGTAACTGATCAAGCAAGTGCTGATAAAGGAGATAGTAACATTTACTATACCCCTGATTTACACATGTCGGTGTAGTGAAGTGTCGTGTCGTATTCTAATACGACACGCGGACGCCAAAGACAAAATTGGTAAAGATCCCCAATCGTAGTTTTGTAAGGGCTCTTCAAACATATTTTTAGTTTTAAAAACGGTTGAGAGACCGATCGGTAAAAACGAATCTACGAACGGGAATATATATATATATATATATATATATATATATATATATATATAAAGAAAGGATACATTTTACGGTTAAACCAATCTAAATTTTATTTTTAATGATAAGTCAACGTTTCGACGACTTTAGCGTCGTCTTTTTCAAGACATACAAATATATTTGTATATATAACATATTTTGTATATTTGTATGTCTTGAAAAAGACGACGCTAAAGTCGTCGAAACGTTGACTTATCATTAAAAATAAAATTAAGATTGGTTTAACCGTAAAATGTATCCTTTCTTTACATATTGCAACCAACAAAGTCTGAGAAATCATATATAATATATATATATATACAGTGTTAAATTTTCTAGTGTAGTGTCGTGTTGTGTTAGAGTGAGACAAAATTGGGAAAGATCCCCAATCGTAGTTTTGTAAGGGCTCTTCAAACATATTTTTAGTTTTAAAAACGGTTGAGAGACCGATCGGTAATAACGAATCTACGAACGAGAATATATATATATATATATATATATATATTGTGTTCAATAGTGTAGTATAGTGTCGTGTCGTGTTAGAGTGAGACAAAATTGGTAAAGATCCCCAATCGTAGTTTTGTAAGGGCTCTTCAAACATATTTTTAGTTTTAAAAACGGTTGAGAGACCGATCGGTAATAACGAATCTACGAACGAGAATATATATATATATATATATATAAATATATATATTGTGTTCAATAGTGTAGTATAGTGTCGTGTTGTGTTAGAGTGAGACAAAATTGGGAAAGATCCCCAATCGTAGTTTTGTAAGGGCTCTTCAAACATATTTTTAGTTTTAAAAACGGTTGAGAGACCGATCGGTAATAACGAATCTACGAACGAGAATATATATATATATATATATATATATATATATATATATATATTGTGTTCAATAGTGTAGTATAGTGTCGTGTCGTGTTAGAGTGAGACAAAATTGGTAAAGATCCCCAATCGTAGTTTTGTAAGGGCTCTTCAAACATATTTTTAGTTTTAAAAACGGTTGAGAGACCGATCGGTAATAACGAATCTACGAACGAGAATATATATATATATATTGTGTTCAATAGTGTAGTATAGTGTCGTGTCGTGTTAGAGTGAGACAAAATTGGGAAAGATCCCCAATCGTAGTTTTGTAAGGGCTCTTCAAACATATTTTTAGTTTTAAAAACGGTTGAGAGACCGATCGGTAATAACGAATCTACGAACGAGAATATATATATATATATATATATATATATATATATATTGTGTTCAATAGTGTAGTATAGTGTCGTGTCGTGTTAGAGTGAGACAAAATTGGTAAAGATCCCCAATCGTAGTTTTGTAAGGGCTCTTCAAACATATTTTTAGTTTTAAAAACGGTTGAGAGACCGATCGGTAATAACGAATCTACGAACGAGAATATATATATATATATTGTGTTCAATAGTGTAGTATAGTGTCGTGTCGTGTTAGAGTGAGACAAAATTGGGAAAGATCCCCAATCGTAGTTTTGTAAGGGCTCTTCAAACATATTTTTAGTTTTAAAAACGGTTGAGAGACCGATCGGTAATAACGAATCTACGAACGAGAATATATATATATATATATATATATATTGTGTTCAATAGTGTAGTATAGTGTCGTGTCGTGTTAGAGTGAGACAAAATTGGTAAAGATCCCCAATCGTAGTTTTGTAAGGGCTCTTCAAACATATTTTTAGTTTTAAAAACGGTTGAGAGACCGATCGGTAATAACGAATCTACGAACGAGAATATATATATATATATATATATATATATATATATATATATTGTGTTCAATAGTGTAGTATAGTGTCGTGTCGTGTTAGAGTGAGACAAAATTGGTAAAGATCCCCAATCGTAGTTTTGTAAGGGCTCTTCAAACATATTTTTAGTTTTAAAAACGGTTGAGAGACCAATCGGTAATAACGAATCTACGAACGTGAATATATATATATATATATATATATTGTGTTCAATAGTGTAGTATAGTGTCGTGTCGTGTTAGAGTGAGACAAAATTGGGAAAGATCCCCAATCGTAGTTTTGTAAGGGCTCTTCAAACATATTTTTAGTTTTAAAAACGGTTGAGAGACCGATCGGTAATAACGAATCTACGAACGGGAATATATATATATACAGTGTTCAATTTTCTAGTGTAGTGTCGTGTTGTGTTAGAGTGAGACAAAATTGGGAAAGATCCCCAATCGTAGTTTTGTAAGGGCTCTTCAAACATATTTTTAGTTTTAAAAACGGTTGAGAGACCGATCGGTAATAACGAATCTACGAACGAGAATATATATATATATATATATATATATATATATATATATTGTGTTCAATAGTGTAGTATAGTGTCGTGGCGTGTTAGAGTGAGACAAAATTGGTAAAGATCCCCAATCGTAGTTTTGTAAGGGCTCTTCAAACATATTTTTAGTTTTAAAAACGGTTGAGAGACCGATCGGTAATAACGAATCTACGAACAAGAATATATATATATATATTGTGTTCAATAGTGCAGTATAGTGTCGTGTCGTGTTAGAGTGAGACAAAATTGGGAAAGATCCCCAATCGTAGTTTTGTAAGGGCTCTTCAAACATATTTTTAGTTTTAAAAACGGTTGAGAGACCGATCGGTAATAACGAATCTACGAACGTGAATATATATATATATATATATATATATTGTGTTCAATAGTGTAGTATAGTGTCGTGTCGTGTTAGAGTGAGACAAAATTGGGAAAGATCCCCAATCGTAGTTTTGTAAGGGCTCTTCAAACATATTTTTAGTTTTAAAAACGGTTGAGAGACCGATCGGTAATAACGAATCTACGAACGAGAATATATATATATTGTGTTCAATAGTGTAGTATAGTGTCGTGTCGTGTTAGAGTGAGACAAAATTGGTAAAGATCCCCAATCGTAGTTTTGTAAGGGCTCTTCAAACATATTTTTAGTTTTAAAAACGGTTGCGAGACCGATCGGTAATAACGAATCTACGAACGAGAATATATATATATATATATATTGTGTTCAATAGTGTAGTATAGTGTCGTGTCGTGTTAGAGTGAGACAAAATTGGTAAAGATCCCCAATCGTAGTTTTGTAAGGACTCTTCAAACATATTTTTAGTTTTAAAAACGGTTGAGAGACCGATCGGTAAAAACGAATCTACGAACGGGAATATATATATATATATATATATATACAGTGTTCAATTTTCTAGTGTAGTGTCGTGTTGTGTTAGAGTGAGACAAAATTGGTAAAGATCCCCAATCGTAGTTTTGTAAGGGCTCTTCAAACATATTTTTAGTTTTAAAAACGGTTGAGAGACCGATCGGTAATAACGAATCTACGAACGAAAATATATATATATATTGTGTTCAATAGTGTAGTATAGTGTCGTGTCGTGTTAGAGTGAGACAAAATTGGGAAAGATCCCCAATCGTAGTTTTGTAAGGGCTCTTCAAACATATTTTTAGTTTTAAAAACGGTTGAGAGACCGATCGGTAATAACGAATCTACGAACGAGAATATATATATATATATATATATATATATATATATATTGTGTTCAATAGTGTAGTATAGTGTCGTGTCGTGTTAGAGTGAGACAAAATTGGGAAAGATCCCCAATCGTAGTTTTGTAAGGGCTCTTCAAACATATTTTTAGTTTTAAAAACGGTTGAGAGACCGATCGGTAAAAACGAATCTACGAACGGGAATATATATATATATATATATATACAGTGTTCAATTTTCTAGTGTAGTGTCGTGTTGTGTTAGAGTGAGACAAAATTGGGAAAGATCCCCAATCGTAGTTTTGTAAGGGCTCTTCAAACATATTTTTAGTTTTAAAAACGGTTGAGAGACCGATCGGTAATAACGAATCTACGAACGGGAATATATATATATATATATATATATATATATATACAGTGTTCAATTTTCTAGTGTAGTGTCGTGTCGTGTTAGAGTGAGACAAAATTGGGAAAGATCCCCAATCGTAGTTTTGTAAGGGCTCTTCAAACATATTTTTAGTTTTAAAAACGGTTGAGAGACCGATCGGTAAAAACGAATCTACGAACGGGAATATATATATATATATATATATATATATATATATATATATATATATATATATATATATACAGTGTTCAATTTTCTAGTGTAGTGTCGTGTTGTGTTAGAGTGAGACAAAATTGGGAAAGATCCCCAATCGTAGTTTTGTAAGGGCTCTTCAAACATATTTTTAGTTTTAAAAACGGTTGAGAGACCGATCGGTAATAACGAATCTACGAACGGGAATATATATATATATATATATATATACAGTGTTCAATTTTCTAGTGTAGTGTCGTGTCGTGTTAGAGTGAGACAAAATTGGGAAAGATCCCCAATCGTAGTTTTGTAAGGGCTCTTCAAACATATTTTTAGTTTTAAAAACGGTTGAGAGACCGATCGGTAATAACGAATCTACGAACGAGAATATATATATATATATATATATATATATATATATATATATATTGTGTTCAATAGTGTAGTATAGTGTCGTGTCGTGTTAGAGTGAGACAAAATTGGGAAAGATCCCCAATCGTAGTTTTGTAAGGGCTCTTCAAACATATTTTTAGTTTTAAAAACGGTTGAGAGACCGATCGGTAAAAACGAATCTACGAACGGGAATATATATATATATATATATATACAGTGTTCAATTTTCTAGTGTAGTGTCGTGTTGTGTTAGAGTGAGACAAAATTGGGAAAGATCCCCAATCGTAGTTTTGTAAGGGCTCTTCAAACATATTTTTAGTTTTAAAAACGGTTGAGAGACCGATCGGTAATAACGAATCTACGAACGGGAATATATATATATATATATATATATATATACAGTGTTCAATTTTCTAGTGTAGTGTCGTGTCGTGTTAGAGTGAGACAAAATTGGGAAAGATCCCCAATCGTAGTTTTGTAAGGGCTCTTCAAACATATTTTTAGTTTTAAAAACGGTTGAGAGACCGATCGGTAATAACGAATCTACGAACGGGAATATATATATATATATATATATATATATATATATATATATACAGTGTTCAATTTTCTAGTGTAGTGTCGTGTCGTGTTAGAGTGAGACAAAATTGGGAAAGATCCCCAATCGTAGTTTTGTAAGGGCTCTTCAAACATATTTTTAGTTTTAAAAACGGTTGAGAGACCGATCGGTAAAAACGAATCTACGAACGGGAATATATATATATATATATATATATATATATATATATATATATACAGTGTTCAATTTTCTAGTGTAGTGTCGTGTCGTGTTAGAGTGAGACAAAATTGGGAAAGATCCCCAATCGAAGTTTTGTAAGGGCTCTTCAAACATATTTTTAGTTTTAAAAACGGTTGAGAGACCGATCGGTAAAAACGAATCTACGAACGGGAATATATATATATATATATATATATATATACAGTGTTCAATTTTCTAGTGTAGTGTCGTGTCGTGTTAGAGTGAGACAAAATTGGGAAAGATCCCCAATCGTAGTTTTGTAAGGGCTCTTCAAACATATTTTTAGTTTTAAAAACGGTTGAGAGACCGATCGGTAATAACGAATCTACGAACGGGAATATATATATATATATATATATATATATATATATATATATATATATATATATATATATATATATATATACAGTGTTCAATTTTCTAGTGTAGTGTCGTGTCGTGTTAGAGTGAGACAAAATTGGGAAAGATCCCCAATCGTAGTTTTGTAAGGGCTCTTCAAACATATTTTTAGTTTTAAAAACGGTTGAGAGACCGATCGGTAATAACGAATCTACGAACGAGAATATATATATATATATATATATATATATATATATATTGTGTTCAATAGTGTAGTATAGTGTCGTGTCGTGTTAGAGTGAGACAAAATTGGGAAAGATCCCCAATCGTAGTTTTGTAAGGGCTCTTCAAACATATTTTTAGTTTTAAAAACGGTTGAGAGACCGATCGGTAATAACGAATCTACGAACGAGAATATATATATATATATATATATATATATATATATATATATATATATATATATTGTGTTCAATAGTGTAGTATAGTGTCGTGTCGTGTTAGAGTGAGACAAAATTGGTAAAGATCCCCAATCGTAGTTTTGTAAGGGCTCTTCAAACATATTTTTAGTTTTAAAAACGGTTGAGAGACCGATCGGTAAAAACGAATCTACGAACGGGAATATATATATATATATATATATATATATATATACAGTGTTCAATTTTCTAGTGTAGTGTCGTGTCGTGTTAGAGTGAGACAAAATTGGGAAAGATCCCCAATCGTAGTTTTGTAAGGGCTCTTCAAACATATTTTTAGTTTTAAAAACGGTTGAGAGACCGATCGGTAAAAACGAATCTACGAACGGGAATATATATATATATATATATATATATATATTGTGTTCAATAGTGCAGTATAGTGTCGTGTCGTGTTAGAGTGAGACAAAATTGGGAAAGATCCCCAATCGTAGTTTTGTAAGGGCTCTTCAAACATATTTTTAGTTTTAAAAACGGTTGAGAGACCGATCGGTAATAACGAATCTACGAACGAGAATATATATATTGTGTTCAATAGTGTAGTATAGTGTCGTGTCGTGTTAGAGTGAGACAAAATTGGGAAAGATCCCCAATCGTAGTTTTGTAAGGGCTCTTCAAACATATTTTTAGTTTTAAAAACGGTTGAGAGACCGATCGGTAAAAACGAATCTACGAACGGGAATATATATATATATATATATATATATATATATATATATATATATATATATATATATATATATATATATACAGTGTTCAATTTTCTAGTGTAGTGTCGTGTCGTGTTAGAGTGAGACAAAATTGGGAAAGATCCCCAATCGTAGTTTTGTAAGGGCTCTTCAAACATATTTTTAGTTTTAAAAACGGTTGAGAGACCGATCGGTAAAAACGAATCTACGAACGGGAATATATATATATATATATATATATATATATACAGTGTTCAATTTTCTAGTGTAGTTTCGTGTCGTGTTAAAGTGAGACAAAATTGGGAAAGATCCCCAATCGTAGTTTTGTAAGGGCTCTTCAAACATATTTTTAGTTTTAAAAACGGTTGAGAGGACGATCGGTAAAAACGAATCTACGAACGGGAATATATATATATATACAGTGTTCAATTTTCTAGTGTAGTGTCGTGTTGTGTTAGAGTGAGACAAAATTGGGAAAGATCCCCAATCGTAGTTTTGTAAGGGCTCTTCAAACATATTTTTAGTTTTAAAAACGGTTGAGAGACCGATCGGTAAAAACGAATTCTACGAACGTGAATATATATATATATATATATATATATTGTGTTCAATAGTGTAGTATAGTGTCGTGTCGTGTTAGAGTGAGACAAAATTGGGAAAGATCCCCAATCGTAGTTTTGTAAGGGCTCTTCAAACATATTTTTAGTTTTAAAAACGGTTGAGAGACCGATCGGTAATAACGAATCTACGAACGGGAATATATATATATATATATATATATATATATATATATATATATATATATATATATATATATATTGTGTTCAATAGTGTAGTATAGTGTCGTGTCGTGTTAGAGTGAGACAAATTTGGTAAAGATCCCCAATCGTAGTTCTTTATGGACTCTTCAAACATATCCTTACTTTTAAAATCGGTTAAGATACAGATCGGTAAGAACGAATCTACGGACGGGAATATATATTGTGTACAATAGTGTAGTGAAGTGTCGTTTTAGAGTGAGACAAATTTGGTAACGATCCCCAATTGTTGTTTTTATGGGCTCTTCAAACATATCTTTAGTTTTAAAATCGCTTGAGAGACCGATCGGTAAGTATGAATCTACGAACGGGAATATATAAATATATATTGTATTCGTCTAGTGTAGTGTCGTGTCGTGTTAGAGGAAGACTTATTTGATAAACATCCCCAATCGTAGTTTTGTAAGGGCTCTTCAAACATATTTTTAGTTTTAAAAACGGTTGAGAGACCGATCGGTAAGAACGAATCTACGAACGGGAATATATATATATATATATATATATATATATATATATATATATATATATATATATATATATATATATTAATAAAATTTAGATTGGTTTAACCGTAAAATGTATCCTTTCTTTACATATTGCAACCAACAAAGTCTGAGAAATCATATATATATATATATATATTGTGTTCAATAGTGCAGTATAGTGTCGTGTCGTGTTAGAGTGAGACAAAATTGGGAAAGATCCCCAATCGTAGTTTTGTAAGGGCTCTTCAAACATATTTTTAGTTTTAAAAACGGTTGAGGGACCGATCGGTAATAACGAATCTACGAACGAGAATATATATATTGTGTTCAATAGTGTAGTATAGTGTCGTGTCGTGTTAGAGTGAGACAAAATTGGGAAAGATCCCCAATCGTAGTTTTGTAAGGGCTCTTCAAACATATTTTTAGTTTTAAAAACGGTTGAGAGACCGATCGGTAAAAACGAATCTACGAACGGGAATATATATATATATATATATATATATATATATATATATATATACAGTGTTCAATTTTCTAGTGTAGTGTCGTGTCGTGTTAGAGTGAGACAAAATTGGGAAAGATCCCCAATCGTAGTTTTGTAAGGGCTCTTCAAACATATTTTTAGTTTTAAAAACGGTTGAGAGACCGATCGGTAAAAACGAATTCTACGAACGGGAATATATATATATATATATTGTGTTCAATAGTGTAGTATAGTGTCGTGTCGTGTTAGAGTGAGACAAAATTGGGAAAGATCCCCAATCGTAGTTTTGTAAGGGCTCTTCAAACATATTTTTAGTTTTAAAAACGGTTGAGAGACCGATCGGTAAAAACGAATCTACGAACGGGAATATATATATATATATACAGTGTTCAATTTTCTAGTGTAGTGTCGTGTCGTGTTAGAGTGAGACAAAATTGGGAAAGATCCCCAATCGTAGTTTTGTAAGGGCTCTTCAAACATATTTTTAGTTTTAAAAACGGTTGAGAGACCGATCGGTAAAAACGAATTCTACGAACGGGAATATATATATATATATATATATATATATATATATATATATATATTGTGTTCAATAGTGTAGTATAGTGTCGTGTCGTGTTAGAGTGAGACAAAATTGGGAAAGATCCCCAATCGTAGTTTTGTAAGGGCTCTTCAAACATATTTTTAGTTTTAAAAACGGTTGAGAGACCGATCGGTAAAAACGAATTCTACGAACGGGAATATATATATATATATATATATATATATATTGTGTTCAATAGTGTAGTATAGTGTCGTGTCGTGTTAGAGTGAGACAAAATTGGGAAAGATCCCCAATCGTAGTTTTGTAAGGGCTCTTCAAACATATTTTTAGTTTTAAAAACGGTTGAGAGACCGATCGGTAATAACGAATCTACGAACGGGAATATATATATATATATATATATATATATATATATATATATATATATATATATATTGTGTTCAATAGTGTAGTATAGTGTCGTGTCGTGTTAGAGTGAGACAAATTTGGTAAAGATCCCCAATCGTAGTTCTTTATGGACTCTTCAAACATATCCTTACTTTTAAAATCGGTTAAGATACCGATCGGTAAGAATGAATCTACGGACGGGAATATATATTTTGTACACTAGTGTAGTGAATTGTGTCGTTTTAGAGTGAGACAAATTTGGTAACGATCCCCAATTGTTGTTTTTATGGGCTCTTCAAACATATCTTTAGTTTTAAAATCGCTTGAGAGACCGATCGGTAAGTATGAATCTACGAACGGGAATATATAAATATATATTGTATTCGTCTAGTGTAGTGTCGTGTCGTGTTAGAGGAAGACTTATTTGATAAACATCCCCAATCGTAGTTTTGTAAGGGCTCTTCAAACATATTTTTAGTTTTAAAAACGGTTGAGAGACCGATCGGTAAGAACGAATCTACGAACGGGAATATATATATATATATATATATATATATATTAATAAAATTTAGATTGGTTTAACCGTAAAATGTATCCTTTCTTTACATATTGCAACCAACAAAGTCTGAGAAATCATATATATATATATATATATATATTGTGTTCAATAGTGTAGTATAGTGTCGTGTCGTGTTAGAGTGAGACAAATTTGGTAAAGATCTACAATCGTAGTTCTTTATGGACTCTTCAAACATATCCTTACTTTTAAAATCGTTGGAGATACCGATCGGTAAGAATGAATCTACGGACGGGAATATATATTTTGTACACTAGTGTAGTGAATTGTGTCGTTTTAGAGTGAGACAAATTTGGTAACGATTCCCAATTGTAGTTTTTATGGGCTCTTTACACATATCTTTAGTTTTAAAATCGGTTGAGAGACCGATCGGCAAGATAGAATCTACGAACTGGAATATATATATATGTTGGAGAGGATTTTTGGGTATTAGTCCACGTTTTGTGAGGAGGTTGTTTTTTTACATACCTTCTTTCACAACGTTTCGCCGACGCGAAACGTTGTGAAAGAAGGTACATGTAAAAAAACAACCTCCTCACAAAACGTGGACTAATACCCAAGAACCCTCTCCAACACCTCAGTTTGTCTACGAAAATTTACGTCTCAACATATATATATATATATATATATATATATATATTGTGTTCAATTGTCTACTGGAGTGTCGTGTCGTGTTAGAGTGAGACAAATTTTTTAAAGATCCCCAATCGTAGTTTCGTAAGGGCTCTTTTAACAGATCTATAGTTTTAAAATCGGTTGAGAGACCGATCGGCAAGATCGAATCTACGAACTGGAATATATATATATGTATATTTATATATTGTGTTCAATTGTGTAATCGACTAGTGTAGCTATACAACATGTGGCCATGATGTGGCGTGCAATCACGCTATACCCACCAACGAATATTGCCTCAGTGACCTTCCCATTCCCAATTTCCCCGAAGCTGTCAATGTCGTCGCAATAACAATAATCCCGGTATTACTCAACTCAGCCGGTATAGTAGGCCGTGTACGCAGGAACAGAGCTCGGAGAATGAAACCCCATTTAAAACCACATAAGGATTATAATAATATAATTATGATGACAAATTTGTTTCCTGCTGTCAGGAAGAATTTGATATCTATCTCAAAATGTGCACTGTTGGTTCGCGATTCACACGCACGCTAGCTTATCACACATAGCTATAAAGAACTAAAAAAAGAATAAAAAACTAAAAAAAAAACACGTTATTTTGACAATGGCCAAATAGTAAAATAAGCAGGCATGTCGGAAGCCAGAATTTCTTCAGGGGGGAGAGGGACAGCGGGCTTCTCTACCTATGACCAACTCCCACGAGCACATTGTTACACAGAAAAAGTGTACGTCTGCGACCAAAGACAGAGCTGCCGAGACAAAGATAATCTATTACTCTGTATCTGTGAAAAAAGTCAATACATTTGGTAATGCAATAAAATCGGTTATAATGTGAGGAAACCGTTAGAAATGGAGTATTCGTCATGAGAGAATATAATTGCCAACGGCATTCGACTCAGTGGTACTTTGTTC
Source organism: Isoperla grammatica (assembly GCA_945910005.1). NCBI lineage: Eukaryota > Metazoa > Arthropoda > Insecta > Plecoptera > Perlodidae > Isoperla > Isoperla grammatica. The sequence goes on from OX246741.1 coordinate 34,658,396, forward strand.
TCAGGATATACATAGAAAAGCGATTGATTGTGCACTAGTCTAATTTGCTTGTCTTTTTCAAAAACTACATAGACATAACAATAAGGGCACTTCCGCACACATGTTAATACTAGAGACTTGCAGCCACACGCAGGAAGCGTTTCCGCTGTGTTATCGGTGCCGGTGCGAGAGATTACCGCCCAAATATATCATTTTAGGCCTACGACTAACTCTTAACTTACGTACGATGTTAAAATAGTATAATAGTTGTAACTTAAGCATTCAAACGGTTAACCAACCATTCTCACCCACCCACGTAAATATCAATTTAATGCGAATGGTATAATAGCTGCTACTAATTTCACACGTAAGGTGATAACTAGGGCTAGGATGTTCAGGACCTTTCAAAGTGAGAAAAAGGCAGGCAAATAGTACCTTTAAAACAGCAAAAAAGGACCGAAATAGGACCTATTGAATTTAATCGAATTCTACTGGTTTCATTACTTTCAGTATTGTTTTATTAAATTAATTCAGTTACACCAATATATTTTCGTGGAGTGGGGGGGGGGGATAGTTTTGTCGATGTATCAAACACAAGAAGAAAAATTAAAAAACATATTTTATCTTTCTAATATCATTTCACATATTTTAGCGTCTCTGCAGACATCGGCTGGCTCATCTCATCTCTGACTCATCGTTACAGTATTTGACAACAAACAAATCATTGCGTATGCTTGGCCCGATGTTGTGGCAAGCTCGACACTGCACTCGCACGTTTTGCATCCGTTTTAGCAAATTATATCAAAATAGGCAAATAGTCCCTTAAAAATGCCCAAAAAGGACCTTTTCTCATGAAATGATGTAAATAGGCATTTTTAGGCAAAATTAAATGCATATTTTTAGCATCCCTAACACTTGAAACACACTTAAAACTATTTTCCAGGCGAGTATTTACCAATAGAAAAAAAGGAGATGTCCTGAACATCCTAGCCCTAGTGATAACCATCTAGGGATAGATGCTAGATGATAAATTAAAATTAAGTAAAGGTAAAGTTTCATTAGCCTGCATTGGTGCCTACATAATACAAATATAGAAAATACAATGATTTCAAATACTGAACTGAGGATATACCTTGAAGTTGATGGTAAGACGAAAACAACAAAAACAAACAATAGCACACTATTGGGAGTACACGTAGTGCATTTTCAATAACATATCCATAAGTGACCACTAAACGTTTAAACGTTCACATCCCTAGAAAAAAACATTATGTAAATGCGACATTTTGGAAACTGTCTCCCCCTCGTCCACCCCCCCCCCCCCCCCCCCTCACCACGCGACCTTCATTCGAGCACTCGATGTAATTCATTGCGTTTGGCCGTTGTCGATTAGACGTAGTCGTAGATTGCGCCTACATTTCTGCGTTTTAGTTCGAATCCTGGCTTGGGCAACAACGAATAACACGTGGCGGTTTTTCATTTTATATGCCACGCTACCTATTCGTCATTTCGGTTAGCATCGGTGCCAAAATATGAGACGTAAAGCCCATGATAGTTAATATCCACAGGATACTGATGAATGGTCAGTGGAAACTAGACGCAAAGAATAAGCAGGGACGCCGCATCGTATACAACCCCCCCCCCCCCCCCCCCCATCCCCCTTAAAAACAGGTCGGCCTAAGGCCAGCGAGTTACGTTTTTCCACAATCCATGTTTTCGTTTTCATGTAATTAAACTTTGTTGGTATCATTTCTATGTTAGACGATTTACGTTTTCTTTTGAAACTGACAAAATTTAACTGAACTGCCGCTAAAATAACAAACGCCATGTGTTCTTTACTTCCTACTAGTGTTATTAGAGACCAGCCTAGATATATTATTCCCTGTGGGTAGCTGTCCGTTGAGCAAGAATGTCCCGAGGGCTACTTGTAGACGTCCCGTCTAAGTCACACTAGTCTAAGTACGTCGTAGCATGTCCCCCTCTAAGTCGTAGCACGTGTAAAGTCGTGATCGTTATCGGGATCGGAATCGCAATCGACATTACGATCAGCGCTATAAGAACCACGTGTAAGTTAACTTTGTCACGATTTCCGGATTGCGATTGCGATCCCGATACCGACAATAATTGTGGTGGGATTTCACACTTCTTGCGAGACAATCGGTCTGCCTACTAATATGCCCCTTCTAATCGTGATAATCAAATACATCTTGGCGTCTACAAAGTGAAGGTATTTCGATACACAGCTGATTTCTCGCAACAGGTGATTGAAGCGTCAAAGTGTTCCTATGACGATCCACCCAGACCCACATTATGGGTGTATGAAAACATACTATCCAGTTATTAGTACATGGACACTAAAATATACAACGAAATCTAGCACAAAAACAGATTACTGTATTCTATTCTAGTTAGGAAATTAATATGGAGTAGTATCCCTAAGTTTTACACTGGTAGACACATTATTGAGAAGAGGCAAACGTCAACATGTTTCCAGGCTAATTATTTTGTCTATTTTTACATTACTTGTTTGTATTCACTATTGAATGACGCACGTAAGTATCATGCCTCGTAAAGTGGTGCCGGCGAAGTGTGATGGATCTGATTCAACCGACGTCATATTATGACGTATATATATGGCGAATACGTCATGAAACAACAAGTAGTAGTATAGTAGGTACTGACATAAACAAGCGGAACACTAGCGCTAGGCAGACGTGTAAAAACAATGGCGCAATAAAGATAAAAAACATTTCGCGGGAAATGTCAAACGAGAGACGAAGCACAGACGAAGTGACAGTACAGAGTCTTTGTTCGTTCACCTTGCAGAGCTCATGCAGTCTGTTAACACTCACAGACTGCAGGTACAACCCACGGTCAGAGTTCAACCGTGGGTCGTACGCGATTAGCGAGAAAACAAGCAGGAAGAGCGGATCAGTGGCGTACGCACGAATATATTTCGGGGGGGGGGGCTGATGCAGAAGAAGATACATCTACAAACGAAGTTTCCCATGTGAAACAATAAGGGGGGAGGAGGCGGGGGGCCCACTACTGCACCACAGGCAATTTTTTGTAGATATAGATACATATTTTCCCAATGGTTTCAAGTGTTTTAGATGGAGTTCAGGTGGTTTGCTGAAAGGAATAATTTAACCAGATTTTTAAGAAAATCATTGATTTTATTGCACTGGTGGTACAACTACACATTTGACTTTATTAGAAGTAAGCTAGTGGCGTTGTGAATTGTGTTAATGATCTGAAAATTGATTTAAAATTGAATTCAAGTAGCATAATTATTTCCATCAATTATTTCCAATTTGATGCCACAAATGTTGTCAATAATTTTTTTCGTAAACCAACATATTTTGCAGAACACACCTGGCATTTCGGGGGGGAGGGGGGGGGGCTCCAGCCCGCAGCCCGCCCCTGAACACCACCACTGTGGTCAATTGACATGTTTAGTCTAAGGCCTACTGTACAGACAATACATAGTATAAAAAATATTCAATGTTTCATAAATTTGATGCAAGTCGACTGAGTTTTCCATTTTTCTCTGAGACCCATAAATCTTACTCATTATCAGTACAGTAGGCCTATACAGGTAGCATGTACATAACATTCTATTTCTAACGCGATTCTAGCATTTAGTGATAAATAACTTGTATAATAAATTAATAGAAACCTGATGTATTGTATTATAGAATTGAACCTATTTTGGCACGTCCGTGAACTTCGCATGTTCTATGTGGGTGTTTGGGAGGGGGGGTACTGCGTCTTATTATTTGCGAGCACACTAGAGCCACGTGAACGAATATTGATGCAATCACACTGACGCCTCGTGCAGCCTATTGTAGCGCGTGTACAGGCCTATACATATTATGCATTTGCTGCGTTCATAAATGCGTCGCTAAAAAGGTGCGCGCGTGTATCTCTATCTCCTATCTCCTTTTGGAAAACATCCTCCTGTACATGTTGCCTTAGTTATGCTCTAGCTGGTGAATTTAAAAAAAAATGTATTTTTTGTGTGTGTGAGTGTAAAATTTGACTAGGAATAATTTTCGTCATATTAAATTTTACCATAAAACGTACGGTTGTGAAGATTAATTGGAAATACCTTTTGGGGCGTCAACCATTTTGTTTTTTACGTATAACTCGTGAACGCCTATTACTGAAGCTTAGCACCATCCAAATTATTACTCTATGAGCCGAGACGAAGAGATTGAGCCCACTCACATACCTGCAACATTAAGTATAGGCCCTAACCAAGGAGGTTATATAAAGGCCCTAACCTACGGAAGGCATTTGTTTTGTACATTTGAGTACAGACAGACTATAACTAGTTCATAATTAAATAAACAGTGGGTATCTGTTTCTGGCTGCATGGGTATCAATGGACAGACCTGACACTTTCTCTCTGAAACCACGTGTGTAGGCCTACTACCGCACAATCGCGAGCAACGAGCAGTCATAAAATATCACTCATTGAAACTTTATAGCCGTGTGTGTTGTTTGTTGTAGTATCCTTATTGTGTAAGACAAGTACCGAACAGAGATGACGTCATAGCAAGGAAATACGATAAGTAAATCGATAAGTTTCAAGACCCTCTGACAAAGGGGAATAAAAACCGTGTGAATTAGCCTTATATCTTGAGATACTGAAAAATTGGTAAATGGCCAAATTGTGGTTTTGTTTAAAAAAAAATTGCAAATATTTTATTAATTACGGTATTGATTGGTTTTAATGTAAACCAATTGCAATTAATTACTGACTACCTGGCAACGAATAAAATATTTGAAACTTTAAGAATTCAGTTTTTTTAGCTCTCACGAAACCACACTTCGGGCATTGATTTCATTTTAAATATTGTGTCGAGTTCTAAAATAAAGTGAGACTAGCCTACCGTGATCAAACTAGGTAATGATAGTTTTTTTACCAAATCGAAAACTTACGATTAATGCATTTCAGAATATTAACACAGGGATGATTATTATTAATGAATTTGTGTTAATAATGTTTCTTTTTCTAATTTTCATCAAACGCCGATCTGTGTTGTGCAAGATTGTAAGGCCGTACCGGCGTACACGAGACGGAATACACGCTGTTGCAGATTATGTTGCACGTGACTGTAGGCTACGCTACTGTATAGACGAGACGTCAATGGAGGAATCAAATCTGGTTCACTTTAATTACTATACGGCTTGTCGATTAGATAGACGTTCGTAAAGACAATCCAGGAGGAACCGGTTTCATCCTATCTTTGGCGGCTTCATTGTCAACATTTTGATCGGTCGAAAAGTAAGCAATAAAACAATCAATGGTTACAACTTACAATAGGTCTATCATGTACACTCAAGGTAACAAATAGATAGCACTGCTAAACAACCTCCTTATCTACGTCATTGATGATTTAACAATGAAGCAACAATGAACAATTAGGCTGAAGAGGGTTTAGCAGCCCTGCAGTAGCCTTCCATACCCGATCTGGGTATGGTAAACCACAATAAAAAAAAAAAAATAACGAACAATTGACAGATAAACTCCTTCTTATAGCAGTTTATTTTCTTGTCACCAGAATGCGTTTCGTCCGTTTTGAGTGTCCATTATTTTTATTTCTTTTCGATGTAAATATTATTTTACCAATACGAGTTTGTACTGCCTACAATACATATTGTGCAATACCAACCCATGCGGACGAAAGCCGAGTCCAATAGTACCAACTTAATTTTCTACTTCTCTAGTTAACAACACGAAACTTCTCCATAAGATATAATTTACGGCCGTGTATCGGAATTCTGAAAACATCAAACACGTACCTAGTAATGAGTAATGTATTATAAAAAAAAAAAAAAAAAAAAAAAAAAAACGTTTTCCACGGTGACTTTTGAGCCGTTCAACGAGAAACTTGTAATAAATGGTACACCGTCCCCCCCATTGAACTGGAAACTGAGCGAGTAAAATATAAACAATACATAGATATAGACAACTAATAACAAACAATACACTTGTCTTGAAACAACCTTACCGATGCGTACATCATAGACGAGAGGTTCGTGGCCAATCAGCGATCAGTATTTAATTAAGATTGGGGCTCACTAGTTGGCTACGATCACTCATTTGACGAAAGCAAACGAAAAAAGTTGTTTCTGAATCAGTATACACATGACTGTATCTATTAGTTATTTTATTGTAAACTATGTTTTGCGCGTACGGTGCAGTACGTCGCCCCATCGTGCGTGTGACCAGTGCGTGTGACCGTGTGGCGACCTCGAGTCACATTTGGGCCGAGGCTTGTGATCGATAACATGTGATGTGGAGGTCTCACCCAGAAACAAATCGTCCATGTCGCGCATCTATAGCATATTGATTACATTATGTGGATGCATGACCCTTCGCCAAGCCATACTGAACGCAAATTTTTTGTTAGAGAAAAGGAAAAAATAAGCCAAACTCATCGCATGTAGCCTAATGAAACAGTTTAACCGTTTTTACTTTTTAGTGAATTTGTTAATCTGTTGTGAGGATAGACACAATTGGGCAACAGTCAAAGAATCTTTAGCCGGCTCTTGAAAGAGAAGATACAGACGATTTTGACGTTTTTGTAACCACTTGTAAAAATAAGTCTACGCTTCAGAATTACCACTTATTAAATTAAGCCATCACCCAAATGGTTCTCTACACTTCAATAATAATTATTGTATTTTCTTTCAACGGAACTAATTCCGTGGGATGTTAGGAACTCCTGCTAGGCCTATAAGGTTCGCATCAACTTTACTGGATATACCCCTCTTCTTCTTTGGAATGGAATGAATGCCAAAGGACTGTTAGTAGGATTCAATCATAGTACTCGCCTAATAATAACTGATATAAAAACCTTCAGTCAGGATTGCCGGTGGCCACGGAATCGAAGTGGCGACCTCCCAAATCAGAATCTCGCGTACTATCGATATTGATACATACGAATATATCATGAGCAACCTTGACTTCAGAAGCTCATAATTACAGTCATAAATCTTAATTCAAGATCGAGACCGCCTAATTACATGGGCATATAGTTGTGATGTCCTTTATTAGACGCATCAAGGTTGATGCTGCATTGAAGCCCATTCTATATTGCATACTAATATCACGCTGGAAATGCTAAAATAAACGCATGACCGATTTCTGTATTAAAGCCTTGTCACAAAATTGTCAAAATGATCCTCATCCTGAATTCAAATCCCCCCCCCCCCCCCCCCCCCCACATATAATGCTGTCAATTTTGAACTTACTTTGCATTATGCCAGCTTTCAATGCAGGACAGTTGGTGTCATGAAGTGCAACAAGTGATTTCTTGGTAAGATGAGGATCTTGACAAAATTGAATATTTGTGGCTGTGGGATTTAAATTTCAATGGCTGCATTTTGAGATATTATGCTGTGATCGATATTGGTGAATGGTGACCACAAAATGGTGACAGAAACAAAACAACGTTAAATGTATGAATTAAAAACTAGCACAAATACATGTGGCCGTATTCTAATCGTGAAATTATATTAATTTGGGAGTATTAGCGGTTACTTCGAAGTTCGTTTTGCATGGCATAACTTCTACAGTTTATTGCCCAGTTTAGAATAGGCAAAAAACGATATTTCATGTTCCAACCAAATAGAGTGGCATGGACAATTGCACCATACATCCATATTGTCGACTGTCGCCTGACACGCAACGAGGCTAATCGTGCGAGTTATACTAGACAGTCTGTCTACAAGGAACAATGTCATCCGTCACATAGCACGCAACGAGGCTAATCGTGCGAGTTATACTAGACAGTCTGTCTACAAGGAACAATGTCATCCGTCACATAGCACGCAACGAGGCTAATCGTGGGTGTAATACTAGACAGTCTGTCTACAAGGAACAATGTCATCCGTCACATAGCACGCAACGAGGCTAATCGTGCGAGTTATACTAGACAGTCTGTCTACAAGGAACAATGTCATCCGTCACATAGCACGCAACGAGGCTAATCGTGGGTGTAATACTAGACAGTCTGTCTACAAGGAACAATGTCATCCGTCACATAGCACGCAACGAGGCTAATCGTGCGAGTTATACTAGACAGTCTGTCTACAAGGAACAATGTCATCCGTCACATAGCACGCAACGAGGCTAATCGTGGGTGTAATACTAGACAGTCTGTCTACAAGGAACAATGTCATCCGTCACATAGCACGCAACGAGGCTAATCGTGCGAGTTATACTAGACAGTCTGTCTACAAGGAACAATGTCATCCGTCACATAGCACGCAACGAGGCTAATCGTGGGTGTAATACTAGACAGTCTGTCTACAAGGAACAATGTCATCCGTCACATAGCACGCAACGAGGCTAATCGTGCGAGTTATACTAGACAGTCTGTCTACAAGGAACAATGTCATCCGTCACATAGCACGCAACGAGGGTCATCGTGCGAGTTATACTAGACAGTCTGTCTACAAGGAACAATGTCATCCGTCACATAGCACGCAACGAGGGTCATCGTGCGAGTTATACTAGACAGTCTGTCTACAAGGAACAATGTCATCCGTCACATGGCACGCAACGAGGGTCATCGTGGGAGTTATACTAGACAGTCTGTCTACAAGGAACAATGTCATCCGTCACACAGCACGCAACGAGGGTCATCGTGCGAGTTATACTAGACAGTCTGTCTACAAGGATAAATGTCATCCGTCACATAGCACGCAACGAGGCTAATCGTGCGAGTTATACTAGACAGTCTGTCTACAAGGAACAATGTCATCCGTCACATAGCACGCAACGAGGGTCATCGTGCGAGTTATACTAGACAGTCTGTCTACAAGGATAAATGTCATCCGTCACATAGCACGCAACGAGGCTAATCGTGCGAGTTATACTAGACAGTCTGTCTACAAGGAACAATGTCATCCGTCACATAGCACGCAACGAGGCTCATCGTGCGAGTTATACTAGACAGTCTGTCTACAAGGAACAATGTCATCCGTCACATGGCACGCAACGAGGGTCATCGTGCGAGTTATACTAGACAGTCTGTCTACAAGGAACAATGTCATCCGTCACACAGCACGCAACGAGGGTCATCGTGCGAGTTATACTAGACAGTCTGTCTACAAGGAACAATGTTATCCGTCACATGGCACGCAACGAGGCTAATCGTGCGAGTTATACTAGACAGTCTATCTACAAGGAACAATGTCATCCGTCACATGGCACGCAACGAGGCTAATCGTGCGAGTTATACTAGACAGTCTGTCTACAAGGAACAATGTCATCCGTCACACAGCACGCAACGAGGGTCATCGTGCGAGTTATACTAGACAGTCTATCTACAAGGAACAATGTCATCCATCACATAGCACGCAACGAGGCTAATCGTGGGAGTAATACTAGACAGTCTGTCTACAAGGAACAATGTCATCCGTCACACAGCACGCAACGAGGCTAATCGTGGGTGTAATACTAGACAGTCTGTCTACAAGGAACAATGTCATCCGTCACACAGCACGCAACGAGGCTCATCGTGCGAGTTATACTAGACAGTCTGTCTACAAGGAACAAAGTCATCCGTCACATAGCACGCAACGAGGGTCATCGTCTGAGTTATACTAGACAGTCTGTCTAAAAGGAACAATGTCATCCATCACATAGCACGCAACGAGGCTAATCGTGGGAGTAATACTAGACAGTCTGTCTACAAGGAACAATGTCATCCGTCACATAGCACGCAACGAGGCTAATCGTGCGAGTTATACTAGACAGTCTGTCTAAAAGGAACAATGTCATCCGTCACATAGCACGCAACGAGGCTAATCGTGCGAGTTATACTAGACAGTCTGTCTAAAAGGAACAATGTCATCCGTCACATAGCACGCAACGAGGCTAATCGTGCGAGTTATACTAGACAGTCTGTCTAAAAGGAACAATGTCATCCATCACATAGCACGCAACGAGGCTAATCGTGGGAGTAATACTAGACAGTCTGTCTACAAGGAACAATGTCATCCGTCACATAGCACGCAACGAGGCTAATCGTGCGAGTTATACTAGACAGTCTGTCTACAAGGAACAATGTCATCCGTCACATAGCACGCAACGAGGCTAATCGTGCGAGTTATACTAGACAGTCTGTCTAAAAGGAACAATGTCATCCATCACATAGCACGCAACGAGGCTAATCGTGGGAGTAATACTAGACAGTCTGTCTACAAGGAACAATGTCATCCGTCACATAGCACGCAACGAGGCTAATCGTGCGAGTTATACTAGACAGTCTGTCTACAAGGAACAATGTCATCCGTCACATAGCACGCAACGAGGCTAATCGTGCAGTCTGTCTAAAAGGAACAATGTCATCCATCACATAGCACGCAACGAGGCTAATCGTGGGAGTAATACTAGACAGTCTGTCTACAAGGAACAATGTCATCCGTCACATAGCACGCAACGAGGCTAATCGTGCGAGTTATACTGGACAGTCTGTCTACAAGGAACAATGTCATCCGTCACATAGCACGCAACGAGGCTAATCGTGCGAGTTATACTAGACAGTCTGTCTAAAAGGAACAATGTCATCCATCACATAGCACGCAACGAGGCTAATCGTGGGAGTAATACTAGACAGTCTGTCTACAAGGAACAATGTCATCCGTCACATAGCACGCAACGAGGCTAATCGTGCGAGTTATACTAGACAGTCTGTCTACAAGGAACAATGTCATCCGTCACATAGCACGCAACGAGGCTAATCGTGCGAGTTATACTAGACAGTCTGTCTACAAGGAACAATGTCATCCGTCACATGGCACGCAACGAGGCTTATCGTGCGAGTTACACTAGACAGTCTGTCTACAAGGAACAATGTCATCCGTCACATGGCACGCAACGAGGCTAATCGTGCGAGTTATACTAGACAGTCTGTCTACAAGGAACAATGTCATCCGTCACATAGCACGCAACGAGGCTAATCGTGCGAGTTATTCTTGACAGTCTGTCTACAAGGAACAATGTCATCCGTCACACAGCACGCAACGAGGCTAATCGTGCGAGTTATACTAGACAGTCTGTCTACAAGGAACAATGTCATCCGTCACATGGCACGCAACGAGGGTCATCGTGCGAGTTATACTAGACAGTCTGTCTACAAGGAACAATGTCATCCGTCACATGGCACGCAACGAGGGTCATCGTGCGAGTTATACTAGACAGTCTGTCTACAAGGAACAATGTCATCCGTCACATGGCACGCAACGAGGCAAATCGTGCGAGTAATACTAGACAGTCTGTCTACAAGGAACAATGTCATCCGTCACATGGCACGCAGCGAGGCTAATCGTGCGAGTTATACTAGACAGTCTGTCTACAAGGAACAATGTCATCCGTCACACAGCACGCAACGAGGCTAATCGTGCGAGTTATACTAGACAGTCTGTCTACAAGGAACAATGTCATCCGTCACATGGCACGCAACGAGGCTAATCGTGCGAGTTATACTAGACAGTCTGTCTACAAGGAACAATGTCATCCATCACATAGCACGCAACGAGGCTAATCGTGCGAGTAATACTAGACAGTCTGTCTACAAGGAACAATGTCATCCATCACATAGCACGCAACGAGGTTAATCGTGCGAGTTATACTGGACTTAGACAGGCCGTCTACAGGGAACAATGTCATCCGTCACATAGCACGCAACGAGGCTAATTGTGCGAGTTATACTTGACAGTCTGTCTACAAGGAACAATGTCATCTGTCACATGGCACACAACGAGGCTAATCGTGCGAGTTATACTAGACAGTCTGTCTACAAGGAACAATGTCATCTGTCACATAGCACGCAACGAGGCTAATCGTGCGAGTTAAACTAGACCTAGACAGTATGTCTACAAGGAACAATGTCATCCCTCACATGGCACGCAACGAGGCTAATCGTGCGAGTTATACTAGACAGTCTGTCTACAAGGAACAATGTCATCCGTCACATAGCACGCAACGAGGCTAATCGTGCGAGTTATACTAGACAGTCTGTCTACAAGGAACAATGTCATCCGTCACAGCACGCAACGAGGCTAATCGTGCGAGTTATACTAGACAGTCTGTCTACAAGGAACAATGTCATCCGTCACACAGCACGCAACGAGGCTAATCGTGCGAGTTATACTAGACTGTCTGTCTACAAGGAACAATGTCATCCGTCACACAGCACGCAACGAGGCTAATCGTGCGAGTTATACTAGACTGTCTGTCTACAAGGAACAATGTCATCCGTCACACAGCACGCAACGAGGCTAATCGTGCGAGTTATACTAGACAGTCTGTCTACAAGGAACAATGTCATCCGTCACATAGCACGCAACGAGGCTAATCGTGCGAGTTATAGTAGACTGTCTGTCTACAAGGAACAATGTCATCCGTCACACAGCACGCAACGAGGCTAATCGTGCGAGTTATACTAGACTGTCTGTCTACAAGGAACAATGTCATCCGTCACACAGCACGCAACGAGGCTAATCGTGCGAGTTATACTAGACAGTCTGTCTACAAGGAACAATGTCATCCGTCACATAGCACGCAACGAGGCTAATCGTGCGAGTTATAGTAGACTGTCTGTCTACAAGGAACAATGTCATCCGTCACACAGCACGCAACGAGGCTAATCGTGCGAGTTATACTAGACTGTCTGTCTACAAGGAACAATGTCATCCGTCACACAGCACGCAACGAGGCTAATCGTGCGAGTTATACTAGACAGTCTGTCTACAAGGAACAATGTCATACGTCACACAGCACGCAACGAGGCTAATCGTGCGAGTTATACTAGACAGTCTGTCTACAAGGAACAATGTCATCCGTCACATAGCACGCAACGAGGCTAATCGTGCGAGTTATAGTAGACTGTCTGTCTACAAGGAACAATGTCATCCGTCACACAGCACGCAACGAGGCTAATCGTGCGAGTTATACTAGACTGTCTGTCTACAAGGAACAATGTCATCCGTCACATGGCACGCAACGAGGCTAATCGTGCGAGTTATACTAGACAGTCTGTCTACAAGGAACAATGTCATCCGTCACACAGCACGCAACGAGGCTAATCGTGCGAGTTATACTAGACAGTCTGTCTACAAGGAACAATGTCATCCGTCACTCAGCACGCAACGAGGCTAATCGTGCGAGTTATACTAGACAGTCTGTCTACAAGGAACAATGTCATCCGTCACATAGCACGCAACGAGGCTAATCGTGCGAGTTATAGTAGACTGTCTGTCTACAAGGAACAATGTCATCCGTCACACAGCACGCAACGAGGCTAATCGTGCGAGTTATACTAGACTGTCTGTCTACAAGGAACAATGTCATCCGTCACACAGCACGCAACGAGGCTAATCGTGCGAGTTATACTAGACAGTCTGTCTACAAGGAACAATGTCATACGTCACATAGCACGCAGCGAGGCAAATCGTGCGAGTAATACTAGACAGTCTGTCTACAAGGAACAATGTCATCCGTCACATGGCACGCAGCGAGGCTAATCGTGCGAGTTATACTAGACTGTCTGTCTACAAGGAACAATGTCATCCGTCACATAGCACGCAACGAGGCTAATCGTGCGAGTTATACTAGACTGTCTGTCTACAAGGAACATTGTCATCCGTCACATAGCACGCAACGAGGCTAATCGTGCGAGTTAGACAGCCTGTCTATAAGGAACAATGTCATCCGTCACATGGCACGCAACGAGGCTAATCGTGCGAGTTAGACAGCCTGTCTATAAGGAAGGAGTATTTGGGTCGTGCAAGGATGCAACAACTCACCTTGTCCTCTGTTCCGCGATGCGTCGTGTTACCCTGCCAGAACTTTCTAGCAAACCCGCGGACATACCCGGTCACAGACCGATCGTACTCGAACCCGGGGTGCCAGCACAGAGAGCCATAACCAAACACCCACAACCCGGAAGTAGTTCTTCCACTATTCACTTCTTCTTGTTGCATCTTGCTTGTCTGTCACTGTAGGCACTTGGTTCTTGAATCACTATCGCGCTCACCGAGTAGAAATAATTTAAATAAAACACTACAATCTAACTATTCACTAACAACTAACTATTGTCTTAGTCGGGGCATTTGCCCGCCCTGTATCACTCCATCTGTGGAGAGAACGGTACCGAACCGCCGGAGGATGCAATGCTACTGAGCAGGCTAACTCACATTGTGAATGCCTTGCTTGCATTTCTCTAGCAGACGGTTTCGCCGCGTGAACCAATCAATACG
>OX246741.1:34672857-35049278 GCA_945910005.1 Isoperla grammatica
ACATAATATGTTTCTTCATAATCCTACTACAAAGACGATTAAAAGATGACAATATGTATAAATGTATTTAGAAAACGATTGTGATAATTGAAAATGACGTAAAACCAGAAGCAAAAATAATAAAACTAGCACGGGGTATTTAACAGAATACAACAGTCCGCAATCTGATATAACGATCTTCTAGCTTTGAATATTGACATGCATGCGATGCATTCCCAAGGGTTGTACAAAATATGGTCATCGCTCAGAACCGGTTTTCGCCGGAAATTCTGGTTCGTTGTCCGAGGTGTCTCCACTGTCTGTAGTGTAAGCCTATGTTGTGTCGTGTCAAAGGGAGACAAATTTGGTAAAGATACCCAATCGAAGTTTTTTATGGGCTCTTTAAACATATCCTTGGTTTTAAAATCGGTTGAGAGGCCGGTCAGTGAGTACGAATCTACGAACGGGAATATATACATTGTATTCGTCTAGTGTAGTGTCGTGTCGTGTTAGAGGGAGACAAATTTGGTAAAGATCCCCAATCGTATTTTTATAGGCTCTTCAAACATATCCTTGGTTTTAAAATCGGTCGACAGGCCGATCGGTAAGTACGAATCTACGATATATTGTGTTCAATTGTCTAATGTAGTGTCGTGTCGTGTTAGACAAATTTGTTTAAGATCCTCAATCGTAGTTTTGTAAGGGCTCTTTAAACATATCTTTAGTTTTAAAGTCGGTTGAGAGACCGATCGGCAAGATCGAATCTACGAACGGGAATATATATATATATATATATTGTGTTCAATTGTGGAATTGTCGGCTAGTGTAGGTACACTGTATATGTGGCGTGCAGTGCAGTCACGCTATACCCACCAACGAATATTGCCTCTGTGACCTTCCCAACTTCCCCGAAGCTGTCGATCATTTCATTTCATTTCATTGCGACGATGTCGTCGCAATAACAATAATCCCGGTATTACTCAACTCAGCCGGTATAGTAGGCTGTGTACGCAAGAACAGAGCTCGGAGAATGAAACCCCATTTAAATTTAAAACCACATAAGGATCGTAATAATATAATTATGATGCAAAATTTGTTTCCTGCTGTCAGGAAGAATTTGATATCCATCTGAAAATGTGCATTGTCTGTTCGCGATTCACACGTAAGCTAGCTTATCACACATAGCTATAAAGAACAAAAAAAAGAATAAAGAACAAAAAAATGAAAATTTTCAACAAAACGTTATTTTAACAGTGGCCAAATAGTAAAATATGCAGGCATGTCGGAAGCCAGAATTTCTGCAGGCGGAGCGGGACAGCGGGCTTCTCTACCTGTGACCAACTCCCACGAGCACATTGTTACACAGAAATAGTGTCTGCAACCAAAGGCAGAGCTGCTGAGACAAAGATAATCTATTTCTCTGTCTCTGTGAAAAAGTCAATACATTAATTGGTAGTGCAATAAAATCGGTGATAATGTAAGGAAACCGTTAGAAATGAGAGTATTCGTCATGAGAGAATATAATTGCCAACGGCATTTGACTCAGTGGTACTTTGTTTTCAGGATATACATGGAAAAAGCGATTGATTGTGCACTAGTCTATACTATACTAGTCAATACGGGCACTTCCAGACAAACGACACACAACATGTAAATACTAGAGGCCAAGCCCAACCACAACATTCAATGAAATTGCAGCCGCGCGCAGGGAGCGTTTCCGCTGTGTTGTCGATGCGACTGAGATTACAGCCCAAATATAATAATTATAGGACAAACTCTTCACATCGTATGATGTTAAAAAATAGTAATGGAATCGTTGTAAACGTAAGGTGATAACCATTTAGGGATCAATGCTAGATGATAAATTAAAATTAAGTAAAGGCTGCATTGGTACCTACATAATACAAATATAGTAAATATGATTACAAATGCTGAACTAAAGATGCCTTGAAGTTGATGGTAAGACGAAAACAAGAAAAACAAACAATAGCACACTATTGGGAGTACCCGTAATGCATTTTCAATAACATATCCATAAGTGACCACTAAACGTTTAAACGTTCACATCCCTAGAAAAAAAAACATGTAAATGCGACATCTTGGAAACTGTCTCTCCCCCCCAACCGCCTCCCCCCGCGACCTTCTTTCGATCACTCGATGTTATTCATTGCGATACTTGGCCGTGGTCGACTAGACGTGGTCGTAGAGTGCGCCTACATTTCTGCGTTTCAGTTCGAATCCTGACTTGGGCAACTATGATCAATGCCACGTGGCGGTTTTTCATTTTATATCACGCTTCCTATTCGTCATTTCGGTTAGCATCGGTGCCAAAATATGAGACGTAAAGCCCATGACAGTTAATATCCACAGGATACTGATGAATGCTCAGTGAAACAGTATAAGAACATAAACTAGACGCAAAGAATAAGCAGTGAACTCCATTTAATAATCATATGAATAGTACGCCGCATCGTATACACCGCCGCCCCCCCCCCCCCCCCCCCCCCCCCTTAAAAACAGGTCGGCTAAGGCCAGCGAGTTACGTTTTTCTACAATCCATGTTTTCATTTTCATGTAATTAATGTTTCGTATTGTTTTACTTTGTTGGTATCATTTCTATGTTATGCGATTTACGTTTTCTTGTGACACTGACAAAATTTAACTGAACTGCCGCTAAAATAACAAAACGACACGTGTTCTTTACTTCCTACTATAGTGTTATTAGAGACCAGCCTAGGTATATTATCCCCTGCTGAGTAGCTGTCCGTTGAGCAAGAATGTCCCAAAGGCTATTTGTAGACGGGACGTAAGTACGTCGTAGCATGTCCCCCTCTAAGTCGTGGCCCGTGTAAAGTCGTGATCGTTATCGGGATCGGAATCGCAATCGACATTACGATCAGCGCTATAGAACCATATTGTGTAAGTTAACTTTGTCACGAGTTCCGGATTGCGATCCCGATACCGACAATTGTGGTGGGGCTTCACACTCTTGCGAGACAAAAGGTCTGCCTACTAATACTTACTTAATGCCCCGTCTACACTAGTCGTGAATCGTAATACCCGAATACATCTTATCTTGGGCGTCTACATTGAAGGTATTTATTTATGTACACGGCTGATTTCTCGCAACAGGTGATTGAAGCGTCAACTATTCCTATGACAATCCAGACCCCTATTATGTGGTTTTATGAAGTTATTAGAACACGGACAATAGATATGCAACAAAATCTAGCACAAAAACAGATTACTTACTGTATTAAAGCTAGGAATTTAGCATCCCTAAGACATTTAGAAGAAGAGGCAAAAGTCAACAGGTTTCCAGGCTAATTATTTTGTCTATATTTACATTACTTGTTTGTATTACTATTAAATGACGCACGTAAGTATCATGCCTCGTAAAGTGTTACCAGCGATGTGTGATAGATCTGATTCAACCGACGTCATATTATGACGTACATATGGCGAGTACGTCATAAAACAACAAGTAGTATAGTACTGACATAAACAAGCGAAACACTATAGCGCTATAGGCTTTAGACGTGTGGTATATCGCTACCTATACGAAAAACAATGGCGCAATAAAGATAAAAAACATTTCGCGGGAAATGTCAAACGAGAGACGAAGCACAGACGAAGTGACAGTACAGAGTCTTGTCCGTTTATCTTGCAGAGCTCATGCAGTCTGTCCGCTAACACTCACATACTGCAGGTACAACCCACGGTCATAGTTCAGCCGTGGGTCGTATACGGGAGAGCGAAGCGATATATCTAGACGGCCTTGGTCGTACGCGATTAGCGAGAAAACTAACAGGAAAAGCGGACCGGACGGTCAATCAGTGGCGTATGCACGAATATATTTCGGGGGGGGGGGGCTGATGCAGAAGAAGATACATCCACAAACGAAGTTTTCCATGTGAAACAATAAGGGGGGGGGGGTCAATACTGCGCCACAGGCGATTTTTTGTAGATATAGATACATATTTTCCAAATGGTTTTAGATGGAGTTCAGGTGGTTTGCTGAAAGGTATAATTTAACCAGATTTCTAAGAAAATCATTGATTTTATTGCACTGATGGTACACCTAGGCCTACACATTTGACTTCATTTAGAAGTAAGCTGGCGTTGTGAATTGTGTAAATGATCTGAAAATTGAATTAAAATTGAATTGTTTACATTCGTTAATGCTTTATAACAACTATTACATATATAGCTAAAATACAATATTCTTTTAAATATCTAGTTTTAGTGACTGTAGTTAGTTTTTATGAACTATGTAACGATAGTAGAATTAATAGTTTCATTCCAAACATGGATGGCTATTATACAAGTACAATATAACCCTGGCATCTGCTCTCGGTCAAACCATGTTTTTGAGGGCAGCTTACCGGATTCATCTATTTACCAATTGCAATTACCTGTAATGTAGACTACTGATTAAATAAATAAATAATTATTTCCATACATTATTTCCTTACATTGACAAATTTGATGCAACAAATGTTTGTCAATAATTTTTATCGTAAACCTACATATTTTGCAGAATATAAGCTGGCATTTCGGGGGGGGGGCTCCACCCCCCCACCCCCCTGAACACGCCACTGTGGTCAATTGACATGTTTAGTCTTAGGCCTACTGTACAGACAGAAAATAGTTTAAAAAATATTCAATGTTTCATAAATTTGATGCAAGTCGACTGAGTTTTCCATTTTTCTCTGAGACCCATAAATCATACTCTTTATACTCCACATGTAGGCCTATACAGTGAGCATGTACATAACATTCTATTTCTAACGCGATTCTAGCATTTAGTGATAAATAACTTGTATATTAAATTAATAGAAACCTGATGTATTGTATCATAGAATTGAACCTATTTTAGCACGTCCGTATTGAACCTATTTTTGCATGTCCGTGAACTTCGCATGTTCTATGTGGGTGTTTGGGAGGGGGGGGGGGGGGTACTGCGTCTTATTATTTGCGAGCACACTAGAGCCACGTGCACGAATATTGATGCAATCACACTGACGCCTCGTGCAGCCTATTGTAGCGCGTGTATAGGCCTATACATATTATGCATTTGCTGCGTTCATAAATGCGTCGCTAAAAAGGTGCGCGCGTGTATCTCCTATCTCCTTTTGGAAAACATCCTCCTGTACATGTTGCCTTAGTTTTAGTTATGCATTAGGCCTAGCTGGTGAATTTTGAAAAAAAATGTATTTTTGTGTGTGAGTGTGTGTAGAATTTGACTAGGAATAATTTTCGCCATATTAAATTTTACCATAAAACGTACGGTTGTGAACTGAAATACCTCTTGGAGGTGTCAACCATTTTTTTAATTTTTGTTTTATGTATAACTCGTGAACGCCTATTACTGAAGCTTAGCACCATCCAAATTATTATTCTATAAGCCGAGACGAAGAGATTGAGCCCACTCACATTAAGTAACCTACGAAAGCCATTTTTTTTTGTACATTTCAGTACACACAGACTATAACTACATACTATATAAATAGTTGGTATCTGTTTCTGGCTGCATGGGGGGACACTTTCTCTCTGAAACCACGTGTAGACCTACTACCGCACAATCGCGAGCAACGAACAGGGTCATAAAATGTCACTCATTGAAACTTTATAGCCGTGTGTGTTGTTTGTTGTAGTATCCTTAAGGCTCGTGTGCATCCACTTTGCGTACGCGTGAAAATTATAGAAAATTATAGAAATTACGTTAGCCGTTCCCATCGAATGTTGATAATTTTCTTAAGTAAACGTAAACCAATCAGAGCTCAGAAATTTCCCACCAATAGGGAACTTGCAACTGACTTCACAACCGAACTAATGTAACAAATGAATCGAACTGATTGACAAACAACGAGCTGTCAAAATAATAAAATTGCAACATAATGAAGAAAACGCAAATTTGACACTTCGATAAAGAAACAATGTAAGCTGTTCGTTTGCTTGCATGCGCCAATTAACCAAATTTTAGAAATTGGAAAAAGTTGGAGTTGAATCAACTTTTCGCGTCGTGAAACGTACCTTAATTATGTAAATTCAATATGGCCAACTCGCTAATTTCTGGAAGCTACGTACGCTAAGTGGATGTAGACGGGCCTTTATTGTGTAAGACAAGTACCGAACAGTGATGACGTCATAGTAGGGAATTACGATAAGTAAATCCGATAAGTTTTAAGACCTACTGGCAAAGGGGAATAAAAACCGTGCATGAATTAGCCAAATATCTTGAGAACGCTTCACAATAGCACAATACTGAAAAATTCGTGAATGGCTAAATAAAAAAATAAAAAAATAACAAATATTTTATTTTTGATTGGTTTAAATATTTGAAACTTTAAGCATTCAGTTTTTTTAGCTCTCACGAAACCACATTTCGGGCATATTGATTACTTTTTAAATATTGTGTCAGTTCTAAAACAAAGTGGGACTACAGTTATGCCTACCGTGATCAAACTAGGTAATGATAGTTTATTACCAAATAGAAAACTTACGATTAATTCGAAGGGCAGTCTCTACGTCAAAAACCGCAGAAAATGTCCATTACTTAACTAGGCCTATATTATCTCAAGACTGCAACAAGAAATCGAAAATCTAAATCAACAGCGCACTGTGTTTTGGTAAGCCCTACAGACTGAATGAAAAATAACCATTAGAGTAGTTATTTTGATCATTAATTCTAATTCGATGATTAGTAGGCTAAAAAATTAAGTATATATAAAAAAACATACTGATTACAACGTAAGACACAACTTAGTATTCAGTATGTAGGGCTTACTAAACCACAGTACGCTGTTGATTCAGATTTTCGATTTCGAAGCCCAATCTTGTGATATAATTTATAAATTAAAATTTTGTGCGGCTTTCGACGTAGGGGTATCCTTCCCTGCTAACACAGGGATGATTAATATTGATTAATTTGTGTTAATAATGTTTCTTTTTCTTATTTTCAAACCCAGATATGTGTTGTGCAAGATTGTAAAGCCTTACACGAGACGGAATACTATCTGTTGCAGATTATGTTGCACGTGACTGTAGGCTACGCTACAGATACAGACGAGACGTCAATGAAGGAATCAAATCTGCTTCACTTTAATTACTACACGGCTTGTCGATTAGATAGACGTTCGTAAAGACAATCCAGGGGGAACCGGTTTCATCCTATCTTTGGCGGCTTCATTGTCAACATTATGATCGGTCGAAAAGTAGGCAATTCTAATTCAATAAAACAATCAATGGTTACAACTTCTATCATGGAGACTCAAGGTAACAAATAGATAGCGCTGCTAAAAACCTCCTTATCTACGTCATTGATGATTTAACAATGAAGCAACAATGAAGAATAAGGCTGAAGAGGGTTTAGCAGCCCTGCAGTAGCCTTCCATACCCGATCTGGGTATGGTAAACCACAATAAATAAAAAATAAAAAAATAATAACCATTGACAGATAAATTCCTCCTTATAGCAGTTTATTTTCTTGTCACCAGAATGCGTTTAGTCCATTTTGAGTGGCCATTATTTTATTTTTATTTTCGATGTAAATATTATTTTAACAATACGTGTTTGTACTGCCTAAAATACATATTGTGCTACCAGCCCATGCGGACGAAAGCCGAGTGGCTACGATCACTCATTTGACGAAAGCATACGAAAAAAGTTGTTTCTGAATGAGTATACACAATGACTGTAACTATTAGTTATTTTATTGTAAACTATGTTTTGCGCGTACGGTGTAGTACGTCGCCCCAGCGTGCGTGTGACCGTGTGGCGACCTCGAGTCACACACGCACACAACATTCGGATCTCGTATACGTCGGTCAGTATTTGTGTCGGCGCTGAAAGTCACACGTGGGCCGAGGCTTGCGATCGATAACATGTGATGTTGAGGTCTCACCCAGAAACAAATCGTCCGTGTCACGCATCTATAGCATATTGATTATATTATGTGGATGCATGACCCTTCGCTAAGCCATACTGAACGCTAATTTGTTGTTAAAGAAAAGGAAAAAATAAGTCTATGCCAAACGCATGGCATGTAATGAGAGTAGATAGATTGGGAGAAGATATTTCGAGTGGAGACGAGGGTATACACATAATATTGGGCACACTGCACAGTCAACGAATCTTTGGCCAGCTCTTGAAAGAGAAGATAGAGAAGATTTTGACGTTTTTGTGGCCATGTGTAAAAATGTCTACAATTGATTACATTAAACCTTCTCCCGAATGGTTCTCTACACTTCAATAATAATTATTGTATTCTCTTTCCACGGAACTAGTTCCGTAGAAAGTTAGGAACTCCTGCTGTAAGGTTCGCATCAAATTTACTCGATGTATCCCTCTTCTTCTTTGGAATGGAATGAATGCCAAAGGACTTAGGATGCCGTAGGACTCAATCATAGTACTCGCCTAATAATAACTGATATAAAAACCTTCAGTCAGGATTGCCGGTGGCCACGGAATCGAAGTGGCGACCTCCCGAATCAGAACCTCGCGTACTATCGATATTGATATACGAATATATCATGAGCAACCTTGACTGCAGAAGCTCATAATTACAGTGATAAATCTTAATTCAAGATCGAGACCCCCTAATCACATGGGCGTACTGACCTTTATTAGACGCATCAAGGTTGATGCTGCATGGAAGCCCATTCTATATTGCATACTAATGTCACGCTGGAAATGCTAAAATAAACGCATGCCCGAATTCTGCATTAAACCACTGTTCCAAAATTGTCATAATGATCCTTATCCTGAATTAAAATCCCCCCACAAATACACGCTGACAAGATGACACTACAATTGCGCGTGTGTGCTTTTGAAGTGCTGTCAATTTTGAATTGACTTTGCATTATGCCAGCTATCAATGCAGTACAGTTGGCGTCATGAAGTGCAACTAATGATTTCTTGGTAAGATGAGGATCTTGACAAAATTGAATATTTGAGGCTGTGGGATTTCAAATTTCAATGGCTGCAATCAAGGCATGCATTTAAAGACATTATTTTTTGATGGATATTGATGAATGGTGATTAGTGACCACACAGTGGTGACAGAAACAAAACAATCTTAAATTTATGAATTGATTAGTAGCACAAATACATGTGGCCGTATTCTAGTCGTGAAATTATATTGGGGGTAGTAGCAGGTACTTCGAAGTTAAATTCACTATGTTTAATCGTTTTGCATGACATAACTTCTACAGTTTACTGCCCAGTTTAGAGTAGGCAAAAAAACGATATTTCAAGTTCCAACCAAATAGAGTGGCATGGACATTGTTACATTGTACGATACCTTGCACAATACATCCATATTGTCAACTGTCGCATTACACGCAACGAGGCTAATCGTGCGAGTTTAAATACTAGACAGTCTGTCTACAAGGAACAATGTCATCCGTCACATGGCACGCAACTAGGCTAATCGTGCGAGTTATACTAGACAGTCTGTCTACAAGGAACAATGTCATCCGTCACATGGCACGCAACCAGGGGCGGACAGGCCCACCGGGCAACCGGGCAAATGCCCGGTGGCCTGCCTGTTTTGGCCCAAATTTGGCCTGGTCCGACTGGAACAGGCATAAACTAAACTGCCTGGCGCCGGCGGAAAGTTGCCGCGCTGGATACCTGTGAGTGAAGAAAACACTTATCTACTAATAACAATCGGATAGTGGTGGGCGCTGCCCGGCATAGGCGTGCGCAGGAGGGGGCAAAGGGGGCAGTTTCCCCCCCCCCCATTAGGATAGGTGTTTTTTTTTTGCAGAATGAGGCATTAGATTGGAAAATCATATTTAGTGGCGCTTTGCTAGCAAGTCACAACACAGTAGAAATGTCTATAAATATATTCCTCAAACTTTCACTGTTTCTCCAACTGTCTTGCCCGTTTGGACCGGGAAAGAATAGGTCCATGGACAGTGCCTGTCGTAAGAGGTGACACAAACGATGACGTTTATGACATAATGGATTGGTTTGACTTTGGAATGAGCTGACCGGAGTCAACATCACCTGTTGCCCTAACACCAAAATTTTGGCTTTGTGACTGACCACTCACTATACCATCACTTTGTAACAATGATATCACTGATAAAATTAAACCATTCAACAGACAACCTGTACTCCTCCTAAAAACGCTTAAAAACACATTAAAAAGCGCCTGTTTTAAAAAAATCGCCTGCGGCGCGTTTTTGTAGTGGGTATCCCCCCCACATCTGGAGGGTATGGGGCGCCGCCGGGAAGTACTTTAGCCGGGAATTTATTGTGCCCCCCCCCCCCCCCCCATTGATCAACCTCTGCGCCGCCTCAGCGCTGCAGTCCCACCCACAGAATAATGTAAGTTTTTGCTGACAATTTTATATTCTTTACCAATTATGTATAACACTATGTTACTGTTAAAAAGATATAGATTTCACGATAAACTTTCGCTTTCCATTGTCAATAATATACTCAAAAATCAATGGGCTTACATGTGCAAGTTTGAAATTTAAATTTCTTTAAATCCGAGTCCCTCCCCCCCACCCTTCATCCGTTACGATATTGCAAGGTTTAAATTACATTGTAGAATAGTTGGATTTCGGTGTAACTTGATCTCATTCTCATCAGTCGTTAGACAGTGTTTTAATTTTCTTGCTGGTGTTTTTCTACTTTTAACCGTCGAAAACTATAGTACCTATTTCGGTAGTGCATTCAGCCTGCTATGTTTTTTCTAAAACGCACCAAATGCCTTCTAAAAGCCTGATTTGAAGAAATTTCGCCTGCGGCGCTGTTGTTGGGGGGCTATAGCCCCCCAAACCCTCCGTGCCTGGCCTGACCAAAAGTTTGCCCGGCCTGGAATTTTTTCCCAGTCCGCCCCTGCACGCAACGAGGCTAATCGTGCGAGTTATACTAGACAGTCTGTCTACAAGGAACAATGTCATCCGTCACAAGCACGCAACGAGGCTAATCGTGCGAGTTATACTAGACAGTCTGTCTACAAGGAACAATGTCATCCGTCACATGGCACGCAACGAGGCTAATCGTGCGAGTTAGACCGTCTGTGTACAAGGAAGGCGTATTTGGGTCGTGCAAGGATGCAACAACTCACCTTGTCCTCTGTTCCGCGATGCGTCGTGTTACCCTGCCAGAACTTTCTAGCAAACCCGCGGACATACCCGGTCACAGACCGATCGTACTCGAACCCGGGGTGCCAGCACAGAGAGCCATAACCAAACACCCACAACCCGGAAGTAGTTCTTCCACTATTCACTTCTTCTTGTTGCATCTTGCTTGTCTGTCACTGTAGGCACTTGGTTCTTGAATCACTACCGCGCTCACCGGGTAGAAATAATTTAAATAAAACACTACAATCTAACTATTCACTAACAACTAACTATTGTCTTAGTCGGGGCATTTGCCCGCCCTGTATCACTCCATCTGTGGAGAGAACGGTACCGAACCGCCGGAGGATGCAATGCTACTGAGCTCACTCACATTGTGAATGCCTTGCTTGCATTTCTCTAGCAGACAGTTTCGCCGCGTGAACCAATCAATACGACGCCCGCGAACAAGCTCTCGAATCTGATTGGTCGCCACGGACCACGTGATCAGAACTGAATGATGTAACACGACAAGTGTATTTCAGGCGGGCGGAGACTGCCGAGATTGGAAAGTACTAACTGTTACAAAAGAATTTATCCGAGAGAAGTAATTTAGTTGTCGGTTGGTATGTATAGAAAGTTGGAGACAAAAATGTTGAAATTAGATTTCTTTGGTTGTTAAGTAAAAATAGTTGCATGATGGATTTCATGTGATTTTAATAAAACACGTACAAAAGTTTCTACACTGAGCTTTTATAACAAACTGTTGTCACGAGAAATCGGTAATTGGTAGAGATTAATTTCTCAGGACAGTCAGATTATACCGGTCAGTGTAGTTAGTAGGGGGGGAGGGGGTTGTGGGCCTAAACATGCCCCCCCTCCCACGCACCATAAACAAATTATTCATTTACATACTACTTCTGAATGGGGCGTTTTACTGATTACCGACAGGTGAATCTGAGAACAGGAAAAGGGAGTTATGACACGCGGCATCACAACATTCGCCTTTGACAGAGGAAAACACCTACAGTGAGGATTGCCGGTAGCCGTTATCGAACCGGTGCCCTCCCAAGTTAGAGGCTCGCGTGTTTACGCTGAGCCACCTCGATTGGATTCTCGGTTTTAGAGGATTAATTATATTGCCTTTGGACATCTTGCTCAATATATCTCTTTCTGTAAGTTGAACAAACAACTCTATCACAGTGTGCTCCACCCCCACCACCCCCGTCCCTGATACCACCCCTCCCCCCCAAACCCCCTGTACCTGGTACAACTATGCCACATTACATTAAAGATGCGTGTCTATAGGTCTGTAATAGGTTGCACAATATGACAATACCTATAAGTCACAATACGAATTATTTTTAATTTTTCATTAATTGACGCAGGAACTGCGGTTTACTATAGTATAGATAGACACAGATAAATAATTGTTTGTCTGTGGTCAAATTACATTAAAGATGAAGAAGCAAAGTTAATTTAGAACTTCTGGTCGCTCAAAGATGGAAATTATCGTCATTTGGTCGAGGAATGACGATAATTTTCATCTTTGAGTGACCTGAAGTTCTAAATTCACATTTCTTAATAAATGTAAATTGACCAACGTCTAATCGACCACTGCCACTATACGCCGACCAGAAAGAATAATCATGTTGACGATGAGTCACGCACGTAAATACATGATCAGGTCCCAGCACAAGTTTTCAAAACCCTTGGAACACTTACACAAGGTCGTTCGCCAGCGGACTGTAAACAAAGCTTGATAGTAATTATCATAGAGCTTGTAAACAAGACTGTAAACAACACGTGGGGTCTACGTCATCACTACACAACACGCACGATTTATCTTCATGGGGTGGAGGGGGGGGGGGGGGCTGAGGGGGGATTCTTTAGCGATGACAGAATAACGTATACATGACGTTGTAGTTGGTTTGTTTTGTCATTACGCCGTCTCTATATGATAATATATGCAATTATGCAATTTTAAATTCTGAGTGAATGTTTGTTAAATGACGTTACACAATTATCCGCGCCTTGAGAATATGTTCTTAAGTACGTCGTACTTAAATATGCATTTATCTTAAGTACAAGGAATCAATTGACAACACACAGTCACTGGGTAGGGTGCACACCATGGTTTACTCCGGTTATTATGACGATCTCACTAACTATTTGGTCCGGGACAAACAATTGTTTTCTCCGTGGAAACGATGCAGGCTTTTGATATTTGGTTGCCCTGTAGAAAACAAGTTATGCCGACATTACACGACTCAATACTTCGGTCAAACTTTGAATTCAAGAACAAAAGCGAATCAAAAACAGTTTGGTAAAAAACTGCAACAATACAGCTTCTATTAATTGATGCTTTTTGTCCTTGAATTCAATAAGTTTGACTAAAGTATTGAATTGAACCGTGTTATGTGCGTCTCAAATCGTATTTTTTTGCTAGTCTGCTAGCGTATTAGACCAACGCTACAATTAGTGACAATTAATTACAACAATTACTGATTGTTGTATTGGTCTGCGAGTCTATAGAGGACTCAAAACTAACATAGATAGCACTGCTAAGCAACCTCCTTTCAGCGCCATTGATGAATAACAACAATAAAACAACAATGAAAATTGACAGCTAAACCACTCCTAATAGAAGTTTATTTTCTTGCCACCAGAATGCATCTAGCCTATTTTGAGTGCTCTAATGCGTCAACGAGATTTGAGATACGCCTTTAATAATACCGGGCATGGGTAGATGGGACAGGGCTGTAACTAGGTGTTGGTAACCCGGGTAAATACCAGGGTAAAAAATCGGGAGTATACATTTTGACTTGCTCACGAGTCCCCAGTAACAATTAATGTTATTAACAACATGCATAAAACTCGTTAAAACACTCCAATCACACTATAAGAATCGAATCATTTTCCGAGGCTGAATGCCCCGGTCCCCGGACCCGCATTGGCTGGGGGGCCTCCCCCCCCCCCCCCCTCCCCCCCTAAACCCCCTATTGTACTTTGCCCAATCATATCCGGGTGATTTTTATACCCTAGTTACGGCCCTGGATGGGAAGAAATGTCCGAGGACTGTTTCAAGTTACAACATTATGACTACTGAGAAGAAAAACGTCTGTGAAAATTACAGTAAGGTTTGTGGCGGTCGGAATCCGTCGACTTTCCGGATTAAAATCGCATGTGAAACCTACAAATATTGTTATAAAATGTGTGAAATGTATTTCAATGGGCCGTCAAAACATGGCCTCGTCAACGAACGCTGTATAAGAATTCGTTTTTCTTTATACTGCTCACTCTTGGCATTTTGGTTTGGAAGATGTTCAGTTGAATCTCTTGCCATTCTCAAATTGTTAGAATTTGTTGTGACTATCGATTTTGGGCGAAAAATCAGTGTTAAAGTCTTTCATTCTAAAGATAAACGAACTCTACAACGACACAGCCGCACCTAAAGATGATCACCCCCCCCCCCCCCCCCCCCCCCCTCCATCAACAAGACTCACACGGCGATTTTCGTAATAACAATTAGAGGTTGGGTAACGGTTGCCCAACACGCCCCAACAGGGCCTCATCACTTGGCACGTGTCGTCAAGGAATTCTTGCTAGGCTACCGCGAACATAAAAACAAAGTGAGAACTGATAAACTTGGATGTTGTTTTTAACTGTGGAAACGCGAAATATCTGTTATCATCGTGGCTCACTTGTGTCTTCCAACATCGCGAAAACCACAAATGGAACACCGGTGATTGATTGATGAATGATTGACTATTCAAATATGGTAATTTCGTTCCGTTTTAATAATAAAATTATGAATTCGAGCACTAAGGGCTGGTCCACACAGATTTTTAAGACATACGATTTAAGGTTTAACGCGTAGTCGTAAAGCTGGATCATAGGAAACACGTACTGGCGTTCACACAAAGTTTTAGTTTTAAGACGTTGTTTTCATTGTTGTTCTTAAAACAACGTCTTAAATGAAAACCTTATGCATTATGTCTTCAAAATCTGTGTGGACCAGCTTTAACCTACTGTGATCATTGTCACCCAACCATTTCTAAACAGCAAACGTCATCTCTCCAGGGCCGTGTTTAGGCAGCAAGCCGCCCCTAGGCAAATACATTTTGCCGCCCCAACAATGAGAAACATCTACCGCCGGGAGGCCCCGCCCCGCGCAGCGGCCGCTGAGGCAAAATCGCGAAGCGAAAATTGTTTTAGGCTGCGGAAGCAAAGTGGCTGTTTTTGATCAAATATATACATGTAAAATATACTGCAGAGTTAACAACGCTTTGCTTTCTATGCATTTTCTGGCAAAACATAAACAGTATATTTTTGAATTTGAGAGCTGTTTGTAGTGACAAAATGTATTGAAACTATATAGTCTTTAGTAGAATCTTTGGCGAATTGCCGCCCCTCTAAAACTTGCCGCCCTAGGCAGCTGCCCCTTCAGTGTGGATATACCCGATACCGTGTCATTACTTCACCACTGGGCTGCTACTGTTGGAGCGAGACGATCGCATGTTGTGACTTCCATTATAGGAACACAACAACCCACTCGGCTAGCAACAATATGTAACACATCATAGGCCTACTGAATAAGACTGACACGGGGGAACAAAAAAATATTATGTCATGAGATCTATGTTTCGTGGAGTTGTTATGGTAAACAGATAACCCGCAGCCAATCGAGGCCAAACAGCTAAACACAGGGTCAGACGACGTAAAAATTACACATTTTTTAAATCATAAATAAGTGGGCCAAACAGCTAAACACAGGGTCAGACGACGTAAAAATTACACATTTTTTAAATAATAAATAAGTGATTTGGTATTGGAGCATACAAACATTGATAATGAGACTTAACATGAGCACTGATCTCTGGATCCATGTCCTTGAAATACTAGTAAATATTATGCACAGCTATTGTGATTACTACTTTGTTTTAGGTTATAACTAGTTTTTAGATATTATTGCTTCCTGATTGGATCAATAGAATATACTGATGTGTTATAACACATTGGATGGGGGGGGGGGGGAGCACAGCAATTAATTTTATTTGTCTATAATGGTGGCAAAATTTCGTATCATTTGTCAAAATATTTCATAATATTAAATAATTTTGAAGAACAGCAATATTGTAGAAGTACATTATGTGTATAATGCTTTACAACTGTTAAAAATTGATATTTTAGTTAGATTTTTTAAAATTGCTTTAATAGAATAAAACAGAACAAAATAAAGAATAAATAAAAACAAAAGATATGTAACACTAAATTGTGCTGGTGACAAAAAATAATTACAAATAACAATACTTTTTTATGATGACATTTGAGCTTCAAGTCTCAAATTTTTGTAACGATGCTAATTAAAGATAATATATGGTTGATAATGAAAACACACACGACATATTATAACGTCCATTCTCAAGCCGAGATTCGAACCTGGAACGCAAGAAATGCAATTTTTTACTATACGACATATACACTAATTAACTGCGATCAACTTCGCTGGCAACAGCGGTAACAATACTTTATTAAGAACAGAGTGATATCATTATTTGGATTGAGACAATTCTAAGGGTTACACAATACACACTTCATAAGCACGTTCTAATTATTTCGACCCCTTGGTATTTCAATTTACCAATCAATTAAATATACATCCAATAGGTCACATCAATCAATCACCCAACCCCCCTCGAACTAGTGAAAACACCAAAGTGTAATCTAAACTAAGTTGCCCTTAACGGTATGATTGAACAGATGTCACGTTAAGGGTTGTATAACCTTTACGTCAGTGACCTTCGCGGCTCTAATTGGTGCAAAACAAACATGCTTCCCTATGTTTTCTTTTGTGATGAAGACAAAGAAGGTTGAGGTTCTTTGTTGTAAACTTCAATATATCAAGATACCGTTAATTACAACAATTTTAATGATGTATTCTTCGTGAATTGATTAACGGATTTCATATATAGAAAAGTTACGTCTACCAGAGTGATGCAAAGTTGAGTCACAACGCTAGATAAGAACTCAGGGAAAGTAGATAATTGATAACAAAGCTTTTTTTAAAAACCGATTGAGCACGTGTGTAGGACGTTGTGATATCAATAGGTTGGAATTTTGTCCAGACATTTTCAAGTGTATATTTGTTTACCTAAGTTATTTCTTCATCACTGATTGTGGTGTTAAGCAAAACCTAATAACAAATTAAGAATAAGTGAAAGCAGTATCAAATTAAAGGGTGCTTTTAAAATATGAAACATCCGCTAATGATACGATTCTTGTATATGATTAAACAAAAAATTCGTCATTTAGTGTTGTTCATTCAAAGGAGAAATTATGACGGCTCCTTGTTGAAATTGTGTGGTGTAAACTAAAGCATTGGAAGTCTCGCTTCAATGGAGGTTATGAGCGAGAGTAGCCCAGGCCAGAGAATAAAACAGTTCGGCGTCGCAGCCCGACACAAGGACAAGATGGCCGACCACGAGACACAAGATGGCGTCGCAGCCCGACCCAAGATGGCTGACGGCGAGACAGGATGCTGCGGGTTGCTTGACGTTGTCTGTGACAGACGAGGAGTAGGCTTGGTCGTCGCTTCTGATGCCAACTCCTTCCACCGGGCTCTGTGCTTTGTGCTGACAGCGGCTCAATGTTGCGCTCTGATGCCGGTGACCGGTGTGAGAGGCGCTAGTGTTGAAGGACTAAGGTAACCTTTAGAGTTTAGATGATAAAAAAAAAAAAAAACAGAAAGAGGGAAGTCCAAGGGAAGCATTCAAAGCATCATTCGCCTTTTAAGTGAGAAAGATTTTGTGAATTCCTTCAGCAGGATTACCGGTAGCCAGTATCGAACTAATGACCAACCAAATCCTAATTGTCTCACGTAATTTACCTCTGAGCCACCGCTGTCGGTAGATACGTCATGTAGTATCCCGAAGGTTACACTAATAATTAGTTTTGTGACTGTGTTTTCGTCTGGTTCTTCCAGATTTCACATATAATTGTGTTCTTGGAAAAAGTAAGAGTAGGACCAAAATGTATAGATCAATAGTTTCACCATCGATTAAATAACCATGGTGGCAGGTTATTTAATCAATGGTTTGACATTGTATGTTAACGCCTCAATGAAGTCAGTGAAGATTTCTGATTTCCTCCCTCTCTCAAAGTTTTACAATGCATGATCTTATCATCATTGCAATAGCAATATTGTTTGGTTACAAATATTATCCATATTGCACTTGACGGAAATTTAAAACTGCTCCTTTCGCTTTCCTAGAAAGTATCTAGCAAAATATTATGGAAATGCACGAGCTATCCTACAGGAAATGTGAATAATAAACGAGTCCTTCTGTTGTAGGTTTCGCTGGCTGAGTGGGAAAGTGTTGTTCGTGTTCATCATGTCAGCTGGAGCTCTGTTCAACGCAGGGTTCGGTTTACACTGGATGATGAACACAAGGTTCACGTTGTCGCACATGTGTGAGTGTTTATCATTGAACTATTCAATCATACCTCGTTGAATCCAGAGATCAAACAAGATGTAGGGCTAAAACCATAAGATGCAGGTACCACGTACCAGTGCTGCGCCGGTTTGAGTTCCATTAAAACAGAACCGTATCTTCAAGAAATTGTTCAGTTGTGCCATCAGGACTAGATAACTTTGACCGTGAGGACAAACAAACTTGTAATTTTAATCCTTAGGGCGACAATGGTCAAGTGCAATACTCAATAGTAGCATATATTTATTACCTGTATTTTTCTTCATTTTACCATCATTTTAAGATTGAACGACGTACCATAGAAATCAAATACTTATGTTTCAGCTACAGTCGTATTCTACTTGGTGTACGTCATAAAATTGCTTCTGTTTCTGCAACTGGCCACCAGGTGGCCAGAGTTGTCCCTCAAGGTGCACCAAGTGGAGGTGTCCATGGCCAGAAACTACGGCTACCCTCTGAAGTCGGCCTTCGCGATTAACACGGTAGCAACCGTCTTT
This sequence comes from Isoperla grammatica, assembly GCA_945910005.1. Lineage (NCBI taxonomy): Eukaryota > Metazoa > Arthropoda > Insecta > Plecoptera > Perlodidae > Isoperla > Isoperla grammatica. The sequence continues at coordinate 34,691,908 of OX246741.1, forward strand.
CTCCTGGCAGCACTAGGTAGGCTGGACATAGCACTTCCCGATTAACACGGTCACCACCGTCTTTCTCCTGGCAGCACTAGGTAGGCTGGACATAGCACTTCCCGATTAACACGGTCACCACCGTCCTTCTCCTGGCAGCACTAGGTAGACTGGACATAGCACTTCCCGATTAACACGGTCACCACCGTCTTTCTCCTGGCAGCACTAGGTAGGCTGGACATAGCACTTCGCGATTAACACGGTCACCACCGTCTTTCTCCTGGCAGCACTAGGTAGGCTGGACATAGCACTTCCCGATTAACACGGTCACCACCGTCTTTCTCCTGGCAGCACTAGGTAGGCTGGACATAGCACTTCGCGATTAACACGGTCACCACCGTCTTTCTCCTGGCAGCACTAGGTAGGCTGGACATAGCACTTCCCGATTAACACGGTCACCACCGTCTTTCTCCTGGCAGCACTAGGTAGGATGGACATAGCACTTCCCGATTACCACGGTCACCACCGGCTTTCTCCTGGCAGCACTAGGTAGGCTGGACATAGCACTTCGCGATTAACACGGTCACCACCGTCTTTCTCCTGGCAGCACTAGGTAGGCTGGACATAGCACTTCCCGATTACCACGGTCACCACCGTCTTTCTCCTGGCAGCACTAGGTAGGATGGACATAGCACTTCGCGATTAACACGGTCACCACCGGCTTTCTCCTGGCAGCACTAGGTAGGCTGGACATAGCACTTCGCGATTAACACGGTCACCACCGTCTTTCTCCTGGCAGCACTAGGTAGGCTGGACATAGCACTTCCCGATTAACACGGTCACCACCGTCTTTCTCCTGGCAGCACTAGGTAGGCTGGACATAGCACTTCCCGATTAACACGGTCACCACCGTCTTTCTCCTGGCAGCACTAGGTAGGCTGGACATAGCACTTCCCGATTAACACGGTCACCACCGTCTTTCTCCTGGCAGCACTAGGTAGGCTGGACATAGCACTTCACGATTAACACGGTCCCAACCGTCTTTCTCCTGGCAGCACTAGGTAGGCTGGACATAGCACTTCGCGATTAACACGGTCACCACCGTCTTTCTCCTGGCAGCACTAGGTAGGCTGGACATAGCACTTAACGATTAACACGGTCCCAACCGTCTTTCTCCTGGCAGCACTAGGTAGGCTGGACATAGCACTTCCCGATTAACACGGTCACCACCGTCTTTCTCCTGGCAGCACTAGGTAGGCTGGACATAGCACTTCCCGATTAACACGGTCACCACCGTCTTTCTCCTGGCAGCACTAGGTAGGCTGGACATAGCACTTCACGATTAACACGGTCCCCACCGTCTTTCTCCTGGCAGCACTAGGTAGGCTGGACATAGCACTTCCCGATTAACACGGTCACCACCGTCTTTCTCCTGGCAGCACTAGGTAGGCTGGACATAGCACTTCACGATTAACACGGTCCCCACCGTCTTTCTCCTGGCAGCACTAGGTAGGCTGGACATAGCACTTCGCGATTAACACGGTCCCCACCGTCTTTCTCCTGGCAGCACTAGGTAGGCTGGACATAGCACTTCGCGATTAACACGGTCCCCACCGTCTTTCTCCTGGCAGCACTAGGTAGGCTGGACATAGCACTTCACGATTAACACGGTCACCACCGTCTTTCTCCTGGCAGCACTAGGTAGGCTGGACATAGCACTTCGCGATTAACACGGTCACCACCGTCTTTCTCCTGGCAGCACTAGGTAGGCTGGACATAGCACTTCACGATTAACACGGTCACCACCGTCTTTCTCCTGGCAGCACTAGGTAGGCTGGACATAGCACTTCACGATTAACACGGTCACCACCGTCTTTCTCCTGGCAGCACTAGGTAGGCTGGACATAGCACTTCACGATTAACACGGTCCCCACCGTCTTTCTCCTGGCAGCACTAGGTAGGCTGGACATAGCACTTCGCGATTAACACGGTCACCACCGTCTTTCTCCTGGCAGCACTAGGTAGGCTGGACATAGCACTTCCCGATTAACACGGTCACCACCGTCTTTCTCCTGGCAGCACTAGGTAGGCTGGACATAGCACTTCGCGATTAACACGGTCACCACCGTCTTTCTCCTGGCAGCACTAGGTAGGCTGGACATAGCACTTCACGATTAACACGGTCCCCACCGTCTTTCTCCTGGCAGCACTAGGTAGGCTGGACATAGCACTTCGCGATTAACACGGTCACCACCGTCTTTCTCCTGGCAGCACTAGGTAGGCTGGACATAGCACTTCACGATTAACACGGTCACCACCGTCTTTCTCCTGGCAGCACTAGGTAGGCTGGACATAGCACTTCGCGATTAACACGGTCACCACCGTCTTTCTCCTGGCAGCACTAGGTAGGCTGGACATAGCACTTCGCGATTAACACGGTCACCACCGTCTTTCTCCTGGCAGCACTAGGTAGGCTGGACATAGCACTTCACGATTAACACGGTCACCACCGTCTTTCTCCTGGCAGCACTAGGTAGACTGGACAAAGCACTTCCCGATTAACACGGTCACCACCGTCTTTCTCCTGGCAGCACTAGGTAGGCTGGACATAGCACTTCCCGATTAACACGGTCACCACCGTCTTTCTCCTGGCAGCACTAGGTAGGCTGGACATAGCACTTCCCGATTAACACGGTCACCACCGTCTTTCTCCTGGCAGCACTAGGTAGACTGGACATAGCACTTCCCGATTAACACGGTCACCACCGTCTTTCTCCTGGCAGCACTAGGTAGGCTGGACATAGCACTTCGCGATTAACACGGTCACCACCGTCTTTCTCCTGGCAGCACTAGGTAGGCTGGACATAGCACTTCGCGATTAACACGGTCACCACCGTCTTTCTCCTGGCAGCACTAGGTAGGCTGGACATAGCACTTCCCGATTAACACGGTCACCACCGTCTTTCTCCTGGCAGCACTAGGTAGGCTGGACATAGCACTTCCCGATTAACACGGTCACCACCGTCTTTCTCCTGGCAGCACTAGGTAGGCTGGACATAGCACTTCCCGATTAACACGGTCACCACCGTCTTTCTCCTGGCAGCACTAGGTAGGCTGGACATAGCACTTCCCGATTAACACGGTCACCACCGTCTTTCTCCTGGCAGCACTAGGTAGGCTGGACATAGCACTTCACGATTAACACGGTCACCACCGTCTTTCTCCTGGCAGCACTAGGTAGGCTGGACAAAGCACTTCGCGATTAACACGGTCACCACCGTCTTTCTCCTGGCAGCACTAGGTAGGCTGGACATAGCACTTCCCGATTAACACGGTCACCACCGTCTTTCTCCTGGCAGCACTAGGTAGGCTGGACATAGCACTTCCCGATTAACACGGTCACCACCGTCTTTCTCCTGGCAGCACTAGGTAGGCTGGACATAGCACTTCCCGATTAACACGGTCACCACCGTCTTTCTCCTGGCAGCACTAGGTAGGCTGGACATAGCACTTCACGATTAACACGGTCCCCACCGTCTTTCTCCTGGCAGCACTAGGTAGGCTGGACATAGCACTTCACGATTAACACGGTCACCACCGTCTTTCTCCTGGCAGCACTAGGTAGGCTGGACATAGCACTTCCCGATTAACACGGTCACCACCGTCTTTCTCCTGGCAGCACTAGGTAGGCTGGACATAGCACTTCCCGATTAACACGGTCACCACCGTCTTTCTCCTGGCAGCACTAGGTAGGCTGGACATAGCACTTCCCGATTAACACGGTCACCACCGTCTTTCTCCTGGCAGCACTAGGTAGACTGGACATAGCACTTCCCGATTAACACGGTCACCACCGTCTTTCTCCTGGCAGCACTAGGTAGGATGGACATAGCACTTCCCGATTAACACGGTCACCACCGTCTTTCTCCTGGCAGCACTAGGTAGGCTGGACATAGCACTTCCCGATTAACACGGTCACCACCGTCTTTCTCCTGGCAGCACTAGGTAGGCTGGACATAGCACTTCACGATTAACACGGTCCCCACCGTCTTTCTCCTGGCAGCACTAGGTAGACTGGACATAGCACTTCCCGATTAACACGGTCACCACCGTCTTTCTCCTGGCAGCACTAGGTAGGCTGGACATAGCACTTCACGATTAACACGGTCCCCACCGTCTTTCTCCTGGCAGCACTAGGTAGGCTGGACATAGCACTTCCCGATTAACACGGTCACCACCGTCTTTCTCCTGGCAGCACTAGGTAGGCTGGACATAGCACTTCGCGATTAACACGGTCACCACCGTCTTTCTCCTGGCAGCACTAGGTAGGCTGGACATAGCACTTCGCGATTAACACGGTCACCACCGTCTTTCTCCTGGCAGCACTAGGTAGGCTGGACATAGCACTTCACGATTAACACGGTCACCACCGTCTTTCTCCTGGCAGCACTAGGTAGGCTGGACATAGCACTTCGCGATTAACACGGTCACCACCGTCTTTCTCCTGGCAGCACTAGGTAGGCTGGACATAGCACTTCCCGATTAACACGGTCACCACCGTCTTTCTCCTGGCAGCACTAGGTAGGCTGGACATAGCACTTCACGATTAACACGGTCCCCACCGTCTTTCTCCTGGCAGCACTAGGTAGGCTGGACATAGCACTTCACGATTAACACGGTCACCACCGTCTTTCTCCTGGCAGCACTAGGTAGGCTGGACATAGCACTTCCCGATTAACACGGTCACCACCGTCTTTCTCCTGGCAGCACTAGGTAGGCTGGACATAGCACTTCCCGATTAACACGGTCACCACCGTCTTTCTCCTGGCAGCACAAGGTAGGCTGGACATAGCACTTCCCGATTAACACGGTCACCACCGTCTTTCTCCTGGCAGCACTAGGTAGACTGGACATAGCACTTCCCGATTAACACGGTCACCACCGTCTTTTTCCTGGCAGCACTAGGTAGGATGGACATAGCACTTCCCGATTAACACGGTCACCACCGTCTTTCTCCTGGCAGCACTAGGTAGGCTGGACATAGCACTTCCCGATTAACACGGTCACCACCGTCTTTCTCCTGGCAGCACTAGGTAGGCTGGACATAGCACTTCACGATTAACACGGTCCCCACCGTCTTTCTCCTGGCAGCACTAGGTAGACTGGACATAGCACTTCCCGATTAACACGGTCACCACCGTCTTTCTCCTGGCAGCACTAGTTAGGCTGGACATAGCACTTCCCGATTAACACGGTCACCACCGTCTTTCTCCTGGCAGCACTAGGTAGACTGGACATAGCACTTCCCGATTAACACGGTCACCACCGTCTTTCTCCTGGCAGCACTAGTTAGGCTGGACATAGCACTTCCCGATTAACACGGTCACCACCGTCTTTCTCCTGGCAGCACTAGGTAGGCTGGACATAGCACTTCCCGATTAACACGGTCACCACCGTCTTTCTCCTGGCAGCACTAGGTAGGCTGGACATAGCACTTCACGATTAACACGGTCACCACCGTCTTTCTCCTGGCAGCACTAGGTAGGCTGGACATAGCACTTCACGATTAACACGGTCACCACCGTCTTTCTCCTGGCAGCACTAGGTAGACTGGACATAGCACTTCCCGATTAACACGGTCACCACCGTCTTTCTCCTGGCAGCACTAGGTAGGCTGGACATAGCACTTCCCGATTAACACGGTCACCACCGTCTTTCTCCTGGCAGCACTAGGTAGGCTGGACATAGCACTTCACGATTAACACGGTCCCCACCGTCTTTCTCCTGGCAGCACTAGGTAGGCTGGACATAGCACTTCACGATTAACACGGTCACCACCGTCTTTCTCCTGGCAGCACTAGGTAGGCTGGACATAGCACTTCCCGATTAACACGGTCACCACCGTCTTTCTCCTGGCAGCACTAGGTAGACTGGACATAGCACTTCCCGATTAACACGGTCACCACCGTCTTTCTCCTGGCAGCACTAGGTAGGCTGGACATAGCACTTCCCGATTAACACGGTCACCACCGTCTTTCTCCTGGCAGCACTAGGTAGGCTGGACATAGCACTTCCCGATTAACACGGTCACCACCGTCTTTCTCCTGGCAGCACTAGGTAGGCTGGACATAGCACTTCCCGATTAACACGGTCACCACCGTCTTTCTCCTGGCAGCACTAGGTAGGCTGGACATAGCACTTCACGATTAACACGGTCACCACCGTCTTTCTCCTGGCAGCACTAGGTAGGCTGGACATAGCACTTCACGATTAACACGGTCACCACCGGCTTTCTCCTGGCAGCACTAGGTAGGCTGGACATAGCACTTCCCGATTAACACGGTCACCACCGTCTTTCTCCTGGCAGCACTAGGTAGGATGGACATAGCACTTCCAGATTAACACGGTCACCACCGTCTTTCTCCTGGCAGCACTAGGTAGGATGGACATAGCACTTCGCGATTAACACGGTCACCACCGTCTTTCTCCTGGCAGCACTAGGTAGGCTGGACATAGCACTTCGCGATTAACACGGTCACCACCGTCTTTCTCCTGGCAGCACTAGGTAGGCTGGACATAGCACTTCGCGATTAACACGGTCACCACCGTCTTTCTCCTGGCAGCACTAGGTAGGCTGGACATAGCACTTCGCGATTAACACGGTCACCACCGTCTTTCTCCTGGCAGCACTAGGTAGGCTGGACATAGCACTTCGCGATTAACACGGTCACCACCGTCTTTCTCCTGGCAGCACTAGGTAGGCTGGACATAGCACTTCCCGATTAACACGGTCACCACCGTCTTTCTCCTGGCAGCACTAGGTAGGCGGGACATAGCACTTCCCGATTAACACGGTCACCACCGTCTTTCTCCTGGCAGCACTAGGTAGGCTGGACATAGCACTTCGCGATTAACACGGTCACCACCGTCTTTCTCCTGGCAGCACTAGGTAGGCTGGACATAGCACTTCCAGATTAACACGGTCACCACCGTCTTTCTCCTGGCAGCACTAGGTAGGCTGGACATAGCACTTCCCGATTAACACGGTCACCACCGTCTTTCTCCTGGCAGCACTAGGTAGGCTGGACATAGCACTTCCCGATTAACACGGTCACCACCGTCTTTCTCCTGGCAGCACTAGGTAGGCTGGACATAGCACTTCCAGATTAACACGGTCACCACCGTCTTTCTCCTGGCAGCACTAGGTAGGCTGGACATAGCACTTCACGATTAACACGGTCACCACCGTCTTTCTCCTGGCAGCACTAGGTAGGCTGGACATAGCACTTCCCGATTAACACGGTCACCACCGTCTTTCTCCTGGCAGCACTAGGTAGGCTGGACATAGCACTTCGCGATTAACACGGTCACCACCGTCTTTCTCCTGGCAGCACTAGGTAGGCTGGACATAGCACTTCCAGATTAACACGGTCACCACCGTCTTTCTCCTGGCAGCACTAGGTAGGCTGGACATAGCACTTCCCGATTAACACGGTCACCACCGTCTTTCTCCTGGCAGCACTAGGTAGGCTGGACATAGCACTTCCCGATTAACACGGTCACCACCGTCTTTCTCCTGGCAGCACTAGGTAGGCTGGACATAGCACTTCCAGATTAACACGGTCACCACCGTCTTTCTCCTGGCAGCACTAGGTAGGCTGGACATAGCACTTCACGATTAACACGGTCACCACCGTCTTTCTCCTGGCAGCACTAGGTAGGCTGGACATAGCACTTCCCGATTAACACGGTCCCCACCGTCTTTCTCCTGGCAGCACTAGGTAGGCTGGACATAGCACTTCCCGATTAACACGGTCACCACCGTCTTTCTCCTGGCAGCACTAGGTAGGCTGGACATAGCACTTCCCGATTAACACGGTCACCACCGTCTTTCTCCTGGCAGCACTAGGTAGGCTGGACATAGCACTTCCCGATTAACACGGTCACCACCGTCTTTCTCCTGGCAGCACTAGGTAGGCTGGACATAGCACTTCCCGATTAACACGGTCACCACCGTCTTTCTCCTGGCAGCACTAGGTAGGCTGGACATAGCACTTCCCGATTAACACGGTCCCCACCGTCTTTCTCCTGGCAGCACTAGGTAGGCTGGACATAGCACTTCCCGATTAACACGGTCACCACCGTCTTTCTCCTGGCAGCACTAGGTAGGCTGGACATAGCACTTCCAGATTAACACGGTCACCACCGTCTTTCTCCTGGCAGCACTAGGTAGACTGGACATAGCACTTCCCGATTAACACGGTCACCACCGTCGTTCTCCTGGCAGCACTAGGTAGGCTGGACATAGCACTTCCAGATTAACACGGTCACCACCGTCTTTCTCCTGGCAGCACTAGGTAGGCTGGACATAGCACTTCCCGATTAACACGGTCACCATCGTCTTTCTCCTGGCAGAACTAGGTAGGCTGGACATAGCACTTCCCGATTAACACGGTCACCACCGTCTTTCTCCTGGCAGCACTAGGTAGGCTGGACATAGCACTTCCCGATTAACACGGTCACCACCGTCTTTCTCCTGGCAGCACTAGGTAGGCTGGACATAGCACTTCCAGATTAACACGGTCACCACCGTCTTTCTCCTGGCAGCACTAGGTAGGCTGGACAAAGCACTTCCCGATTAACACGGTCACCACCGTCTTTCTCCTGGCAGCACTAGGTAGGCTGGACATAGCACTTCCCGATTAACACGGTCACCACCGTCTTTCTCCTGGCAGCACTAGGTAGGCTGGACATAGCACTTCCCGATTAACACGGTCACCACCGTCTTTCTCCTGGCAGCACTAGGTAGGCTGGACATAGCACTTCCAGATTAACACGGTCACCACCGTCTTTCTCCTGGCAGCACTAGGTAGGATGGACATAGCACTTCCCGATTAACACGGTCACCACCGTCTTTCTCCTGGCAGCACTAGGTAGACTGGACATAGCACTTCCCGATTAACACGGTCACCACCGTCTTTCTCCTGGCAGCACTAGGTAGGATGGACATAGCACTTCCCGATTAACACGGTCACCACCGTCTTTCTCCTGGCAGCACTAGGTAGGCTGGACATAGCACTTCCCGATTAACACGGTCACCACCGTCTTTCTCCTGGCAGCACTAGGTAGGCTGGACATAGCACTTCACGATTAACACGGTCCCCACCGTCTTTCTCCTGGCAGCACTAGGTAGACTGGACATAGCACTTCCCGATTAACACGGTCACCACCGTCTTTCTCCTGGCAGCACTAGGTAGGCTGGACATAGCACTTCACGATTAACACGGTCCCCACCGTCTTTCTCCTGGCAGCACTAGGTAGGCTGGACATAGCACTTCCCGATTAACACGGTCACCACCGTCTTTCTCCTGGCAGCACTAGGTAGGCTGGACATAGCACTTCCCGATTAACACGGTCACCACCGTCTTTCTCCTGGCAGCACTAGGTAGGCTGGACATAGCACTTCCCGATTAACACGGTCACCACCGTCTTTCTCCTGGCAGCACTAGGTAGGCTGGACATAGCACTTCCCGATTAACACGGTCACCACCGTCTTTCTCCTGGCAGCACTAGGTAGACTGGACATAGCACTTCCCGATTAACACGGTCACCACCGTCTTTCTCCTGGCAGCACTAGGTAGGATGGACATAGCACTTCCCGATTAACACGGTCACCACCGTCTTTCTCCTGGCAGCACTAGGTAGGCTGGACATAGCACTTCCCGATTAACACGGTCACCACCGTCTTTCTCCTGGCAGCACTAGGTAGGCTGGACATAGCACTTCACGATTAACACGGTCCCCACCGTCTTTCTCCTGGCAGCACTAGGTAGACTGGACATAGCACTTCCCGATTAACACGGTCACCACCGTCTTTCTCCTGGCAGCACTAGTTAGGCTGGACATAGCACTTCCCGATTAACACGGTCACCACCGTCTTTCTCCTGGCAGCACTAGGTAGACTGGACATAGCACTTCCCGATTAACACGGTCACCACCGTCTTTCTCCTGGCAGCACTAGTTAGGCTGGACATAGCACTTCCCGATTAACACGGTCACCACCGTCTTTCTCCTGGCAGCACTAGGTAGGCTGGACATAGCACTTCCCGATTAACACGGTCACCACCGTCTTTCTCCTGGCAGCACTAGGTAGGCTGGACATAGCACTTCACGATTAACACGGTCCCCACCGTCTTTCTCCTGGCAGCACTAGGTAGGCTGGACATAGCACTTCACGATTAACACGGTCACCACCGTCTTTCTCCTGGCAGCACTAGGTAGACTGGACATAGCACTTCCCGATTAACACGGTCACCACCGTCTTTCTCCTGGCAGCACTAGGTAGGCTGGACATAGCACTTCCCGATTAACACGGTCACCACCGTCTTTCTCCTGGCAGCACTAGGTAGGCTGGACATAGCACTTCACGATTAACACGGTCCCCACCGTCTTTCTCCTGGCAGCACTAGGTAGGCTGGACATAGCACTTCGCGATTAACACGGTCACCACCGTCTTTCTCCTGGCAGCACTAGGTAGGCTGGACATAGCACTTCACGATTAACACGGTCACCACCGTCTTTCTCCTGGCAGCACTAGGTAGGCTGGACATAGCACTTCCCGATTAACACGGTCACCACCGTCTTTCTCCTGGCAGCAATAGGTAGACTGGACATAGCACTTCCCGATTAACACGGTCACCACCGTCTTTCTCCTGGCAGCACTAGGTAGGCTGGACATAGCACTTCCCGATTAACACGGTCACTACCGTCTTTCTCCTGGCAGCACTAGGTAGGCTGGACATAGCACTTCACGATTAACACGGTCACCACCGTCTTTCTCCTGGCAGCACTAGGTAGGCTGGACATAGCACTTCCCGATTAACACGGTCACCACCGTCTTTCTCCTGGCAGCACTAGTTAGGCTGGACATAGCACTTCGCGATTAACACGGTCACCACCGGCTTTCTCCTGGCAGCACTAGGTAGGCTGGACATAGCACTTCCAGATTAACACGGTCACCACCGTCTTTCTCCTGGCAGCACTAGGTAGGATGGACATAGCACTTCGCGATTAACACGGTCACCACCGTCTTTCTCCTGGCAGCACTAGGTAGGCTGGACATAGCACTTCGCGATTAACACGGTCACCACCGTCTTTCTCCTGGCAGCACTAGGTATGCTGGACATAGCACTTCGCGATTAACACGGTCACCACCGTCTTTCTCCTGGCAGCACTAGGTATGCTGGACATAGCACTTCCCGATTAACACGGTCACCACCGTCTTTCTCCTGGCAGCACTAGGTATGCTGGACATAGCACTTCGCGATTAACACGGTCACCACCGTCTTTCTCCTGGCAGCACTAGGTAGGCTGGACATAGCACTTCGCGATTAACACGGTCACCACCGTCTTTCTCCTGGCAGCACTAGGTAGGCTGGACATAGCACTTCGCGATTAACACGGTCACCACCGTCTTTCTCCTGGCAGCACTAGGTAGGCTGGACATAGCACTTCGCGATTAACACGGTCACCACCGTCTTTCTCCTGGCAGCACTAGGTAGGCTGGACATAGCACTTCGCGATTAACACGGTCACCACCGTCTTTCTCCTGGCAGCACTAGGTAGGCTGGACATAGCACTTCGCGATTAACACGGTCACCACCGTCTTTCTCCTGGCAGCACTAGGTAGGCTGGACATAGCACTTCCCGATTAACACGGTCCCCACCGTCTTTCTCCTGGCAGCACTAGGTAGGCTGGACATAGCACTTCCCGATTAACACGGTCACCACCGTCTTTCTCCTGGCAGCACTAGGTAGGCTGGACATAGCACTTCCCGATTAACACGGTCACCACCGTCTTTCTCCTGGCAGCACTAGGTAGGCTGGACATAGCACTTCCCGATTAACACGGTCACCACCGTCTTTCTCCTGGCAGCACTAGGTAGACTGGACATAGCACTTCCCGATTAACACGGTCACCACCGTCTTTCTCCTGGCAGCACTAGGTAGGCTGGACATAGCACTTCCAGATTAACACGGTCACCACCGTCTTTCTCCTGGCAGCACTAGGTAGGCTGGACATAGCACTTCCCGATTAACACGGTCACCACCGTCTTTCTCCTGGCAGCACTAGGTAGGCTGGACATAGCACTTCCCGATTAACACGGTCACCACCGTCTTTCTCCTGGCAGCACTAGGTAGGCTGGACATAGCACTTCCCGATTAACACGGTCACCACCGTCTTTCTCCTGGCAGCACTAGGTAGGCTGGACATAGCACTTCCAGATTAACACGGTCACCACCGTCTTTCTCCTGGCGGCACTAGGTAGGCTGGACATAGCACTTCCCGATTAACACGGTCACCACCGTCTTTCTCCTGGCAGCACTAGGTAGGCTGGACATAGCACTTCCCGATTAACACGGTCACCACCGTCTTTCTCCTGGCAGCACTAGGTAGGCTGGACATAGCACTTCCCGATTAACACGGTCACCACCGTCTTTCTCCTGGCAGCACTAGGTAGGCTGGACATAGCACTTCCAGATTAACACGGTCACCACCGTCTTTCTCCTGGCAGCACTAGGTAGGATGGACATAGCACTTCCCGATTAACACGGTCACCACCGTCTTTCTCCTGGCAGCACTAGGTAGGCTGGACATAGCACTTCCCGATTAACACGGTCACCACCGTCTTTCTCCTGGCAGCACTAGGTAGGCTGGACATAGCACTTCCCGATTAACACGGTCACCACCGTCTTTCTCCTGGCAGCACTAGGTAGGCTGGACATAGCACTTCCCGATTAGCACGGTCACCACCGTCTTTCTCCTGGCAGCACTAGGTAGGCTGGACATAGCACTTCGCGATTAACACGGTCACCACCGTCTTTCTCCTGGCAGCACTAGGTAGGCTGGACATAGCACTTCCCGATTAACACGGTCACCACCGTCTTTCTCCTGGCAGCACTAGGTAGGCTGGACATAGCACTTCGCGATTAACACGGTCACCACCGTCTTTCTCCTGGCAGCACTAGGTAGGCTGGACATAGCACTTCCCGATTAACACGGTCACCACCGTCTTTCTCCTGGCAGCACTAGGTAGGCTGGACATAGCACTTCACGATTAACACGGTCACCACCGTCTTTCTCCTGGCAGCACTAGGTAGGCTGGACATAGCACTTCGCGATTAACACGGTCACCACCGTCTTTCTCCTGGCAGCACTAGGTAGGCTGGACATAGCACTTCACGATTAACACGGTCACCACCGGCTTTCTCCTGGCAGCACTAGGTAGGCTGGACATAGCACTTCCAGATTAACACGGTCACCACCGTCTTTCTCCTGGCAGCACTAGGTAGGATGGACATAGCACTTCGCGATTAACACGGTCACCACCGTCTTTCTCCTGGCAGCACTAGGTAGGCTGGACATAGCACTTCGCGATTAACACGGTCACCACCGTCTTTCTCCTGGCAGCACTAGGTAGGCTGGACATAGCACTTCGCGATTAACACGGTCACCACCGTCTTTCTCCTGGCAGCACTAGGTAGGCTGGACATAGCACTTCGCGATTAACACGGTCACCACCGTCTTTCTCCTGGCAGCACTAGGTAGGCTGGACATAGCACTTCGCGATTAACACGGTCACCACCGTCTTTCTCCTGGCAGCACTAGGTAGGCGGGACATAGCACTTCGCGATTAACACGGTCACCACCGTCTTTCTCCTGGCAGCACTAGGTAGGCTGGACATAGCACTTCCCGATTAACACGGTCACCACCGTCTTTCTCCTGGCAGCACTAGGTAGGCTGGACATAGCACTTCCCGATTAACACGGTCACCACCGTCTTTCTCCTGGCAGCACTAGGTAGGCTGGACATAGTACTTCGCGATTAACACGGTCACCACCGTCTTTCTCCTGGCAGCACTAGGTAGGCTGGACATAGCACTTCGCGATTAACACGGTCACCACCGTCTTTCTCCTGGCAGCACTAGGTAGGCTGGACATAGCACTTCGCGATTAACACGGTCACCACCGTCTTTCTCCTGGCAGCACTAGGTAGGCTGGACATAGCACTTCGCGATTAACACGGTCACCACCGTCTTTCTCCTGGCAGCACTAGGTAGGCTGGACATAGCACTTCGCGATTAACACGGTCACCACCGTCTTTCTCCTGGCAGCACTAGGTAGGCTGGACATAGCACTTCCCGATTAACACGGTCACCACCGTCTTTCTCCTGGCAGCACTAGGTAGGCTGGACATAGCACTTCCCGATTAACACGGTCACCACCGTCTTTCTCCTGGCAGCACTAGGTAGGCTGGACATAGCACTTCCCGATTAACACGGTCACCACCGTCTTTCTCCTGGCAGCACTAGGTAGGCTGGACATAGCACTTCCCGATTAACACGGTCACCACCGTCTTTCTCCTGGCAGCACTAGGTAGGCTGGACATAGCACTTCCCGATTAACACGGTCACCACCGTCTTTCTCCTGGCAGCACTAGGTAGGCTGGACATAGCACTTCCCGATTAACACGGTCACCACCGTCTTTCTCCTGGCAGCACTAGGTAGGCTGGACATAGCACTTCCCGATTAACACGGTCACCACCGTCTTTCTCCTGGCAGCACTAGGTAGGCTGGACATAGCACTTCCAGATTAACACGGTCACCACCGTCTTTCTCCTGGCAGCACTAGGTAGGCTGGACATAGCACTTCCCGATTAACACGGTCACCACCGTCTTTCTCCTGGCAGCACTAGGTAGGCTGGACATAGCACTTCCCGATTAACACGGTCACCACCGTCTTTCTCCTGGCAGCACTAGGTAGGCTGGACATAGCACTTCCAGATTAACACGGTCCCAACCGTCTTTCTCCTGGCAGCACTAGGTAGGCTGGACATAGCACTTCCCGATTAACACGGTCACCACCGTCTTTCTCCTGGCAGCACTAGGTAGGCTGGACATAGCACTTCACGATTAACACGGTCACCACCGTCTTTCTCCTGGCAGCACTAGGTAGGCTGGACATAGCACTTCCCGATTAACACGGTCCCCACCGTCTTTCTCCTGGCAGCACTAGGTAGGCTGGACATAGCACTTCCCGATTAACACGGTCACCACCGTCTTTCTCCTGGCAGCACTAGGTAGGCTGGACATAGCACTTCCCGATTAACACGGTCACCACCGTCTTTCTCCTGGCAGCACTAGGTAGGCTGGACATAGCACTTCCCGATTAACACGGTCACCACCGTCTTTCTCCTGGCAGCACTAGGTAGGCTGGACATAGCACTTCCAGATTAACACGGTCACCACCGTCTTTCTCCTGGCAGCACTAGGTAGGCTGGACATAGCACTTCCCGATTAACACGGTCACCACCGTCTTTCTCCTGGCAGCACTAGGTAGGCTGGACATAGCACTTCCCGATTAACACGGTCACCACCGTCTTTCTCCTGGCAGCACTAGGTAGGCTGGACATAGCACTTCCCGATTAACACGGTCACCACCGTCTTTCTCCTGGCAGCACTAGGTAGGCTGGACATAGCACTTCCAGATTAACACGGTCACCACCGTCTTTCTCCTGGCAGCACTAGGTAGGCTGGACATAGCACTTCCCGATTAACACGGTCACCACCGTCTTTCTCCTGGCAGCACTAGGTAGGCTGGACATAGCACTTCCCGATTAACACGGTCACCACCGTCTTTCTCCTGGCAGCACTAGGTAGGCTGGACATAGCACTTCCCGATTAACACGGTCACCACCGTCTTTCTCCTGGCAGCACTAGGTAGGCTGGACATAGCACTTCCAGATTAACACGGTCACCACCGTCTTTCTCCTGGCAGCACTAGGTAGGCTGGACATAGCACTTCGCGATTAACACGGTCACCACCGTCTTTCTCCTGGCAGCACTAGGTAGGCTGGACATAGCACTTCCCGATTAACACGGTCACCACCGTCTTTCTCCTGGCAGCACTAGGTAGGATGGACATAGCACTTCCCGATTAACACGGTCACCACCGTTTTTCTCCTGGCAGCACTAGGTAGGCTGGACATAGCACTTCCCGATTAACACGGTCACCACCGTCTTTCTCCTGGCAGCACTAGGTAGGCTGGACATAGCACTTCCCGATTAACACGGTCACCACCGTCTTTCTCCTGGCAGCACTAGGTAGGATGGACATAGCACTTCCCGATTAACACGGTCACCACCGTCTTTCTCCTGGCAGCACTAGGTAGGCTGGACATAGCACTTCCCGATTAACACGGTCACCACCGTCTTTCTCCTGGCAGCACTAGGTAGGCTGGACATAGCACTTCCCGATTAACACGGTCACCACCGTCTTTCTCCTGGCAGCACTAGGTAGGCTGGACATAGCACTTCCCGATTAACACGGTCACCACCGTCTTTCTCCTGGCAGCACTAGGAAGGCTGGACATAGCACTTCCCGATTAACACGGTCACCACCGTCTTTCTCCTGGCAGCACTAGGTAGGCTGGACATAGCACTTCCCGATTAACACGGTCACCACCGTCTTTCTCCTGGCAGCACTAGGTAGGCTGGACATAGCACTTCCCGATTAACACGGTCACCACCGTCTTTCTCCTGGCAGCACTAGGTAGGCTGGACAAAGCACTTCCCGATTAACACGGTCACCACCGTCTTTCTCCTGGCAGCACTAGGTAGGCTGGACATAGCACTTCCCGATTAACACGGTCACCACCGTCTTTCTCCTGGCAGCACTAGGTAGGCTGGACATAGCACTTCCCGATTAACACGGTCACCACCGTCTTTCTCCTGGCAGCACTAGGTAGGCTGGACATAGCACTTCCCGATTAACACGGTCACCACCGTCTTTCTCCTGGCAGCACTAGGTAGGCTGGACATAGCACTTCCCGATTAACACGGTCACCACCGTCTTTCTCCTGGCAGCACTAGTTAGGCTGGACATAGCACTTCCCGATTAACACGGTCACCACCGGCTTTCTCCTGGCAGCACTAGGTTGGCTGGACATAGCACTTCGCGATTAACACGGTCACCACCGTCTTTCTCCTGGCAGCACTAGGTAGGCTGGACATAGCACTTCCCGATTAACACGGTCACCACCGTCTTTCTCCTGGCAGCACTAGGTAGGCTGGACATAGCACTTCCCGATTAACACGGTCACCACCGTCTTTCTCCTGGCAGCACTAGGTAGGCTGGACATAGCACTTCGCGATTAACACGGTCACCACCGTCTTTCTCCTGGCAGCACTAGGTAGGCTGGACATAGCACTTCCCGATTAACACGGTCACCACCGTCTTTCTCCTGGCAGCACTAGGTAGGCTGGACATAGCACTTCCCGATTAACACGGTCACCACCGTCTTTCTCCTGGCAGCACTAGGTAGGATGGACATAGCACTTCCAGATTAACACGGTCACCACCGTCTTTCTCCTGGCAGCACTAGGTAGGCTGGACATAGCACTTCCCGATTAACACGGTCACCACCGTCTTTCTCCTGGCAGCACTAGGTAGGCTGGACATAGCACTTCCAGATTAACACGGTCACCACCGTCTTTCTCCTGGCAGCACTAGGTAGGCTGGACATAGCACTTCCCGATTAACACGGTCACCACCGTCTTTCTCCTGGCAGCACTAGGTAGGCTGGACATAGCACTTCCCGATTAACACGGTCACCACCGTCTTTCTCCTGGCAGCACTAGGTAGGCTGGACATAGCACTTCCCGATTAACACGGTCACCACCGTCTTTCTCCTGGCAGCACTAGGTAGGCTGGACATAGCACTTCCAGATTAACACGGTCACCACCGTCTTTCTCCTGGCAGCACTAGGTAGGCTGGACATAGCACTTCGCGATTAACACGGTCACCACCGTCTTTCTCCTGGCAGCACTAGGTAGGCTGGACATAGCACTTCCAGATTAACACGGTCACCACCGTCTTTCTCCTGGCAGCACTAGTTAGGCTGGACATAGCACTTCCCGATTAACACGGTCACCACCGTCTTTCTCCTGGCAGCACTAGGTAGGCTGGACATAGCACTTCCCGATTAACACGGTCCCCACCGTCTTTCTCCTGGCAGCACTAGTTAGGCTGGACATAGCACTTCGCGATTAACACGGTCACCACCGGCTTTCTCCTGGCAGCACTAGGTAGGCTGGACATAGCACTTCGCGATTAACACGGTCACCACCGTCTTTCTCCTGGCAGCACTAGGTAGGCTGGACATAGCACTTCGCGATTAACACGGTCACCACCGTCTTTCTCCTGGCAGCACTAGGTAGGCTGGACATAGCACTTCCCGATTAACACGGTCACCACCGTCTTTCTCCTGGCAGCACTAGGTAGGCTGGACATAGCACTTCCCGATTAACACGGTCACCACCGTCTTTCTCCTGGCAGCACTAGGTAGGCTGGACATAGCACTTACCGATTAACACGGTCACCACCGTCTTTCTCCTGGCAGCACTAGGTAGGCTGGACATAGCACTTCCCGATTAACACGGTCACCACCGTCTTTCTCCTGGCAGCACTAGGTAGGCTGGACATAGCACTTACCGATTAACACGGTCACCACCGTCTTTCTCCTGGCAGCACTAGGTAGGCTGGACATAGCACTTCCCGATTAACACGGTCACCACCGTCTTTCTCCTGGCAGCACTAGGTAGGCTAGACATAGCACTTCCCGATTAACACGGTCACCACCGTCTTTCTCCTGGCAGCACTAGGTAGGCTGGACATAGCACTTCGCGATTAACACGGTCACCACCGTCTTTCTCCTGGCAGCACTAGGTAGGCTGGACATAGCACTTCCCGATTAACACGGTCACCACCGTCTTTCTCCTGGCAGCACTAGGTAGGCTGGACATAGCACTTCCCGATTAACACGGTCACCACCGTCTTTCTCCTGGCAGCACTAGGTATGCTGGACATAGCACTTCCCGATTAACACGGTCACCACCGTCTTTCTCCTGGCAGCACTAGGTAGGCTGGACATAGCACTTCCCGATTAACACGGTCACCACCGTCTTTCTCCTGGCAGCACTAGGTAGGCTGGACATAGCACTTCCCGATTAACACGGTCACCACCGTCTTTCTCCTGGCAGCACTAGTTAGGCTGGACATAGCACTTCCCGATTAACACGGTCACCACCGTCTTTCTCCAGGCAGCACTAGTTAGGCTGGACATAGCACTTCGCGATTAACACGGTCACCACCGGCTTTCTCCTGGCAGCACTAGGTAGGCTGGACATAGCACTTCCCGATTAACACGGTCACCACCGTCTTTCTCCTGGCAGCACTAGGTAGGCTGGACATAGCACTTCGCGATTAACACGGTCACCACCGTCTTTCTCCTGGCAGCACTAGTTAGGCTGGACATAGCACTTCCCGATTAACACGGTCATCACCGTCTTTCTCCTGGCAGCACTAGGTAGGCTGGACATAGCACTTCGCGATTAACACGGTCACCACCGTCTTTCTCCTGGCAGCACTAGGTAGGCTGGACATAGCACTTCCAGATTAACACGGTCACCACCGTCTTTCTCCTGGCAGCACTAGGTAGGCTGGACATAGCACTTCGCGATTAACACGGTCACCACCGTCTTTCTCCTGGCAGCACTAGGTAGGCTGGACATAGCACTTCCAGATTAACACGGTCACCACCGTCTTTCTCCTGGCAGCACTAGGTAGGCTGGACATAGCACTTCGCGATTAACACGGTCACCACCGTCTTTCTCCTGGCAGCACTAGTTAGGCTGGACATAGCACTTCGCGATTAACACGGTCACCACCGGCTTTCTCCTGGCAGCACTAGTTAGGCTGGACATAGCACTTCGCGATTAACACGGTCACCACCGGCTTTCTCCTGGCAGCACTAGGTAGGCTGGACATAGCACTTCCCGATTAACACGGTCACCACCGTCTTTCTCCTGGCAGCACTAGGTAGGCTGGACATAGCACTTCCCGATTAACACGGTCACCACCGTCTTTCTCCTGGCAGCACTAGGTAGGCTGGACATAGCACTTCCCGATTAACACGGTCACCACCGGCTTTCTCCTGGCAGCACTAGGTAGGCTGGACATAGCACTTCCCGATTAACACGGTCACCACCGTCTTTCTCCTGGCAGCACTAGGTAGGCTGGACATAGCACTTCCCGATTAACACGGTCACCACCGTCTTTCTCCTGGCAGCACTAGTTAGGCTGGACATAGCACTTCGCGATTAACACGGTCACCACCGGCTTTCTCCTGGCAGCACTAGGTAGGATGAACTTGACAATTTGATACTACGAATAAACTGTATTTAGGGCCGGTCTTACAATCTCCTAATAAGAAAGTTATTTGTAGCAATTAAGCTATTTGGAGGATTTCAAGGGTTTTGATTGGTGGTTGCCATGGAGAAAACAAGCTTTTCGACGAATAAGTAGTTATTAGGACATTGTAAGACTGGACCTTAGTTCTTTTGAACCAAAAATGTGGTTTTCACTTTTTCAATTAAGTTTTGCGTTCTTCATTTAAGATGATTAAAAAACGGAAAGTTTGAGTGGATATGATGTTAGAGGGTCTTTCCTCTCTCTCTACTCAAAGATCGACCAGTAAAGTTGTCTACCATCTACTTGAAACAGGACCAGTAGGCAAAGTTAATGACCGCATACTGGTTAACTGGAAATTCTTAACACAGCTGAAGTGACTAGTAGGCCTGTGTACGCTTTACTCCCTCCCCCCTAAGACTCTACAAATATGTGAAAGAACGCCAAGAACCTGTTGATTTCTGGCAAAGGGGTAGTAGATCAGGATCTGAGGTCAGTATGAGACTCCTTCGTTGGAGCACAGGTTGTCTGTGGTTGGAGTATGTAAAGCAGATTGACAGAAATGATTGTAGGATGTCATAATAAGCCCTGTTGTGTGTAGCGTAGCGTTTAAACTGTCCTCGGCCCTAAAGTGGTCCCACAGCAAACTTGTAAATGCTGACGTCATAGATGAGTGAGTCGGAGTCAATCACTGGGTTACTTCTTCCAATACTGCCATTTGGTTGGCCAATCCCTTACTCATCTACAACGTTGGCATCCATAAGGTTTCTGTGGAACGACATAACATACTCTGTGTGCCAACCTAAGAAACACCCTGCTAATCACTAACCTCAAAGAGAGGCGATGGTATCGTGGAGGTCATAAATGTCAATCATTCCCTTTATTCAACAAAGCATTCACCTTTTCAGGCGGTACCGACAGCTGAATGTGAAAAATGTCGCCTCGCCTCGTCTACGGACGGGTATCGTTCCATTGTATATAGGGAGAGGTCCCCTTTTTGTAACTGTGTATCCACCCTGTTGACTACCGCTTGAGATTTTAGACAAGACAACTGTCAACAAAGGAGGCAACGGCTAAGTCGCTCTTTGTGTGTAGTGATTGGCAGAGTGCTTCTTAGGTTGGCACGCAGAGTAGTTGATAATTAAAACGGAAACATAGTAGAACAGGTAAAACGTTTATAAGACCTAATAATTGTACTGTAAACTGTTCCTTGTCAAGATAAAAACAGTTAAAACCGCAATATTTCGAACCTTTATCAGAGCTCTTCAACGGGGGGGGGGGGGGGGGGTCGTGTGGTTTCTCCCGTTAAAGAGCTGTGATAAGGGTTCGAAATATTGCGGTGTTAATTGTTTTTATTTTGACAAGAAACAGTGTACAGTCCAATTATTAGGTCTTATAAAGAGTAGTTGATGTTGTGTTTCTTCTCAATCACCCTCAGCGGAGAGCGTGTTGTCCAAGCTCCACTCCCTACGTCACGCCTACAAGTGTTCAAGCGGCGCTGACGACGTCCTGCGGTACTTCTTCACCAACTACTACCCCTACATGTTCGTGACCTTGGAGTACAACAGGTGTCTGGCTGTAATGATCGTCACCGTAGACCTGATGGCGAACTTCACTTGGAACTTCATTGACGTGTTCCTGACTATGCTTGGACTACTTCTGACCACGAGGTTCCGCCAGTTCAATGGTCGTCTCAAGATGGCGTGGATGGTAGGCACAACACTGACGCAGTGATAAACCCAGTACACATTCAAGTCAAGGGGACGGCACATCGCATAACGTGAATTTATATTAGAGTTGACGAATTTTCTAACCGTGAAATATGCCTCGAGATGAAGTTTGAGAAAATGTGACACTGTCCACAAAATGAGTGGGCAAAGATAGAACTAAGGCCCGGGTTTTCAATCGGTTAACGGGTCGTTAACGGGGCCGTTAGCTGACGGCCCGTGATCTGTAACCCAATAAACCGTATGCAGATAATGGCCCGGGACTATAAGAGATTTGCTATAAACACTTTCTTAGTTTGTCTTTTGTTGCTATAATAGTAAACCAATGTTGGTGAATAGTTGAAATTCAATCAAATGCCATTTGAAACATTGCAACAGTGTATTGATCATCTAAAATAAACAGAACATACCGGTTTGACACCTATATGAAATATGGCCGCCATGCACATTATGAGAATTATGCTCCATTTTGTGTATACCATTGCCAAATTTATCGTATAATAGTTTTCTGTGGTTACCAATGGATGGGTACTTTTTCGATTTGTTTTTCATGAGTTTACCAAAACACTTGGTTGACGTTTTCCTTTGGTATGTGAACCTCATCGGAGGATACTTCCGTAATTTGACATAACCCTCTCTTCCAGAAGGTGTCACCGGAAGGTTTCTGGCAGGAAATGAGAGAAGACTTCAATCGTTTATCTTTTCTCGTGAAACTGATCGACTTTCACGTCAGCAAGATAGTGCTCCTCTCGTTTGCCTGCAACTTCTACTTCATTTGCTTACAACTGCTCAGCAACACACAGTAAGTTGCATGCCTATACGTCGTCACATGATTGAACAAGTATACAATTGGAGCAGTGTTGTTTCCCACACTACCCACGCACAGTTTTGCAGGACAAACTTGGCAGTTGCGCATGCCCCATATCGTTGTTGTTTTTGTGGCTTGCTCATGCCAATCAAGTCGTCCCACAGTAACCTTGTGAATACTGACGTCATAGATGAGTGCGTCGAAGCCAATCAGCGGGTGGCTTTTTTAAATATTGACATTTGGTTGGTCAATGCCTCACTCTTCTACGACGTCAGCATCGAAAAGGTTGCTGTGGAACGACAATAATACGGTGGCACGAGTGAATATTCAGACATTGTGCTTGAAAATCTGTACTCATTCTACAACAAATTTACCAAAAAGGTGTTTTTTCTGTCCCATCCTTGATTTGCAAATGTCGGCGAGTATACACTGAGGGGGAAGGGGGGGGGGGGGTGCGTGACATTATTTTAATTTTTCATTTCAATTGCTGGCACTTTTGGCTACTTTCATAGGTGATTAATCATGTATAATATGCTTCTTGATATAACACTGTGTGTATTATGTTATTCTAGACTCCATCTGAGTGAGGAAGAGGCGATATACTACTATGTATCATTCGCCTACCTGATAGTGCGGACTGCAGCAGTGACGCTAACCACGGCGCAAGTGTACGAGGAGAGTAGGAAGCCGAGGACAATCCTCTTCACCCTTCCCACAGAGAGCTTCAACGTAGAGGTAAGTCTGGCAACGTTGCTCGCTAGCTACCTGATAGTGCGGACTGCAGCAGTGACGCTAACCACGGCGCAAGTGTACGAGGAGAGTAGGAAGCCGAGGACAATCCTCTTCACCCTTCACACAGAGAGCTTCAACGTAGAGGTAAGCCTGGCAACGTTGCTCCCTAGCTACCTGATAGTGCGGACTGCAGCAGTGACGCTAGCCACGGCGCAAGTGTTAAGAGGAGAGTAGGAAGCCTAGGACAATCCTCTTCACCCTTCACACAGAGAGCTTCAACGTAGAGGTAAGTCTGGCAACGTTGCTCCCTAGCTACCTGATAGCGCGGACTGCAGCAGTGACGCTAACCACGGCGCAAGTGTTAAGAGGAGAGTAGGAAGCCGAGGACAATCCTCTTCACCCTTCCCACAGAGAGCTTCAACGTAGCGGTACCGGTAAGTCTGGCAACGTTGCTCCCTAGCTACCTGATAGTGCGGACTGCAGCAGTGACGCTAACCACGGCGCAAGTGTACGAGGAGAGTAGGAAGCCGAGGACAATCCTCTTCACCCTTCCCACAGAGAGCTTCAACGTAGAGGTAAGTCTGGCAACGTTACTCCCTAGCTACCTGATAGCGCGGACTGCAGCAGTGACGCTAACCACGGCGCAAGTGTACGAGGAGAGTAGGAAGCCGAGGACAATCCTCTTCACCCTTCCCACAGAGAGCTTCAACGTAGAGGTAAGTCTGGCAACGTGGCTACCTGATAGTGCGGACTGCAGCAGTGACGCTAACCACGGCGCAAGTGTACGAGGCGAGTAGTAAGCCGAGGACAATCCTCTTCACCCTTCCCACAGAGAGCTTCAACGTAGAGGTAAGTCTGGCAACGTGGCTACCTGATAGTGCGGACTGCAGCAGTGACGCTAACCACGGCGCAAGTGTACGAGGAGTGTAGTAAGCCGAGGACAATCCTCTTCACCCTTCACACAGAGAGCTTCAACGTAGAGGTAAGTCTGGCAACGTTGCTCCCTAGCTACCTGATAGTGCGGACTGCAGCAGTGACGCTAGCCACGGCGCAAGTGTACGAGGAGTGTAGGAAGCCGAGGACAATCCTCTTCACCCTTCCCACAGAGAGCTTCAACGTAGAGGTACCGTAAGTCTGGCAACGTGGCTACCTGATAGTGCGGACTGCAGCAGTGACGCTAACCACGGCGCAAGTGTACGAGGAGTGTAGTAAGCCGAGGACAATCCTCTTCACCCTTCACACAGAGAGCTTCAACGTACTCGTAGAGGTAAGTCTGGCAACGTTGCTCCCTAGCTACCTGATAGTGCGGACTGCAGCAGTGACGCTAGCCACGGCGCAAGTGTACGAGGAGTGTAGGAAGCCGAGGACAATCCTCTTCACCCTTCCCACAGAGAGCTTCAACGTAGAGGTAAGCCTGGCAACGTTGCTCCCTAGCTACCTGATAGCGCGGACTGTAGCAGTGACGCTAGCCACGGCGCAAGTGTACGAGGAGAGTAGGAAGCCGAGGACAATCCTCTTCACCCTTCCCACAGAGAGCTTCAACGTAGAGGTATAAGTCTGGCAACGTGGCTACCTGATAGCGCGGACTGCAGCAGTGACGCTAACCACGGCGCAAGTGTACGAGGAGAGTAGGAAGCCGAGGACAATCCTCTTCACCCTTCCCACAGAGAGCTTCAACGTAGAGGTAAGTCTGGCAACGTGGCTACCTGATAGTGCGGACTGCAGCAGTGACGCTAACCACGGCGCAAGTGTACGAGGAGAGTAGTAAGCCGAGGACAATCCTCTTCACCCTTCACACAGAGAGCTTCAACGTAGAGGTAAGCCTGGCAACGTCGCTCCCTAGCTACCTGATAGCGCGGACTGTAGCAGTGACGCTAACCACGGCGCAAGTGTTAAGAGGAGAGTAGGAAGCCGAGGACAATCCTCTTCACCCTTCACACAGAGAGCTTCAACGTAGAGGTAAGTCTGGCAACGTTGCTCCCTAGCTACCTGATAGTGCGGACTGCAGCAGTGACCAGTGGCGTAGCTACGTCTTTACGGGCCCGTGTGCAAACTGGACACGACGCCCCCCCCCCCATTTTTTGTTTATACCCACAAAACACATACACAAGATTTTTATCTCGCGGGAATGGGCCGCATGGTTTGCAAGGTCCTAAAGAGATAATGAATCGTTTATCTTGAGACGTTAATTTACTATAGTTGGCGTTGTTGGTAGAGTAGCTAGTATTGGTCTGCTCAGGGATATCAGTAGGTTCCTGTACCGGTAAATCATCATTGTGTAACTCTTCAACTAGAAGTTGCTGTTTCTCTTGATTATCTTCAGGATCGGCTATAGCTATTGAGTCTGTTGTATCTTTACTTACGGTTTGGTACGGTTGCACTGCCTGATGGATGACTAGTACGTACTTGAAAGAATGTGTCAAGTTTTGGTAGCTGTTTGATTCGTTTATCACTTTTTTTTTTCTCCCTTTTCATGTTGTACACGTTGACTCTGTATATAGGCCTAATAGGCCTACTATATTTCAATAACTTAAACCACACGACACAATCATACACAATAACCCAACAAATATTAGTTTTTAAAATATGTAGAACTAACCGCAGTAAAAGCGCTAAGAGGAACGGGGACACTCAGAGTTCACTTCACACACGCGCCCACACCCAATGAGGGAGCAACGAATACTGAATTGATGACCAACCCTCTCCTATAAGAGAAGCCATGAGTCCAAATAGCTTTTCCTGACTATGGCAAATACGTCCATATGTCACTTATTTATTCAATTCCAAGAGCTAATTGGATAACTATTTATAGTAAAAAAGCCAAATTCGTTTGTAAATGCAGTCAAGCAACGATTACTCTTTGAGTCCTTTCTGTGGGATTATACTGTATTTTGTTTCCCTATGGATACAAGCTTCACACTTTTCCTTAGTTGAAACTCTCTCCAACTCTTTTCGCCTGTCAGTTCTTGCATGTTGAACTATCAAGTCTAATGCCAAATTTGTCTTGCCCAATGAGAGCGAAATAATTGTAAATTGGTAGCCTCAATAATTTTGCAAAAATATAGAAAATTGTCATCAGATCAAAACCATACATCGATTAATGGGACAAACATGGAGTTGGAGAGAGGGCCCGGGCCCCTCCGGGGCCCGGGCCCGAGTACAACTGCACCCTCTGCCACCCGATAGCTACGCCACTGGCAGTGGGCAGGGCACAAATCAGCGCCGCCAAATTTAGCGATCCCGTTATTTTCTTTTCAACATATGCAACCCTATCTCTTCAAGGAAATGCATTCAATGTCGCGATAACGTTATCCATCCTTTCCTTCCTTTAGGGTTTGGACTTTCTTCTTTTCTCGTGTGTTTTTATTTTATTTTTGTTTCACATTCTTCCTCCTGCAGACCCAGTGCAGTAAAGTGCACAGTGCTTCATTGGTCACGCCCGTTGTGTTAGGAATTTCTAGGTGTCCAACCCAAGGACGTAAATTATCCTGTTTCAAGTAGATTGTAGAAACTAGACAAGTAGAAAATGAAGCTCGTACTATTGGAATCGAGTATTTTTGTATAAGCATGAGACTAAATACGTTGGAGCAACTCGAATACTATACTTGCTGATGTCACCTGATGTTGTTTGCAGGCTAAACGGTTGCTGCAACAGGTGATTACGGACAAGGTGGCGTTTACAGGACTCAACTTCTTCTTTGTGACCAGAAAGCTTCTTCTCACAGTGAGTAGTTAATCGACCAATTCCGTTATACCTTACTGCTATATAATTAATTTTAAAGTAAGTTATAACATGAATGCGTATTTACTGACTTTCCAGTTAGTTACAAGAACATTGATTTCCAGTTGGGGGATATTACATTACATTATTATTACACATTATTATTATTATTATTATTACATTTATTAATTCTTATTTGTTTTTTATTGCTCTTCATCTTATTTCTGTTCATTTCTGTGTGTATAGGCCCTACTTCGCATCTTCAAAGTAGTTTATCACCGCCATGGCTTCTCACTTGCTTCTTACTTGGTGATCAATCCGCAGTTGTATTTCTGAGATTTAGGTTGGAATTCATAGTCGGGCCTAGGGGCACCCATTGTTGCTATGGATTTGTTTTGTTTATGGGAAATAACATGGAAACAACTGTTACCTTGGTAACAATGGGCGCCCCTAGGTGTAGGGGCCGACTATGAATTCCAACCTAGGCTTAGTTGCTATAACCGGTACCTCAATGGTTTGTCGGCGACGTTAGGTTTTATGGATTTCAGAGTAAAGGAGCATGACGCAGCTAGATACCGAATGGAGAGAACTTTATTAGCCCCACGCGAGTTCTCAATAAATATGGACGTTGACGTACAATAATTATTAACCCAACACAAGTAGAACATAATATTTGCATACCACTCGAAAAGATCCCTATTAAAGTCATAAGGATAGTTTTATAGCTGGATTTGTGCTGTAGACCTACATGTAAAACTATAGTATTATTTAGCAAGAACTCACTCTTGCTGCATGGTTCCAAACTTCCATTACTTGATTCATCGTATGACAGATAACCAGGCATCAGATGGTAGCACAAATGTGTCATCAATTCTGACAAGTCTTCTTCGGTCAAACATTATGTAAATTGTGGTTTATTCTTGTTTTCAGTTGGCTGGCACAGTGGTGACCTACGCGATTGTGCTCGTACAGCTGAACGATGTTGCTGTTACCAATGCAGCCAACTTAAGCCACTCAGTGTGGCATCATGTTGACAAATGTTAAAAAATTAAATAATAATAATAAATAAAACAATTTTTTGCACAAAAGAAATGCCTATCAATTAGTTAAGGATCAGTTATTCGAGAATTCAAGTTCACAACACGTAATGTAAAAGTGGAAGAATGTTTCAAAATCAGTGTAAAGAAATATAATGTTGAAGAATGTAGATAATCTTTTATCCAAAATTACTAAACTTTGCTTACTTACTTTACTTTAATTACTAATTAGTTAAAAACTGTACGTAATTATGTAACAAAAAAGGTGTATGTTTTGTGTTGATTATTACTGTTATACATAATTAAACCGTATATATATACATATATACATAATCGTACCGTACAATTTTATAATTGTTGTAAATTATGATGTCGGCTGAATCAGATCCATCGCCATGAAGTTTCTTTCATAAGGGGAAACAAGATTCGTTTGGTGGAATTGGGGGTGGGGGGGGGGGGGGGGGGGGCGGTCAGCCCACAAACACAAAGAGGGTCGGCATGAATGACAGGTAGAAGATATACGGAGACCAATCGAAGAAAATGTATATAGTGAGCAATGTGGCGCATATTCTAAGTTGTGAACATCAAATTAGCTACGATCAAAAACTAGATATTACAAAACTGGGACGTCCAGTACCTCATCTTAATTTGGAGCAAATTTCGAAAGGAAAAAATAAAGCTTACTGCCGAAAATTCCTTACTAGCATACTCTCTGCTTTAGCCATGCTGACAATTGAAAAAAAAAAATACGATTTTCGACTTCAACAACGTCTTAATCGAGAGGTTTGCTCGAGACAAAAACAGAAGGTTGGATTTTATCTACCGATAGGTGAGTAACGAGTTGTTCTTACATTTCCTTAGTAAAATTCTACTTTTTGAGTGATGGGGGGGGGGGGGGGGGGGGGGAGTAAATTACGTTGTACTTGTGCCCCCTGCAATTTAGATGTTACGAGCCGCCACTGTGAGCAAGGCAAGACAGTGATGAGCAAAGGGAAGGGATGACTAAAGATATACCGGTCTCCACGAGAGTAGCCATTATGAGCTAAATCAACACATTCCTCTAACCTCTACATGCATTCTAAGCATGTTAATAAAGCTGTAAATAATAGTAAATTGGTATCTCATTGAGTGGCCGCCTTACAATAATCAGGACCTAATGTCTTATTTGCAAATATCTTCACACAAAAATGCATGCAACTGAAAAATGTCGAATACATAAGATGAATTATTGCAAAGTAAATAATTGTACAAAAAAGTAAAAGTGTTTCCGCCCGGGATCGAACCGGGGACCTTCTGCGTGTTAGGCAGATGTGATAACCGCTACACCACGGAAACTGTTGAGAGTAAGAACGTAATAAGTAGAATAAGCGTGAAGCCGGCAGAGCGTGCTAAGATAATAATATTATAATACAGTCAGCAATTACTGGCATTTTAGAAAAATCTACACATGCAATTGCGGATTTTAAAAGTTTTCAGTTATAAAACTGATTTTCAAAGGAGAATAGAACTATGTCGAACTATGTACACGAAAGATAATGAAAAATCATAAAATAGTAAGAATAACAAAACAAATTAGTAACTACTATAGTATAACTAAATGTAGAAAAAAGGACAAGAACAATACAAATGAATTCAAGACAAATGACTCCACTGTGACACCAATCGTACCGTACAATTTTGGTTTTCGGTGTTTATGGTGTTTTTGCAACAGTGGGGAAAAAGTGGGTGCCCCCCCCCCCCCCCCCCCCCCACGTAATCCATTACAGTCTTCAGACGTCAATAACCTATTAAAGCAGACAATCATAACAAAAATATCACAACGAACACCAACTGGAGCCGTCATAGCAACGAAGCACATTACAAAATAGTATTAAAAAAAGTCCCTGTACTGAACATCAGTTCTTGTATAACTGCGCGAGTGTTCCGACTACAAATACAAATTTATTTATTTGATTCCGAAATATTGTTACGCGAATAAAAAAAGTAACATAATAGCTCTTCTCTAATCAATCATGCTTATCAGTTGCTCCATAAATTCACGATGGTCCGCCTACCTCTGTGAGGGGCTGGGCTGGGGCCCTGAGCGCAACTGCCCACCCTTTTTCTCCGCCACTGTAATCGGTCATCAACAATTCTACCATCATCGTCAATGGAACACTGAATAGTTCTACTAAAGACTGGTACACGTATAAATTTAAGGTTAGATAGACGGTTAGAACATAAGAAACACGTAAAAGCGTTCACACTAAAGTTATAGTTTTGTCTTTCTTGTTCCTTGTTATAAAGTTGGGCAATGTCCAACTTTACGACTAACAAGTTACGAAAATCTCAAGTCAACGAACCGTTTACTTCAATAATACTTATGAAATACTAGTAAAATGTACAGCAATTGTTGTAGGCACGGCTATTATAATTAATTGTGGATAATAAGAGTTTAACATTGATGTATTAACCCAAGGATAAAACACTTCAATTTAGTACTTCACTAGCCCTATCTTGAACGAAACGACGTTATGTGAACCAGGCTCTTTAAAAAATGTTGTGGACTGCTCCAAATTTTAAGGGATCATATGGGTTAAGCTACCCATTTTACAAAAAAGTAAAAAAGTGTTTCCGCCCGGGATCGAACCGGGGACCTTCTGCGTGTTAGGCAGATGTGATAACCGCTACACCACGGAAACATCTGTACAATATGGCGGGTCTGGCAGTTCAAAGTGAAGTCAGTCGATGATTGTCCAGTATAGAAAGTTGAAGTGGCGACTGCGAGTAGAGTAGTGATCAGTTATCAGTGTTTGGCAAGCACGAGAGCTTGTGTATATGTGTGTGTATACAACCGATAAAGATGGGTCAGCAGTAATACGCGAGACTCTCGGTTTGCGGTCTTTGGCAAGTTCCCAAAAAAAGGAACATTGAAACGTTGTTACTTTTGCTCAAAAAGGAACTGGCACGTTCCACAAAAGGAACTTAGTTCGTTTCACGTTCCTTTTAAAATTACTTTCAATCTTATTCTACTAATATCACTCGCTGACTCGGTCTCCGTCCGCTTCCAGACCTCGGAATCTGACAGGGGGGGGGGGGGGGGGGGGGGGGGGGCAATTTTCGGGAACAGTCACGAGATTTCGAGAATTCGGCGGGATTTCGACGGCGAAAGGAACTTATAAAATAACGTTCCGAGTTCCCACGAAATAGTAACTTTTCACGTTACAAGTTCTTGATGTAAGAAAAAGAACGTTCCTCTAAACGTTCTTAAAAAAGTAACGCGTTAAAAGCCCGGTTTACACACCGTAATAAGGTTTAAGGTCTAAGGTTTAACAAAGTTGAATCAAGCTAGTAGCATCATGGCGTTCACATAACTTCCTAAGATTTAAGGGCTAGGACGAAAGTTGAAACTATTCCAACTTGTTAGCTCTTATCCCAAAAATTCTTAGCCCAGCCAATGAGAGACGAGCTTTTATAAATCCGGCCACTGGTAGCGATCCTAGTAAATCAGTTTGGAAAATACTTTCCTTAGAACAAAATATTAAATGTTAAACCTTAAACCTTATTCCGGTGTGTAAACCCATGGCATTAAAGGCGCGTTCAGACAGAATGACTATGGACTAAGACTAACAATAGAGTAAGGCGGGTTCACACAAAATGACTAAGACTAACGATTAGTGTTTAAGACTAACGATTTAAGGTTTAAAGGCGGGTTCACACAAAATGACTAAGACTAACGTTTAGTGTTTAAGACTAACGATTTAAGGTTTAACAGGGTTGAAGTA
Organism: Isoperla grammatica; assembly: GCA_945910005.1. Classification (NCBI taxonomy): domain Eukaryota; kingdom Metazoa; phylum Arthropoda; class Insecta; order Plecoptera; family Perlodidae; genus Isoperla; species Isoperla grammatica. The sequence continues at coordinate 34,723,986 of OX246741.1, forward strand.
TACGATTTATGTTTAAGCGTTAACAAACTTTTATAGTGATAAGTGTTTAAGAACGAGTGATTAAGAAAGTTGATTTTCGATTGTTGGCATTGTTGAAATACATTTGGGGATGGATGTTTTCGAGTACGTTGTTTTCCCAAGGCGTAATTACTCTATTGTTAGTCTTAAGGCTCGTGTACATCCACTTTGCGTACGCGTGAAAATTATAGAAAATTATAGAAATTACGTTGGCCGTTCCCATCGAATGTTGAAAATTTTCTTAAGTAAACGTAAACCAATCAGAGCTCACGAATTTCCCACCAATAGGGAACTTGCAACTGACTTCACAGCGGAACTACAACAATGTAACAAATGAATCGAACTGATTGACAAACAACGAGCTGTCAAAATAATAAAATTGCAACATTATGAAGAAAACGCAAACTTGCAAGAAGCCTATATTTATTATTTTTTGAAGTACCTTTACCATTATTTGTATTAAAATCAATTCAATAATGGATGACAATGTAGAAGTTATGGGCTTATTAAAAGTGAGTCGTTCATTGCTGTTTTATTTCTTTATGATAGAAATGTTGTGATGTGGTTTGGTTTGACACTTCGATAAAGAAACAATGTAAGCTGTTCGTTTGTTTGCATGCGCCAATTAACCAAATTTTAGAAATTGGAAAAAGTTGGAGTTGAATCAACTTTTCGCGTCGTGAAACGTACGTTAATTTTCTTAATTTCAATGTGCATGGTTACATGTAAATTCAATATGGCCAACTCGCTAATTTCTGGAAGTTACGTACGCTAAGTGGATGTAGATGGGCCTTAAGTCCATAGTCATTCTGTCTGAACGCGCCTTAACAGGGTTGAAGTATACGATTTATGTTTAAGCGTTAGCAAACTTTTATAGTGATTAGTGTTTAAGAACGAGTGATTAAGAAAGTTGATTTTCGATTGTTGGCATTGTTGAAATACATTTGGGGATGGATGTTTCCGAGTAAGTTGTTTTCCCAAGGCTTAATCACTCTATTGTTAACGCCCGTCTACATCCACTTAGCGTACGTAACTTCCAGAAATTAGCGAGTTGGCCATATTGAATTTACATGTAACCATGCACATTGGCTCGTGTACATCCACTTTGCGTACGTGTGAAAATTATAGAAAATTATAGAAATTACGGTAGCCGTTCCCATCGAATGTTGATAATTTTCTTAAGTAAACGTAAACCAATCAGAGCTCATGAATTTCCCACCAATAGGGAACTTGCAACTGACTTCAGAGCCAACAAATGAATCAAACTGATAAACAAACAAGGAGCTGTCAAAATTTTAAAATTGTAACATTATGAAGAAAACGAGGTATGGCGATAGTTTAACTGCGCACCAGTTAAAACTTTTAATTATGGGCAACCAAGTTGTGAGAGTTTTGAATGTTTCTTGTTTGTTTTGAAGATTTATTTTCAAAATAGAAATGTATAGAAATGTTGTGATGTGGTTTGGTTTGACACTTCGATAAAGAAACAATGTAAACTGTTGGTATGTTTGCTCTCTATTGCGCATGCGCCAATTAACCAAATTCTAGAAATTGGAAAAAAGTTGGAGTTGAATCAACTTTTCGCGTCGTGAAACGTACGTTAATTTTCCTAATTTCAATGTGCATGGTTACATAGAAATTCAATATGGCCAACTCGCTAATTTCTGGAAGTTACGTATGCTAAGTGGATGTAGACGGGCCTTTAAGACTCGTGTACATCCACTTAACTTACGCGTGAAAATTATAGAAAATTATAGAAATTACGTTAGCCGTTCCCATCGAATGTTGGTAATTTTCTTAAGTAAACGTAAACCAATCAAAGCTCACGAATTTCCCACCAATAGGGAACTTGCAACTGACTTCACAGCCGAACTAAAACAATGTAACAAATGAATCGAACTGATTGACAAACAACGAGCTGTCAAAATAATAAAATTGCAATATTATGAAGAAAACGCAAACTTGCAAGAAGCCTAGATTTATTATTTAATGAAGTACCTTTACCATTATTTGTATTAAAATCAATTCAATAATGGATGACAGTGTAGAAGTTATGGGCTTATTAAAAGTGAGTCGTCCATTGCTGTTTCATTTCTCTATGGTGGAAATGTTGTGATGTGGTTTGGTTTGACACTTCGATAAAGAAACAATGTAAGCTGTTCGTTTGTTTGCTCTCTTGCGCATGCGCCAATTAACCAAATTCTAGAAATTGAAAAAAGTTGGAGTTGAATCAACTTTTCGCGTCGTGAAACGTACGTTAATTTTCCTAATTTCAATGTGCATGGTTACATGGAAATTCAATATGGCCAACTCGCTAATTTCTGGAAGTTACGTACGCTAAGTGGATGTAGACGGGCCTTTAGTCTTAGTCCATAGTCATTCTGTCTGAACGCGCCTTTACCGGGAACGCGTTTCAATCCCCAAAAATACCACCTGTTGAAATGTCCGGTACGCTTAGCGCGGTTAAAATTATTTGAGGGTAGTAGAAAATAATTGTTTCAAACAGAAGAAACTGACAGCGGTACGGGAAATTTAAAGTATCATATCACACGTAATGTAACTCATACTAAATGAGTAAATGACTCATTGTATAAAATAATATCAAGGTTGGCTTGAGTCTCGTTATTGTTATCTCTCGATGACTGCAAGTATCTGTGACAGCCTGAAACAAAGGTCGCCTCTTCTAGAAGATTCTACTTCGGGAGACCGCCGGTTCGATTCTGGCTACCCGCAATCATGATTGAAGGGTTTCTCACGGATCCCTGTTTTAGGGGTGAGGTCCGTTACACACCAGTTTCATCTAGGCTTAATGTGCCCAATCGCGCTTTGCACTGCACCTTTCTCCTACTCGCAGCGCTAGCTTTGTACCAGTATAAACCATGGGGGCTATAATAGCCCCCACAACTTTCTTGACAACATTCAAGAATAATTCTTGAAAGTTGTCACAGTCACAGTGGCAATACTCTACGTGGTTATTACTTGCTATTTGCTGATTGAGCATTTTCCACGCGGTCCGCCGCAGCGATCAGAACGATGCTAATCAAGACGAATCAGTGAGTAAATTGTCACTGTGAGACAACTTTCAGGAAGATCCCCCCATCTCTAGGTACCAGCTCGGCAACCCGGCCGTCGAGGAACCGTAGTTCCCCCCTCTCACAGACTTCAGCTGGTAGTGGCGCGCAATGTCCACTTGATCTCCGCCGTCGCTCGTCGAGGCTCGTCCATACACACATATTAGACTCGTCCCGAACTATCCATGCTCTAAGGGCTCGTTGAACTCGTAAGTTGGGAGTTCGACAAGCCTCCGCTAGACGGAGATCAAGTGGACCTTGAGTGGCACGTGTAGAGTAGGCCTACTACAATCAGAAAGAGCCAAGAGTATTTTGGATAGTTTTGAAGAAATGTACAAAGCCTGCTAGTAGAGTTCAATCCCAGCCTTAGAAAGAGGAAAAATACGTGTTACCGCTCAGCCGTCTTTATAATTAATTTGTTCGTTGGAATCCCATGCGCAACATACAGAAATCAGCTTTTCATGTGACAAGGGGGGTATTTAGATAGTTGGGAATTGTGTCCGAGGTCTATCTATCTTATAGGGGTCGGGCCAGGATGCATAGAAGTCCCCTATAATAAGTAAGAAGACCCTATTTTCTTATTGGAAATATAACACAAAACAATACCTACCAGAGAAACCAGAAGATTCACATATCCTGGGAATACCTCTGCTTCAGGGCCTAAATTCACACACAGACAAATGTCTTATGACTGAGTAAAAGTTCGAAAATACCTTCAGTCACGATGACAGGAATTGAACAGGCGACCAGTCGAGCTAGAATCTTGCACGCTAGGCAGTGATTCATGGAACAATGCAGCTGGTATCTAGTTTATAGCCTCAGGGAGTACCAAGTAACTTGGTTGGCCAGATTTCAGCCACCGCCTCTTATGTCAGACAAACTGACCCACTTGTTGCGCTCAAACTCATATCAGTTTCCGTGGTGTAGCGGTTATCACATCTGCCTAACACGCAGAAGGTCCCCGGTTCGATCCCGGGCGGAAACACATTTTTGTAAAATTTCTTCCTTAACAAAGTGATCCATTTTACATTTTTTCAAATGCACTTAAATTTTTGTTTTTTTCAGTAAAAAGCTTGCTTTGAAATACGTAGGCTGCATTACAATGTAGTTGAAAAAATACTTTTTTCTGAACTATATCTATAACAAACTAACAGATATATAGTTGTATATAGTTGTAGCTTGAGTTCAAGGCTGCATCCTCTTCCCAAATAGAAAAGTTATCTAATTCACGAAATGAAGTCCTATATTATTATTTATTATATAAATAATAACATTATATAAAATATCTTATTATATAATAAGACTATGGGGAAACCGTGAGAGATGGAGGGGACTACTAAACAGCCTTCTGGTAATGGAAGAAGTGATCGAGGAAGAGGTTGAGGAGATGGTTGTGTCAGTGTCAGGCCTGGCTAGCCGGCAACGAAGACATTAGCCCAAGAAATGGAGTACTTCACTACTCCCCCCTACCTGATAATTAATGTTGGAAACGGGGCCAAGATACATATATAAATAAATAATAATAATTAATGATTTGTATTTATAGTCTACCCACTCAGTTACAAGAACTGATATTCAGTGGGGAACATAAATATCAATGGTAGGGTCCCAATAATGAGCACGTATGACAATGAAGGAAGAGGGATGTGTTGGTAAAAATACTTAGAAACATACTTCTTCATGAGTTATGAATGATCAATCAATCACTCACGTTTGGTTTTATTTAGCAATAACAACAAAATATTTAACAAAATCAAAAATTATTTTCAACAATGGTGTCATTATGACTCTGGTGACGAGTGTTCAAAGTGTGGGTCATTCAATATTTAAAAAATCAGCTGCATACTAATTTGTGGCGTAGTGTATGTTTTTGTACACAGAACACTTTTCTATGACAACAGACAATATTCAGTACGTATTTTGTATTCTGTAAATTTTATTCAACAACAAAAGCAATTGAATGTCACTAGGTACGTAGAAAATAATAATAAGGACATACACTGTGGTGAAGGTTCTCTACAGCATACATTATCTAGATAACACAACGTCAACCAGGTCTCACAATTAACAACGTACCCAAACTTCTCCATATTTTAGGGGCTTACGTTTACTTGATCAGATCAGATATGACCTTTACTTCCTGCAGGACCCTAATGTCGCATGACCTTTACACCCGGACCACCGGAGCTTTAAGAACGCACCACCAATGCTTGAACTGGTGCCAGTTTCAACATTTTAAATCACATCTTTAAAATATATGGTCAGCTTCTATTAATGTGTAGCGTACTAGCCTACCCAAGCTAACAAAAGTTTTATACGTAGGCATAAATAAAACCTTTTCAAAATATATATATTCAAAATATATTGCAGGCATTTACTGATCTAATCCACTAACCTGCCACATCAGCAATAATAAATCCGATGATCCGACAAGCGATCTGATCAATTTAACGGAATAGTCGTTCTGATCAGATCATGTTTACGTAAGCAAAGCTACCGATTGATTTACTCAGATCAGGTAAACGTAAGCGCGCTTTGTGTAATATGGTGGGTCCCAGTGGGGGGAAGGTTGTGATGATGAGGGCCCCCCCTCCCCCCCCCCAAATAATAATTATAAAACATTGGTAAAGACCTATGACCAGTTAAATAGGAGAGGGGGAATCGAGATGTAACTACATCATTTAAAAGTAGGCCTAAAGCCTTTCCCCCACGAATAATTCTCTTGTACAATAGTACCACAATCTTAATTAAAAATAACATGTTACATATTTTAAACATCAGTGCTAAGGTTTTAACCTACAAGAGCACTGTGTACGTGGAGCTAGTAAATAGTTAAGAGCTTATGGCATGGGCAAATTTACAACACACAACCCACTAACAAGTAATTATTTCAGTTTAAATAGAGTAGCAGTACATATTTTAGCCAATTCTGTAAATAATTTTTTAGTTTGTATTGCATTTGCTAACATGTAATTGTAATATATTATAATATAATAGTAGTTACGGTAACTTAAATTAGTAGCCCGAGTCTCTGTAGGCTAACACCACCAATAACAATGTTTTGTAATTTACGCTTGTCTGAATTTGCAACACACTGGTCGATCATTGACGTGGACACTCCTGTTTGCAGCTACTCAAATCCTCTCTGGATCCAGTCTGGTGACAAGTTTGCACTTTTTACTCTCCCTCTAAAAGCACAGAAAGTACTGTGAATGGTGTTTACGTAGTATGACATTGGCCAGAAGTTGAGTAGGACTATAGTTCGCAAGACCAAAGTTACAAAACACTCTAAGTTAGGAAGGAGCACAATTGACAGCTGATAATACTACATCAATTAAAATCCAATTTGATGAAAGGTACTTTAATTCACAAGTTGCATTAAAAATGACTGTAAAACCATACAAAAGTTAATGACTGTGGTTAAGTGGAAGCATTGTTTGCTTAGTTTACCTGTAGAGCATGCTATAACAATAATTAGATACTTAGTATCATATTACCGGTACCAGTAGTAATGGGAAAATACAAAATAGCAATTTAATACCTAATATATTGTTGATTTACTAGTAATCAAAGGCCTACTTCAAAGTAAGCCTACATATATATGTATTTATCACAAACAAGATCAAGATCATAATTCTTCAGATTAAATGAGTGAACATTGAACAATATAATTAAGATATCGACACACAAGTTAATTTTGTTTGCACAGCGGATGATATACCGGTAGGCCAATTTCCAACTTTGACCAATGCCAAGTATTTGAAATGTGAGCCTAGCACAAAGCGCAGAACACTATAACGGAAGATATAAGTTCTAGGCAAGTCGCTAGGATTGGTCTGATCTGATACTGAATAGAATTTTCCCATTTCGTGGCAGTGGCAACTACTATTGCACAGATTTGCTTAATGAAATAAAATTGACCTGTTGTTTCATCACACATAAAGGCTATAAGTATATCACTTGTATGCAGTCAATTTAAATCATATTAATGCAATGACCAGTTGGGAATTACTTAGATGTTTCCAAATTAGAACACTATAATCTATCAAAAGTTCCGACAACAAAATACAAGCAGTTAGTACAAGAATGAAGACCCATAGTTGACTGTAAACATCACCATAACATCACATCATATTTTCACCTCACACACGTTCAGTATTTCAGTCATACCCATACGGTAGTCACGAGTAGTTAATCCTGATCAGTGGTCAAAGATGAAACAAACAACCAACGAAAACCAAAATGCAGAAACTGATCACAATGACTGGAATCGATTTGAGAGCATTAATGCGAGAGTAAATTTAACTTCCTCTCAAGAACTTGAATTCAACATTAAGGCTTTTACTTATAGATGTACGTAAGTTCTTCTCCAGGCCGTCAAGTCGTTGTTCGTCTGTAGACTTTGCATCGAATCGCAAACTTCCGTCGGTCGTGCCTCGGAGATTACGTCGACAGTCGACACAGAGAGACTCGTGCACACTTGAAGCGGTGGAGACGAGTTAATGCGTGTTTGTAGCTCGCGGACCGACCATCCTAGACCAGTGTGCGTGTGCACGTTACGAGCGCGAAATGTTAGTTTGCGTTAAGTCCCCTCGTGGCGGCACGTCGCACCGTGTTAAACGAGGCTGCATTTCCAACCGCCGCAACTTGGCATGTATGTAGCTTCTCCGCCCGATACCTGTATCGAGCCGTGACCGCTACCGTACTTCTCCCACAGGCCTGGTGTCTGGATTATCTGAAAATACAACAGTACCCGGCTAGTCTAGTGGGTTCATTCTTGCTTCCAATGCAAATGGAGCAGGGCTTGTATTCTGGACTGGGGGTTTCAACTTAACATTATTTTAACTTTGATAAATACAGCATATTATGTTGAATTGTAAGCTTTCACAGACTGGCTATACCTACAATTATGTTAGTTGTTTCAAGAAACACTTTCTTATGTAGGCCTATGGCTTAAGTAGGGACTAGGGTTTACTATTAACCCATGAAATGGAGGGGCAGGGCATGAACAATGAAGAACTAGGCAACCACTACCTACCTAGGATGGATAGGCCTTAATTGTTGGCATCTTTTTTAAATGAATCGGAACTATTCAAAAACAACAAACATTTTGAAAGGGATCACAATTCAATATTCTAGAGAATTGGAATGGAATCAGCATTTCTCTATAGGTCCCTACCTACAAAATTTCAAATTTTACAAGGTTTTTATTAGTGGGACTACCATACCCTTCTGCCTGCCATAAGTTCAATTGATTCAAGATTGTTGGCTATATTTTCATGATGCTTCCCTTGCAATAGGCCTAATACTTAGCACAGTACTATAGTGTTCATTTCATTTGATGAATTTGTAAATTAATTGAATCACATGTCACACCAGAACAATAATTGTATTTTTCTTTTAATGCATATTTAGGTCTATATTCTGATCTACGGCAAGCCCTACAGAACCTACTGGTCGACTGAATTTAGGCTTACCTTCTGCACGAGTTCTTCAAAGGCACATTGAACTCCGTCTTTGGTCTTGGCGCTCGACTCTATGAACAAAGTGGCATGTCTCCGGGCAAACTTCATCCCATCTTCTCTGGTAACTTCACGCTTTTCCTATAAGGACCAAACACATGATGGTTTCTTAAGATTCCAAACCATTGAGCAATTTAAAATAATATGCCTACACCTAGTTTTGTAAAATAGATATTTTAAACAAATTAAAAATACTTATATACTAGGCCTAAAGCAGACTACTCGACGCCAACAGCAGTTGACAAAGAGCCACTGAAGCCATTAGGGTTCTGCCAGGTTAGAAAATCCTAAACACTCAATGCTAGAAACTTATGGCCTCTCACAGTTGAAGACATTAGTTTTTACTAACAATATGAAGATAAACCTCTAGCATTTGGAAGAATGGCCAATTATTTTATGTTCGTTGCTTGTCTACGGTCTAATAACATACCTTGTCTATTTTATTCCCGACCACCATTTTAATTATATTGCTCTTGGTTGAATATGTGTCTAACTCATCTAGCCATGTCTCAAGTTTGGCAAAGGAACTCTTATTGGTAACGTCGTAAACAAGGATAGCCCCCTGTGCATCTCGGTAGTAACTCGGTGTCAACGTTCGAAAGCGTTCTTGGCCAGCTGTATCCTGAAAGAAAATTAGGAAAATGTATAGACATGGTAGACTGGTTAGACTCTTTCCGTTTTCAACATGTAGACTTGAGCAGTATTCTGTATTCAACAAACAGAGACAGCACTATGATCCATACATTTATATTAGGCTAGCTATCAGAAACACAAAAGCCCACTTTTCAAGTGTCTGGAGGCCATGCAACGGTAAATACACAACCAGCAGAGAGCATGGGCACGAGAAGGCGACACAGAATGGCCAACAAATAGAACCGTTCCATCTCTGCCATCGGTAGGACTAGCACACATTGATGTTCTCCGCGATTTGTTTGGTGTTCTCACCAAAACTCTATTTTTAGGTAAGTCTAGGCATTTTTAGGTAGGGCCTAGGTCCTAGGCCTAGGATACATTATTAAGACTGTTCGGTACACACCGACCGTCTCATGGAATAGGCCTAGGCCTAACTCACAAAATCAAAGCCCGACATTCCTCGTCAACGATCGCCCACTCACCCAAATGGCTAGTTTGACAGTGTTCCCTTCAGTTGTCACTTTCTTCGTTTTAAAATCTACTCCAATTGTAAGTGCCTGGTCTTCATCAAAGTTATCATCCGTGAAACGCAGCAAAAGACTGAAACACAACAAGTTGAACGATTAGCAGCCCTATGTTTACAATGAACAGCCTTGGTCCTAGGGGCCTACCTAGGCCTAGGCTTGGGCATTTATGGTTAATTCTAGGGATATATTACTGTAGCTCTTTCCCTAGGATAATGTTCTAAAGCTAATTATTAGAGTATAATTAGGCTAGGGCTAATCCTACCTTGATTTTCCAACGCCACTTTCGCCAATAATGAGAATTTTCAAGGTTGTGAGAACTTCGTCTTCCATTCTGGCGTAACCTTCTACGCCTTCTTTGGAGTACTTTTCCCTGATGTTCCCAAGTATTTAAATCGTAAGTTAAACAAATATGTACTTATCAACACTTTCCCATTATTATTACAATTGTAGAACAATAAAATAATCTGTAAACACTACAAAAACTGCACTAGGCCTAGCCTAGGCCTATGACGACTTTGACAGAAAGGTGATGTCACCCTCACCGCCTTTGAAATTGAACCAATCAACACTCACGTACGACACATTTTTTGTTTTCGAAGAGTTTTAAGCGGGAATTTGAAATCAGCTGTATCCAAACCCGTTTAGAAAAAGTCGGTTTACACACTTGTCTAAGATTTAAGGTTTGAGATTTTATTTTCCTAACTGTTTTACTTAGGATCGCTACTTTTGGCCGGTTTAAATCTCTTTAACCTAGAATACGCCCACACACAGGGTTTCAGCCCTAGGTGGGTATTCTTCTTCTATTTGTAGGCCAAATACAGCTTAACAGTATCATGTATTTTATCTTATGTACACTGTTTTGAAGACGAATAAAGACGCTTTGTATTGTATTGTATTGTATTGATTTATAAAACATCGCCTCTCATTGGCTGGGCTAAGAATGTTCGGTATAAGAGCTAACGTTGCTATGGTTTCCTTAGAAAGTGTGTGAACGCTATTTTCTCTTGATTTGATTTTGTTCAATCTTAAACCTTAAGTGTGTAAACCGAGCTTTAGTAAAATACCTGCTAGGAACAAGAAAAACAAAAAAATAACTAACTATTAAGTATTACCGGTAGAGTTCCTTCCCTCAAAACAAACCCTTTAAACCTTTTTTCAGAATTCATCTAGGACCCTAAAGGTCGGTGCACAATCGCCCGGTAACGATAACTGTAACGATAACGATAACGGGAATAAACTTCGATTCCATGTTAAACTACGATACGATGCACAACAGAGCTTCCCGTTACCGGGCCCGGTAACGGGAACGGGAAGTTCGCCAAGTTTTAACTTAACGTTACCGTTCCCGTCTGTACGTTACCGGGACCAATCAGAATCAAGCGTCCACGGCCTGTTAAAAGTATTAGCAAATAGCCGAGCGTCTGCTTAACGGGCAATTGTGCATCGAATGCCTTCCCGTTACCGTTTTATGGTTATCGTTATAGTTACAGTTATCGTTACCGGGCAATTGTGCACCGACCTTTAGATAGAGCTAATCATGGCCCTCCAAATCTTCAATGACAACAATGCACAACAGTGAAAAATGCTCCCCAACATAACTATCACGGACCCTTAGATAGAGCATATCACGGCTTGCTAGATCAATTCTGAAAATCATCTATTGATGAGTTTTTAATGAGCATGTATTACAACCCACAGTGAACATTTGGTTGAATCGGCTGTCTCGAGTTGAAGAGGTGTTGACCAAGAAGCCAGTACTAATGGCCGGGGTACAATTAACAATATTGTTGTTATCACGGTATGTAGAGCCGGAGGTTCTAAGGAATCGAGGTTGCCCATCAATGTAAAATGACAATACCAACAATGTCAAAACTCTTTTGAGATCAATACCAGAACTTAAATAATTGACATTGAAAATAAAGTAGGCCTATTCCTCAACTGATGCAAAAAAACTAAATCCCAACATTTTCATCGTAAATGTCTCTGATATGCATAGACATAATATAAAGGTTTGTGGCACATTTGAAAAAATATCTTACCTATTTTTTTTGTGAGACACCATAATATACTGAGTAGTGAGTAGTGAATACATTTCTCCTCAAGAAGGACATTGACTCCCTGCCCGACTCAATGAGCAGGACAGAGAAGGAGGCAGCCTTATATTGGATAGCAAGAAAGAAGAATGGCTGAAGAGGCCAACTCTGCACAGGAAAAAAAAAAAAAATCGACTTGTAAAATTAAAAACTAGACTGTGTTGGAAATCTGTATCAACATCAGTTAGTCAATTACTAATACTGTAGTTGATATTCATCGATTTTTGTAGATGGGAAACCTTAATATGAATAGATATTAAACTGTACAAAAATACAAGTAAACCTTTTTTTATTGATTGGGCAAAATTACCATAACTTTATGCCAGATAAAAAAGTAAAACAAAACTTTATACATCTAGGCCTACATTGTTTAATTGTATGTAAATTTTGCAACCATACTATGGAAATTGTATGTTTCTATCTTATCACATTGTCTTTCAATCAATTGCTGAAAAGTGGACAAATTCTTTTGGTCTGCCCTAAATATATAAGCTTAACAATTTTAGTACCTAGTGGCTAAAATGCACTCACTACGTTTATCAAGGCTGCTATTGATACCAACTAAATGGTTTTCATAAGTTGGTAGCTTTACAACATAGGCCTACGTCAATCAATTTAAATGTACATTCTTGAAAACAGTAAATACGAAACTTCATTTTGTCTCTTTAGAATGTGTGAAAATAATCTGTAAATGCATATTTGACCAAGAACACTACACGAAAAAGTAACATCAGAATCATTGTATGAATTTCACATATTTTTGCAGTGCATAACTGTGGTAGTACGTTACTATGTAGAGCATTTATTTTTCTCAGTTTTAGCAGGTGCCTGCCAATGTGAACAATATGGTATCCTGTATCTACATACGTAGGTACCGTAATATGTTTATAATGAAAAAGAAAATTGGTTTAGTTGGACTCACTTAGTATAATGCCTTTAATTTAAACCATTTACTTTAAAGCCTGAAGTTAATCAGTAAATCAACATTAAACCCATTGAATATCTTAAATATTTTAAAGTTGCAGTTACAAAATCTCAGAATCTGATAAACGTAGTGATAAATGATGTATTTTTTTAATGGCAGTATAAGCTATCATATTTTATGTGCCAACTTTTGAATGTATACATGAATTACAAAACAGTAAAACTGAAATGGTTTGTCCAAACAAGTGTTTTCAAACTTCGGGCAAACCACTATTCTTCAGGGTCCTCATTCCAGAAAAGTTTTAGGCAGTTATAGCCGGTTGTGAAGTTGCCCCCCCCCCCCCCCCTCCCCCTATTCCGTAACCCAGGCGCAAGTTGCCACCGGTTGCATCTTTCGTACTGGAATGAGGGCCCAGAAGACTGGAAATAACACTCCATGATAAAATATACATAAGGAAAGTACCAGTATGTTCGACATAAGAGAACTATTCGGATCACTGAAAGACAAAGAAATAACCAATGTGAAAAGGACTAGGACATTTTAGTGGTTGTAATGTCAACCAATGGAAGTCACTGGTTTGATATCAAAAACAATTACACAAAAATATATCTCTTATTGAAAATGTATCATTATTCATAACAAATCTCTTTATAATACACAACACTTGACAGGTTTACCGCATGTAGTACTGTACTTTGTTATGAACCATGTTGTTCTTGCAACGAATCCAAGGAAACATTGCTACTGTATAAGATTGTTATTATGGTTTATTTGATGGTGAGTATGGTGAAAGCTTGTTTATAAATCATATTTTTGACTCCGAAAAAAAAAGATGGGTTGTTAATACAGTATAATAATACATTATATATACAGATTGTCGTGTGGATGTTTATTACAAAGAGATTGTACAATAATATGAATGACTTTCTTAATTCACATAAGAAGTTTTGGTAAACAACATACAACTAGATTTCAACGGATACTAGATATGATATTAATTGGGATGAGATCGAGTACATAGTATCAAATTTCAAAGATGGCTCCAAAAACTTGGAAACCGAGTGGGAATTGGTTCTTCAAATAGCAAAAAATGTTAGGTAAGAAGGATTTTGTATTTTACTATGAGGTGTCATGTACAGCAAATGTGACTTTGTGCAATACATTCACTTTTCCAGCTCTTGGCTATCATTTTATTCGGTTTTCCAACAAAAATACAGACAAAATGCAGTTATTTAGTGAACACAACCGATCTTTGGTATTTTTGTCCAAATTCGTAGTCTTCACATCATTAGTGGCTTCCTCCTTTGAAAGCTGATTTTACTGACTTTTTGTGCACGAAGAAAACAGGATATCAAAATGATTTCAAGTTAAAAAGACAACATTAGTTCTATCTACATCATGCATTGGAGTATTACCAGCCCTGATAAGCAAAATTACCAAGTTTTTCACATTCTATGAAGCCTAAATACTCCCGTTTTGAGTAAGAATCGATTCCTCACAAAATTAAACTACATAAAGAGTCGAGTGGAAATCAAATACACGTACCCGATATCATCCCTATTACATAAGCACAGTTTAAAGAGTTGGCCTCATATTTTTTAATACACGCTTACTTTGGAATAGCTAACCGAACCTTTTATCTAGTCAAATCAATTGTAGAACAGGCTACACTAGCTCTAAGGTTTCCGTATGAATGAGAACCTTGATTACATGTGCAACTTATGTCCTGAATATGGTGCTACTGTCATTAACTGATTCATATGAAGTACACAGTGACTGATATAAATCTCTATTGCTTAGGTAGGTAGACATAAGACAATTTCTTAACAGTTACCTAAGACTGCAATTAAAATGTGATACAAAATTACGATACTGTATCTCAATTTTGCCAACCTAGGCAGAATCATCACTGATGACCATTATGACTTGAGTAAATTATATGTATATGTAGTTATATAAAATAAAGACATTCTAGCATGAGTTATCTACAGTTTACCACAGCATGTCAATTGTAAAGGTGCCATAGCTTGTAGCTTACAAAATTAAAATGCTATTGTGCATAAACTGCAAATGGGATCGGATGACAACGATATACATATCTATATTTAATATACGTTGACATGTAATAAGGGGCAACAGGATAGGATAAACGGATACAACACGTGACAGTCCCTGCATAGTTTTATGCCTTTGTCTCGTTAGTGCTACAAGCATGTTACCTAGCTTATCTTACCACTCAACTAACCTAGCCAATTAGCCCATATAATATCCAACCAGCCTGTCTTTAATCTGAGCAGGTAAGAACATATTTTACTCACACAGGCATATTATGACTTGAATACCTTTTTGGGATGAATGCAGACAAATTTTGCCAACATACTAGTGTACATATAATTATTCAAGTGTTTAGTGTATACATACTATCAAATCAAATCAATACAGGCATATTTTGAGACTGTTCAAAACGTAGTGTATTTTCACCTTATAGGCCTAAGAAGAAAAGGTGTTCTGTAACTGCAAAGATTGTGAACCAATATAGACAAAAACAGGGACCAGAAAGGCTACTTGATGTTACTAATGCTTTGCTTGTTGGTATGTGCTATGTCTAATAGACGTATCAAATTAAACTTTCTAATTGCTTATAATGTTTAGGAAATATTTAACCAAGTGCCACTGAAAGAAAATGGGTGTCTTGGTATTGTATTGTAAATAACATTTTGGTTTGAAATGAAATTACAGATAGTATGAGACAACTTAGTAGTATCTATCTACTTCAATTTGGTATTCACCACATCTCAAAAGCAACACTGCAAGAAGATTTCTTAAATGTAATTTACACCGTGATTGTTGTTAATGAAATCCTAAAGGAAAGATTTCAAATAGGTATGGTAGAGAGCAACGAAGATGTGAAACGAAAGAAAAATCAAATGGATTAGGGATGACGATGGGTACCGAGTACCCGTTACCCGCCCAACCCAGCCGGGTACAGGTACGTGTTCCATTACCCGATTACCCGAAAACCTCAGTTTTTTTAAATATATATTTTTTTTTATTTAATTAAATTTTTATATTTCCCGCTGGTAATTTAAGAACATTAACGAACGCCAAATCCCAAGTTAATCATACGCAATAGATGGGTCCATTTCTTCGCATTTATATATACTTCGATTCGGCTAGGTAGGCCTACGTGTCTCTCTGATCCAAGGAAAATGAGGCATATATTTTTCTTTGTTGGCTAATTAGTATGTAATTAGACGTTAGGCGGTTAATTACGCATCCCACTTTATATTTTGTATTCTATCTTATTTATTTATAGACCCTACATAAAAAAAAACTGTTTACTTCCGTACTCCCTGGAAAAACAATGAGTATTGTGAACGGGTACCCGGGTCGAAAAAAGTCGAGTTTCGTCATCCCTAAGATGGATGTGGATCTATTAGAAACTCCCAGATCAGTTTACGATGAGCTAGGTATTAAAAAGGTGGCAAAAATATTTAGGCCATGATGTTACTGTTATTTTGTGTCTGTATAGCAAATCAACCTCCAAGCGAAGCAAGATTGATTATGTAAAAATATCATCCTTCAAGCCTTCGTTGTATAATATGTTTATAGGCCTCAGTTGGTACTGGCTGTTACGGTCTCCAATGGAGGGCAATTTGGTACTAGGCCGACTCAAGTGCAGCGGATCAATGGACTGTCAATCAGTGATTGGGCCAGTATAAAATACAAACACTAGCTGCAATACCAACATTACAACTAACTATAAACCAGTCTTTACAAAAACCACCAAAAATATTAACATAATAAAGACAAAGTATTTTTAAAACTTGAGCGATTTTGCGAAGAGTGCGGCAGTAGCTTGTGTCTTGTCGCCATTGAATCTAGAGGAACAGGACAAATATAACACATTTTATAGTTATGCTAAGACTATGCAGTATGTACAGTAGTACATATTATAATAACATTAACAGGTATGGAAAGTGGAAACTCATACAAACGAAAACTGGGATAATGTGTGATAAATAACGTAGCCTACATGAGTGTAAATTTTATGCACTGTTGAAGTTTAAGTTTTCTGATCATAAAATGTTGTAGTGTCCACATACTAAATAAATAAATAAAAACGTACTATACATATTTTATGATGATTGAAAGTGTTCAGAAATAAATGCCTTTTAAGTTTTTAGCTCTATTCATTATCCCACTTAACCACATACTACTCCATCTCACCCATGCTTATCTCTTGCTAATGTTTAAGACTGCATTGATCAGCAATCAATAGAATTCTCTCAGAACTTGTTGCACAGACATCAACATCATACTTCATACTACATGAAATTACCTGCGTAGCTCTGCGATGCCTTGCTCCCGAGTGAAGCCGAGACTGACCAACTCTTTCACTTCAGTTTCTCCGAACTTGTCGGAAGGCAGGATCGATGAGGCTGGGTCAAGCGGCGTGCCCCCAGTTGTGGCACGACTAGTTCCTGCCACTGGGAAGAACAAGAATACACGGGTTAGTTTCTCCGTTCTCGTGATCCTCTCAAATCAAGTCCATATCCTCTATTCTCTATAGCTGCTGTAATAACATGCCAAAACTACACTGAGATTGTTGTTTGAGCCCTATTTAAAGACAATATGCAGTATGCTGATTAGCACACCCACTTTTAAGGCAGTCAGGTCTGTCCTCTTTAAAAGTTAAAGGACACTATACTATTATAAAGTTTAAACCACATAAGTAATAAGGAAGTTTGCTTTTAGTTTTAACAAAGTAATGTTTTGCAAGAGGAATTGGAAAAAGTTAAATATGTATATGAGGGATGAGCTCTAGGGCTGTGTTCAAGCTTGGAGTCAAGTAATTTCTCTTGGAATATAGAGCTTTTATAGTCTTAAATGTGCCAGGTTTATAATAACGTGACGTACATTTTCATTTAGAACTAAAAAATTTGGGCTATTTGACTTCTCTGTTTTGTTTGATGTTATAAATGTTTAGGCCTACAATGTATTGACAATCCACAAAACTCGTATGCATCAGTAATGTGTATACGACTGAATGGTGGAAGGCTACTGGTACTTTATATATATATATATATATGACCCCGTTTCCAACATTAATTAATAATTATTATTAATTATAAAAATAATTAAATAAATCTGTTTTAGCTTCGCTAAAAGTGGTATTGATTGCATGCAGGCACTTTTGACACTTGGCACTTTTGAGAACAAAAATTGGCTAAACCTATGCTAGGAAAGTTAAATGTACTGTACCGTACCTTGAACTGTAGCAATGCATTGAGTTATGGTGTTAACAACATACATGGGTATAGTACTATATTAATATATATATAGATGGTATATCTACCTAGCTCATCTAGATGGTAGCAGCATGGCAAGAGAAGGGAAATCATATATTAGATTAAACCAAGAAATAGATTTTTATTTTTTAACACCACAGGATATGACAGAGCCTCTTTAAAAAGAACTCATTATGTCAACTACGTAGTAATAACCGAATCATACATTAATTTAATATGGATTACATGAACATTATAAAAGCTTTACTATACCTTGTAATACGAGACGCAACTTTCAGCAGTAGGCTTACCAAAGGTTACGTTGTCTCTTCGGTATCAGTATCGCACATCATGCAAGAGTACGAGGGTCAAGAAGAGAAGGGAAATACGCGTATGGATGCACACACGCACAGGCTGACAGGAATTAGGACTGGAGCAAGCAAGTGCATTGGAGAGATAGACAATGGAATCCACACAGAAACATTTTAAACCTTGCGAACTGAATTACGTGCTACAGTAGGCCTATAGAATTGGTTAGTGTATATTGTGACAAAGAATGATAGGAGTAAACAGCTTACTTAGGAGTTCTGGTAGCCATTTGAAGTGTGAAGAACTACGTACTACTATACAGGTATAAGCTGTTGGCTTTTAGTCAGTACGTATTTAAATGAAAGTCAAGTTTCAGAAGGAGATGGAACAAAATTATAAACAGTAATGTTAATCATACTCCTATTAAAACATTCCAATTTTCCAAGAATAACTGCTTTCACTTAAATAAATAAATTTAGTTATTATTTAGCAAATTAACAAAATCAATAAGAACACTCAATTAGGCCTACATTACTATTGTCCTCATAGACTGACAATGGTTGGATGATGTTCATATAGGAGCTATATAATGTAACACTATAAAATATAAATACATAAAATTGATGTCTTAAAAAAAAAACAAAGACAAGAATTAGAACAAACACCAGAGTCAACATGGCAATTCTGTTATAAACAAGCTACTGAAGAAATTAAGATGCCTAGTTGTTGGTAAACTATATTCTACAACTGTTTATTATGATGTTTTACACATTTTTTTTACAAAATATATACAAAGGCTATATATAACTTGCATAAGAACACGGTAACTTGTTTTCGGAATTAGGAGGTGTGTTAGTGATGTCTAGCCTTTTTTACTTTTGGAGTACTAGATTTTGCTTTAGGTCTATTACCGGAATCTCTGAGAGCTCTTTGAAGGTCCTGCTCTTCCGCCTTGCCAACCATTTCTTCGTCCGACTGCGATAATCGGGCGCACGGGGGTAACTCCGCTTCTGGCAGGAAGGGTGTTTCCGTTCCCGTCGTGCCAATGTGTAGCACGTTGTGATGAAGATCTATCGTACACTGAAACCATCCCCAAAGACGTTTGAAAAGTACTGCTCCATGTTACAATGACGAAATAAAAACCATGGATAGTAAATAAGTTATAAATTGATTTACAGATTATGGGTAGAGGTCAGTGAAAATGGTTTTATATATGAGAGAAAATTTCGTCTTTGAATTTACAAAATTCGGTTTTGTTGAAAAAAAAAGTTGTCTTGCAGGGGCCTGATTCCTGTACATTTGCAAACTTAACCCCGGTGTTAGTCAATAGCCAATCAAGAGTCAGCAATTGAGACGCCGATCGAAGGAAGACATTGTTGAAAAAACGAGACAAAATAAAAACAATAACAAACAAAAACATTCCAATAACCTCAAAACGTCCACAAAATACTCAATAAAACAACATATTTACATATTTAGGACCTTTATAATGTTCTTTAAATACACAAAATTATTTATTAACTTCAATAAACACATAAAGTAACGTATTCATGTAAGTGGATATCCCAATTAAAGAATTGAAATGTGACATTTGTGAAACTACACACATGGGTATTGACCAAATGGCGGCATTTCAAAGTATTGTTGAGATAACTCTTCTTAACCCTACTATCAGACAGGGTCATATTTGCCTCCGAATTATGCAGGGAAGCCTGTGTAGGAGTTAACCCCGGGGTCATTTTAACATGGGGTTAGCGAGAGTTAAGAAGAGTTAAAAAAATGTACAGGAATCAGGCCCCAGGTGGTTTACTGGTTTTACTGATATTTCATGTATTTTTATGTGCGTAACTATTCGTTCAGGAGTTATAGGCCTATAGGCTCAGTCTACATGGAGGTCTTAGGCTACATGTGATAAGTTATTATAATGTATTCAGGGTGGCTTCAGACACTGCGACTGCATCAATATTCTTTCAGATCATAGATTTAATCATTTAGGCCTAAAGCACAACATTATGCATCTACACCGGAAAAAAAGAAACGGGTAAAAATAAAAATTCAGATTTTCCTGCTTTTTGTCTTTTAAAATATGAACTTCAACATCATACGCCAATTATAACGATTTGGTGATGGGCGGTGATTCAACTATGTCATGTCTTGTTTAAAATTGATCATTATTCAATATTCATACTCATTTTGTGAATTAAAATCATTTCTACAGATTTCGGAGTTAGGCAACTATACCTAGTCATTCGCAAGTTGTAGGTCTACTACAGTCAAACTTCGTTAGGACGTTTTCACGGTTAACACGTCGAATTATGAGTTGTCACGCTCAAGTTGCATAAGACTAATGTTATTTTTATTCGTTATGACGTTCTCCAATAGCACGTTTTCACGCTTAGGACGCAATAATTTCTTTGTCCCGTGCCGACTTTATTTGCGTTTACCACGTTTTCGAGGAGCCGTGGTCTTTTAAAAATGACAGCTCGTTATCTACGAAGCCTAGCTGAGACCCTTTTCCCCTCAACGGCGACCGCCCAACGTCAGTGGCAGCACAAACCCTGAAGATATCCCCCCCCCCCCCCCCCCCCCTCCTCGGCAGGCGCCGACTAACAACAATACAGCGGCCCGCGGCGGTCTACTGTGCTCGCTATAAATAGACTACAGTATGCTGACCCACCCCAACCCTCCCGCTACCTGATCTTCGCACGTGCAGTCTGGCCCGAGTTTTGTTCAGACAGCCGTCAATGTTCTTAGTGTTATTCTACAAGCAGGTCCGTCATTATGAATTATTGACATTGTTGATCGCGAACCGAATTGTCAAAAACATTAGAGATTCCCGCGTCAACACTTAACACCATTATGAAAAATAGAGTAAAGATTCAAGAGAACCAATTCGCGGAACCAACATGTAAGCGAGCTCGCCTTCAAACCTGGCTAAAATGGTACTGTACGTTATTTTCACGTGATAATCTTGTCAAAATTATCTGTTTCTCTTTTCCGTGGGCGCGCGGCGCTCTCGCTCTCATTTCAAGGTCCTTCCCCTTACCACCCCCCCCGGCCATCCACTGTGAGCGTAGCAAGGCCGTGACACAAGCCATTGAGATAAAATATAACCCGCTTGACAGGTTTTTTTGGTTTGTCAGTCCACGGTCAGTGTAGAGGGGAGCGGGCGGGTGACTGTCTGGTGTGGTTGAGTACAGCCAGACTGACTGACGGCAACGCGCGGGCGCTTTCGTTGTTATTCAGACGCGCGAGACGAGTGATTTCAATATTTTAATTAGTATATTAGTATGTATTTTATTATTTACAGTAGCCAGCTTCGCAATATAGGCCTGTAAAATATTAATAACTTTTGATACTGGAGTATTTTTTCATTCTTTTTATACTAGGCCTAGCTAAAACATCGATGTATTTCAAATTAAAGAATATTCAATTCTGACATATGTTTATTTATTTTCGTTATGACGTTTTCACGCTTACGACGTTTTTTTTTTCCTGGCCCTTCAGAAACGTCCTAACGAAGTTTGACTGTACATAGTTGCACAAAACTAGACGACTACCTACGTACCTGGTGTCTCTTGAGCATGTCGAGGCCCAGTAACATGTCCATGGGCTGTTCCTCCAGCACGCTGAACGAGGTGGTGAGATAGTCAGACTCTATCTGTATCTGCACCATGTGGATACGCCCGATGATCCGCTGCACGCCCACGCCCTTGGCAACGCCCGCCCACCGCGTGTCCACCAGTCGCATGATGTGCACTCGCTCCGCACACGCGGCCGACATTATCGTCGTCTGTGCGCCTGCAACAACACGATACCGTAATGGCGTTCGCAGTCTGGAGATAGCCAAATACTTTGGATATTTTGAGTCCGATATATCAATTGACCTCTTCGATCTAGGCTAATTATTCCTAATTATGGATATTTTGATTTATTTTCAATACTGTAACATGTTTTTAAAATACCAAACCACATAATAATCACCTATAGGCTAAGTAGGCCTAATTATTGCACAAAGAATGTTGGCAAAATTAGAATGATTTTATCATAGAATTCGTGAAATTAAAATCGACATCAAGATTTGGGTGTCAAAATATCGATATAGCATGTAGGCCTACTGTATATAAATACGTATGCTACGCCTACTTATAATAGGCAGACTTGTGATCAAAAAATATCCAATCACACAGGTAACGTTACATCAAATGACAAGATATAACTTTTTAATTTCGATGCACGTAGAACCTAAAGGTCGATTTACACATAAATTAAAGATTTAAGGTGAAATTTTCTGGAAAAACAGATCAGAAATTGACCACATTGCAAACTTTCCAAATTGGAAACTCTCCCTTTCTTCACTGATCTCCTAATTTAAATAGAAAATGTAAAATACCAAATAAAAAAATCTCCTGTTACAAAATCAAATTTTTTTCAATTTCAAAATGCACAAAAAATCTTCCATTTTCACCTGAAAATGTTTTTTAACAAGATTTCACAATCTACTGACCTGAGTCTATAAACGCCTTGACGGGGAAGCCGTTGACATTGCAGTTGATGTAGAGCATGACGACGGTGCCAAACGTCTCCGGATTGTATTCCATGGCTGCCTCCATGTTGGCCTCGATGTTCTTCTGTCGGATCTCCTCCGCGATAAGACGCTGAGCCTCGGTGTCAAACGGGTGTGCGTTCATCATGCGGATACGCTGTTGCTCGCGCTGTTCCTTGATCTTGATCTGCTCCTTCAGGACCGCGCTGAACTTGTCTGGACAACGTTACAGTACGCCCATTAGTAGGCCTACGCCTACAGATGTCTCAAAACTGTTTTTATTAGTTTGAAAATTTTTCGGTTTAAAAACAGAAAAATGTGTTTTATTTAAAGGGTAACAAATTTAAAAAATAGTTTCACGACATCTAGCTTTAATTTTGACATTTTGCATGGATCAACAGTAATTTTGCAAACTCCAAAATGATTAACGTAGGTTTACAATTGATTAAAAAAAAAAGGCATATTCATGTGACAGTTTTAATTTTAAGACCAAATTTATCTCAAAATTATCCAGGCCTAATATTAGAGTGAGCTCAGAATTTTCATCAGTAGGTAGGCTATCTTATTAAGAAAACAAATTTACAACTCTAAAATTCTAAACATTGTTTATTACACTGTGAAAAAAGAGGCAACACATTCAGGCCTAAACTATAGGCCTAGGGCTGCCCAGCGATAAAAAAAATAATATCGATATCGCAGGAAGAAATTAATAGGGCCTACTGATATCGCGTTGATCAAGTGACGTATCGATATGGGCGATATCGTCATATCGAAACTTTTTTCGTCTTTTGTTAGGATTTCCAAACCAGCTAGAGACCATCATTATAAACGATATTACTGTAACAGTACGGCTGTCTCAGCGTCCATTTTGACTACGTATAAGCAAAGGGTATGCAAATAAATGTAATTAATTCAAGTAAACTGATAATGAGTAATCAATGTGTATGTTAAACTATCAGAAACTATTAATCATGCCTTCAGCTAGCTTACAAAAACAACCTCAATAACAATTTAAGACTAGAACAAGTCTAAACCTAAACAATAAGTATTTAAACTAATTAAAAGTAATTAACGAAGTTCTTCGGCAATCAAAAGTTAACCAATCGCCAGAGGACATGACCACTCAAGTTACCAGCATTGGGTGAACCGAATCTGATCATTAATAAGGGAGTAATTTGGATTTCAGTATACAATTTAGGCATAGGTTTTAACACAGGAACAAAATATCATTGGGATTAATATTCGCTTCACTAGACACGAGACTTCATGGCGCGCCTGGCCTACGTGGTGCATCTTGCAACCGAGCTACGCAGTTAGGTTTGTTCTGGAAGCTAGGGACGGTTAGAAAAATGTTCAGAGATTAATAAATAAATGGAGAGGGGGAAGCGAAACCAAGGCAGTTGAGCGTATGGTTGGAACGCATCAAATCCTGAACCAGGTATACCACCTCAAGGAGGAGTGGGGGTGTTGAGAAAGCCTTGAGAATACAAAACTAAGTAACGGGTAGATTTTGGGGCAGTCGAACGTACGGAGGCAACCTCCTGCCAACAAAAATGGAGATGCGGTCGGTTGCGTAGATGTGCTTATATTACCACCTTACCTCGAGTGGCTAATCATAATATAGTGTAAAGTGTTTAAGTTGTTGTTTTAAGTCAAGTGTGTGGAATGTCAGCGTCAGCACAATCGTCAAATGTTTAAGTTGTTGTTTTAAGTCAAGTGTGTGGAATGTCAGCGTCAGCACAATCGTCAAATGTTTAAGTTGTTGTTTTAAGTCAAGTGTATGGAATGTCAGCGTCAGCACAATCGTCAAATGTTTAAGTTGTTGTTTTAAGTCAAGTGTATGGAATGTCAGCGTCAGCACAATCGTCAAATGTTTAAGTTGTTGTTTTAAGTCAAGTGTGTTAAATGTCAGCGTCAGACCAATCGTCAAATGTTTAAGTTGTGGCTTTAATTCGTGTGTGAACTGTCAGCGTCAACGTAATCATAACACCTCAATGTGTTAAAAACAATCATCACCAAACTATCAGTAACATTCAATTAACCATCATCTTCCCGTAATTACCATCAACTAGAACTTCAAGCCGTGAAGAAACCAATTCAAGGAATACGAAGACATCTGTCACGTAACAAAGACCATCCTAAAGTGTATTCCAACGAATGAATTCACTGCCGTTTTTGCACGCAACTGCTATGCGCGCCAAGGGTCTTCCCCCACCACCCGGCCGCGCGCTCAGAGTGAGAGACTGCTCGTAAATTATACCTGTCCTGTCCTGTTGTAAATGTCCTCTATTCATACTGTAGTCACACATACAAAATCCACAGATTCATTATTTCGTAAGTTTTAACACGTTATTTGGATTCTTGAATAAAAACCAATACGTTTCCATGTTTGAATCGTCCTAATAGGCCAACAGCTTCATAAAGCAGAAACAGTCACTACTTTGCCGTATACTCTCAGTCACTATAGAGCACTCAAAATAGACTAGATGCATTCTGGTGGCAAAAAAATTAACTTCTATTAGGAGTGGTGTAGCTGTCAATTTTCATTGTTGTTTTATTGTTATTATTCATCAATGGCGCTGAAAGGAGGTTGCTTAGCAGCGCTATCTATGTTAGTTTTGAGTCCTCTATCCAAATGCATTACTTAGGAGTTATTATAAATTATTGTAAATTATAAATACAAATTTATTTTTATTTTATTTATTTTGTTTTATTATTTAAAACGGGAAATTCAAGTTTTAACTCATTTTTTTATTGACTGACAGTTTCCGTCATGGTGTTTGTTATATGTTTTTATCACTCATTTGTTCATTTGTTTATATTTATCTTCAGTGCTTAATTAAACCATGTTTGTATTATTCGTCATTTGTGGGTTCTGTACCTGTTGAGAGTTGATGTTATGCAATAAACAAATAGGCCTAAATAAATAACTAAACTTGGTATACATAACAATTCACACATCATGCACGAAGGCATTCGCACACTAAAATAGAAACTTGTTTTCACTTTATGAGCCATATAGTGTGAATACAAGTGTTCATAGTCGACCCCTACCCCATTGGAAATTTGTATAAACTGTTGCTAATTATTTTATACGTGATATTTTCCATACAAAAAAAAACTAGCAAATAGTGTTGAGTTCTAATGCAATTAATTATCGACTCTGAATTCGTACGGACCTCAGGACTCTGCTGATACACACCCACGCACGAGTAGATTATTATAATTTAGTTGTACAATAAACATTAAATCCGTCGTCTCACGTCGAAGACACAAAACCGTCGACTAATCTTTCCAACAAAAGGCAATTATTTAACAAAAGAGCATTGAAGATGTTGTTTCCCTGCCAGATGTCATTTTTCGATGTCGCCAAGTCACTTACAGGTGTATCGCGGGACATTCAACTTTCTTTCAAAATATACTAAGGGGTAGGACGAGTGACAAAAGAATGCGTTGATGAGTAACGGTGATGTGACAGTTGTGTAAGGAAGGGTTGGTCAGTTAGAGGTGACTGACCCGCTTATTCCGCACGTGCGATTTGGGATTTGCCGATGGTTCGCCGTTTTCGACTTTGAAAGAATGATCATCATAATTTACGTATTATAACTTGGATCATCTTCCATCTATAGGCCTATTATGCCCATTATGCCTATTATTATGCCTATTATGCCACTTTCCACATCCAATTAACGTATGTGTTGTGATTTATCGGTTACGTCATCTGAAGAAGTTATTCATACCGTATTGAAGTGTCAATATTATCTTCTTGTGATGTAGTCGGTCTATTGGGACGTTTCAAACATAAAAACGTGTTGATTTTTATTCAAGAATCCAAATAATTGGTTAAAAGTTAAGAAATTTTGAATCTGTAGATTTTGTATGTGTTACTGAAGCGATTAACTGTATCAATAGAGACTGAATAGAGGGCATCTTGACAGGAATAATTT
This sequence comes from Isoperla grammatica, assembly GCA_945910005.1. Classification (NCBI taxonomy): domain Eukaryota; kingdom Metazoa; phylum Arthropoda; class Insecta; order Plecoptera; family Perlodidae; genus Isoperla; species Isoperla grammatica. The sequence continues at coordinate 34,750,868 of OX246741.1, forward strand.
ACGGTCAGTCCCTCGAACTCGCCGCGCGGCCGAGTAGTGGGAGAAGACCCTTGGCGGGGTCGGAGGGGAAATGCGGCTACGTCAGTGAATTCATTCGTTGGAATACACTTTACCACCAACATCAACTCGATCTACAATCCGTGAATAACCCGGAACCTCAGGAATATTACGAACATGTAACGTTATTAAGATATAAAACTAATATTAACATTTTGGCAGCTTGGTTGAAGGATTAGTTGATAAGGGGATTGAACATTATAAATCACTTTGGGCCCAAGTAGGTAGTTGTTGTTGCTGTGTTTCATAATAATATGCTAATACAGTCCATGGAAACAATTTGATTGATTAATTTATAATATCCTGTGGATCCTATCAAATGTATGTTAATTTTAATTACCGTAATTGTGTGAACCGACTGAGCTAGGCGAACATAATCTATTTTAGGTCATCACCACCTTACCGGGCATCTTCAGGTGAGTGTGAGATTGACAATTTGGCGCGACCAACGTTAGGGGCTCGAATATTAACTGCAACCCGAGATAACTTTCATAAACTAAAAATTTGTATTGGTAAATTCGTAATTGTATTGTGTTGTGTTGATTTTCAATGTGTCATTAATTTAATCGAATAGTTCAGGTAGAGATGTCTCAAACAACTAGTGATAACGGAGTTAAGATGAGTGAGGAAGTAATATATAGCGAGGAGATTGAGGAGAAGAGTAAACAAGTGAAAGAGGAAAACACTAACGTTATGATGAGTATGTTACAGACAGTGATGGAAAATATGGATAAACAATCTCAGAATATGGATAAACAATCTCAGAATATGGATAAACAATCTCAGGATATTGCCAAACTATTTCAGAATATGGCAACCAAAGCTGATATGGATAAACAATTTCAGGATATGGGAGACAAAGTTAAGGAGTTAATGGAAAAACCGAGACAAGAAGTCAACAAAAAGATAGACATCTTAGAAAAACGGATTGATATGGTAGAAGAAAACACGGACAAACAGGGTATCATTGTGACAAGTCAAATTGAGGGATTAGCAAAGGTAGTAACCGATCAGCAAGGAGGGACTGGGGTGGATAAGAACATGAAAGTATTGCCGGGAGAAGAAGGGGTAAATACTTGCGTCAGTGAAATTGAAAGTTGCCTAGACACTCACGACGATAAGATTCAAACCGAGAGATCGCTAGGGTTGGATTGCGCAATCACTGAGGATAAGATGGTCAGCCAGCAGGTAGACGACGTTACAATCCTTGACAATAACGAAGTGGTTCAGGTACAGGGAAGTAAAGAATGTGAAGGAAGTAAGAAAACCGAAATAACGGAAAATAAAACGGTGTATGCAAAGTTAGAAGGACTGAGGAAAGGTGAGCGATGCAACATGGTGCGTAAAACAGAAAAGAGATTAAAGAAACTGAAAGAAAATAAACGGAAAATGAGAGCGATTAAAACTAAATTGATTGGGAATGTGACGAAGTATTGGGATGAGAAAGAATGTGTGTTTGTGCGAAGAGACTGGAATAAGTTTAGGGGTGGGACATGTTCGCGTAATTGGTGGCTGAGTAATTCTTTGAAAACGGTCCAATCAGATAAGAATCAGGTCAGTTTTCCCCGTGGGTTGTTTCATTGGTCACACAAAAAAAAACTTGTTTACGAAAGAGAGATGAGAGATGCGCGGGTGTAAAAGAAGCAGTTAGAAGGATAGAGACGCGAGAGGTGACGTTATTTTAATACTATGGTAAGGTTACGGTAAAATAAGTTGGTTGGAGGAGATTTTGTGTTTCGAATGATAAAATTTTGATTTGTGGTAGTGTGAAGATCGGCTGAAAAATATGAAATATGTGCGTTTTATAAGGCTTGAGCGTGTATGGAATTATCGGCATGAATAATGGGAAGTTACAAAGGAGGAACAACGAACAGATTTTGATGGTTAATAATTTTTGTGTCATGTATTTAAAATATTAGAAATTGAATGCGGAATCGTTGAAGGGAATATTGTTGTAAACGTAGAAGCGCGGGTATTTTGGATTGTGTTTTGAGTTTGTTTGAAGTATGTGAATTGTGAATGAATAAGGAAAGTTAGATATCGGGAATGAGAGGTGTTAAACTCGGCGTAAATTGGCGGATCGTTTTGGGTAGGAATTTGTGCAACATTTGAATTAGAAAGTTGATTAATCTAGCATTGTTGAATTAGAAGGACGGTGGAATAAACGGGAGTGGTGTGAGGGGATGTGTATTCTTTCGAAGTAGCTTGCCGCGTAAATGAAGCGATGTCATTAGTGAATGGAAGGAATATTGCATTCAGTTGGATATTGAGGGTCTTTCTTGAGTAGGCAGCGGTTAGTTCATTTTTAATTTAAGTATTGATGGGGTTTTTGGCCGGCGATTCATTTATTAGGAGTGTAGACACCAGGAATTTTGGGGATCTTACTTTAGGATTGGATTTGGAAACATCGTTTATGAGTGAAGGGGTCAAAACGCAATTTAAGAGCACGACTTTGAATTTTAAATAATACAAATTTGGATAGTTGGAAAATTGATAGAAATTGAGATGGATATTTGTATGTTCGGATAAGTAGATAAGAGACAACGATCAGGAATTATGGTTGAAAAGAAATAAGAAGTAAATGGGTTATGTATTTTGTCATAGTTTGGATACGTACGTAATTTTGACAGCTTTGGTCTGCGAGGTCAATGGTGTGGTCGTAAACAAGTTTCACTTTCTGTGTAAGGGTATGTAGGCCTGAGGGTACAGAAATGCCAGGTTGTTGAAAAAAATGGGTGAGAGGATTAGACATGTCAAAGCGCAAGATTCCAGAGAGGTGAAGCCTTGAAATTCGGAGAATCAGTAATGAGTACCAGACAAGATTCGAGTTACGGAAGGGTTGATTTTGCATTGCTGAAGTAGAGAAACATTGTGTGAGTAGATAAAGATGCTTTGGAGATAGGTTGATTATGTGAATAGATAAGGATTTGTTGGAGAGATGTGAGAACAATTTGATATGAGGTTAGTGTGACCCGTTTGGGAGAGTTTAAAAGAGTGAAGACAAGTGAAGAAGGGGTGTGTAATGGAAATAAAAAAGATAATAAAAGTGGATAATCAGGATGAGTTAGGTGTTTCTCTTAAGTAGGTAGCGTCGATTCCTGTTGTGATTAGGATGTTGTTCACTGCTAATTGATGTTTCGTTTATTGAAGTGTGTTAGTTTTTGCAATTTGATTTTGAGAAGGTTTTAGTGGGTTCTAGAATAAAAGCTTGTTTGTGAGTTCCTTTGTAGCGTGGCTAAGACGGCCAGATAGTTCTGAGAAGAGGACAGATCGAGTTTGGTTTTTTTTATTTGAAGGGGTGAAATTGGCAACGTAGTAGGAAGGTTGCGGGCGATACAGGTTTCAAGGACGTCAAGTAAGGTGGGATTGTTTACCTGATCAGCCGTTAGGGGGTGTGACCATCCACGTGGTGTATAGTAAGTTCGCTTGGAACAACAACATAGAACCCGGAAGTCTAGAGTATAGCTCGTTCAGTTGAAGAGTCTCCGATCAACTTAACATTATTTCAATTGTAATTTTAGTGATGTAACCAATAATTAATAAATGTTAAGTTAGGTTTCGATAAAATTGTGGATGTTCTGCAATGGTAAACTAGAATAGGCAGACGAGAATTTATCGAGTTAGGTGATGGTTATTCTGTATTGTGAACTATTTACTAGCTATGTAACATAAATATTTAAGAAGTTTCCATGGGTATAGAGTGTAAGTTTTGATTTGGAATAAATATGTGCCAATTTATCCAAATCAAGAAGGGGTAATTGTAACAGTACGGCTGTCTCACCGTCCATTTTGGCTACGTATAAGTAAAAGGTATGCAAATAAATGTAATTAATTCCAGTAAACTGATAATGAGTAATCAATGTGTATGTTAAACTATCAGAAACTATTAATCAAGCCTTCAGCTAGCTTATAAAAACAACCTTAATAACAATTTAAGACTAGAACAAGTCTAAACCTAAACAATAAGTATTTACACTAATTAAAAGTAATTAACGAAGTTCTTCGGCAATCAAAAGTTAACCAATCGCCAGAGGACATGACTACTTAAGTTACCAGCATTGGCTGAACCGAATCTGATCATTAATAAGGGAGTTATTAGGATTTCAGTTTACAATTTTGGCATAGCTTTTAACACAGGAAGAAAATATCATTGGGATTAATATTCGCTTCACTAGACACGAGACTTCATGGCGCGCCTGGCCTACGTGGTGCATCTTGCAACCGAGCTACGCAGTTAGGTTTGTTCTGGAAGCTAGGGACGGTTAGAAAAATGTTCAGAGATTAATAAATAAATGGAGAGGGGGAAGCGAAACCAAGGCAGGTGAGCGTATGGTTGGAACGCATCAAATCCTGAACCAGGTATACCACCTCAAGGAGGAGTGGGGGTGTTGAGAAAGCCTTGAGAATACAAAACTAAGTAACGGGTAGGTTTTTGGTCAGTGAATGCGGAGGAGAGTGTCGTGAGTGTGGGTGGTTTGCGGTCGGTCGTGAGTCGAGTGAGTGTGGAGGTTTGCGGGAGAGTGAGAGTGGAGTGAGTGGAGAGTAGAGTCGTGGAGAGTCGAACGTGTGGAGGAAAGTATCGAGAGTCAAGTGTATGGAATGTCAGCGTCAGCAAAATCGTCAAATGTTTAAGTTGTTGTTTTAAGTCAAGTGTATGGAATGTCAGCGTCAGCACAATCGTCAAATGTTTAAGTTGTTGTTTTAAGTCAAGTGTGTTAAATGTCAGCGTCAGACCAATCGTCAAATGTTTAAGTTGTGGCTTTAATTCGTGTGTGAACTGTCAGCGTCAACGTAATCATAACACCTCAATGTGTTAAAAACAATCATCACCAAACTATCAGTAACATTCAATTAACCATCATCTTCCCGTAATTACCATCAACTAGAACTTCAAGCCGTGAAGAAACCAATTCAAGGAATACGAAGACATCTGTCACGTAACAAAGACCATCCTACCACCACCATCAACTCGATCTACAATCCGTGAATAACCCGGAACCTCAGGAATATTACGAACATGTAACGTTATTAAGATATAAAACTAATATTAACATTTTGGCAGCTTGGTTGAAGGATTAGTTGATAAGGGGATTGAACATTATAAATCACTTTGGGCCCAAGTAGGTAGTTGTTGTTGCTGTGTTTCATAATAATATGCTAATACAGTCCATGGAAACAATTTGATTGATTAATTTATAATATCCTGTGGATCCTATCAAATGTATGTTAATTTTAATTACCGTAATTGTGTGAACCGACTGAGCTAGGCGAACATAATCTATTTTAGGTCATCACCACCTTACCGGGCATCTTCAGGTGAGTGTGAGATTGACATTACCATATAACCCTAAGTAAATAAATATTTTAACTTTGAAACGTCTTATTGTGTGTCAATTTGTGTGCTTGTACTATTCAAAATTTAAAATATCCACACAAAACTGTGATGTTGTGATTGACGTGATGTGACAATTAAAAAAACAAAAACAATTAGGCCTAGGTATCGGTATTCATAGCTTATTAGGCGCAGGTTTGATATCGCGATATGTACGATTATTCATTCTATAGGTAATATCGAATTATTTTTCTATTATCGATATCATTGGGCAGCTCTAATAAACTACACAAAATGCATCTAGGCCTGAATATGTTCTGCACGTGTGGAGCTCGACAACAAATCCCAAGGAACTTACTAAGGTCCTTGGTAAGAAGCGCTTCCGCAAGGCGAGGATTATTCTGCTTGAGCAGCGCCAGTTGGTCAGGGTTGGCCAAGAACATGTCTCGTATCCGCCTCGGATCCTCTTCCCTAGCTCGTGAAGTGCCTGGGGGTGGGAACACAGAAGGGGCAGGGGCTGCGGCTGCGGCACCCCTGCTAGAGCTCTGGCCGTGGCTGTTAGGTACGGAAATGCCGCTGAAGTCCCATGTATGCATTCCTCCTGAAAAGTAAAATCGCTGTAAGTCTAGACTAGTAGAAGACAAGTAGGCCTACAAGGCCTAGCCCTAGGCTATGGTCCATATCAACAGTTTGCCTTTGATGTGACCAAGGAGATTGTAGGCCTACATACTACATGCCTAGGCCTATCCAGAAACCACCCGCCCCCCTTTTCCTATGCTATACCAATGACCAGAACCCTCATCAATTCAGTCCTAGTCCAGGCTGCTAGATATAGCCTAGGCCACAGGAGGTGTAGGTCTAAGGCCTAGGCCTAGGCCTATGCCTAGCTTAAGCCTTGAATGTCAGTTTACTTAACAGTAAACATACAGTGATAAACGATTAGGATGACAAAAAACTAGTAGGTCTAGGGCTAATGCCAGCATGTTGTTACCGGAACATGACCTGCACATTTTACCAGACTAGGGCCTAGCCTAGGCCTAGGCCTAGGGCCCTGGGCACCTACCTAGGCTAGCCTAGGCCTAGGCCCCTACCCGAGTTACAGACAGCTTATAGACCAACATAATATAATCCTGACCGTCGACTCTCCCTAGCGCAGGTGATAGGCCTACACCTAAGCTAGCCTTAGGCCTAGGCTACATCTAGGCCCATTTTCTGTCAACAGGCCTAGGCCTAGGCCTAGACCAGAGACCTAAAGGTCATTTACCTACCTTGAGCCTGTGCAGGGTGTCCTATATTAATGCTGCTTCCTGACCCAACAAGGTGTTGCAAAATTACTACATCGCCATCCCGCACTCCGAGACATTTTAACGATTTCTTGTCATCTGTTAAAGGTTGTCCATTAAATGCAATTAAAATCTCTGGAGCCGGAAAACCAGATTCCACTTCACAAAATGCCTTAAAGTTTTCCAATTCTAAATCTTCACTAACATCTAACACGAACACTATATCGTCATTTAAAGTCGTTACCGTAACCCTCATTTTGAATTCTACTATACAAATTTTAATGTGTTAGATTTTGGTTTGTTCCAAATGAGACTTTGTTGTTTACAAAAACAAGTTTTACGAAACAGCTGAAAACAGCAATATCACCCCGCCATATTTAGTGTCCAATTTGACCAACTGTCAAAAAATGTAGCACATTCGATTTTACATAAATGCCAACAATACAAACAAAACTGTGAGCGGTGTATTCGAACAAAAATAATTCTAATCTATCGTGCTTGCTAATTTCTTGGATAATTCAGTAACAATAACAAAGCTCGATGTTCAAAAGAGCATGAGCTTCAAATGCACGATCGACGTGCAGCATCATGAACTCAAAAATAGTGGAAACTGGCACACACACCAACTTCATCCAAAGTGCCCCTCTCCTCTTTGCTGTGCTCAGCTAGTAATTATACATATTAAATTAGTTATTTGTTAAGTTCGGAAGGAATGTGGGTATTCACGGAGTGAATCTAAAAAACTTTTTTCCAACGAAATGTAACAAAAATCACTTTTATATGTTACCTGTTACTGTATCTTTCCAATTATGTAAGGCGCATGCTTTAAAAAGTACATATTTATGTTTTAAATCAATTTAATTCTGTTGAATTAGCTAGAGCCTATGCCTAGGCCAATGCACGCCATTCGCCATTGTTCAACACTAGGATGAAGAGAAATATCTCTGCAGCAAAATAAGTGCTTTGGTTCTTTGTTATCAGCAGATGCACCAACTTAAACATAAGTTACTGTATAATAATCGCAGTATTTTCGATAATTTACCCCTTCTTCAAATTTGAAGAAGGGGTAATTTGAAGAAAGGGTTATTATTTTAAAATAAATTTATACCCAAAAAATAAATTACCCCTTCTTCAAGTTTGCGGGCGATATTCGGTTTCATTTCCTACGTTGGCTACTGAATCAACGTAGAACAGCTGATTGTAGCATCCAGTAGGCTGTGTGCATGTTGCTAATGGTGAATGGCGTGCATAGGCATAGGCTCGAGCCAATTCAACATAATTAAATTGATTTTAAACATAAATACGTACTATTTGAAGCATGCGCCTTACATAATTGGAAAGATACAGTAACAGGTAACATATAAAAGTGATTTTTGTTACATTTCGTTGGAAAAAAGTTTTTTAGATTCACTCCGTGAATACCGGAATGTGTGTGGGTAATGTTATATATGACTAGCATTCGTCTTTGTGACTGAGGAACAACTCTGAAGGTACCTTCAGCATTATCGGTAGCCGGAACCAAACCAGCAATCGTATTCGTCTCAGTCTGAGTTTATGAGTTGAACGCAACAGTAAAACATGTCTCTCTTCTTCGTACTTAGGTACTGTCTTCTGCATGTTTGAATGGTTGAATTAACGCAGGCCATGAAGCCGTAAAAGACAACACACACACACCCATGTGTAGTGGGATATACAGAGGTATGGTACAGTACAGAAAAAGAGTGCTCGCAAAATATAATATGCAAATACAAATAATTTATTTGTGAAATAATATAATATCTACACTCATTGTTTATTTCTCGAAAGAATTCGGTAATGCGATCTAATAGTGATAGTTGTAAGCAAGAGGGGTGGTCTGACTAGCGTATGAGTAGGCGGGGGCGCCGTAAGAGGCATAGGAAGCGGGGGCGGCATAGGAAGCGTAGGCAACGGGGGCGGCGATGAGGGGCGTAGATCGAACAACGCTCTGGCTAGAGTAGGAGTGAGCGGGGGCGGCATAGGAAGCATAGGTAGCGGGGGCGGCATAGGAAGCGTAGGCAAGGGGGGCGGCATAAGAGACGGGGGTGGCTCGAACAACGCTCTGGCTAGAGTAGGAGTGGGCGGGGGCGGCGTAGCTAGCGTAGGTAGCGGGGGCGGCGTAGGCCAGGGGGGCGGCGTGGACGAGGGGCTCCTTGCGGACGACGGCGTTGAAGCCGTTGTGGTCATCAGCGATGTAGTCGACGGTACGACGGCTGCCGTCGGCCTCCACCAGGGAGTAGCTGCCCTTGACCACGTCTCCGTGTCGGCTCTCCGATTGGCTCTTGATGTCGCCGGTGTGAGCGTCGTGGACGCCGTAAGCGAAGCTGTAGGGGGCGGCGTAGCCGGCGGAGGCAGCGGCCACGAGGGCGGCGAAGAGGGCGACCTAACACACAACAACAACAACGTGAGATGTAATAAAGTGAAAAAAGCACATCATTGAGGAATCCCAAAAATAAAATTCTGACAGCGAAGCTACACCGCGCTTGATAGCAAGATTATTTGATTTTATAGTATGCAGACACCTTGCAAGACAGGCAGAGCTACTTGATTGGACTGTTTTTAGCCCATGCCCAGAAGGTGGAAGGTGAAAATCTCCAAATAATGGCTAAACTCGGGACTAGAAGTTTGGTAAAATCGGCCCTAGCTCACAAATGCAGGCACATTGTTCCAGTCATAACATAATGACCCATAAATGGTAACAAAATTTCCCCGAGACCCCACTTTTTGACTTCAACATAAGTTACTACTTTCATGATTTCGTAACACTTGCAATGTCCCACCTATACTGACATGGAAAGCTAGATTTTTTCAAAGATGTATTTGAATTATTAATTGCTCAGTATGACCAATTAAATTTCAAATTGGTTTTTCACCTCAATGTTCCTTATTTTGAAAATCGTCTGTATCAACCAAGAACCACCCACTTACCTTGAATGCCATTGTTGCTGTGTTGAGGAGTGCTGGGGCTCGAATGATATTGTGGAGCTTCTCCAGGGGCTTATATACAACAAACACTGTGCACCCGCCATTCACTCTCTCGGTCACTTCCACAATTTCATCGTGGCCTGGAGGTAACACGACATTCCTGTGCTGAGTTTCAGTGTCGGTATTTCAACAATGGTTCCGTTCAATTAACAGTGTTGCGAATTGTTTCTACCTTGGTTATTTCGGCAACCTCGCACAGAAAGTAGGCCTACAAGTTTTAGCTATAACTTCTGATATAATTCATATGTTTATAAGTTTGTGTATAATATTTAATTATTTCTTACATTGACTTGAAAACGATAATTGTGTCGGGAAAATTGTTGATTTGTCATAATATATTTTCAGAATTGCAAAAGCAACAGCAATGATACAGATAGTAAACAAATATCATACATCTGATATATGAAGCCCTTTTTGGTTTCTTCACTATTGTGTGGAATGTGATATTGTTATGTACCTGTACGTGAGCATCTATGAGAAACCAGATGTAAATAACTTCTATGTAAGCCATGGAATCCTGAGAACAGCTCATATTGCCAGAATAGGCATACCTGTATACGTTCAAATTTATTGACATTGTATCTGTATTTTATAATAATTTGTCATTGATTTGTACAATTCTGTTGTTCTTATAATTATTGTTTGTATTTTCCGATGGTTTCATAGTATTATATCAGTTTGTTGTAACACCTGTAATGGTAACCAGCGTTCCCGACCACACCTCCACAGCCACCTATATTGGATGTATTGAGGTTTGATCGACTAACATATCTTTGTTGTAACTTCTTTGTTATTCATTGTTGTGTTTTTATTCCTGGGGAGGACTTCACTTGTTTTTCTGCTTCTTGTACGGATGATCTGATTGTGATCTTGTGAGTTTGATAATAAAGAAAGGAAGTCAAATAGTAAGTTTGTTTTGATTTAGTGAACTGCGTTCCTATATCTGTATCATACCGAACCATTTCGGAACTGAGTTCCAATCACGGTTGTGATAATACCGTGTTCTATCGTGAACTGTGTTCCGATATCGTGTTGCCGTATACTGTGCCAATTCGGAACTGTGTTCCGAGTGTTCGTGCTGTACCATTCCGTGAGCTGCATCCGTTGCTCCACATAACTGTCGGGACTGTGTTCCGACGGGAGGACGATCGCCACGACAGCGCCAACTACAGTCCGGCATCTGGATTTCTACTGGCTGGACTCCCGTCAACGGGCCAACGGAATAACCTCTTCAATGGATGAGTACACCCGTTTGGGGAATACATATGTATTTGTATGTCTCTAGCGTTTACGTTAATTGTGTGAGTGTTTAGCCTACGATATAGGCTTAAGAATATATATATATTAGTGAACTCCTATTCCTCCACCAGTCAGGATTCCGACACCCCGGCTATTTTAGCCACATCACATCTGGCGCCCAACGTGCTCTTGGCTGTAGATAGAGGAGGGAGTGCAGTCCCATACAAAATTGCTTATCTTTAGGAGCATAATTTAACACTTCGTACTGTATAGGAGTATAGTATAGGAGTGCATGGTAAAAACACGCTCTGGGAGTTGAGTTGATGTAGTACCATTAGAAGACGGCCCTAGTACCAATATGGCAGACGCAGACAAACTAGCGGCGTTAATCGAGTCCTTAAGGACTGACGTCCAAGGATTCCGACAGGATACCTTTAACCAGACCCAACAATTAGTAAAACAATTCGTAGCGTTGAAATCGGATTGCACTGAGCAAATACAGTCAATTCGCGGCGAGGTTACTAATTCCTGCAATACCCTCACATCATCAGTAACAACACTAGAAAATTCGGTACAACTTCTCTCAGAGAAGGTGGCGACGCTCGAAGCGCAACCAACCCAACAGGAACAACATCAACATGCGGTAGCACCTTTGATTTGGGGGGCAGAGCTAAGATCCTCGTCACATTTACCACTTTTCGATGGGGAAGGTAAAACCCATCCGGTTACGTTCATCAAAGAACTTGAAAATCATTTCGAATTATCAAGAGCGCCCCAACAATTTCAAGTTAGATTAGCTACTGGCCAGCTACGTAGCTCAGCCCGCTGCTGGGGCCAAGTTTACGCGGACCGTTTTACGTCATTTCCCGATTTCAGGCACACATTCTTGAATGAATACTGGGGGGCGGCTCAACAACGCAACGTGCGTTATGAGTTGTATCACGGTACGTGCCCGCGCCAATATGACACCGCGATGGCGGACTACTTTCTGATAATACTCGCAAAAGCAAGGTATCTGACACCCACCATACCTGACGAAGATGTAATTGATGCAGTTACCGACCATTTCCGTCCGGAAGTAGCTGCTACACTACTAGCCGCAGGGAAGAATACCGTTGACGAAACTTTAAAGCTTCTGCACCGTTTAGACGAGGCACACAAGCGTAAACCGACCGGCGACTCATTCACCCCTAGACAATCGCAGGCACATGCGGATTCTAAGACAAGTTATAGCGATAAAGGGGCAACTAACTATAACTGGCGGCAACAATCGGGTTCTAGTAACCGGGACAGCCACGGGGATAAGAAATCAACCTCAACCTTTCCCACAACGGGATCAAACCAATCGCGACCGACTGGGAACCAGTGGCGTACCGAGCATACCCATCGCGACAGTAATATGCAACGAGGAAATCATCGCAATCGCGAACAAACTCAAACTTTCGACGCAAATAGACAGGTTAGGGGAATTGACATAACCGAGGATGTAGCGTGTAACATAGTTTCCCTGTACTTGTAAATGTGCTGGCATGTGTAAATAATTAATATAATTATAAAACCACTTAATATTATTTGACTAATTGAACTATTATAATACCAATTTACATTATTTGATTAATGAAACTGATGGTTGTATTTTAACTTCCAAATCGACAACGGAATCTTAACTCTCGTTTTCAACGATTTTATCGTCTTTCAGATCAGCTATTGCGTGAAGCATATACAGCACAATTATTATATTACTATACCTATATTCTTTCTTCAACACGAATTTGTTGTTTTTTCTTGTCCCCAGCCTAACTGTACCCTGCTCATCCGATCCAAAACGATTCAACGACCCCCCGACCGGCGACTCATTCACCCCTAGACAATCGCAGGCACATGCGGATTCTAAGACAAGTTATAGCGATAAAGGGGCAACTAACTATAACTGGCGGCAACAATCGGGTTCTAGTAACCGGGACAGCCACGGGGATAAGAAATCAACCTCAACCTTTCCCACAACGGGATCAAACCAATCGCGACCGACTGGGAACCAGTGGCGTACCGAGCATACCCATCGCGACAGTAATATGCAACGAGGAAATCATCGCAATCGCGAACAAACTCAAACTTTCGACGCAAATAGACAGGTTAGGGGAATTGACATAACCGAGGATGTAGCGTGTAACATAGTTTCCCTGTACTTGTAAATGTGCTGGCATGTGTAAATAATTAATATAATTATAAAACCACTTAATATTATTTGACTAATTGAACTATTATAATACCAATTTACATTATTTGATTAATGAAACTGATGGTTGTATTTTAACTTCCAAATCGACAACGGAATCTTAACTCTCGTTTTCAACGATTTTATCGTCTTTCAGATCAGCTATTGCGTGAAGCATATACAGCACAATTATTATATTACTATACCTATATTCTTTCTTCAACACGAATTTAGCAACACTCACTTCCCTAATCCAATTATGGATTTACATTAACATCCATGGCCATCAAAAATGTATCTAATAAATTAATCAAAACATAATAATCGGCAACAAAAACCGTGAATTTCTCAGATTGTAAACCAACCAGCCAATAACAATCAGTTTTATTTCAACTGTTATTACAAAACGTGCGTATTTACTTAGAGCGGTGAGGCAGGCTATTTCAGCTGTATTGTACAGGTATTGCACGGCCGGGCCACGATAGAGGCACTAGTATAAGCACGTGTTGCTCGTGGACTGATAGAGAATAGGTTGCAGCCCTAAGGCCAGGCCACGACAGAAGCACAAGTATAAGCACGTGTTGCTCGTGGACTGATAGAGAATAGGTTGCAGCCCTAAGGCCAGGCCACGACAGAAGCACAAGTATAAGCACTTGTTGCTCGTGGACTGATAGAGAATAGGTTGCAGCCCTAAGGCCAGGCCACGACAGAAGCACAAGTATAAGCACTTGTTGCTCGTGGACTGATAGAGAATAGGTTGCAGCCCTGAGGCCAGGCCACGACAGAAGCACAAGTTTAAGCACTTGTTGCTCGTGGACTGATAGAGAATAGGTTGCAGCCCTGAGGCCAGGCCCTACGTCACAGAAAAAAACTGCGTCAGAATGGCAGGCAAGGTGAGTAAGAGCAATGTATTCATCTAATCAGACGCTTTATTGTTAGGAAATTTGTAGCACTGATATCAGCTTAAAGCGCAGTACGTCACATTTATGTTACATTAGGTATGCCTACTTTAGAATAGAAAGACGAATGCTAAAATATCTATCTTTACTGGGACTCGAACCCAGATCACCGTTTACCTGGGAAGAAGCATTAAGAGGGTTCGATAAAAATATTATGAAAAGCGTCGATGGAATTTAAGGCTCGTATCTTTAAAATTGCATTAAATAACAACATTTTGGAATTATTGGTCTGCGTAATGTTGTAACGTCCTCTTATTTCACATTTATGATTTATCACATGTATTTTATTATTTATATTTCCCACGGAGATAAGATTGTAAGAGAATTTCAACATGCAGTTCCAATGAAATTTTGAAATTTCGTACATCGGAGCAACTGCAAATAACGAGTAGACATTTTTGAAGAAATTTTATATTTTCTGTAAGTGGCCTTATTTATTTATTTTTGACCGTGGCACTTAGTTTCAGGTATTTGTATGTGTATTTCTTGGGCTTATTTTATCTACGATAACGCGTTACACCCCCCTCCCCCCCCCCTAGCGTCCTTACCCCTTTACTTCTGACACCTAGCCACTGACCATTGATATCGTTTTTGATAATATAGACGTTATAGCGCAAATACATCTTGTGTTTTTCTTGTTTTTGTCATACTTAGTCTGGCGCTTGTTGGAAAATATCAACATAATACAACCACTGTTACAATATTGTGGTAACATTATGTTCTTTCGCTTCCGTCGTACTTCGTCGCACTTTCCTTACTAGGTTAGGCCCTACTATTAATTTATTCTAACGTAATCTCAATTAGTTCAAAGTATAAACACATTTTGTGAAGCCGAACGAAAAATATCTAAATGCAAATTAAGTAAAAAATTCAATCATAATTAATATCATCATTCACTTTTATATTTGGTTTTCAACATAATTGTAATCGAGCTTGAACTTGAACTAAGTGGTTTATCATATAATGTTCAAAAAAAAAACACATTCGGATATATTTTTAGTACTGCCTATAATATAAGCGCCCTCCCTCCCTCTCTCCCGTGTTCAGTTTGCGTGCAAAAATAATGGGCATCTTCTTATATTTTCACTCGTGCCAAAAACGACGTTTCTCCATTAGCTCTTCTGTAAAAAGTTGTTATAAGTAACATCTATAAGGAATCACAGATATACTAAATAAAATGCCATGACAGCTGTTGTTTTTGGCCACGAAAGTGAAGTATTTACTTATTATAACATCTAACTTACAGCTAGATGGTTGAAATGACTGGAGTTGTGCTTGGATTTTCAAGCAGTCTATTCTATAAGTTCGTTGAAGCCACCCATTTTGGCATTCGCAAAGCACAATCCATAGAAAAACCACAACTGCATGCGAGTCACTGATGTATATGTTTCGTATTTGAAATATCGATCTTTGATTGGTTACCGCTCACTCGTCGATGGTGTTCGGAGCCTACAGGGTTGGTTTAGTAGCTTTAAATTAAAGTCCCCCACTGCAAATCAGTTTCGTTACTGAGTGGGTAGACTCTAAATGTGAGTTTATTTATTTATTTTATTTATTTATTTAAACTGCAAACTGTGCATGGGTTGCACAATTCCGAGGGAAGACATTCAACCCGATATGTATCGCAATTGCTTTTAAAACGTAGGTTTCATTTCGTGTTTCAGTTGTTCTTAGTCACCTTCTTGGCTGTCGCCGTGATCGCTGCCACCTCCGCCGCCCCCAGCTTCACCGCGACGCACACGTATACCCCCCACTCGTCCTCGTCGCACGTGGCCGCCGCCCCCACCCCCGGCGCCGCCACCCAGTACAGCTACGGCTACCACGTGCACGACGCGGACACCGGTGACGTCAAGAGCCACCATGAGAGCCGCAACGGCGACGTCGTGGAGGGCAGCTACTCCTTCATAGACGCCGACGGCAGGCGTCGCACCGTCGACTACACCTCTGACGCCGTGCACGGGTACATCGCCGTCGTCACCTTCGAGCCGCTGAACTAGACGCCGCGACGTCGTGGAGGGCAGCTACTCCTTCATAGACGCCGACGGCAGGCGTCGCACCGTCGACTACACCTCTGACGCGGTGCACGGGTACATCGCCGTCGTCTCCTTCGAGCCGCTGGACTAGACGCCGCGATGGCCACGTCGTGGAGGGCAGCTACTCCTTCATAGACGCCGACGGCAGGCGTCACACCGTCGACTACACCTCTGACGCGTTGCACGGGTACATCGCCGTCGTCAGCTTCTAGACGCCGCGACGCCTACCAGCCCCTGGGAACACTCTACTACAAACAATAAACACAAATCACAAATGTTGTCTTTAAACCATGACTAGAATACCATCTTGGCTATTAAAAACTGCACGGGCTGCCTTTAATGAAAAAAATGATTCACCTGCCGAGAGCTCAAAAAATAACTCCATTCATTTTCGTCTCATCTAAATAGACGGAAGCTCTCATCATCGTGGTTGTAATAAAACAGAAAATTATCATTTCATAAATGAGCTTGAATTTACCAATTTTAAACTAAAAAATATCAAAATTGAAACACAACCAAACATAAGAATTGTAAATCAGTGTATAACACCGAAATTCATGTTATTTCTATTTATATAAACCGACAAAAACGTGGAAAATCAGATTTTTCACTACAAAGAAATATTTTGTTTTAATTTGTCCGCTGTAGACACGATCATTATAGTCAATCAATCTAAATCTAAACATGTAAGTAGTTTGAGTATCTAAAACCATTTGAACACGAGCAGTTTTAATTGTTTGCAAGTTATATCCTTGTCATGATTTTTAGACTAATATTTGAAAAATTACGGCATTTGAAAGCACCGCTTTGTGCACTGCCTTTGAAAATTAGCCCCGCTTTAAAACACCGCCATTAAAATTTTAAGGACCGAAATCCAGTAATTGCATTCACCATAAATAACTGCCCCTAAATATACATAGGTTATCCACGATTTTATTTTGATTCTAATTTTTCTAAAGAACATTTTAGACAAAACTCGTCCCGGGGTTAGAGTTTGCCGATGAATTTCTATTTCAGCAGAATTATTAGAAAGAAATTGTATTTAGTACATATACAAAAAAAAAACATTATATGCCCGCAGAAGGCAAAGTTTTATATGGGCAGAAAGTTTTACTTTTATATTTTTAATGACATAATATTTATTTTCATCGGAACACATTCCAAATTATAAACTAAGGCATATGTATGTATAGTTGAGAAACTGTAAGAATAACGGCCACTTCCTTATCCCCTCCACAGCTACCGGACCCCCCTCAACTCCATGAAACAGCAAACTGAACAACTGAAACAAACTGAATTCAGTTACGTATTTCATTTTGTCAGGTTGTCACGGAGTTGAGGGGGGTCGGGTAGCTGTGGAGGGGATATGCAGTGGGCCGTCATTCTTACAGTTTCTCAACTATATGTATTAGTCTCATCAGGAGTTTTATTAGAATAAACTCATCCCATCAGGGAAAATGTATTTTTCATAAGGTGATTATATGCTATATATTACACTTCAGCTTGTTGTATAGTCTGCAATATAAAACGACGATTGTAGATATGAATCGAGACGAGGGGGGGGGGGGGGGGGGGAAGAAATGCATTTACTTTGTTTTGACCATTGTTATGCCAACTATTGAACACTGCCATCTTCAATTTAAATTTTCAGCAAAACTCTGTAGGCCTACAAATAAAACGTCTGCCAAAATATAAAATGTGTATAATTGTATCCAAACCTCTTTTCCAAGCCATTTTGAGGTCCTAATAAAACAGTAACACGCGTTTTTTCAAAATATTAATGTGATCTGGAAAATTAAGAAAATATACTTACTAAGAAATTAAGTATATTAGTGAAATGAATAAGCAATAATTCCCACTTATAAGCCCACACACCAACAATTGATATAGTTTATTATTATTAAGATGTTCACATTGGTTTACGGAACTATTTTATACTATTTGTACTTTATTTCTTCGGTAACTTCAGTAACATTTCCTTGTTAAGTTTTCGAAGATATGTTATATAAGTAGAGTAGGCAACTCGTGGAGTAGGTGTTGAATTTGTAATTCAATATGGACCTTTTTGAATGAACGGGCAACAATCATGTTTATAGGCGAACCTATGTCTACAAAACATTCCATGATGGTATAAGAGTTGGTTTCTAAATTAATATTAACGATACAAGATCTGGTATGAAAAAAGAAAATGCAGCGGTGGAGACTGTTTTTAGATTTGCAATTACACACAAGTGAGTTAAAAATAAATACAAATTAATTTGACGTAATTTCACGTATGACTGTGATCTACAAATTTAACGTAAACGTAACGATTCCTGTTTGACTCATTGATGACGTTAATAATACGCGTACGCTAATTAACATGTGACCACCGTGTAAGGCAAATTACTTCACATCTTGATAACACCTGTTGTTGCAACTGACCAAGGTCTCGATTAATTAGTCAGTAAAAGTGGCTCGAATCGCGACCGTGGCCTAAACTTGGACGGAAGATGAGATACAATCGAGTTCCGGAACAATTTGTAAGCTAATAACTACCTAACTAATGTAATTATCTATGTAGTAAACGTTCAACATTGGAGCAAACATATTGCGAGTAATTCACTTTCTTGGTTCGTGTTTTAAAACACGAGGGAAAAAATTAATAAATAACATGGACACATACATTCCCGGATAATATTGCTATATATACAGAATGAATGAACACGGAATTTGGTTGTGAAGATATCTTTACTAATAGATTTGCACACAAACAGCTATCCTTTACATTTTACACTCCTTTCTTCAATTTCTATATTCAATTAATGCGCATCTTACACGACACAAATCGCGCATTATGGATAGTATATATAATTTTACATTTTTGTTCAAAAACTTATTACTATAATTTAGACTTTAATTTGTTAGTCTTAACCTTTAATCTGAGCCAATTGAGCATTAACATTAAAACAAGTTGCAGAAGAATATGCTTCTGTAATTATTTTCTATAAGCGACAATTCATATTTATCAAAAATTAACTTTTTGTCATGAAACTTACATTTCCAACTTCCATGCTAATATTTCTTATAAAGTAGCAGAAGTAAGTTACAATCTTTCAAAACCGCATGTCACTGTTACTTGCTTGTTTTACTTGGCTCAGTATCTTGGTGACGGGGAAGGTGTCATGGCTTGCCACAAAAATGTAATAATACAATGTTATATTTACTCTAAATAAGCAAGAAAAATTGAATTTAAACAAAAATATATTTTTCATTGCAAAGAAAACGCAACTGTATTCTTCAAATCATGTGATCAAGATCATGCCAAGAGTGAAGAAACTGAATTACAAACCATGTTGCAGGAAATTCTGCAAGTGTTTAATGAGCGCGACAAGGAATTCACAGTTACCATCGTTCAATGATGTAAGTCGTCAAGACATCCAGGGCCAGGGTCCTCGCTAGAAGAAAGGCAGGACGCTACTTATAACGTTGCCCCTACCCCTGACTACCGTGCTAACAGGTGTGGCTATATAAACAGAGGGGTCCTCTCTCAAGTATCATTCGAGCCTCAGCACTCACCAGCAACACTCAACAATGGCATTCAAGGTATGTATGGGATCAACAGTTACAACGAACTATATTATTCTATAACACAGCAAGTAGGATAGAAGTACGTTGTAAACGTTTTAAGGAATTTAAACATTAAAGGTGTTTAACTTTCTGTTGCATCATGTGTTGTTGTTGTTGTGTGTTAGGTCGCCCTCTTCGCCGCCCTCGTGGCCGCCGCCTCCGCCGGCTACGCCGCCCCCTACAGCTTCGCTTACGGCGTCCACGACGCTCACACCGGCGACATTAAGAGCCAATCGGAGAGCCGACACGGAGACGTGGTCAAGGGCAGCTACTCCCTGGTGGAGGCCGACGGCAGCCGTCGTACCGTCGACTACATCGCTGATGACCACAACGGCTTCAACGCCGTCGTCCGCAAGGAGCCCCTCGTCCACGCCGCCCCCCTGGCCTACGCCGCCCCCGCTACCTACGCTAGCTACGCCGCCCCCGCCCACTCCTACTCTAGCCAGAGCGTTGTTCGAGCCACCCCCGTCTCTTATGCCGCCCCCCTTGCCTACGCTTCCTATGCCGCTCCCGCTACCTATGCCTCCTACGCCGCCCCCGCCCACTCCTACTCTAGCCAGAGCGTTGTTCGATCTACGCCCCTCATCGCCGCCCCCGTTGCCTACGCTTCCTACGCCGTCCCCGCTTCCTATGCCTCCTACGCCGCCCCCTCCTACTCATACGCTAGTCAGACCACCCCTCTTGCTTACAACTATCACTACTAGATCGCAGCACCAAATGTTGTAGATATATGTTGATGAGAGATTGTAATATTACGCAAGCCCGACTGTAAGTGTACATACATCATGTAAATCATACGAATAAATAATTATTATATTGGAATTATTTTCCACTCTTATTGTGTACCATTTGTTCCCACAGCCTTATACGTTAAACATACCTCAATAGTTAACAAATCAAAACAAAAGTCATATGATCGCAATACCGCGTGCTGTTATCAACGTCCGATGACTCACCGACTCGGCAGGTCGCGAGAGCGAGTGAAGCGTATTCCACTGACAACAATATTATAAATAAGATGACTTAATACATTGAGGTAGATAGTTCTGTAGCGTTTTAGTCTGAACGTATAAGATAATTTCCATTAGATACTTTAAATTAGCCTGAATAATTATTAATAACAATAAATAGGCCTGTAAACTTCTTGGCCGTGATTAAAAGTTCAATAGTGCAATGAGTAAATAACCTCCTCCTCCAGGTTTCTCAGTTCGTCGTCAACGATGTTTCCAGTGGGGTGGGTGGCGATGGATGATGGCGATGTGGGCGATCTCGAAGCGATGTCTTGGAGAACCGTTGGGGGAGGGTGGCGGGGATGAAGATATGGGGCGATGATTAGCGGCGGTTGTCACGATAGTACTCATATTTAATTATCTCACTCGGTATTTGTACTGACGTACAGTGGAGCACCACTGAATATTAGATTACCAATGGTATACTTTTATCAGTTCCCAACCGTCACTAATAACAACATAACAAAACTTAAACAAGATTAAAAACACGCACTCGGCAATCCTTTTAAAGTTAATGCAATTAAGTACCGCGAGAAGTGCTTCTAGTCCACGCACTTACTATGCTGTACGGACTACGGCGTACCCAATATAACAAGCATGCTTTTTAATCCGACTCAGTCGTCGCGATGTTTACTACTTGAACTCTCGACCTCGTGTATCTCGCTATCTGTC
This sequence comes from Isoperla grammatica, assembly GCA_945910005.1. Taxonomy (NCBI): domain Eukaryota; kingdom Metazoa; phylum Arthropoda; class Insecta; order Plecoptera; family Perlodidae; genus Isoperla; species Isoperla grammatica. Next base: position 34,772,280 of record OX246741.1, read on the forward strand.
ACTATCTCCTCGCTTATCGTGGCAGTAGGGGTAGGTAAGGGGTACAGGTAACGAATTGGATGAACGGTACTGCAGGATTCAAAAGACTGTTGGCGATGTTTATATTTTGTATTATAATTAATGTCTATCCTATCATTTATGAAACTGATTTACAAAGGAGGACAATGAATAGAACTAAAACTAACTATACGAAAGATAATGTAAATTCATAACATGGCAAGGTTAACAAATCAATTACTACTGTGTATACCTGTAGAATAAAGAACAAAACAAATAAAAATTAATCGAGAAAAATTATTCCAGTACGGTGTATTGGCAACAGCGTGGTAAAAGTGTTTATATTGAATTGAATTTATTGTGGTTTTCTCGCCCGGAGGCGAGAAGGCCGATATAGGGCCACAACACGGCCCTCTGCAGCCTAATACACAAATACAAAGACAGATACAGAGACTAATAATACAAGGGCAGAGCCGAAACAGATACAGGACAAATTCAAAGACAAATGCTAACAAAAACCAATACACACAGAGCAAACACAAAGACAACGTCTAAATGGAAATTAAGTGATAAACGCAAAGACAAGTCAAATCACGCAAAACAAACACAAACACAAGTCCAGATGGGAATTCAGTTGGATGCACAAACACATGTCCAGAGATGTCACAAGAGCAGACACAAACACAAGGAAACACAAAATTAAAAAAAACAAAAAAACAAACACAAACACATGTCCAGTTGGACATGTCACAGGCGAGCGCACAACACACGAACACACGAACAGTCAGCGCAGCACCCCGCGTCCTCTGGCTCGACGCCCTGGTGGCCCCCGCGGTCGAGGTCACCGCGGCCCGGCAACCCCGGTCAAGTAGTCAGCATGTTGAGGGTACTGGAACCGCAGCCGACGATGGCCGTCGCCGGGGGCGTATAGCTGGTCCAGGAGGGCATCGCGGCCACGGGCTCGGAGGCGGGCGACGTAAGCGATGGTGAGGGCAGTGAGGCGGTCGGACAGGGGCGGGACCTCGGTGAGCGCGTACACGTCCTCGTTGCGCGTCCAGGGGTGCAGCCGGGCAATACGACGAAGGATGCGGCGCTCCAGGGAGAGGTACCGCAGACAGTGCCGACCAAGTACGGGCGAGAGGGCAGCAGCGGCGTGCTCAAAGAGGGGGCGGAGGAACACCTGGTAGGTGTGCCGGAGTGTACGGAAACTGCAGCCACGAAAGCGCCCACGAATCAGCACGAGCAGATTCATCCGCTGCCTCGCACGCAGACACACATCCCGCGTGTGCGCCCCCCAGTCCAGAGTGGGGGAGAAGGTCACCCCAAGGTACTTGGCTGTGGCGGAGACAAAGTCTTAATTTAGGTTAACCTATTAAGAAAACCTTAGTAAAAATAACATAATAACACGAATCGGAGCCGTCATAGTAACGATAGCGCACAATAAATAACATGTCTCCTACTGAAAATTAGTTCTTCTAACTGACTTAGTTGACTGCATATAAACATAACTTAGAGTACCATCTGTTGTTATCTCCCCATCAAATACTATTAGCAGCTGTTTCTTTCACTTGTAATGGACGATGATTAAAATTAAATACAATTAAATGTCTGCCACAAAAAATGTAAGAACACAGTTTTATATTAATTCTAAATAAACAAAGAGAAACAAAAATATCAGTTTTCTTAAACGCTACTTTGCATACTTTTTATCATAACCGATCAGGTTCAAGTCTGTAAATGCATAGAGTGTGGAAACTGAATTTCAAACCACGTTCCAGGAAATTCTGCAAGTGTTTAATGAGCGCGACAAGGAATTCACTGTTACCATCGTTCAATGATGTAAGTCATAGAGACATCCAGGGCCAGGGTCCTCGCTAGAAGAAAGGCAGCACACTACCTATAACGTTGCCCCTACCCCTGACTACCGTGCTAACAGGTGTGGCTATATAAACAGAGGGATCCTCTCTCAAGTATCATTCGAGGTCCGCACTCACCAGCAACACTCAACAATGGCATTCAAGGTATGTATGGGATCAACAGTTACAACTAACCTTTATTGTTGTATAACACAGCAAGTAGGATACAAGTATACGTTGTAAAACAACAATAAGGTGAAGAGTTTGTACTTACAGAATATATCATTTTGGGAATCTAAATATTTAAGGTGTTTAACTTTCTGTTACATCATGTGTTGTTGTTGTTGTTGTGTGTTAGGTCGCCCTCTTCGCCGCCCTCGTGGCCGCCGCCTCCGCCGGCTACGCCGCCCCCTACAGCTTCGCTTACGGCGTCCACGACGCTCACACCGGCGACATCAAGAGCCAATTGGAAAGCCGACACGGAGACGTGGTCAAGGGCAGCTACTCCCTGGTGGAGGCCGACGGCAGCCGTCGTACCGTCGACTACATCGCTGATGACCACAACGGCTTCAACGCCGTCGTCCGCAAGGAGCCCCTCGTCCACGCCGCCCCCCTGGCCTACGCCGCCCCCACTACCTACGCTAGCTACGCCGCCCCCGCCCACTCCTACTCTAGCCAGAGTGTTGAAATGTTATTGTTATGCCACAGCCCTCTATGATGTAATTGGGGTTTGTTCAAGGTCCACTAGATCACAATTGTAGGAGTAAATCCAGTAGGCCTTGGTGTTTGTTAATATAAACTTTGTTTATAATATGCATCCATGGAAACAGTTGCTGTCAACCATTCAGTCAATGTGGTCTTGCTTTATTTTCTCTACCAGTGTCTAATAAATCATATTCTATTCCACCTGTATAATCTCAATAGGTTATGGGCCCAGGTAATGCAAAGAATTGATTTATAGTGATCTTTAAGCAAAAACTGTTTAATAATTGTGGTCAATATGGCAGTGAATATATTGCAAGTTGAGAGGTTGGAAGGAGCAACCAATTTCAGTGCATGGAAATTTGGTATGAAGATGCAGCTTATACGGGAGAAATTGTGGAGATTTATTGAAGGGAACTTAAATCTTTCTTCAGAAGATGAGATCGCATTAGACCAGCGTGCACTTGCAACTGTTTGTTTGAGTTTAAAGCCACATCTGTACATACATGTAAACTCATGTAAAACGGCCCGTGAAGCATGGTTAAAATTAGAGTCTGCTTTCGAGGATCGAGGACTAGTGCGAAAAATTCACCTACGTCGAAAGCTGAACAGTATTACATACAAAAACTGTATTAATATGGAGGATTACCTCAACCAAATGATGACTATTGCTCAGCAGTTAAGTGCAATAAATGCAGCGGTGACTGATGACGAGTTGGCTATAATTATCCTATCCAACTTGCCAGACTCATTTGACCCACTTGTGATTACACTTGAAAATTGTGGCCAGGAACTGAACACTGATGTCGTCCGAGCTAAATTGCTACAAGAAGAAACAAGACGTCAACGAGGTGAGTCCATTCCTGATGAATCTGCTCTAGCTACAAAGCCATTTAAGAAGTTTAAATGCTACAATTGTGGTAAAGTTGGACATTATGCTAAAGATTGTAGGTCACATCCAAAACAAAGCCCGAAAGGTGACAAACAAGACAAAAAGGATAAGCCTAAATCCACAGTTCTTTGCGCAACGGTTAATCGAAATGGACACAATGCTGAAGACTGGTGCGTTGACTCGGGAGCGACTAAGCACATGTCAAATAAAATTGAATGGTTTGATACAATCCGAGATGGTCAAGAAACATCATTATGTATGGCCGATGGTACGACCGCTTCATCTACGGGAAATGGTGATGTCGCTGTAACAATTTCGGTTAATGGATCAATACAAGAAGCATCAATCAAGGATGTACTATATGCTCCAACGCTCAAAACTAATCTTTTGTCGGTGGGTAAACTCACAGATAAGGACTACAAGGTTGTGTTTACCAAACATAACTGCCGGATCCATAATGAAGAAGGAAACGTCATAGCCACCGCGAGTAAAACTGGAGGGTTGTATAAGCTAGACACTCCGGAGACTAACGGTGCCATGGTAAACATTGCTGCTGTGGGGGCCACAAACCGTGAGTACATGTTGTGGCACAGACGCCTCGCTCACCTCAGTCCTGGTGGAATGAAGCGATTAGCAGATGGTATGGCCACTGGCATAGTGATGGGACAGCCTCCTACTTCACCTTGTATAGGCTGTGCTGTGGGAAAGCAGCATCGTACCCCGTTTCCAAAAGGTAACGCAGAACGAGCTCAAGAAAAGCTAGGCATTGTTCACTCAGACCTGTGTGGACCAATGAGCGAAGAATCCATTGGTGGAGGAAGGTATTTCTTAACATTTATTGACGACAAGACAAGATGGACCAAGTGCTACATTTTGAAGGAGAAGAGTGAAACTTACGAACGCTTCATCGAGTATCAGGCAGAAGTTGAGAACCAGAGCGGTATGAAGATCAAGATTCTGCGTTCAGACAATGGCCGTGAGTACATTAATAAATCACTATTAGGCCATTTAAGGAAATGTGGGATACGTTCTCAGACTACTGTACCACGGAACCCAGAACAAAATGGGGTTGCCGAGCGGGCAAACAGAACGATAGTAGAGAAAGTGCGATGCATGCTTGAGGAAGCTAAACTACCTAAACGCTTCTGGGCTGAGGCAGTAAACACTGCAACCTACTTAAAGAATAGAGCACCAACAGTTGCCGTGGATAGCATTACACCGGAAGAAGCGTGGACTGGGAAGAAACCGGACCTTGCTCACCTAAGGACTTTTGGCTGCAAAGCGTATGCTCACATTCCAAAAGAAAACCGAACAAAGCTTGACGCTAAATCGTCGGAGCATATCTTTGTTGGGTACTCCGAAACCAGCAAGGGCTATCGATTGGTCAATTTTAAATCAAGAAAACTGACTATATCGAGAGATGTGATCTTCTTGGAAGATAATCAACTAGAAGCGGAAGACAACGTGGTTGATGGTGGAAGTGGGAGCATAATCGTCTACTCGCGAGTCAATAACGAAGATGATGCAAATGTAAATGAAGAAGATAACAATGCAGAAGTTACTGAGGAGGATGGTGTTTTTGACATCGAGAATGAACAAGAAGCCGTCTTCGAGCCAAGACGTTCACAACGGAACAGACATCTGACAAGAATTCTTAGTGATGAGTACGTACATCTCATCGCAGACGAGCCCGAGAACCTGCAAGAAGCATTCAGTGGGAGCGAGGCTACACAATGGCAAAAGGCAGCTGACGAAGAGATGAAATCAATTGAACATAATGAGACTTGGGACCTCAAAAACTTACCAGAGGGAGCCAAAGCTATAAAATGCAAATGGGTCTTTAAAAGAAAGGTCGATGCTGAAGGGAACGTGTGCCGATATAAAGCCAGGCTAGTGGCTAAAGGATACACGCAGAGAAAGGGAATAGATTACGGTGAAACCTTTTCACCGGTCGTACGTTTCGACACCTTAAGGACAGTTCTCGCATTGGCAGCTGAGAATGACCTGGAGGTTCATCAACTAGATGTAAATACTGCATTTCTTCATGGTGAACTTTCTGATACCATTTATATGGAACAACCGGAGGGCTACATTGACCCCAAAAATGAGCAAAAGGTGTGTAAACTAAAGAAATGCTTGTATGGACTCAAACAATCGAGCCGTATATGGTATGAAAAACTTGATACCGAGTTACGTAATATTGGGCTCAAACGAAGCACAGCTGATCCATGCCTATACCATGGTACAATAAGAAATGCAAAAATCATTGTGTGTGTTTACGTTGACGATCTTATAGTGTCATCGGAAAGCATAAACGAAATAAATCAGCTAAAGAAACAACTAGCGGCCAAGTTCGAGATGAAAGACATGGGACCTATTCACCACTGTCTTGGAATTAAAATCTGGGACTCTTGTGAAGATATGTTTATTGTTTAGGGCTATGGCAAGTGGGAGTGTTGAAATGTTATTGTTATGCCACAGCCCTCTATGATGTAATTGGGGTTTGTTCAAGGTCCACTAGATCACAATTGTAGGAGTAAATCCAGTAGGCCTTGGTGTTTGTTAATATAAACTTTGTTTATAATATGCATCCATGGAAACAGTTGCTGTCAACCATTCAGTCAATGTGGTCTTGCTTTATTTTCTCTACCAGTGTCTAATAAATCATATTCTATTCCACCTGTATAATCTCAATACAGAGCGTTGTTCGAGCCACCCCCGTCTCTTATGCCGCCCCCCTTGCCTACGCTTCCTATGCCGCCCCCGCTACCTATGCCTCCTACGCCGCCCCCGCCCACTCCTACTCTAGCCAGAGCGTTGTTCGATCTACGCCCCTCATCGCCGCCCCCGTTGCCTACGCTTCCTATGCCGCCCCCGCTTCCTATGCCTACTACGCCGCCCCCGCCTACTCATACGCTAGTCAGACCACCCATCTTGCTTACAACTATCACTACTAGATCGCAGCACCAAATGTTGTAGATATATAATATGTTGATGAGAGATTGTAATATTACGCAAGCCCGACTGTAAGTGTACATACATCATGTAAATCATACGAATAAATAATTATTATATTCGAATTATGTTCTACTCTCATTGTGTACCAACCCTTTCTTAGTTACATTTATTAGTGTTATCTCATTCAGCTTTGCATATTACATAAATGATACTGAACGTTTTAATTCACAAGTAGAACATATTTTAATCATTAAAATAAAATAAAATATAGTATAATGTTGTTTGCAACTTGACAACACAACATATTTCAAGCGTTACACTTCTTAATCTGTGACAAAAAATTTTAACGGAGAAGGAAGATTAAACAAAGGAAATGTAAAAAGTGAGCAGGCAACCTTGCTGAGCAAAAGGATGACTAAAGATATGCGCGAGATCCCACCTTGAGGCCACCGGTCACCACGAGGAGGGACCGTAGCCATTATGAGCTAAATCAATACATTCCTGTACCGTATTACCTAAATATCGAAGTAATGCTGTAATAATAATAAATAAATTGGTAACTAATTGAGTGGTCACCTGACAATAATCAAGGTCTAAAATCGTATTTGGAAAACATGTTGTCCTCCCAAAACAAAGCTGTAACTGGGAAATTTCGAGTACATACGATGCATTGCAAAGTATTTATTACTAAAAAAGTAAAAGTGTTTATTGACTATTACTAGGAAAACACACTGTTTGACGCGTTGATAAGCGAGCGCGTCAATATCTACGAACTTTCTGGCGAAAAGTTTTCAATGCTAATACGAACAACAATTAACAACAATTCAAGAATGCGCATTGCAAAAATTGTTCTTATTTCCATGGCTATTATACTTTCCGACATTGTTGTATGCAGTGCAATGTGCGTTGCTAAGAATTTTCGTGGTCATGTTTTCAACACGGTCCGCCACCGTTACTAACACTTATTGACAGCAATAGAAATGTAATTTCTGCCTCTAATACGTATCGAATCGCGTTAACATTAGTATATTCGTGACCAAACGAAAATTTACTATAAGATAGCCACCTCACATTTTGCTGTTACTGTGTTTCAGAAATATATTTTCAAGTAACTTTTGTGTAACTTTGTCAATACTTATCAGATCGCCATTACGTTAACATATTCGTGACCGAAAAATTTGTCAAAAAATCTGGCTATCTCACATTTTGGCGCCAGTTTGTTTCAGAAAAATATTTTGCAGTAACTATGGTGTAACTTTGTAACTTTTCAAACGATTTTGCCTCAAAACTATACACCTTCAATCCACATCGAGGCTTGTGGATGGTCCAAATTTCAAGTTGATCGGACTTTCCGTTCGACCCCTATCGACAGACATAAAAAAAAAAAAAAGAACAGAACGAAGTGCCATAAGAGTCAAGTGGAAACGCTCGCTTAATTACACTTCTACACACTTTTAAATTTTGTTTACTACTAGGAAAACGCTCTGTTTGACGCGTTGATAAGCGAGCGCGTCAATATCTACGAACTTTCTGGCGAAAAGTTTTCAATGCTAATACGAACAACAATTAACAACAATTCAAGAATGCGCATTGCAAAAATTGTTCTTATTTCCATGGCTATTATACTTTCCGACATTGTTGTATGCAGTGCAATGTGCGTTGATAAGAATTTTCGTGGTCATGTTTTCAATATGGTCCGCCACCGTTACTAACACTTATTGACAGCAATAGAAATGTAATTTCTGCCTCTAATACGTATTGGATCGCGTTTACATTAGTATATTTGTGACCGGACAAAAATTTACTATAAGATAGCCACCTCACATTTTGCCGTTACTTTGTTTTAGAAACATATTTTCGAGTAACTTTGGTGTAACTTTGCCAATATTTATCAGATCGCCATTACATTAACATATTCGTGATCGGAAAAATCTGTAGAAAAATCTGGCTATCTCACATTTTGCCGCCATTTTGTTTCAGAAAAATATTTTGCAGTAACTATGGTGTAACTTTGTAACTTTTCAAACGATTTTGCCTCAAAACTATACACCTTCAATCCACATCGAGGCTTGTGGATAGTCCAAATTTCAAGTTGATCGGACTTCCCGTTCGACCGCTATCGACGGACATAAAAACAAAACAAAAAAAAAAAAAAAAAAAAAAAAAAAAAAAAAAAATAGAACGAAGTGCCATAAGAGTCAAGTGGAAACGCTCGCTTCGCTCGCTTAAAAACGCTCTGTTTGAAGGAACAACAATTAACAACAATTCAAGAATGCGCATTGCAAAAATTGTTCTTATTTTCATTGCTATTATACTTTCCGACATTGTTGTATGCAGTGCAATGTGCGTTGCTAAGAATTTTCGTGGTCATGTTTTCAACACGGTCCGCCACCGTTACTAACACTTATTGACAGCAATAGAAATGTAATTTCTGCCTCTAATACGTATCGGATCGCGTTAACATTAGTATATTCGTGACCAAACGAAAATTTGCTATAAGATAGCCACCTCACATTTTGCTGTTACTGTGTTCCAGAAATATATTTTCGAGTAACTTTTGGGTAACTTTGCCAATACTTTTCAGATCGCCATTACATTAACATATTCGTGACCGGAGAAATTGTTAGAAAAAACTGGCTATCTCACATTTTGCCGCCATTTTGTTTCAAAAAAATATTTTGCAGTAACTATGGTGTAACTTTGTAACTTTTCGAACGATTTTGCCTCAAAACCATACACCTTCAATCCACATCGAGGCTTGTGGATGGTCCAAATTTCAAGTTGATCGGACTTTCCGTTCGACCGCTATCGACGGACATAAAAAAAACAAAAAAAAAAAAACAAACAAACAAACAAACAAAAAAAAAAAAAAAAAAAAAAAACAGAATGAAGTGCCATAAGAGTCAAGTGGAAACGCTCGCTTCGCTCGCTTAATTATATTTATCTCTGTGATAAAACGCAAATATATTATATTTATGCACTAATGGTACCCGATGATCTGTTGTGAATAAAGAATAAGTACATATTACATTACAGCCGGCGGTTACTGGTATCCATCCATGCAGTGGCGATTTTTTTTTATTTTTTAAATTAAGTTTATCCTTTCATTTATAAAACTGAGGAGGTGTATAAATAGAACTTAGTCGAACTATGTTTACGAAAGATAATGAAAATTCATAAAATGGCAAGAATAGCAAAACAATTACTTCTGCGAAACTGTGGAAAGAACCACCCCAAAACTTAAAAATTTATTGAGAAAAATTATTTCAGTACGGTGTATTGGCAACAGCGTGATAAAAGTGGGTACCCCCACCCCCCCAAATCCATTATAGTCCAAATTAACGTAAACCTACAGAGAAAACCATATCATAAATAACACAATATAACACCAATAATAACGAAGCACATATTAAATAGTATAAAATGTCCCCTACTGAAAATCATTTCTTGTATAACTAAGTTGGTCGACAACAATTACAAATGTACATCATTTATAGTAACATCTGTTCTATCTTGCATTTGTAATGGACGATGATTAAAATCAAATACAATTAAATGTTTGCCCAAAAAATGTAAGCATACAATGATATAATAATTCCAATTAGACAAAGGGAAGCAAAAATATCAGTTTTTCGTCATACAAAATGCTACTTTGCATACTTCTAATCATAATCGATCAAGTTTAAGTCTGTAAATGCCAAGAGTGAGGAAACTGAATTTCAAACCACGTTGCAGGCACTTGTGCAACTGTTTAATGAGCGCGACAAGGAAATCACTGTTACCATCGTTCAATGATGTTATAGTTGTCCCAAGACTACCTTACACATGCTTTCGTCACAGGCGATTGGTTCGTAGCCAATCAGCGATCGGTATTGGCCCGGATGTGTCTCGGGCGGTTCGCTGGTTGGCTACGACTGCCCCGGATGTGACGAAAGCAGGTGTAAAGTAATCTTGGGTCCACTATAGTCGTAAAGACATCCAGGGCCAGGGTCCTCGCTAGAAGAAAGGCAGGACGCTATACCTTAACGTTGCCCCTACCCCTGACTACCGTGCTAACAGGTGGGGCTATATAAACAGAGGGATCCTCTCTCAAGTATCATTCGAGCCTCAGCACTCACCAGCAACACTCAACAATGGCATTCAAGGTATGTATGGGATCAACAGTTACAACTTACTATATTATTCTATAACACATCAAGTTGGATGGAAGTATACGTTGTAAAACAACAATTAGGTGACTAATTTGTATATACAGAATATATATTTTTAGGAATCTAAATATTTGTCTTGTGTTATTGTTGTTTTGTTAGGTCGCCCTCTTCGCCGCCCTCGTGGCCGCCGCCTCCGCCGGCTACGCCGCCCCCTACAGCTTCGCTTACGGCGTCCACGACGCTCACACCGGCGACGTCAAGAGCCAATCGGAAAGCCGACACGGAGACGTGGTCAAGGGCAGCTACTCCCTGGTGGAGGCCGACGGCAGCCGTCGTACCGTCGACTACATCGCTGATGACCACAACGGCTTCAACGCCGTCGTCCGCAAGGAGCCCCTCGTCCACGCCGCCCCCCTGGCCTACGCCGCCCCCGCTACCTACGCTAGCTACGCCGCCCCCGCCCACTCCTACTCTAGCCAGAGCGTTGTTCGAGCCACCCCCGTCTCTTATGCCGCCCCCCTTGCCTACGCTTCCTATGCCGCCCCCGCCCACTCCTACTCTAGCCAGAGCGTTGTTCGAGCTACCCCCGTCTCTTATGCCGCCCCCCTTGCCTACGCTTCCTATGCCGCCCCCGCTACCTATGCCTCCTATGCCGCCCCCGCCCACTCCTACTCTAGCCAGAGCGTTGTTCGATCTACGCCCCTCATCGCCGCCCCCGTTGCCTACGCTTCCTATGCCGCCCCCGCCTACTCATACGCTAGTCAGACCACCCCTCTTGCTTACAACTATCACTACTAGATCGCAGCACCAAATGTTGTAGATATATATTATGTTGATGAGAGATTGTAATATTACGTAAGGCCGACTGTAAGTGTACATACATCATGTAAATCATACAAATAAATAATTATTATACTCGAATTATTTTCTACTCTTATTGTGTAGGTACCATTCCTTTGTTAGTTACATATATTAGTGTTAATTGTCTCTACATACCTGGATCCCTTTCTCCAAGATATGAGTTGAATTTAAACGGTTTATACCGACAATATGATCGCAATACCGCGTGTTGTTAATTGTTATCAACATCCGATGACTCACCGACTCGGCAGGTCGCGAGAGCGAGTGAAGCGTGTTCCACTGAAGAAATAAAGGAATAAAGTTCCTATTAAACAATAATATTATAAATATGATTACTTAATACATTGAGATAGATAGTTCCGTAGCGTTCTTTAGTCTGAACGTATAAGATAATGTCCATTAGATACTTTATAATTAGCCTGAATAATTAATGGCAATAAATAGGCCTGTAAACTTCTTGGCCGTGATTGACTGTTCAATAGTGCAATGAATAAATAAATAACCTCATCCTCCAGGTTCCTCAGCACGTCGTCAACGATGTTTCCAGTGGGGTGGGTGGCGATGCATGATGGCGATGTGGGCGATCTCGAAGCGATTTCTTGGAGAATCGTTGGGGGGACGAGGGACGGTGATGAAGATATGGGGCGATGATTAGCGGCGGTTGTCACGATAGTACTTGTATTTAATTATCTCACTCGGAACTTTGACTGACGTACAGTGGAGCGCCACTGAATATTAGATTACCAATGGTATACTTTTATCAGTTCCCAACCGTCACTAATAACAACAAAACAAACTTTAACAATGTTAAATACACGCACTCTGAAATCCTATTAAAGTTAATGCAATTAAGTACCGCGAGAAGTGCTTCTATACACTTAGTCCGCGTACTTACTATGCAGTACGGCGTACCCTATGAACACAAGCATGCTTTCAATCCGACTCAATCGTCGCGATGTTTACGGCTCGAACTCTAGACCTCGTGTAACTCGCTATCTGTCACTATCTCCTCGCTTATCGTGGCAGTAGGGGTAGGTAAGGGGTACAGGTAATGGAATGGGGAATCGGTACTGCAGGGCTCAAAAGACTGTTGGCGATTTTCATATTTTTTATTATAATTAATGTCTATCCTATCATTTATGAAACTGATTTACAAAGGAGGACAATAAATAGAACTAAAACTAACTAATCTAAAGATAATAAAAATTCATTAAATGGCAAGGATAACAAATCAATTACTACTGTGTATACCTGTAGAATGAAGAACAAAACAAATAAAAATTAATTGAGAAAATCTATTCCAGTACGGTGTATTGGCAACAGCGTGGTAAAAATGTGTCCCCCCCCCCCCCCCCCAAATCCATTATAGTCTTAATTTAGGTTAACCTATTGAGAAAACCATAGTATAAATAACATAATAACACGAATTGAAGCCGTCATAGTAACGACAGCGCACAATAAATAGTATAACATGTCTCCTAGTGAAAATTAGTTCTTCTAACTGACTTAGTCGACTGCAAATATATTTAATTTAAAGAACCATTTGTTTTTATCTTCCCATCAAATACTTTCAGCAGCTGTTTCTTTCACTTGTAATGGACGATAGTTAAAAATAAATGCAATTAAATGTCTGCCACAAAAAAATATAAGAACACATTATTATATAATTCTAAATAAACAAAGAAAAACAAAAATATCAGTTTTCTTAAACGCTACTTTGCATACTTTTTATCATAATCGATCAGGTTCAAGTCTGTCAATGCCATAGGTGTGGAAACTGAATTTCAAACCACGTTGCAGGAACTTGTGCAAGTGTTTAATGAGCGCGTCAAGGAATTCACTGTTACCATTGTTCAATGATGTAAGTCCAAGAGACATCCATGGCCAGGGTCCTCGCTAGAAGAAAGGCAGCACACTACCTATAACGTTGCCCCTACCCCTGACTACCGTGCTAACCGGTGTGGCTATATAAACAGAGGGATCCTCTCTCAAGTATCATTCGAGCCTCAGCACTCACCAGCAACACTCAACAATGGCATTCAAGGTATGTATGGGATCAACAGTTACAACTTACTATATTATTCTATAACACAGCAAATTGGATAGAAGTATACGTTGTAAAACAACAATTAGGTGACTAATTTGTATTTACAGAATATATATTTTTAGGAATCTAAATATTTGTCTTGTGTTATTGTTGTTTTGTTAGGTCGCCCTCTTTGCCGCCCTCGTGGCCGCCTGCTCCGCCGGCTACGCCGCCCCCTACAGCTTCGCTTACGGCGTCCACGACGCTCACACCGGCGACGTCAAGAGCCAATCGGAAAGCCGACACGGAGACGTGGTCAAGGGCAGCTACTCCCTGGTGGAGGCCGACGGCAGCCGTCGTACCGTCGACTACATCGCTGATGACCACAACGGCTTCAACGCCGTCGTCCGCAAGGAGCCTCTCGTCCACGCCGCCCCCCTGGCCTACGCCGCCCCCGCTACCTACGCTAGCTACGCCGCCCCCGCCCACTCCTACTCTAGCCAGAGCGTTGTTCGAGCCACCCCCGTCTCTTATGCCGCCCCCCTTGCCTACGCTTCCTATGCCGCCCCCGCTTTCTATGCCTCCTATGCCGCCCCCGCCCACTCCTACTCTAGCCAGAGCGTTGTTCGATCTACGCCCCTCATCGCCGCCCCCGTTGCCTACGCTTCCTATGCCGCCCCCGCTTCCTATGCCTCCTATGCCGCCCCCGCCTACTCATACGCTAGTCAGACCACCCCTCTTGCTTACAACTATCACTACTAGATCGCAGCACCAAATGTTGTAGATATTTATTATGTTGATGAGAGATTGTAATATTACGTAAGGCCGACTGTAAGTGTACATACATCATGTAAATCATACAAATAAATGATTATTATATTCGAATTATTTTCTACTCTTATTGTGTAGGTACCATTCCTTTGTTAGTTACATATATTAGTGTTAATTGTCTGAGTTTCCCTCAGTGTTATACATTCTACATACCTGGATCCCTTTCTCCAAGATATGAGTTGAATTTAAACGGTTTATACCAACAATATGATCGCAATACCGCGTGTTGTTAATTGTTATCAACATCCGATGACTCACCGACTCGGCAGGTCGCGAGAGCGAGTGAAGCGTGTTCCACTGAAGAAATAAAGGAATAAAGTTCCTATTAAACAATAATATTATAAATATGATTACTTAATAAATTGAGATAGATAGTTCCGTAGCGTTCTTTAGTCTGAACGTATAAGATAATGTCCATTAGATACTTTTTAATTAGCCTGAATAATTAATGGCAATAAATAGGCCTGTAAACTTCTTGGCCGTGATTGACTGTTCAATAGTGCAATGAATAAATAAATAACCTCATCCTCCAGGTTCCTCAGCACGTCGTCAACGATGTTTCCAGTGGGGTGGGTGGCGATGCATGATGGCGATGTGGGCGATCTCGAAGCGATTTCTTGGAGAATCGTTGGGGGGACGAGGGACGGTGATGAAGATATGGGGCGATGATTAGCGGCGGTTGTCACGATAGTACTTGTATTTAATTATCTCACTCGGTATTTGTACTGACGTACAGTGGAGCGCCACTGAATATTAGATTACCAATGGTATACTTTTATCAGTTCCCAACCGTCACTAATAACAACAAAACAAACTTTAACAATGTTAAATACACGCACTCTGAAATCCTATTAAAGTTAATGCAATTAAGTACCGCGAGAAGTGCTTCTATCCTACACTTAGTCCGCGTACTTACTATGCAGTACGGCGTACCCTATGAACCCAAGCATGCTTTCAATACGACTCAATCGTCGCGATGTTTACGGCTCGAACTCTAGACCTCGTGTAACTCGCTATCTGTCACTATCTCCTCGCTTATCGTGGCAGTAGGGGTAGGTAAGGGGTACAGGTAATGGAATGGGGAATCGGTACTGCAGGGCTCAAAAGACTGTTGGCGATTTTCATATTTTTTATTATAATTAATGTCTATCCTATCATTTATGAAACTGATTTACAAAGGAGGACAATAAATAGAACTAAAACTAACTTATCTAAATATAATAAAAATTCATTAAATGGCAAGGATAACAAATCAATTACTACTGTGTATACCTGTAGAATGAAGAACAAAACAAATAAAAATTAATTGAGAAAATCTATTCCAGTACGGTGTATTGGCAACAGCGTGGTAAAAATGTGTCCCCCCCCCCCCCACCCCAAAACCATTATAGTATTAATTTAGGTTAACCTATTGAGAAAACCATAGTATAAATAACATAATAACACGAATTGAAGCCGTCATAGTAACGACAGCACACAATAAATAGTATAACATGTCTCCTAGTGAAAATTAGTTCTTCTAACTGACTTAGTCGACTGCAAATATATTTAATTTAAAGAACCATTTGTTTTTATCTTCCCATCAAATACTTTCAGCAGCTGTTTCTTTCACTTGTAATGGACGATGATTAAATAAATAATAAATAATAATAAAATGGCTAGTCAATTACTACTGTGTATACCTAAAGAATAAAGAACAAAACAAATAAAAATTAGTTGAGACAAATTATTCCAGTACGGTGTATTAGCAACAGCGTGGTAAAAGTGTGCCCCCCCCCCCCCCCCAAATCCATTATGTCTTAATTTAGGTTAACCGATTGAGAAAACCATAGTATAAATAACATAATAACACGAATTAAAGCCCTCATAGTAACGATAGCGCACAATAAATACTAAATAGTATAACATGTCTCCTACTGAAAATTAGTTCTTCTAACTGACTTAGTCGACTGCAAATATACATAATTTAGAGTACCTGTATGAGCCGAGGTGCTCACTCCGAGGAATTTTTTAGTGGACTGTATATATTTTTGTGTAGACTTACCCCAATGATGTTTGAAAGGTGACGAAACGTAGATGACAGCGACGGGCGGAAAGTGGCCGTCGTGAGAAAGAGATAGAAGAAGGAAACTCGAGTTTAGAAGAGAAAAGAAGGAAAGATGAAAATGCCTGGAAGGCGATCGAACCCAGGACAACAGCGTAGAAGTGGTCTGGATGCACGAGAGAATAACGAGAGAGCAAACAACTTGACTGGACGAGGTCGAGACTTGAACGATACTGACTAGAATAGAGATAAGCTGCGTGCTGACAACGGGAAAACAGTAAGAGAATACGTGATTGGACGAAAAACGAAACATATGAAATAAATATACAGGTATACCAACATCGAGAAATACAAAACACCAGCGACGAATAAACGGCGCGAACATACCGCCCACCTAAAATAGACCAATTTTAGATAGAACAATGAGAAATAACAACCTAAGAACTACAAAACCTAAATCTAACAACACTCCGAAACGAACGA
The DNA here is from genome assembly GCA_945910005.1 of Isoperla grammatica. Classification (NCBI taxonomy): domain Eukaryota; kingdom Metazoa; phylum Arthropoda; class Insecta; order Plecoptera; family Perlodidae; genus Isoperla; species Isoperla grammatica. The sequence continues at coordinate 34,789,081 of OX246741.1, forward strand.
CTAAAAAGAGGGGAGGGTAACTAACTTGTTCACCGGTCGGGTGAACACTCCTTTAGACGTGCGAACGGACGCGACTCGGACGACGTTGTCGTTACCGGGGCACACTTGAACCACCCTGCCAATAGGCCAAGATAAAGGGGTAGTGGCGGGTTCCAACACGAAGACGACGTCACCGACCTTGAGATTAGGACACGCGCGCACCCACTTCCCACGCTGCATTTGCGTATGCAGATACTCTCTGGACCAACGCGTCCAGAAGGATTGATGCAGCTGACGCACTTGATGCCAACGAGAAAGGTGAGAAGTGGACTCGGCGATAGCTGTTTCAGGAGGTGCGAGAAGTGAGGTGCCAATCAACAAGTGGGCGGGGGAAAGGTAATCAGGGCCTTCCAGGGAGTCGAACGAAGTGGCACAAAGAGGTCGACTGTTCAACACGGCTTCAATACGTGCAAACAGGGTAGAATACTCCTCGAAATTAAGGGAGGAATTCTTCATTAATCTGTGTAGAAGTAGTTTGGCGGACTTCACTCCAGCTTCCCATAGGCCACCGAAATTAGGGGCGTAAGGGGGGTTGAAATGCCACTGAACATTACGTAGAGCGAGCTTGTCAGCGATAGTAGTTTCAGCTGAGGTGAGAGAATCGTGTATCTCGCGGAGCGTACGGGCAGCACCTACGTAATTACGACCACAGTCGGAATAAATATGAGCGGGGAGGCCACGGCGAGCGAGAAACCGATCAAGACAGGCCAAGAAGGCTTCAGTGGATAAGTCCGAGACCAACTCTAGGTGAATAGCCTTAGTGGCCATGCAGATGAACAGGCACAAGTAACCCTTGACGATGGGGGCGTTACGGCGGGAACTCGTCTTCACGGAGAAAGGGCCAGCGTAGTCAGTGCCTACGTTGAGGAAAGCGCGTGAAGGCTTAGCGCGAGGTTCAGGCAGCTCAGCCATGATTGGCTGAACAGGCTTGGCGCGGAATTTGAAACAGGTTAAGCAACGTCGAATGCGTTGCCGCAATAAACCGCGTAGAGCAACGATCCAATACATCTGCTGAATGAGAGCTTGCACAGTGCGAGGGCCAGAGTGCAATGACGTGAGATGAAAAGCATCACACAAGAGCGCGGACAGATGAGCTTCTTTGGGAAGCAAGAGCGGATGACGTGCGTCTTCGGGAAGTGAAGAGTAGTGAAGTCTGCCGCCCACCCTGAGAAACCCACGGGAGTCAATGAAGGGTTTGAGGGGGGCGAAGCGGTGAGACACGGGCGAGTGTTTCGCCAATTGCTTGAACTCATTGGCGAAATAATGTCGTTGAGTGATGCGTACTAACAAACGCATCGCGTCCTCAAGCTCGAACAGAAGCAGGGGGCCAGAGGGGGGAGCAAGCTGACTTCGGCGAGCAAGCAAAATGCGGGAAAAGCGTACCACGTGACCAAACACGCGCTTGGCTTTGACGAGCGAGGAGAAGCTTTGCAGCTTAGCTAGTAGAGGGTCAACAACGGGATCAAGACTGATCAGAACTGTGGGAGACGCTTTCAGCTCAGGCACCTCGTGGCTAGGTTCACGCGAGGGGACCGAGCGAGGCCACGTAAAGGGGGGCGAACGCATGAACGGGGGACCAGAGAACCATATGGGATGGTTCAACAAGTCCTGGGGGAGAAGTCCCCGAGAGGCACAGTCGGCAGGGTTCTCTTCGGAACGAACGTGAGACCAGTTCAGAGGAGAAGTGGTCTCGAGAATTTCAACCACACGATTGGCGACGAAAGTCTTAAGCTGGTGCGGGGGGGTAGAGAGCCAGGCAAGTACGATCGTGGAATCGGTATAGAGCAACACTGTTTCTATGTGCAAGGACTCGAGAGCGGGCAGGGCCTCTTTCAACACCCGAGACAATAACAGTGCGCCACTGAGCTCCAGTTTAGGGACAGTGAGAAGCTTGACGGGCGCGACCTTGCTCCTGCCTCTCAACAGTCTGACATGAGATTGCGAGCACGTCTCAACGTGCAAATAGAGAGTAGCAGCATAGGCCTTCTCGGAGGCGTCACAAAACCCCACAAGCCGGTAGGTGGCGTCACTCAAAACAAGGAGGCGCGGAACACTGACATCACTCAACTTGGACACGCTTTCGATGGCAGTGATCCAAGTCTGAGAAAGCGACTCCGGAAGTGATTCGTCCCACTCCACGCGCAAGAGCCAGAGATTCTGCATGAACACCTTCATCCAGGAGAGAATAGGGGTGAGAAACCCGAGAGGGTCGAATATGCGCGCAATGTAGGAGAGTATGGAACGTTTGGTGACACAACCTTTGAAAGGTAGAGTGTGAAAACTGAAGCAATCAGAGCGAGGGTCCCACAACAATCCGAGAATTTTCAGAGTCTGCTCATCGTTAGAGAATACCAGGGGAGTCTCTAAGTGGTCCTGGGGAAGAGCGCTAAGAGCGTCGGGAAAGTTGCTAGCCCATTTGCGAAGTTCGACCCCGGCGCACTGAGTGATTGATTGCAACTCAGCGCGAAGCGCGAGAGCTTCGTCAAGGTCACTGGCACCGGATACTATGTCATCGATGTAGATGTTTGAAGTAAGGGCGCGTGAAGCGAGAGGAAACTGAGCGCCCTCGTCCTTGACAAGTTGCTGCAACACTCTTTGGGCCTGGAAAGCAGAGGGCGTGAGACCGTAAGTCACTGTATTGAGCTCGTACTCAATAACAGGGGAGGAAGGCTCAGGGCGCCAAAATATGTGCTGATAGACGCGGTCGTCTTGGTGTACAAGGATTTGACGGTACATCTGTCTCACGTCCGCGCACAGGGCTACGGGATAGACACGAAATGTAGTGAGAATCCGGGGAAGGTCACTCTGAAGTTTGGGACCACTGAGCAAGACGTGGTTGAGAGCAACTCCACGTTTATCAGGGGAGGAGGCGTTGAATACCACTCGCAACTTAGTGGTAGAGTTTGTGACCTTGTGTACACAATGGTGCGGGATAATGTACTCTGAAGGTTGAGAAGCAGGCTGCATGTGCAGTGAACGAGCGTATTCACTCATGAACTCGTGATAGGTGTCATGAAGTGGAGGATCACGCTTTAGACGACGCTCCAAACTTACAAAGTTCTTGAGCGCGACGTCACGATTATAGCCTGGCATGATGCAGTCAGGCTTGAAAGGTAGAGCGACCGAGTAGCGACCGCATGGGTCGCGAGAGTGGGTTTTAATGAAATGCTCTTCAGCGAGCGAATCCAATGGGTCTAGAGAGGGGGGTCGACTAACTTCTTCTGTTTCCCAGAAGAGACGAAGAGTGTGTTCCAAAGGAGTATTGGCCACGGCGAGAAAAGAGTAGGATGACTCAGGTGCAGGTTCAGAAGAGTTGACTGGACCCAAAATCACCCAACCGAAAACTGTGTTGAGTGCAGCAGGTTTGCTGCCTACGATTGTGTTTCCAGTTTTACAGAGAATGTCAGAGTAGAGATCGGCACCAATGAGAAAATCAATGGGTCCGGGAACATTGAAGTGATCGTCAGCGAGGTCGAGGTCATGATAGCGCTTTATGACCTCAGAGGACACGGAGGAAGTAGGCAAATTGCCGGCAATGGTTGAGAGAACGTGCGCGTTGACATAATGCATAGCCGGTTGCTTAGAACGTCGAGAAGCTATACTGCATTGAACGATACCATGCACACGAGCATGAATTTGACCAACACCTGACAGTTGGGCGGTGGCTGGTTTGACCTTTAAACCTAAACGTTGCACTAACGAATTAGTGATGGCAGAGATTTGCGACCCGGAGTCAATAACCGCGCGAAATGGGTGCAATATCCCGTGGGCATCACTTATGAGTGCGCGAACGGTGCCCAATATGACAGTTTGATGAGTGGGGTTCGAATCCCGGACTTGACACGACAGAGTCTGTGGCACCTGATGGCCTTGATCGGAGACAGGAGTATCGTCCACGGAAGACGGAGTGGAGTCTACATGCAACATAGAGTGATGTCTGGTACTATGACACACGGAACAAGACTTTGTCGAACTGCATTGGGTTCGTAGATGTGCACCCATACAATTAAAACAGCGTTTTAATTGTCGCAGAGTGTCGTAACGTTGGTCTACGGTTAAACCACGGAAAGCATTACATTGGTAGAATGAATGCGAAGCCTTACATAACGGACAAGTGGACACGTTAGTATGAGCGTGATTGCGAGATGAGTCATCGTGAGATGGTTTTGAACTCAAGTTCGAAACATCAGATGACACCATCAACGTATTTACTTTCTTCACAGGGGGAGAACTTTTGACAGAAGTGACTGAGTTTTTACCGACAGCACATAACTCCATTACTTTAGATTGGTCTTCGACAAAATCAATAAGCGATTTATATTCGGGAGTCGAATTAGACGATTGTTTGGTTTCAAAAGCTTTGCGAGATGACGTATCGAGGTTAGCTAATGCCAAACACAGTAGAAGGAAATCGCCCAGGTCAGGAATATTCAGGGCTTTCAAAGAGTCGACACAATTGCGATGTACTTTGAGAAATGCTTGAAGACCGTCATAAGATGACGTTTTCAGAGGAACAAAATCTAAAATCTTGTGAACATACAAGCTCCCTAATAATCGCTTGTTTTGATAACGAGAGACGAGCGTTTGCAAAGCGAGGGGATAATTTTCCTCAATTATTTGAAACTCTGAGATGAGTGCCAACGGTATTTCAGACAACGAAGTTTTTAAATAGTGTAATTTTTGAACATTACTTAATGACTTGTTATCATCAATAAGAGACTTGAATAGAGCATAGAACTCGGGCCATTTACAAATGTCACCTTTGAACTTGGGAAGATCTATGACAGGCAATGCAATGGATGGTTTGACTGAAGCGGGTAGAGACCCAGGTTGAGTCACAGCAGGACGCTGATTTAATTTATCAGCCGTGAGAAACCGAGATTTGGCAGCGTAAAACAACGTTTCAAAACTGTCCTGAACTTTGTCTATTTCGATCGGCTTGGCAGGAAGAACTACTTGAGTGTTGAGATCGGCAATGGACATTTGAATTTCTTGAAAATCCGATTTCAAAACAGATAATTCATCGAACCGAGGCCTATGTGACTCAACTTGTTCAGGCTTTATTTTTTCGAACGCAGTGTACGTTCGTTGGGCAGACGCGAATATGAACTCGCGTCGAGCAACTAACTTGTTTAGTTCTGCCGTAATATCGACCATTATGATCGAAAATGCAAAAGACAATGTTAGAAATACAAGGGATGTACGACGTACGTAAGAGACACACACTGAACAACACAATCAATAGAATACGAGAGCGGAAACACACAACACTCAATGACGTGTGTATTGTGCGACCAACTATGGACTGACCTTGATTGAGAAAATCTTCGAGAAAAATGCGGAAAAATACCGGACAATTCGGCACCGCGAGGACCATATGTATGAGCCGAGGTGCTCACTCCGAGGAATTTTTTAGTGGACTGTATATATTTTTGTGTAGACTTACCCCAATGATGTTTGAAAGGTGACGAAACGTAGATGACAGCGACGGGCGGAAAGTGGCCGTCGTGAGAAAGAGATAGAAGAAGGAAACTCGAGTTTAGAAGAGAAAAGAAGGAAAGATGAAAATGCCTGGAAGGCGATCGAACCCAGGACAACAGCGTAGAAGTGGTCTGGATGCACGAGAGAATAACGAGAGAGCAAACAACTTGACTGGACGAGGTCGAGACTTGAACGATACTGACTAGAATAGAGATAAGCTGCGTGCTGACAACGGGAAAACAGTAAGAGAATACGTGATTGGACGAAAAACGAAACATATGAAATAAATATACAGGTATACCAACATCGAGAAATACAAAACACCAGCGACGAATAAACGGCGCGAACAGTACCATTTGTTTTTATCTGCCCATCAAATACTATCAGTGGCTGTTTCTTGCACTTGTAATGGACGATGATTAAAATTAAATACAATTAAATGTCTGCCACAAAAAATGTAGGAACACAGTTTTATATTTATTCTAAAAAAACAAAGAGAAACAAAAATATCAGTTTTCTTAAACGCTACTTTGCATACTTCTTATCATAAGCAATCAGGTTCAAGTCTGTAAATGCCAAGAGTGCAGGAAACTAAATTTCAAACCACGTTGCAGGATATTCTGCAAGTGTTTAATGAGCGCGACAAGGAATTCACTGTTACCATCGTTCAATGATGTAAGTCGTAAAGACATCCAGGGCCAGGGTCCTCGCTAGAAGAAAGGCAGGACGCTACTTATAACGTTGCCCCTACCCCTGACTACCGTGCTAACAGGTGTGGCTATATATACAAGACGATCCTTTCTCAAGTATCATTCGAGCCTCAGCACTCACCAGCAACAATCAACAATGGCATTCAAGGTATGTATGGGACCAACAGTTACAACTAACTATATTGTTCTATAACACAGCAAGTAGGGTACAAGTATACGTTGTAGAACAACAATTAGGTGAAGGGTTTGTTCTTGCAGAATATATATTTTTGGGAATCTAAATATTTAAGGTGTTTAACTTTCTGTTACATCATGTGTTGTTGTTGTTGTGTGTTAGGTCGCTCTCTTCGCCGCCCTCGTGGCCGCCGCCTCCGCCGGCTACGCCGCCCCCTACAGCTTCGCTTACGGCGTCCACGACGCTCACACCGGCGACGTCAAGAGCCAATCGGAAAGCCGACACGGAGACGTGGTCAAGGGCAGCTACTCCCTGGTGGAGGCCGACGGCAGCCGTCGTACCGTCGACTACATCGCTGATGACCACAACGGCTTCAACGCCGTCGTCCGCAAGGAGCCTCTCGTCCACGCCGCCCCCCTGGCCTACGCCGCCCCCGCTACCTACGCTAGCTACGCCGCCCCCGCCCACTCCTACTCTAGCCAGAGCGTTGTTCGAGCCACCCCCGTCTCTTATGCCGCCCCCCTTGCCTACGCTTCCTATGCCGCCCCCGCTTCCTATGCCTCTTACGCCGCCCCCGCCCACTCCTACTCTAGCCAGAGCGTTGTTCGATCTACGCCCCTCATCGCCGCCCCCGTTGCCCTCGCTTCCTATGCCGCCCCCGCTTCCTATGCCTCTTACGCCGCCCCCGCCTACTCATACGTTAGTCAGACCACCCCTCTTGCTTACAACTATCACTACTAGATCGCAGGACCAAATGTTGTAGATATATATTATGTTGATGAGAGATTGTAATATTGTGAAGAAAAGGGGTTGACTGAGCCCCAAGGCAGATGTTGTTGCCTTGATTGGCTTGGGGAGCGTAGCTGATGTTAAGCTAAGAGGCCCAGTTTTCCCCCAATCTTGACCACGATCGATATGTTTGTAGGGTCATGGATCGATGCAGGGTTAACACCATTTAATAAACAGATTTCAATAACGCAGGTTACGTATATATTTTCTTAAACTTCTACCCTATTCGGTAATTCCGTAAACTTTTGCATCATGAGTATGCGTGCGTGGGTTCGACTTAAGCAATCTACTAGATCATCATCCTACCCTTGTTTATGGTTTGGTACAGCAACCGGTCATTCCACAGGCCCTGGCTCGGCCCTCGTTCGGATCCCGGTGTTGTTCCTGCTGTCTTCCTTCTACTTCTCTCTTCCGCTCTTGTCTGCTTAATCCCCGTTTCAAGCGTGGTCACTCACTCCTCAAACCCCGATTGATGTTTCTTCCTCGATGTTTAAACGTGAACTCCCGAGCCGGTCAATCCTTCTGTCTCCCTTCGACACTCCTGACGTCATTCCTCTTAAACCCCACCAAGACATAGATTTCGTTGGAAAAGCCTATTCTTCTTTCTTCAAACCGTTTTCTCGCTCGAATTAGCCAATTAGCTCTCAGGACTCCCTCCCCCTCTTTCTCTGTGTTAATAAAGTGGGAGCCTGCCACCGTTGTACATTTTAAGAAAACAAAATCCAGCTGACTACGGTTTTCCTACTTCTCGGCGTTCGTTGCCCGCTCCCGACAAAGTGTTGAAATCCTGACACATGCACATTCCACGGGTACACTCAACTTGTGCATGCATCCTGTTAGGATTTCAACACATCCGGACACTGGCCAACAATTCATATTGATAGAACATAAGAAGAACATGAAATGGTCATATTCTCTTCACAATATTACACAAGCCCGACTGTAAGTGTACATACATCATGTAAATCATACGAATAAATATTTATTATAATCTAATTGTACTCTTATTGTAAACCATTCCTTTCTTAGTTTTCTGATGTTCCCCCAGCCTTACATTATACATACCTCGATAGTTAAAAAAGGTCTTTCGCCTTACTGTGAATATTGGAGATGTTTACCATGACAAAACTTTTGGCATTTCAACTGCATTCTACAAAGATGTCACTTCTCTATCAGCATTGACGTCATTAGGAGAGGACTGACACCACAACATATTTCAGGCGTTACACGGTCACCACGAGGAGGGACCGTAGCCATTATGATCTAAATCAATACATTCCGGTACTGTTCTACCTCAACATTCATTCTAAGCACGTAGCTTAAACATGTATAATTAATGCTGAAAATATTTAGTTAATAAATTGGTAACTGTTTGAGTGGCCACCTTACAATAATTTGGGCCGGAAATCTTACTTAAAAAACATGTTATCCTTTTAAAAAAAAAACTGTTACTGAAAAATATTGAGTACATATGCATTGCAAAGTAATTTTTTACTAAAAAGTTAAACTGTTTCCGCCCGGGATCGATCCGGGGACCTTCTGCGTGTTAGGCAGATGTGATAACCGCTACACCACGGAAACTGATGAGAGCCTAGTGTTAACAGTGGCCAATGTAGACTATTACTAAGCGTGACGCTGGCGAAGCCTGATTATTTAATTACACTTTCATAAACACTATTTTTTATGTTTGTAGTCAGTATACACCTAAACCTGTTAATTTCAGTATTATGTGTTTTATATATTTACCTCTTTGTTAAAATGAAATCTTTTAAATGTATGCACTTGTGGTTCCTTATGACCTGTTGTAAATAATGAATACATAATATAATATTACAGCTGGTGGTTACTGGTATCTATACATGCAATGGCGATTTTCTTATTTATTGTAATTAGTCTATCCATCATTTATAACACTGATTTACAAAGGAGGACAATAAATAGAACTAAGTCTACCTATGTTAACAAAAGATAATGAAAAATTATAAAATGCCGAGAATAACAAAACTACTACTGTGAGCCTGTAGAAAAAACCACAAGAAAAATTAAATTAATTGAGGAAAATTATTCCAGTACGGTAAACCTGTAGAAAAAACCACAAGAAAAATAAAAATTAATCGAGAAAAATTATTCAAGTACGGTGTATTTGCAACAGCGTGATAAAAGTGGGTAGGGCCTACCCCCCCTCCCCGATCCATTATAGTCTTCATTTAGGTTAACCTACGGAGAAAACCATAACATAGGATAACATAATAACACGAATGGGAGCAGTCATAGTAACTAAGCACATAATAAATAGTATAAAATGTTCCCTACTGAAAATCAGTTCTTGTATAACTAAGTTGGTCGACTTCAGTTACAAATATACATAATTTATAGTAGCGTCGTTTTTTATCTCCTCATCAAAAGCTGTGGCTATTTCTTGCACTTGTAATTTGGACGATAATGAAAATTAAAGGGTTAGTCAGATGTAAAACTAAAACACTATCATTTGTATATGTCCACCCTCAAATATGGAAAACATGACTAAAAGATACCATACTTTGAAAGCAGGCGGTTAAAAAATTAAAGAAAACGCGATTTTTTGGCTTGTTGCTACCAACTAGCACCTAGCAACTCTTCTCATGGTAATTCCCATATGAAAAACCTGTTGCCTCGAGATAGAAAAACCACCGCTAAAATAAAGCACTTATCAAAAATCGATCATTAGGTTTAATGTGCATCGTTTCCCTACCGATAATATGGTTCTTAGTACGAACGTGTACTTCTACAACATGCCCTGCAATAATTTTTCTTGTGACTTGATGTGAAAAAAAGTTGCAATCAGTTTTGAGCGGTACTGTCCGCAGTCGCCGAGTGTTTCGCGGAGCGCTGGCTGGACTTCGTATTACACAGTGAGTGCTCTGTCTATCAGGCAGGCGTTAGCGACCTCGGAACCGATACAACTGTACTACGCTTTAGAAGAAAAATGCAGCAGGCTGGCGAAGTAATAGCTAAATGTTCACTATTTTTTTTCTTGTATTGAAGCAACCTATATCAATTTTATTTTACACATAACTGAATTTTATGCACGTATGACTCATTGGTGATTTTTTAGTTTATCACCTCCCTAATCCTTTAAATACTTATTCTAAATAGGCAAATGGGAGAAAAGTATCAGTTTTCCGTCACACTAAACGCTACTTTGCATACTTCCAATCATAATCGATCAGGTTCAAGACTGTAAATGCCAATAGTGTGGAAACTGAATTTCCAACCACGTTGCAGGCACTTGTGCAAGTGTTTAATGAGCGCGACAAGGAATTCACTGTTACCATCGTTCAATGATGTAAGTCGTCAAGACATCCAGGGCCAGCGTCCTCGCTAGAAGAAAGGCAGGACGCTACTTATAACGTTGCCCCTACCCCTGACTACCGTGCTAACAGGTGTGGCTATATAAACAGAGGGGTCCTCTCTCAAGTATCATTCGAGCCTCAGCACTCACCAGCAACACTCAACAATGGCATTCAAGGTATGTATGGGATCAACAGTTACAACTTACTATATTGTTCTATAACACAGCAAGTAGGATACAAGTATACGTTGTTAAACAACAATTAGGTGAAGAGTTTGTTCTTACAGAATATATATTTTTGGGAATCTAAATATTTAAGGTGTTTAACTTTCTGTTACATCATGTGTTGTTGTTGTTGTGTGTTAGGTCACCCTCTTCGCCGCCCTCGTGGCCGCCGCCTCCGCCGGCTACGCCGCCCCCTACAGCTTCGCTTACGGCGTCCACGACGCTCACACCGGCGACATTAAGAGCCAATCGGAGAGCCGACACGGAGACGTGGTCAAGGGCAGCTACTCCCTGGTGGAGGCCGACGGCAGCCGTCGTACCGTCGACTACATCGCTGATGACCACAACGGCTTCAACGCCGTCGTCCGCAAGGAGCCTCTCGTCCACGCCGCCCCCCTGGCCTACGCCGCCCCCGCTACCTACGCTAGCTACGCCGCCCCCGCCCACTCCTACTCTAGCCAGAGCGTTGTTCGAGCCACCCCCGTCTCTTATGCCGCCCCCCTTGCCTACGCTTCCTATGCCGCCCCCGCTACCTATGCCTCCTACGCCGCCCCCGCCCACTACTACTCTAGCCAGAGCGTTGTTCGATCTACGCCCCTCATCGCCGCCCCCGTTGCCTACGCTTCCTATGCCTCCTACGCCGCCCCCGCCTACTCATACGCTAGTCAGACCACCCCTCTTGCTTACAACTATCACTACTAGATCGCAGCACCAAATGTTGTATATATGTTGATGAGAGATTGTAATACTACGCAAGCCAGACAAAAGTGTACATACATCATGTAAATCATACGAATAAATAATTATTATAATATTCGAATTATTTTCTACTCTTATTGTGTAACATTCCTTTCTTTGTTTCATTTATTAGTGTTAATTTTCTGATGTTCCTTCAGCCTTATACATTATACATACCACGATAGTTAAAAAGGGTCTTTCGCCTTAGGCCTACTGCGAATATATGAGATGTTTACTATGACAGAACCTTTGGCATTTCTTCTACATTCTACAAAGATGTCACTTCTCTATCAGCATTGACGTCACTGGGAGAGGTAGGACTGCCTGACGAACATCGAGAATATCCCAACCACACCAAGGAGGAATTGATAGATTTGAGTTCTGCCGAACTTATACATTTACTGGCAGTCATTTCTTAAATTGATATACAGAATATAAAAAATGTTAGGTATAGTTTATAGATAGGAGACATTTTTGTATTATTTTTCTGGGAAAATAAAGATTTTAAACATGATTTAACATGTCATTCAGTTTTACATATTACATTAAACACACTGAACGATTCAATTCACAACTACAACATATTTTAATCTTTGATAATGAATAATTTAATATTGTTTGCAAGTTGACAACACAACATATTTCAAGGGTTACACTTCTTCATCTGGGACAAAATTATTAAAAGATAACGAAAGAAATGTAAAAAGTGAGCAGGCAAGACCTTGATGAGCAAAAGGATGACTAAAGATATGCGCGAGATCCCTCTTTGCGGCCACCGGTCACCACGAGGAGGGACCGTAGCCATTATGAGCTAGATCAATACATTCCTGTACTGTACTATCTTTACAAACATTCTAAGCATGTAGCCTTAATATCTATAATTAATGCTGTAAATATTAGTACATAAATTGGGAACCTTTTGAGTGGCCACCTTCAAATAATCAGGGCCTAAAAGTTTACTTTAAAAACATGTTATCCTCCCCAAATAAATCCGTAACTGAAGAATGTCGAGTACATAAGATGCATTGGAAAGTATTTTTACTAAAATGTAAAAATGTTTCCGCCCGGGATCGAACCGGGGACCTTCTGTTAGGCAGATGTGATAACCGCTACACCACGGAAACTGATATGAGACCAACTGTATAAAGTGGCCAATGTCGACTAAGTGTGACGCCGGCGAAGCCTGATTATTTAATTACACTTTTACACACTTTTAAATGTTTGTTTAGTCAGTATAGACCTAAACCTGTAAATTATATATATATATCCGTGTTAAAATGTAACTCTATTATAGTTATGCACCAGTGGGTTCTCATGACCTGTTGTAAATAAAGAATAAATAAATATTTCATTACAGCCAACGGTTATGGTATCTAACCATTGTCGCCCTAGGCTAGCTGCTTAAGGAGGGTACCAGGAGGTCACACTGCCTTGATGGGTGTATATTCTTTTTCATTTATTTATTGTAAATGGATCACATACATGTTTGACATGAATTGTACAAACGTGATATTTTACATGGTCAGTCATAGTCAGTGGTTACAATGTCAGTAGTTATTATTATTAATCTAATATAATACTGAGCAAAGATAAATCGTATTTACACAATAAAGCAACAGCTGGGTTAATGTATAAGTTTAAAAATTCATTCCAATCATAATGACAATGGTTTAGTAAAATAGCTTTTACCCTAAAACGAAACCTCTTACAGCTAGGTTTATTACACACATTTTCTGGTAGACAATAATAAAACCTTAAACCTATGTAATGGACACCTATCTCAAATAACACAGATTTGTGTTCAGGTATGGCTAGTTTGTTACGAGCTCTTGTCAAGTGTGTATGGTTATTTTGTTCCACATTAGTTTGGCACCTATGTTTATTTAAAAAAATGAATACAACACATTCTAAGATAAAAATGGAATAAATCGTTAAAAATTTGTTGCTCTTTAAATAAATTTCGGCAACTTGTCCTTGGGCCAACTCCCATAATATGCAATTTAAAAAAACACAAAAGGGTCTCTCTAGAGTTGCCCTATCTTAAAATGCCGTAGCAGGCGACATATTGAAAATATGCAAAATAGATTTTTAAACACCATGGTTGACTAAAGGTTTCATGCAATAAATCGCATAGCATGCCGAGCACAATTTCCTTGACAGTTCCTTGCATGTGCAGTTCCTAGGATCGGGGAACTGCCTACCGCAAATCCTATAAGGCTATCTTTACTACAATTAGGTACGGCACGTTATTCCCTAAATTTACGTACACTTGTAGCTGGAATAAACACCAAGTTATCATGAACAATGTGTATTTGTCCATATACGCACGTACAACAATACATTCATGTAAAGTACGCTTTCCCAATAGTTATACCACCATATGTTACCTAAAAATAAAACACAAAAATAATGACCTCAGCCAGGTAGATCAGCTGTTGCTGGCTTTCGTCGTCACTGGGTCAACAACTTAACAAATCAAAACAAAAGTCATATATCGCAATACCGCGTGCTGTTATCAACGTCCGATGACTCACCGACTTGGCAGGTCGCGAGAGCGAGTGAAGCGTATTCCACTGATCAAAAAAGTTCTTATTAAACAACAATATTATAAATAAGATTACTTCATAAATTAAGGTAGATAGTTCTGTAGCGTTCTTTAGTCTGAACGTATAAGATAATGTCCATTTGCTACTTTATAATAAGCCTGAATAATAAATGGCAATAAATAGGACTGTAAACTTCTTGGCCGTGATTAACAGTTCAATAGTGCAACGAATAAATAAAACGATGATTGTCTGTACTCATCCTCATCCTCCGGGTTCCTCAGCACGTCGTCAACGATGTTTTCAGTGGGGTGGGTGGCGATGGATGATGGCGATGTGGGCGATCTCGAAGCGATGTCTTGGAGAATCGTTGAGGGGGTGGGGGGCGGCGATCAAGGTATGGGACAATGATTAGCGGCGGTTGTCACTGAAGGTAAGCGATAGTACTTATATTTAATTATTTCACTCGGTTCTTGTACTGACGTACAGTGGAGCGCCACTGAATATTGGATTACCAATGGTATACTTTTCAGTTCCCGACCGTCACTAATAACAACATACCAAAACTTAAACAAGGTTAACAACACGCACTCGGCAATCCTATTTAAGTTAATGCAATTAACTACCGCGAGAAGTGCTTCTAGTCCACGCACTAACTATGCTGTACGGGGTACCCAATTTAACAAGCGTGCTTTTAATCCGACTAAGGTTGGAATTCATAGTCGGCCCCTACACCTAGGGGCACCCATTGTTGCTATGGATTTGTTTTGTTTATCGGAAATAACATGCAAACAATTGTTACCTTGGTAACAATGGGCGCCCCTAGGTGTAGGGGCCGACTATGAATTCCAACTCAAGTCGTAGCGATGTTTACGGCTCGAACTCTCGCCCTCGTGTATCTCGCTATGCGTCACTATCTCCTCGCTTATCGTGGCAGTAGGTGTAGGTAAGAAGTAGGCCTACAGGTAATGGGATGGGGGATCGGTACTGCAGGGTTCAAAAGATTGTTGGCGATTTTTTGAATTTTCTATTATAATTAATGTCTATCCTATCATTTATGAAACTGATTTACAAAGGAGGACATTAAATAGAACTAAGTCTAACTATGTATACGAAAGAATATGTAAATTCATAAAATGGCAAGGATAACAAATCAATTACTACCGTGTATACCTGTAGAATAAAGAACAAAACAAATACAAATTAATTGAGAAAAATTCTTCCAGTACGGTGTATTTGCAACAGCGTGGTAAAATTGGGTACAACCCCCCCCCCCCCCCCAAATCCATTATAGACTTAGTTTACGTTAATCTATAGAGATGACCATAACATAAATAACATAATGCCGTCAAAGAAAAGAAGCACACAATAATTAGTATAACATGTGTCCTACTGCAAATCAGTTCTTGTAACTGAGTTGTCAAATGCAAAAAAATTAATGTACATTATTTATACTATAGTACCATCTGTTTTTATCTCCCCACCAAAAGACATGTGCGGCTGTTTCTAGCACTTGTAATCGACGTTGATTAAAATTAAATACAATTAAATATCTGCCACAAAAAATGTAAAAAACAGTTTTATATTAATTCTAAATAAACAAAGGGACACAAAAATATTAGTTTTCTGGAATAGTAAACGCGACTTTGCATACTTCTTATCATAAGCAATCAGGTTCAAGTCTGTAAATGCCAAGAGCAGGAAACTAAATTTCAAACCACGTTGCAGGATATTCTGCAAGTGTTTAAGAGCGCGACAAGGAATTCACTGTTACCATCGTTCAATGATGTTAGTCGTCAAGACATCCATGGCCAGGGTCCTCGCTAGAAGAAAGCCAGGACGCTACCTATAACGTTGCCCCTACCCCTGACTACCGTGCTAACAGGTGTGGCTATATAAACAGGGGGGTCCTCTCTCAAGTATCATTCGAGCCTCAACACTCACCAGCAACACTCAACAATGGCATTCAAGGTATGTATGGGATCAACAGTTACATCTAACTATATTGCTCTATAACACAGCAAGTTGGATAGAAGTACGTAGTAAAAAATTTATCAGCTGAAGAATTTGTACTTACAGAATATATATTTACGAAGTAGGGGCGGGGAAATTTTGTGTTGCCATTTATGGGTAATTATGTAATGACTACAGAACAATTTACCTGCATTTGTGAGCTAGGGCCGGTTTACCAAACTTGGGCCTATAGTCCCAAGATAAGCCATTATTTGAAACATTTTTACCTTCTACCTTCTGCGCATGGGGTAGAAACAGTCCAAAAAAGTAGCTCTGCTTGTTTTGCAAGGATGGTGTCTTCATACTAAAATCAAATAACCTTGCTATCAAGCGCGGTGTATCTGCGCTGGCAGAATTATATTTTTGGGATTCCTCAATGTTGTGCTTCTTTCCCATTGTTACACCTTGTGTTGTTGTTGTGTGTTAGGTCGCCCTCTTCGCCGCCCTCGTGGCCGCCGCCTCCGCCGGCTACGCCGCCCCCTACAGCTTCGCTTACGGCGTCCACGACGCTCACACCGGCGACGTCAAGAGCCACTCGGAGAGCCGACACGGAGACGTGGTCAAGGGCAGCTACTCCCTGGTGGAGGCCGACGGCAGCCGTCGTACCGTCGTCTACATCGCTGATGACCACAACGGCTTCAACGCCGTCGTCCGCAAGGAGCCCCTCGTCCACGCCGCCCCCCTGGCCTACGCCGCCCCCGCTACCTACGCTAGCTACGCCGCCCCCGCCCACTCCTACTCTAGCCAGAGCGTTGTTCGAGCCACCCCCGTCTCTTATGCCGCCCCCCTTGCCTACGCTTCCTATGCCGCCCCCGCCCACTCCTACTCTAGCCAGAGCGTTGTTCGATCTACGCCCCTCATCGCCGCCCCCGTTGCCTACGCTTCCTATGCCGCCCCCGCTTCCTATGCCTCCTACGCCGCCCCCGCCTACTCATACGCTAGTCAGACCACCCCTCTTGCTTACAACTATCACTACTAGATCGCAGCACCAAATGTTGTAGATATATGTTGATGAGAGATTGTAATATTACGCAAGCCCGACTGTAAGTGTACATACATCATGTAAATCATACGAATAAATATTTATTATAATCTAATTGTTTTCTACTTTTATTGTAAACCATTCCTTTCTTAGTTTTCTGATGTTCCCCCAGCCTTACATTATACATACCTCTATAGTTAAAAAAGGTCTTTCGCCTTACTGTGAATTTTGGAGATGGTTACCATGACAAAACTTTTGGCATTTCAACTGCATTCTACAAAGATGTCACTTCTCTATCAGCATTGACGTCATTAGGAGAGGACTGACACCACAACATATTTCAGGCGTTACACGGTCACCACGAGGAGGGACCGTAGCCATTATGATCTAAATCAATACATTCCGGTACTGTTCTACCTCAACATTCATTCTAAGCACGTAGCTTAAATATGTTTAATTAATGCTGAAAATAGTAGTTAATAAATTGGTAGCTGTTTGAGTGGCCACCTTACAATAATTTGGGCCGGAAATCTTACTTAAAAAACATGTCATCCTTTTAAAAAAAAAACTGTAACTAAAAAATATTGAGTAGATATGCATTGCAAAGTAATTTTTACTAAAATGTTAAAATGTTTCCGCCCGGGATCGAACCGGGGACCTTCTGCGTGTTGGGCAGATGTGAAAACCGCTACACCACGGAAACTGATGAGACACCAAGTGTAAACAGTGGCCAATGTAGACTATTACTAAGCGTGACGCTGGCGAAGCCCGATTATTTAATTACACTTCTACACACTTTTAAAAGTTTGTAGTCAGTATAGATCTAAACCTGTTAATTTTAGTATAATGCGTTTATTATATTTATCCAAGTGTGAAAATGCAATTCTATTAAATTTATGCACTTGTGGATCCTCATGACTTGTAAATAAAGAATAAATGCATACTTCATAACAGCCGGCAGTTACTGGTACCTGTACATGCACTGGTGAGTTTGTCTTATTTTTTATAACTAGGAAAACGCTCTGTTTGACGCGTTGATAAGCGAGCGCGTCAATATCTACGAACTTTCTGGCGAAAAGTGTTCAATGCTAATACAAACAACAATTAACAACAATTCAAGAATGCTCATTGCAAAAATTGTTCTTATTTCCATGGCTATTATACTTTCCGACATTGTTGTATGCAGTGCAATGTGCTTTGCTAAGAATTTTCGTGGTCATGTTTTCGCCGCGGTCCGCCACCGTTACTAACAGTTATTGACAGCAATAGAAATGTAATTTCTGCCTCTAATACGTATCGGATCGGGTTTACATTAGTATATTCGTGACCGGACAAACATTTACTATAAGATAGCCACCTCACATTTTGCCGTTACTGCGTTTTAGAAAAATATTTTCGATTAACTTTCGTGTAACTTTGCCAATACTTATCAGATCGCCATTACATTTACATATTCGTGACCGGAAAAAGCTGTAAAAAAATCTGGCTATCTCACATTTTGCCGCCATTTTGTTTCAGAAAAATATTTTGCAGTAACTATGGTGTAACTTTGTAACTTTTCGAACGATTTTGCCTCAAAACTATACACCTTCAATCCACATCGAGGCTTGTGGATGGTCCAAATTTCAAGTTATCGGACTTTCCGTTTGACCGCTATCGACGGACATAAAAAAAAAACAAAAAAAAAAAAAAAAAAAACAGAACGAAGTGCCATAAGAGTCAAGTGGAAACGCTCGCTTCGCTCGCTTAATAAGTCTATTCTACCATTTATAAAACTGTGTACAAAGAAGGACCATTTATTGAACTAAGGGCCGGTCTTACAATCTCCTAATAAGAAAGTTGTTTGTATAGCAATTAAGCTATTTGGAGGATTTTAAGGGTTTTGATTGGTGGTTGCCATGGAGAAAACAAGCTATTCGACGAATAAGTAGGTATTGGAACATTGTAAGACTGGACTTAAGTCTAACTTTGTATACGAAAGATAATGAAAATTAATAATTTGGAAAGAATAACAAAACAATAACTAGTGGGTACCTGTAGAAAAAAGGAGAAAAAAAAAGTTAATTGAGAAAAATTACTCCAGTACCGTGTATTTGCAATAGCGTTGGAAAAATGGGTACCCCTCCCCCCCCCCAAATCCATAATCGACTTAATTTAGGTAAACCTATTGAGAAAACCATAGTATAAATAACATAATAACACAAATTGAAGCCGCCGTAGTAACGATAGCGCACAATAAATAATATAACATGTCTTCTACTGAAAATTAGTTCTTCTAACTGACTTAGTCGACTGCAAATATACATAATTTATAGTTCCATTTGTTTTTATCTTCCTATCAAATACTATCAGCAACTGTTTCGTCCACTTGTAATGGACGTTGATTAAAATTAAATACAATTAAATTTCTGCCACAAAAATGTTAGAAAACAGTTTTATATTAATTCTAAATAAACAAAGAGAAAAAAAATATCAGTTTTCCTAAACGCTACTTTGCATACTTCTTATGATTATCGATCAGGTTCAAGTCTGTAAATGCCAAGAGTGTGGAAACTAGATTTCAAACCACGTTGCAGGCACTTGTGCAAGTGTTTAATGAGCGCGACAAGGAATTCACTGTTACCATCGTTCAATGATGTAAGTCGTCAAGACATCCAGGGCCAGGGTCCTCGCTAGAAGAAAGGCAGGACGCTACTTATAGACGGTCAGCTATGCACTTTTGTGGTCTCACTCGGCCGGACCAGCCGAGAGTAGGCTCAAAAAATTCGTAATTTTTACCTGATTACAGCAAAGGCAATCCGGAAAACGAAATCGGTAGCTTTCACTTTTTATAGCCAAAAAACGGTAAAAAAAAAGGGAATTTTATCGATTACAAGACCAATTGAGTGATAGCGCTGGGCAAGGTGTCAAAAAACTCGATATTTTGTGATAAATGAATAAAACATAATGCGAACATGGAATTCAGTACCATTTGGCGTTGAGATCCTAAAAACGGCCAAAAATGGCACAATTTATTTTATCGACCAACTGGCCGGTAACAATGGGAGAGGTAAACTAATTTGATATTTTATAGGCATGATGTAGAATAAATAAAGTGAAACTCAATATGTGTACCTTTAGGATACAGATAAAAAAGGCACCAAAAGGGCACTGCCGTCTTTTAGATTAATTGGCTGACAAAACTTACTGGGAGGGATGGCAACAAATGCGATTGTAAGCAGCGTGCTCACTTCTAAACATTACCTTTTACCTTTCAGATACTTCAGATACTAAAGGGCCAAAACGGTACCAAAAACAAGGTGGAGTGGGGGGGGGGTCGGTTATAATATTAGTGTTATTATTTCCGCCAAAATAGAATAAACACAAATGCAGTTGGAAACGGTCATAAAAGGTAAGTCGCATTTAAATTGTTGGTATTATTTTAAGAGCAATTGATGAACGGCAACAAAGACATACGATTTGCAGGAAAAGATAATTGGGTAGGAAGAAAAATGTATAATTGGAAAAGATAAATGAACCCCGTTGTT
This sequence comes from Isoperla grammatica, assembly GCA_945910005.1. Lineage (NCBI taxonomy): Eukaryota > Metazoa > Arthropoda > Insecta > Plecoptera > Perlodidae > Isoperla > Isoperla grammatica. The sequence goes on from OX246741.1 coordinate 34,809,634, forward strand.
CAATATTTATTCGAAATTTATTTACACGAAAACGAAAAACATCACAATATTGTCTCCAGTTATTTATAAAAGATCAAATACAAGGAAAAAATACATATTGAAGGCATGTGTTCCAAATCAGTAAATTCTAGACGGTTTGTTGTGTGATTAAAATATTATCTATAATAATACATCTCTACAATAATAATGCATGTTCGGCATATACATTTTTTTTTTCCATGTATATGTAAACTTGTTTTAAAAAAAGTCATTGTAGACCTGCGAAGCATCAAGCAGGCCGTCACATGTAGTTATGTAGATGATAGCTCATGATTTTATACATTATTATACAATTAAATGGAGCACTAATGTAAATACAACTAAAACACACATGTGAGATGATGTTTAAATTTAAAGCACTTACAAACTATATACTTTAATGTGGAGTACATGACAAACTAGTGCATCCTCGTCACCGTGTTGTACATATCTGCTATGCTTCGAGACTCACTAAAACAGAAACACGTTCACATATATAGTCGCATCGGTAACGCGAAAATTATGTTTTGATTTTAAAATATTAAGACGTATATAATGAGGGCTTAGTAATAGCCTACATACCTCAGAAATCCAGGTCAGTCACTGTCCTCACTGCAATAGCTTTCCTCTATTAGTGGTAGCAAGGTATCTTCTTCCACCTCTTTGCGTTGCTCTTGACAGGAACACAAGTCTGTACATCTAAGCTTTAGCTCCTTGCACTGACACTTAGCTGTAGAACAGTGCTTGCATTTGCAAGATATTAATTCTAATACTTCTTCTGGGGCTGGTTTCGTTGCAAGCCATTGGATAGCAATAGAACCATCTTCCAGGCACCAGCCATGGTCAAATGGGAGTGGGATACTTTGGAATTGGAGGAGAGATGTTTTCCAGATAGCTGCTTGGTAGTTCGATCTGTCAATGTGCAACCGCAGTGTTAAACGACATGGAGGTAAGGTTTCTGGGTCGACGGCACCTCCCCGAGTGCAGTACATATGATATCGAATCGCATTCACGTCTGATAATTTTGGCTATAAACAGTGAAAGCTACCGATTTCGTTTTCCGGATTGCCTTTGCTGTAATCAGGTAAAATTACGAATTTTTTGAGCCTACTCTCGGCTGGTCCGGCCGAGTGAGACCACAAAAGTGCATAGCTGACCGTCTAAATCGCCTGCTTAGTCAGAAAACAGTGGCTTATCATCGACAAATATTTTATCTAAGCAGAGTTGACCTATAGGCAATGCAACAATCAAAGGTACAGTTATGTCAAATGGTACCAAAATAAAACCTATCTAAATAAAATGTGCAGTTACTTTAACAAGTCTGAGAACACAATGTACTGTTTTGAACGTATTTTGAGCGTTTGAACTTTGATTTGATAAACACACCCTTCTTGGTGAATTTTGTGTTTAAGAAAGAAATGAAATATATATAAGATTTATAAAACACTATCAAATAGCATTGTTTTGATTCGTTACCCACCCGCATTTGTCATTTTTATTGGTCGCACATCTGACAAGTTACCCTCTGCCGTTTTCTGCTCTCAAATCTAAAGAGCTACTGATTTCAATTATTGTTATATTACTTATGATGAGTGTTGTGTAACACACACAATATTGTGTTAGGTATTTTGCTTTAAGTATGAAATGTGCTGTCATATATCTCTCCCATAAAATGTGAGGGGTTACTTGAAGTTTATCGGTCACTTATACTACATACTAAATGGCCCTTTTATGCCCCCCTCCCCCCCTTTTATTTTTGGTTAATGCCCAACTCTATGATTATAAATTTTCGAATTACATTTTCTTCGCTTTCCTTAAAAGATATAAAATTTGTTGACATCCCTCCAAGCATTATCAGAAATTGGTAATGAAGTTCACAAATTGTAATTTTGTTTGCCGTCTTTTTGTCTATACATAGTAATAGTTACCGGTTTATTTACCGATTTCTGATTTCTCTAAAGGCCAAGTGCTATCGATTACGATAGTCGCTTTATTTGTTATGAATTAGTTTTAAATATCGAGTTCGTGCCACCAGTCTCAGTGTAATCGGTCGATAGGTCTTCTATATTATGATACATTGGTGCCCTTTTTTTTTTGCCGTTTCTTGATTTTAAAGGCCGTGTTTATGTTTTCGAACTTCACATTATTTGTTATTATATACATTTAGTTTGAAATACCGAGTTTTTTGACTCTTCTCCCAGTGTTATCGGTTAACTGGTCTTCTAAATGAAATGTGTGCCATTTTTGCCGTTTTTATTCTCCCAGGGCAAAACGGTAGCGATTTCCATTTTCGCATTACTTTTTCTTAATTTTACATGAAATAACAAATTGTTCGACACCTGTCCCAGCGTTATCAGTCAACTAGTCTTGTAGTATTTAAATAATTACTTTTTGCCATTTTTTGCCGTTTTTTGACTATAAAAAGTAAAAGCTACCGATTTCGTTTTCCGGATTGCCTTTGTTGTAATCAGCTAAAAATAACGAATTTTTTGAGCCTACTCTCGACTGGTCCGGCCGAGTGAGACCATTCTGTTGAATTTGGGGGGATAGCTGACCGTCTATTATAACGTTGCCCCTACCCCTGACTACCGTGCTAACAGGTGTGGCTATATATACAAGACGATCCTTTCTCAAGTATCATTCGAGCCTCAGCACTCACCAGCAACACTCAACAATGGCATTCAAGGTATGTATGGTATCAACAGTTACAAATAACTATATTGTTCTATAACACAGCAAGTAGGATACAAGTATACGTTGTTAAACAACAATTAGGTGAAGAGTTAGTTCTTACAGAATATATCATTTTGGGAATCTAAATATTTAAGGTGTTTAACTTTCTGTTACATCATGTGTTGTTGTTGTGTGTTAGGTCGCCCTCTTCGCCACCCTCGTGGCCGCCGCCTCCGCCGGCTACGCCGCCCCCTACAGCTTCGCTTACGGCGTCCACGACGCTCACACCGGCGACATCAAGAGCCAATCGGAAAGCCGACACGGAGACGTGGTCAAGGGCAGCTACTCCCTGGTGGAGGCCGACGGCAGCCGTCGTACCGTTGACTACATCGCTGATGACCACAACGGCTTCAACGCCGTCGTCCGCAAGGAGCCCCTCGTCCACGCCGCCCCCCTGGCCTACGCCGCCCCCGCTACCTACGCTAGCTACGCCGCCCCCGCCCACTCCTACTCTAGCCAGAGCGTTGTTCGAGCCACCCCCGTCTCTTATGCCGCCCCTCTTGCCTACGCTTCCTATGCCGCCCCCGCTACCTATGCCTCCTACGCCGCCCCCGCCCACTCCTACTCTAGCCAGAGCGTTGTTCGATCTACGCCCCTCATCGCCGCCCCCGTTGCCTACGCTTCCTATGCCGCCCCCGCTTCCTATGCCTCCTACGCCGCCCCCGCCTACTCATACGCTAGTCAGACCACCCCTCTTGCTTACAACTATCACTATTAGATCGCAGCACCAAATGTTGTAGATATATGTTGATGAGAGATTGTAATATTACGCAAGCCCGACTGTAAGTGTACATACACCATGTAAATCATACGAATAAATAATAATTATATTCGAATTATATTCTACTCTCATTGTGTACCAATCCTTTCTTAGTTACATTTATTAGTGGTATCTCATTCAGCTTTGCATATTACATAAATGATACTGAACGTTTCAATTCACAAGTAGAACATATTTTAATCATTAAAATAAAATATAATATAATGTTGTTTGCAACTTGGCAACACAACATATTTCAAGCGTTACACTTCTTCATCTGTGACAAAATTTTTAACGGAGAAGGAAGATTAAACAAAGGAAATGTAAAAAGTGAGCAGGCAACCTTGCTGAGCAACAGGATGACTAAAGATATGCGCGAGATTCCACCTTGCGGCCACGGGTACCACGAGGAGGGACCGTAGCCATTATGAGCTAAATCAATACATTTCTGTACCGTATTACCTAAATATCGAAGTAATGCTGTAAATAATAATGAATAAATTGGTAACTAATTGGGTGGTCACCTGACAATAATCAAGGTCTAAAATCGTATTTGAAAAACATGTTGTCCTCCCAAAATAAAGCTGTAACTGGGAAATGTCGAGTACATACGATGCATTGCAAAGTATTTATTACTAAAAAAGTAAAAGTGTTTCCGCCCGGGATTGAACCGGGGACCTTCTGCGTGTAAGGCAGATGTGATAACCGCTTCACCACGGAAACTGATGAGAGACTAAGTGTAAAAAGTGTACCCATATTGACTATTACTAGGAAAACGCTCTGTTTGACGCGTTGATAAGCGAGCGCGTCAATATCTACGAACTTTCTGGCGAAAAGTTTTCAATGCTAATACGAACAACAATTAACAACAATTCAAGAATGCGCATTGCAAAAATTGTTCTTATTTCCATGGCTATGATACTTTCCGTCATTGTTGTATGCAGCGCAATGTGCGTTGCTAAGAATTTTCGTGGTCATGTTTTCAACACGGTCCGCCACCGTTACTAACACTTATTGACAGCAATAGAAATGTAATTTCTGCCTCTAATACGTATCGGATCGCGTTAAGGTGAATCCACCCCCCCTGAAAAAACACTTTTGCTAGGAAATACTTGTAAATGTGTATGTGTGACGTCTGAAGTGTACCCCTCCTCCACCCCCCACTTCCGCAACTCCGACCGACCTCCGCGCGCTTCGTTCTGATTTCAGTCGAGCGCTGGCTCTGGTCAAAGCAAGGTCACGCCTGGCAAGGCGCCGCTCCGCTTACTGGGTGTCATGTTTCCCCCAAATACTTGGATTAAATCTGAACATTTGCGTTCTCAACTACTGTTGAGCGGTGCTAGGACACAAGGAGACAATTTCTTTGCGCAAATTACCTGTCTAGACCCGAAAAGTAGTTACGGCTGGACTGCGACACGAGCAAACTGGTGCGCTTTACATCAATGTACGTAAATCATCAAGACTCGAAAAGTTTTTTACGTAGGCTTGAGACTGCAAGCATTTTGGAAAGATAAGGGTCGAGCGCATGATATGCACTTTACTTCTTGAAAGTGACTCTTTTCATAATTAAGTTATGGAATAGTAAAAACAGCATATACTCAAGTGCCTTTTCACCGGGACACGAAAAAATTCATTAAAAAAAACTGGTCACATAATTGTGTTTCAAATATGTATTCCATCATTCCAAAGATAGCAACCTATAGCATACTACATTTTCGTGTACTTGACAAATATGGTCTAGAGGTTGAATTACATGAACGTAAAGACTTTTAAAGCTATCGGTACACGTAAAAAATTAAAGTGTTATTTTTTTAAAACCACTTTTTGCAGATATAATATCAATGTTTATCAACCTTCATCAAAAAAACTTTATTTAAAAATGTTAAGTTACCTAGATACCTTCACCAACGAAAATTTACTATAAGATAGCCACCTCACATTTTGCTGTTACTGTGTTTCAGAAATATATTTTCGAGTAACTTTTGTGTAACTTTGCCAATACTAATCAGTTCGCCATTACGTTAACATATTCGTGACCGAAAAAATCTGTAGAAAAATCTGGCTATCTCACATTTTGGCGCCATTTTGTTTCAGAAAAATATTTTGCAGTAACTATGGTGTAACTTTGTAACTTTTCGAACGATTTTGCCTCAAAACTATACACCTTCAATCCACATCGAGTCTTGTGGATGGTCCAAATTTGAAGTTGATCGGACTTTCCGTTCGACCGCTATCGACGGACATAAAAAAAAAAAAAAAAAAACAGAACGAAGTGCCATAAGAGTCAAGTGGAAACGCTCGCTTCGCTCGCTTAGTTATACTTTCCGACATTGTTGTATGCAGTGTGTGATGTGGCTAAAATAGCCGGGGTGTCGGAATCCTGACTGGTGGAGGAATAGGAGTTCACTAATATATATATTCTGAAGCCTATATCGTAGGCTAAACACTCACACAATTAACGTAAACGCTAGTGACATACAAATACATATGTATTCCCCAAATGGGTGTACTCATCCATTGAAGAGGTTATTCCGTTGGCCCGTTGACGGGAGTCCAGCCAGTAGAAATCCAGATGCCGGACTGTAGTTGGCGCTGTCGTGGCGATCGTCCTCCCGTCGGAACACAGTCCCGACAGTTATGTGGAGCAACGGATGCAGCTCACGAAATGATACAGCACGAACACTCGGAACACAGTTCCGAATTGGCACAGTATACGGCAACACGATATCGGAACACAGTTCACGATAGAACACGGTAATATCACAACCGTGATTGAACCACAGTTCCAAAATGGTTTGGTATGATATATATATATATGAACACAGTTCACTAAATCAAAACAAACTTACCATTCGACTTCCTTTCTTTATTATTAAACTCACAAGATCACAATCCTATCATCCGTACAAGAAGCCGAAAACAAGCGAAGTCCACACCAGGAATCAAAAACACAACAATGAATAACAAAGAAGTTACAACAAAGATATATTAGTCGATCAAACCTCAATACATACAACATAGGTGGCTGTGGAGGTGTGGTCGGGAACGCTGGTTACCATTACAGCCCCCCACTGAAAAGACTCGGTCTTGCGGACGGCAAGATGAGTGTTTTAAGTAATCCGCTACGTATCCGAGTGGTGTCCCACGCTTTCAGGTTGTTTGTATTGTTTCAAATGGATGATGTTGTAAGAGCCTTTTTAATCTTGCCTCCTGGGTCTTCCAGCTCATATGCGTTTCTATCAGTTGCTATCCTGGCGTTTCGGCATTGTCCGTCGTTCGTTGGCACCATGTTGTCAAAGGAATAGAAATTATTTCGTCGTTTGTCCCAATGTTAAGATTCGCTTCTTCGAAGCTTATAACAGCATTGTTGTCATGTAGCCAGTCGGCGCCGAAAATCATCCTCCGCGATAACCCGGGCACTACTATACAGGCTACCTCGCCTGTCCAGCCTCCGATTACGATATCCAACAACACCTGTTTGGACGCGTGCCTAGTTTGTTTGCCAACGGCGCCTATGACTTTAATTAGTGGTATAGGCAGTAGTGGAATATCTCCCTTCCCCTCGCGAAGTTCGTGATAAAACGATTCTGAGACACACGTGATCTCACTGCCAGAATCGATAAGAATGGGAGTTTGTGTCAATTTATTGACAATTGCATTGACCTCAGGGGTTGTTCTCGCTGCCGTGTAGGTGTCGTCCTCATCGTCCGATAGGATCTTACGACTTTCCTCGGCCGTGATGTGTAGAAGTTCCCGTTCCAACATCGCCACTGTTTCGTCGGTCTCATCCCCCACTTCGCTCTCGACCGCCGCTACGTCTTCGGTTATGTCAATCCCTCTAACCTGTCTATTTGTGTCGGAAGTTTGAGTTTGCTCGCGATTGCGATGGTTTCCTCGTTGCATATTACTGTCGCGATGGGTATGCTCGGTACGCCACTGGTTCCCAGTCAGTCGCGATTGGTTTGATCCCGTTGTGGGAAAGGTTGAGGTTTATTTGTTAGCCCCGTGGCTGTCCTGGTTACTAGAACCCGATTGTTGCCGCCAATTATAGTTGGTGGCGCTGTTCCCTTTATCGCTATAACTTGTCTTAGAATCCGCATGTGTTTGCGTTTGTCTAGGGGTGAATGAGTCGCCGGTCGATTTGCGCTTGTGTGCCTCGTCTAAACGGTGCAGAAGCTTTAAAGTTTCATCAACGGTATTCTTCCCTGCGGCTAGTAGTATAGCAGCTACTTCCGGACGGAAATGGTCGGTAATTGTATCAATTACATCTTCGTCAGGTATGGTGGGTGTCAGATACCTTGCTTTTGCGAGTATTATCAGAAAGTAGTCCGCCATCGCGGTGTCATATTGGCGCGGGCACGTACCGTGATACAACTCATAACGCACGTTGCGTTGTTGGGCCGCCCCCCAGTATTCATTCAAGAATGCGCGCCTGAAATCGGAAAATGACGTAAAACGGTCCGCGTAAACTTCACCCAGCGGCGGGCTGAGCTACGTAGCTGGCCAGTAGCTAATCTAACTTGAAATTGTTGGGGCGCTCTTGATAATTCGAAATAATTTTCAAGTTCTTTGATGAACGTAACCGGATGGGTTTTACCATCCCCATCGAAAAGTGGTAAATATGACGAGGATCTTAGCTCTGCCCCCCAAATCAACGGTGCTACCGCATGTTGATGTTGTTCCTGTTGGGTTGGTTGCGTTTCGAGCGTCGCCACTTTCTCTGAGAGAAGTTGTACCGAGTTTTTCAGTGTTGTTACCGACGATGTGAGGGTATTGCAGGAGTTAGTAACCTCGCCGCGAATTGACTGTATTTGCTCAGTGCAATCCGATTTCAACGTTACGAATTGTTTTACTAGTTGTTGGGTCTGGCTAACGGTATCCTGTCGGAATCCTTGGACGTCAGTCCTTAAGGACTCTATTTACGCCGCTAGGTTGTCTGCGTCCGCCATATTAGTACCAGGTCCGTCTTCTAATGGTACTACATCAACTCCACTCCCAGAGCGTGTTTTTACCATGCACCCCTATACTATAGTCAGTACGAAATGTTAAATTATGCTCCTAAAGATAAGCAATTTTTTTATGGGACTACACTCCCTCCTCTATCTACAGCCAAGAGCACGTTGGGCGCCAGATGTGATGTGGCTAAAATAGCCGGGGTGTCGGAATCCTGACTGGTGGAGGAATAGGAGTTCACTAATATATATATTCTGAAGCCTATATCGTAGGCTAAACACTCACACAATTAACGTAAACGCTAGAGACATACAAATACATATGTATTCCCCAAATGGGTGTACTCATCCATTGAAGAGGTTATTCCGTTGGCCCGTTGACGGGAGTCCAGTAGAAATCCAGGGCCTGGATTCACAAAGATGCGTAACTCTAAGTTGTCCTAAGTTAGGCAAATCCTAGCTAGATAAATCAAGATAAATCATGTCTAGGTATTAATACACATTCACAAATCAAATATTATTCGTTAAATTGTTCATATTTTACTATATTTTATCTTTATAACATTGCAGAACGACATATTGGTGATTTATATCACTAAGATTTGCCTAAACTAGGACGTCTTAGCACTTAGGCATCTTTGTGAATCTGGGCCCAGATGCCGGACTGTAGTTGGCGCTGTCGTGGCGATCGTCCTCCCGTCGGAACACAGTCCCGACAGTTATGTGGAGCAACGGATGCAGCTCACGAAATGATACAGCACGAACACTCGGAACACAGTTCCGAATTGGCACAGTATACGGCAACACGATATCGGTACACAGTTCACGATAGAACACGGTAATATCAAAACCGTGATTGGAACACAGTTCCGAAATGGTTTGGTATGATATATATGAACACAGTTCACTAAATCAAAACAAACTTACCATTCGACTTCCTTTCTTTATTATTAAACTCACAAGATCACAATCCTATCATCCGTACAAGAAGCCGAAAACAAGCGAAGTCCACACCAGGAATCAAAAACACAACAGTGAATAACAAAGAAGATACAACAAAGATATATTAGTCGATCAAACCTCAATACATACAATATAGGTGGCTGTGGAGGTGTGGTCGGGAACGCTGGTTACCATTACAAGTGCAATGTGCGTTGCTAAGAATTTTCGTGGTCATGTTTTAAACACGGTCCGCCACCGTTACTAACACTTATTGACAGCAATAGAAATGTAATTTCTGACTCTAATACGTATCGGATCGCGTTAACATTAGTATATTCGTGACCAAACGAAAATTTACTATAAGATAGCCACCTCACATTTTGCTGTTACTGTGTTTCAGAAATATATTTTCGAGTCACTTTTGTGTAACTTTGTCAATACTTATCAGATCGCCATTACGTTAACATATTCGTGACCAGAAAAATCTGTCAAAAAATCTGGCTCTCTCACATTTTGGCGCCATTTTGTTTCAGAAAAATATTTTGCAGTAACTATGGTGTAACTTTGTAACTTTTCGAACGATTTTGCCTCAAAACTATACACCTTCAATCCACATCAAGGCTTGTGGATAGTCCAAATTTTAAGTTGATCGGACTTTCCGTTCGACCGCTATCGACAGACATAAAAAAAAAAAAGAACAGAACGAAGTGCCATAAGAGTCAAGTGGAAACGCTCGCTTCGCTCGCTTAATTACACTTCTACACACTTTTAAATTTTGTTTATTATATTTATCTCTGTGATAAAACGCAAATGTATTATAATTATGCACTAATGGTACCCGATGATCTGTTGTGAATAAAGAATAAGTACATATTACATTACAGCCGGCGGTTACTGGTATCCATCCATGCAGTGGCGATTTTTTTTATTTTTTAAATTAAGTCTATCCTTTCATTTATAAAACTGAGGAGGTGTATAAATAGAACTTAGTCTAACTATGTTTACGAAAGATAATGAAAATTCATAAAATGGCAAGAATAGCAAAACAATTACTTCTGTGAAACTGTGGAAAAAACCACCCCAAAAATTTAAATTTATTGAGAAAAATTATTTCAGTACGGTGTATTGGCAACAGCGTGATAAAAGTGGGTACCTCCACCCCCCCAAATCCATTATAGTCTTAATTAACGTTAACCATATCATAAATAACACAATATAACACCAATAATAACGAAGCACATATTAAATAGTATAAAATGTCCCCTACTGAAAATCTTTTCTTGTATAACTAAGTTGGTCGACAACAATTACAAATGTACATCATTTATAGTAACATCTGTTCTATCTTGCATTTGTAATGGACGATGATTAAAATTAAATACAATTAAATGTTTGCCCAAAAAATGTAAGCAATGATATAATAATTCCAATTAGACAAAGGGAAGCAAAAATATCAGTTTTTCGTCATACAAAATGCTACTTAGCATACTTCTAATCATAATCGATCAAGTTTAAGTCTGTAAATGCCAAGAGTGAGGAAACTGAATTTCAAACCACGTTGCAGGCACTTGTGCAAGTGTTTAATGAGCGCGACAAGGAATTCACTGTTACCATCGTTCAATGATGTAAGTCGTCAAGACATCCAGGGCCAGGGTCCTCGATAGAAGAAAGGCGTGACGCTACCTATAACGTTGCCCCTACCCCTGACTACCGTGCTAACAGGTGGGGCTATATAAACAGGGGGATCCTCTCTCAAGTATCATTCGAGCCTCAACACTCACCAGCAACACTCAACAATGGCATTCAAGGTATGTATGGGAATGTGATCAACACTTACAACTAACTATATTGTTCTATAACACAGCGAGTTGGATAGAAGCACTTTGTAAAACAACAATCAGCTGAAGAATTTGTAGTTTTTTATAATTGTTTGTACAGAATATATATTGTTAGAAATCTAAATATTTTAGATGTTTACTTTCTGTTACATCCTGTGTTGTTGTGTGTTAGGTCGCTCTCTTCGCCGCCCTCGTGGCCGCCGCCTCCGCCGGCTACGCCGCCCCCTACAGCTTCGCTTACGGCGTCCACGACGCTCACACCGGCGACATCAAGAGCCAATCGGAAAGCCGACACGGAGACGTGGTCAAGGGCAGCTACTCCCTGGTGGAGGCCGACGGCAGCCGTCGTACCGTCGACTACATCGCTGATGACCACAACGGCTTCAACGCCGTCGTCCGCAAGGAGCCCCTCGTCCACGCCGCTCCCCTGGCCTACGCCGCTCCCGCTACCTACGCTAGCTACGCCGCCCCCGCCCACTCCTACTCTAGCCAGAGCGTTGTTCGAGCCACCCCTGTCTCTTATGCCGCCCCCCTTGCCTACGCTTCCTATGCCGCCCCCGCTACCTACGCCTCCTACGCCGCCCCCGCCCACTCCTACTCTAGCCAGAGCGTTGTTCGATCTACGCCCCTCATCGCCGCCCCCGTTGCCTACGCTTCCTATGCCGCCCCCGCTTCCTATGCCTCCTACGCCGCCCCCGCCTACTCATACGCTAGTCAGACCACCCCTCTTGCTTACAACTATCACTACTAGATCGCAGCACCAAATGTTGTAGATATATGTTGATGAGAGATTGTAATATTACGCAAGCCCGACTGTAAGTGTACATACATCATGTAAATCATACGAATAAATAATTATTATATTCGAATCCACTCTTATTGTTTACCATTCCTTTCACAGTCATATTTATAAGTGAACATTTTCGGAGGTTCTGAGCTTTCCCCGGCCATACTAAATCTTGATAGAAGGTCTTTTGCCATATTACTGCGAGTGCTGGATATGAATACTACAGGCCCGCTGACAATACCGTTGGCATTTCTTCTAGACTATTCTAATGTCACTTCTCATTTGCCAGCTGTTCCCATGCTTTTACGTCGGACGTTGACGTCGGACGTTGGTCAACCGTAGCCGAGTATTTTCGACGAACGTCGAGGGGGCGGGCCAGCGTTGGCGTAAATGGCTACGACTGGCCAACGTCCGACGTGAGCGTTCCAACAACATGGATATTATCACCAACGCACCAAGGAGGTTAACAGCTTTTGAGCTTTGGCTTAAACTTATACATTTACTTGCAGTTATTTCTTAAATTGATATAAAGAATAGTAAGTTTTAGGTACACTTATATAGGAGACAACTTTGTTTTATTTTTCACGGAAAATACAGATTTCCAACATTTATTTAACATGTCATTCAGCTTTACATATTACACAAAACATACTGAACGTTTCAATTCACAAGTTCAAGATAGTTTCATCATTAAAAATAAATAATTTTATTGTTTACAAATTGACAACACAACATATTTAAAGTCACACTTCTGTATCCGGGACAACGTTATGAATTGCGTGGCCGTGACAGTTAAATTGTCTATTGAGGTCGTATTTGCATGCGTGTATGTCGATCGTCTTCAACTTTTGTCTTTTAATTTTCTAATACGGCGGGATAGTAATTATCAAAGACTAAAGAAAAAATCAAGTGATTCCGATAGCTTAGAATTGTTCAATATTTTTACGGTTGACTTCGGACTGTGCGTGCGGCAGTTTAATTGAATTAACTTCAATGACATTGCTCAGATATATTACACTAACGCTTCATATAACCAGATCAGAAGAAATAGTTACGCATACAACAAAGTAAACATCCATATACAACATAGATTTGACACAAATGAGATATTTACTTTTGGCTGTGTTCGATATTGTTTTAAACATTTTAAAAATCAAGTTTTATAAATTATAATATTATTTACATGTTACTATATGTGTATTTGAAACTTGAAATCATTAAAATTATATTTCCACTTTCAACGAATTGAAAGTTATTCAAAGAACAAAGTTAAATACAGAAATGGTAATTGAACATTGAAACGAGCTCTCCGGTTATGATAGTACTCAGAGTTAACCACTTTATTATACATAAATAAAAAACAAAATATACTTATTTGTATTTACTGTCGACCCACTCCGTACAATAAACTGGTTTTCAGTGAGTGACACTATAAATTACCATGTTCTTCGTTGCTTTGGCTCCAAATACAATCCACCGATTGCATACAGGCCAGTGTACCACACATCAATTAACCGAGAATCGAATCCTGGACCTTCTTCAGTGGAAGTAGACTAACGAACCACACACATCTTACTTCTGGGCTTAGCTTATTATGTTTGGGTGGAGGGGGGTTGGAGGGGGGGGGGGGGGGGGGGGGGGGGGGTAATCTGCTTATATACACGGACATTTACGGTTGAAGCATTACTTAGAGATGGCAGAGAATTATCAAAGTAAAAAAAGTGAATATGTTTTTTGTGTTCTATTTGCTCTTCTGTGTTAGCTTATTGACCAAGTAAGAGTGGTGCTGGTCTTTCTAAAGTAGTTGACTCAACTCACCAAGCCCATTGAAAGTTCTTTCATCGTGAAACTTACAGTATATTCTTTTTTTCCACTTTACTTTGTTTGTACTTACAAATACTTATGTTACTCGCAAAATATTAAGCTAAAAATACAAAGTTGTACGGAAAATATCAAACAATTTTATGTCAAAGATCTTGTTCTCTCCAAAACGTTAAACTGAAGTCAAATACTAAAGAGCCTCTTGAAATATAAATTTTAACAAGATCAAGTAATTCTATAAGGGCTGGCGCTGCCGGTTCTATGGGTAAAAGGTAAAATCGTTGTAAATGCGAGCGGTTTCCTACGGCTCTATGGGAATGATATTGGTTATCAATAATTAAAAGTAAACGGATTTAGTAAATAAGCTATTGCCCCTCGCTACAAGCTCGAATGGGTCAAAACAGTGGAGGGAGGTCCCCGTACACTTCTTCGTTCTAAATGAAATGCAAAGGGATTCTTTACTCTGGCTAAACTTCACTTCCCTGTGCTTTATTTTTCAGATCATTCTCACAATCCATTTATATTTAAATTGTTACCAAACAATGTTGGCCAAATGAACAAGTTGTTCATAGCTGCCTATGTATATACATATTCTATCCATGAAATAGATAACTAGTAGGCCTACAATAATTTACTCAAAAAATAATACATTAATATTGTCAATCTAAACTGAGATTGCAAGTCATTATTATTAGTTATAATGACAACACATGGTATACAAAGCTCATTTCAATACTTTAGCCAATTAGTAAAAACAATCATGTTCATTCATTAACTTATTTAAAGTGTTTTGTGCAATTGTGCTTCAAAAAGTTAAGTAAGAGTATTCACCGATGTTGAAACCAAATAATTGAATTAAATTCACACAAAAATAATTGTGTGTTACATAATGAAGGACATTGAAGAAAGGACTAAAAACATATAACATTATTACAGCTGAGCCAAATAACTTACCTAACAAACATAAATTAACCTAACACCTTTCACTATAATTATATCACAATCAGTCATTTAATGAATTACCCAAATAAACATTAATTTATGAATTCGCATATTATAAAATACATTAATAAACGTAGCACTAGCGGGAACGATATATAATTCACATATTTACTATTTTACAGATAAACTAACGGAACAGTAATAACTGTAATTATTATAGTTGATGTAAGCAAGAAGTTGAATGTAGAGTGTTCTTATTAATACATAAATAATAATATTTTGCTCCACTCTGGAACAGGAATCAAACGTAATGCGCGTATTGATGTAAATCATCTTTTTTTGTTGAGAATATTAACAGTAGATCATGATAACATCTAGTCGTGCAACATTTTGTACAACATTCTGATATTGGATCTCACAATGTAAACAATGTAACTTAAATAGTCACACTTTCAAGCTATTCGTGTTTATTAACACCTTCCTAGTAACCAAGATGGGAATTGTGGCCGCACTCAACTCATAGACACCGACTATTTTGACTGAGTTAAATAAATTGACTGATTCAAGAAGATAATTGCTTGAAAAATGTGAAATGAGACCTATAGGTGTGTATTGTGGAGAAATTTTCTTGTTACCCTACCTACAGAAAAGCAACGTTTGATATTATATCCGCTGCACCACATTTGGGATGAAAGCATTATACATTTCGTTCTCCAGTGACACAATGAAACAAAATGTAAAATTAAGTCTTAAGTTGCTGTTGTTGAGGATTCTGATATTATATAAATAATACAGCAAAACTTATAAAACACACACAACATTGTTTTTGTGAATGCAAGTTGACTCATTACTATAGTTAACATTAATACTTCGTAGGAGTTACCACACAATTGTGTTTTCTTTAAGTACACAAAGTTACATAAAAATATCACCTCACTTTCTTCTTTATTTCTCACATTAAAAACATTTCTAATACCTAGTTTATACTTGGTCCAGTTTCACTTAACTCTGCGAGTCTGATGATAAGTAGGCCTAATCGTCTAAAGAGTTCAGTGACACTGATAAGCTCATGTTTCATATTCTGGCCCAATTTCACGGACACAATTTAGGAGTAAGATTAGCTTGAACCTTAATATTATCAACTTAAAATAATTGTTTCATTTCATATCAGACAAAACCTCCAAAATATCGTTTTGACTTCTCAATTGTGACACATATTATTATGTAATTTTAGAGTTTGTTTTTAATACAGAAAGATAATTTCAAGTGTAAGGTTATTAATTCAACGGCAAAATACATAAAATATGTTCCGTGCAAATTAGAGCTATGCTGCATTTGCTTTTAAGAGCGTTGTTGAACATTATATCTCGCTGGTTCTGTGAGTTCATTCCGGTTCCAGAATGTGCAGAGTTCAACTGTCGGTTTGAACTTGTTTTGATTTTAGCTTCTGATATTGAAATTTAAAAAAACTGTGCACATTTTGCACTAAAAAAAACTAGCTAAAATAAATAAGATTTATTTAAATCAGTGATTGATTTTAAGTTCATAACAATTTGGTTTGAGCTGATCTTGAATACATATTTGATTGTGTGCTTGAAATATTGGGATCTCCAAAAACAATAATCCGAATTTTGTCATGGACGCATCCGACAACAATTCTACCCTGACACTATATAGAGAGCAAAACTCAAGATCAAAGCATTATATCAAGATTTATCTTCACGAAAATGATGTCGACAAACACCCCAAAATGGGTGCCGTGATTATTTGTAGCGTTCATCTTGTAGGGGACGTATTAGGTCTTCTCTCAGCAACGTATTATAATCGAGTATATATACTGTTCTCTACGTATCAAGCAACGTGCTGTCGTCATAGGTGTAACATTCTCAGCAGATACGGTCGCTCTACACGGTCTATTTCAACATAATTCGTTCCATATCACCCACTACATCACCACATTCATGCTAAATGTTTGAATCAATAGCTATCACACCACATCATACATTTTTAAACGTAGCTGTGGACTTCCATCCAACCGTCATTATAGTATAGTATAAAGCTATCTTTGAGAACAAATAACCGCATCATAACTTTCACCTACCTCCATCCCACCCCCTGAATAACAGTAAAGCTATCTTTGAGAACTGATCCCCTGTTTTCCCCTGTTTTATGACTTCCAACTAAATATTTAAGTCCCGGCTAAGTTGCTTTCACCACCATGGAGCAACCACCCATCAGAAGCCTTGAAGTCAAGTCAGCTGATAACCAAGATAGTTCTTTCTAGCTCATAAGATCGGGCAAGCATAAGCTACCTAAACCAATCTTTGTAAACGATGCTATCTCGTCTCGCCCCATCCAACCCTCTGAGCTGAGCCACATTAAAGCTATATCTGGGAACTTACCAACAAATCCCCATTCAACCCTCTGAGCTGAGCCACAGTAAAACTATCTCTGGGAACGTACCTATACCTAGCCGCATCACATCTGTGTGAAAGCTAAAGTTGCCGCACAGCAACATTTCTCCTGCTTTCGTCACAGGCAAGGAACCGACCCCCCCTCGTAGCCAATCAGCGATCGCTATTGCAGGGGGAGCAGTTCGCTGATTGGCTACGAGCTCCTCGCCTCTGACGAAAGCATCGGAAAGGTAGTCGTACGTTTTTACCTATAGTTGTCCCAAGACTGCCTTACACATGCTTTCGTCACAGGCGACTGGTTCGTAGCCAATCAGCGATAGGTATTGGCCCGGATGTGTTTCGGGCGGTTCGCTGGTTGGCAACGACTGCGCCGGATGTGACGAAAGCAGGTGTAAAGTAATCTTGGGTCAACTTTAGTCTCCGCCCTCTAAACCACCGTGATGGCAATCTTCGTATGCCGCGTCGTCTGCGACGGTAGCCGCAGGTGTACGTGGTGATGACGCAACGAGGTCGAGTGCGCAGATGTGTTGCGCCGCGAGGATTGCGTCAGAGACTCAGTGACGGTACAGCTGACGTCATTGCGCAGAGACCGGCTGCGGTTGCCTTGGAGACGCGGGAAGCAGAGGGCCAGACCTGACGTCACCCAGCTGAAGGGGGGGATCTTGCTGCAAGGGGAGAACACAGTAAGAGATGCGCCAACAAACCATTAAACATTCAAGTAAATCTATACCAAATGTATCAATGAACTATTTAGAAAATACATAAATAAAAATAAAAATAGATTATAAACAATATTGCGAATGAGAAGAAGATTTGTAAAGAATGGACAAAAAAATGAATTTGGAAAGCTTAAGGCAAATCCACTATGGGAAGTATATTATTTTAAAATCTAGAAAGAATTTAGTAATGACTGTGTGCAAATATATGTTTTTTCAATAAATTAAAATAATTCAGTTTTATAATTAGTTACCTCTTTGTCCGTATTACAAACACAGAGATTTCGAAATTCAATAATCCCTCCCAAAGTGCAACGTATTAGAACGGAATCACCTTAATAATTGTCAAACTCGCTTTTTAAGCTGTACATCAAAGTAATTTGTCGATCTACTTGAAATAACCGTTTTTAGTGCTAAAAATATTTGTTTTTCATGGGATATTTTTCTAAACTCTTAAGTTGGAAATATTCTATGCGCATCGACAATGATGAATGTGCATGTTCCCTTCTCATGACACATCCTCGCACAGATATGTCAGCGTCACAGACTCAACTGATCAAGACGTATCGTTGCAGAGTCGTGACCTAATCTCATCACTTCTTTCAAGAACTCTCTTTTCAAAGAGTTTCAATACGAACTAATTCGTGTACGTGCGATCTCCTCGGCCGTGACACAGTCTGAACTAAGCCCCCAATAAGCCGTGACTGCTGGACTGGTCGCTCAAGATTATGGCCACTCTCAATGGAAGAATGGCCAGCTTGAACGAATTAGATTGGAGAGTTACGTCCAGAAAGATACTCTATAGATCATATAGACACAGTTGTGAGGCGACTATTGGATTTAAAGCAGGGATGAACAATAAACATCTATCATATCGATATAAAAAAGTATTTCGATCGATATTCAACTATTCTCCTTTTTCTACATCATGAGTGTTCTGTCTGTGGCACACTGGGAAGGTCCTGCGTGATACCGGACCCGGAATGACCTCTGTTTTGCTGTAAGACGCACGGTTAAGGAGAAAAATGCAATGAGGCCTCCTAAGACAGACTTCAGTGTTCTGTGAGAGTCTTAGGAATATACCTAGAAAAATTTTACATTTTCCAAACTCCATTTTTCCCTACTTTCTTTCGATTGTACTCTAGCTAGACTAGAAGCAGGAGTTTTATGAATTCTTGATATTTTATTTGAGTTGTTACTACTGAAATGGAAACGCCGTATACAACTTGTATTAACCTACTCATCATTATCCTGAACACTAAGGAGGGATTTTATTTCATTTCAAAAAAATCTAAAGGCAATCTTCATTATTTTTTATCCAGAATCCGCTTACACTGTAATTACTGTCTCATTATTTTATATACAATGAACATGAACCACATCGAGTGTAATTTACTAATTGCTTCCCGGGTTTCAACTGAGATATTTTCAAGAACGTCTTGCTTTCTGTGTTCATATTTTGAATTAGGACCGTATAGTATCTCATTTTTTTCTACGGAAACGAACAGTCAAAACCTTTGCACTGCCAATCAGTTTAGCTACTGGGTGGGTAGACTCTAAATGTGAATTTACTTTAATCTAATTTTATTCATTTGTACATGACTTTAGTAATAATAATAATAAATTAATAATCATTATCAATTTTGATTGAAATTTATGTACTAAATCCTCTTTTTGCGAGGTATGGTCAAACTGCCTAAAACCTAAAAACGAAGCAGTACAAAACGAAATATTTATCTACATCACCCACACATTTCAGTGATTAGCACCCAATAGTGGGTTCTATACAAGAAACGCCTAAATCAACACACTCCATCAGTATAGCCTATCCTAATAGATCTAGATAGATGATCATAAAGCTCACCTGAGAGATCGAAAGATATGGGTTGAGAAGAGACAATATATCACAGGGTTGGCTGCAGAGTTGAGTGGGGCCAAGCTCTGTATGAAGGTGGCCACAGCGATATTTGTCTGAGTCTTGGGTACGTGGCCGTACACTTGTAGCAGGTCGAACACAATGTAAGGGCTCCAACACAGGATGAACACTGGAACAAGTGGCCAGTTATAACGTCAAACCCGCTTGAATATGTTGGCCTTGTAAAGGGGGATTCCTGACCTTGAACGTCGAAGGGCGCACAACGTCCAACGCACCAATCACAATAAAGCTGCGTCTACAACACAGGATTGTCCGGCAATTTATTGGTTGTTTTTGTTTTTGTTGCGTTTTTTGTTATGCCATCTTCTACGTAGAGGTCAGAAATTACAGTCTAACAGCTTTTCATTTTACATGAATTCGTCAAAACACATATTATGACTAATTTACGCCAACTTATCATAAACATCGACTGGTGCCTCCTTAAATGGCCTAAACTGATTCCTGTCATTTATAATGCTGTACCATTGAGTACCATTAAAATCCGCAGGGCCTGTGACCTAATACAGACTCAGTTTATTCAGCTAGTAAATCCCAGAGTAAAAAATGAGTTACGTATGCAGTTTTTACTTGTAACAAAAAAAGTTTCAAAATATAGGTTATTTTCGTGACATATGACAATATTACCACATTAAACAGACCACATATGACAGGTCCACGTTGTTTACATTTATACATTTATATACATTTATACCGTATACATTTATATGACTCCATAACACATGAGTATAATATTTACTATCAGAAATTGACGAGTCGTTGACGGGCCAAGACGTAATGCCACAATAACGTGTCACCAATAGAGGTGGCTCAGCGGTAAGACGCGAGACTCTAATTCGGGAGGTCGCCGGTTCGATTCCGGCCACCGGCAGTCCTGACTGAAGGTTTTTTCCGAGGTTTTCCTCAGTCGTAAGAGCGAATGCTGGGATTGAGTCACACTAACAGCCCTCGGACAATCCTTCCCAACTATCCAAAACACCCTAATAACCTAGTTAGTCACCTGAAGAGGGGCACATCAGGTAAAGCTGGTGTGCACCCTAGAACGGGTATTCCTACAAAACATGTTATTATTATTAATAACGTGTCCAGTCATAACTAGATAAAAGTAAGTACGGTTATTTTTTATTAGTTATGGAATAAGTCCAAAATAAATAGCACTATGGGTTATTGTTTATCGCGCAGTGAGTCTGCACTTCTTGTGAAACCGCATAGAAGCATGCTTATTATTGTTCGATTGTGTGCAGCATTGTTGAGAGCGGAGCGAACTAGAAGTTTGGCCAACAGAGTGCTGTACTTCTGAAGCTCTTGCACACTGGATTAATGGATTAGTGGTTGGAAACTTCATGCATATGTTCTATCCTTAAAGTAAAGAGAATTTTCTATTTACCGTATCCGTATTTCACATTATTGGAACTTGACCACTTAATCAGAACTTTTAATGATTTGTGGTACAAGTTTTAATGGCATTATTTGGAATCAATAGAAAACGTGTTCTCCCTTGTAATTCAGTTTTTTATACGGGAGCTGCATGATTGAGTAAAATACGTTGTGAGGAAAGATTTAAAGATGATATATCACAAAACTAATGAAGATCATAAAAGGACGAAACGAATTTTTCGATTCAATTGTGACCGCAATACAATTACAGAGTGTTTCAAATACTTCCGGACAATACCCAGGCCTGAATCTTGTACACAGAATAGGGGATTCACGTGTTTGGTAAATGTCACTGTACATCTGTCCTTATGTGTTTTGTACGATGTAAACTCTTGTAAAAATCGAGGCTTTAAAGTAGCAAAAATAAAATTCATATAGACTTAGAATAAGTTTGCACGAAAAACAAGATCACGGATTTGCTGTGCTACACATGAGTTAATTAGTTTTAATATCATATCAATAAAGTAAATGTTAATGTCTTTTTAAACGATTTTTGTGATTAGGGCTGGTCCACACAGATTTTTAAGACATACGATTTAAGGTTTAACGCGTAGTCGTAAAGTTGGATCATAAGAAACACGTACTGGCGTTCACACAAAGTTTTAGTTTTAAGACGTTGTTTTCATTGTTGTTTTAAAAAAACAACGTCTTAAAACCTTATGCTTTGTGTCTTGAAAATCTGTGTGGACCAGCCTCAATCCTATACGTTATTTATAACAAATCATATTATTGTGTACGACGCCGTTTCTAAATAACTATTTCCAATGACTAATAGTATTCATAGGTTGCACGTACGTCACATCTTTGCATGTGGCGGCCACATTTGTGATCAAACATTGACTTTGCCATGGGGAAACAATTGAAGGCTGTTGTGGTAGAACACACAAATTCTTTGTTCTTTAAAATCCAGCATGTTATTCAATTGGAATGTGTGGTAATTTTTTATTATTGTATTACTTATGTTTACTTTTTAATTTGTAAATTAGGCTAATTTATTAAATTTGAATAGTATTTGTCAATGATTTAGGATTGGTCCTACTTAATTGTGTCTCAATCACGGCCGCTGTGACGTCACGTGGGAACTATGAATATGTCAACGAAGAGAACCCAAAATTAGGAAAAGAACCGACTGGATAGATCTTTACTTTACCCTTTGTTTAGGGAATACTGAGAGTGTTGTGGAACTCGATAACCAATTCCAGACACAATTTTAGAAAACAATTGATTATTATGAATACAAAATACATTCCAAGGATAAAATTAATTTGAGTGCTGATATTTAAAAAACGGGTTAACCAATTTGAATGATTCGTTGTTATCTATGCCTAGTGTAGTGAGGTATCCGAACAAACTAAAGTAAGACTATCCACAGCATTGTACGATCTCTTGTTGTTGAGATCTAATAAACTGAATAGATATAGTGCATTAAAAGATGAAGTACAGTCTGAGGCAGGACGTACAGTGGGTCCGTGGTAGTTGAGAACAAGAAAATCAGTCGATTTTTCGTCGATCTTGGCTTTTCACAAATGATGTACACCCCCACTACCTGGCTAGCACAAACATGAGACGAAATCCCCGAATTCATTACCGAAAGCCATAACAGAAGTTCAACCATGCGAACATTTCTTGGAAACACAACATCTAGTCAAATAATAGGCGTCCACACAACCAACAAACGTATTTGATTACTTTTTGACAGTTCGGACCCAACAAATTCACGGAATCTGCGGTCGCACTCGGGATGTACAAACAACTTATTAAAGATGCAATGAAGCAAAATGTAAATGCCCTGCGGCGTTCTCAGATTTGCTTCGGACAAAGTTTAGCTGCAATCAACGATCGTTCATGTGGACTCTAGTCCTGACCCTTTGAATAGGAAAGTTATAATTAACCTGCGTTCATGTCCCAGTGGCGTGGCGTATCCCCTTTTCTCAAAGAAAAAATGGAAAATAACCGTTTAGCTTTCAATAAAGACAGTATTTTGTATTAAATACCAAAGACATTAGTTTTTGTTAAAAATAAACGCATCGAAACGCAAGAAACTTTTAGTTATTTTGTTTCAGTTGGTCAATTGGTCAGCTGTCAAACGGACAGATTTTCACCAAAATGACATTGTCGAGAAATGTTTTTCTCCGCCACTTATGTTTCGGTTCTGCTCTCTATAATATGGGTTGAAACCCCCCTTCCCTCTTTCCCAATTCCTGGATACGCCACTGCGTGGTATAGCTTCTAAGTATCACCCACGCGCAGGCTGACGCTCTCGGCATCTTTCTCATGAGAGAGAATCGCAATTTCCCGTCCTTTCCTTCACAGGTTTTGATTAACTCATGAGAAGGACTACACAATGCTTCAAGGACTACACAATGCTTGAAGGACTGCACGAGGCTTGAATTCTGAGTGTAGTGAAATCTAATCTAATAACGAACTTTGTTGACAACTCAAACGTACTCTCGCCCGAGTGACTGTTTGTCGGCAAATTGAATTAACGTACTACAGTTTTCGTGTTGCCAATATGATTCATTTTACTCTTGTTAGAGCTAACTTTTGGTTTTGGTGAGGCTGACTACGGTGGACGAAGTAATGTGCCCAACTTGCAGACAATATACGATACTGAGCTGGATCCCACCTTTTACTATAATAATGAGCTCAACTCAAATTTTGTTAGTTTTTTGCTCGTTGTAAATTTGTTAATAATGTATCTTGTATGTTTGAAAGAATAAATTATGTGTAACTTAAAAACAAGAGATAATGTGTTTACAACCAATGAAAGGTTCGGCTTGAAACATCTGTTGCAATTGTTTACTGATTACAAATAGGTTATATAATGTTAACTCATTCGACACCGTTTTCAAAATGATGAAGTTCAAAGCCTAGAAAATTATCTGAATTTTGACAAAAGCCCAATATGGCTTTTGATTGTTGTTACTCATAAATGAGCCATATATTGGATTAAGACTAATACAACAAGGCAAAATGAATCCACAATAGAGGGTAAAGAAGGTTTCTGTTACACCGTTGATTTATGTAAATAGCTGCAATACAACACAGCATCCACCAAGTCAGTAATAACAGTCCAATAAAAATGTGTGACCCTGATTAGTCAGTCGATTAGAGAACCTATTTGTAAAACCGGAAGTCGCGGGTTTGATTCAATTCCTATTGGAGCGAATTATCTCATCGTTGGAATAATAAACATTGTCATCCATGACTATAGCTGTCCCAACGCAACTATTCTCTTTCTGATGAAATAGTCGATTCCAATAGTAACAACTTAATCTCCAGCTTCTCTACTTTCTAACATCTACTACTCATAAAATAGGTTGTCCTATACATAATTGTCTGTGTCTCAAAGTGACCTATCTACTGTCTCAGGTAAAGTGACGTCCTTCAGTACCTTTTCCCTCACTAGAACATGTTAATTCTGTTCTGAGTTCCAATTAACTCAGCTATTTTGGTCTCTCTACTCTATCCAAGTATACACTATGATAATCTACAAACATTCATTGGGATTCTGAAAAGACCAATCGTAGCCGGCGTGACTGTAATGAAGCTTATGCACTCTGCTGTGTGTAAGACCACAAATTGTTTTACACCCATTTCATACGTCATAAAACTTTGTGTCACAAATTATATATTTATATACAAATTCTTTCTGCGAAATCGGCAGATTTCATGCATTACTGCTGCTATTGAGTTGCCACCTAGTTACTGTCACACCTATTTTATTATCCAATACCGTTAGATTATCAATGCCGAAGTCAAGCCCTTCCATTGTTATATTACTCTTGCACAAGGGAACAAGCAGCTTCCATTCGCTACTTACACAAACTGGCACATTAGGGATCGTTATGTGTCTTTTTCTCGCTGTTTGGTTTACTCTTGCTCTAGAACAACTGACAAGTAGAATCAAGAATGCAGTCAGCAAGTAAAGTCAACACTTTAACACTGAAAACTACTCAACGCTCACTCTATTCAATGTTCATTTGAATTTTAATCACAACCACATGAATTGATTTAAGGACCTCTTACACGAGCAAATTATATTGCCAGCAATATCTATATGTTTGGTGAGGTGAGAAATGTATTGAACTTTAATGCTATGGGCTTAGTTTCTATTGGTTGAAAATGTCCACGTGGCTCAATACCATTCACCCATTGGTCGATTGTGGGCAATATTGCTGAAGAGTAGAGCAGAGTCCTACTTTGAGCAATCATGATCATCATTCATCTATCATCAGCATGAGAAGCATGATAGTATTGTTAGCATGGGACAAATTTATTGCAGGGTATAATTTTATGGTGTATGTTTATTGTAACTTACCGAAAACAATGACAAACGTCATTTTGACTGTTTTTATTTTCGCCTTCGGTATCAGTCCTCGCGAGCTCGCTCTTCTGCTGTCCTGATCGTCCAGTTGACGCAGCGTCCGCCGGTCACCTGGCAACACAGCAGCACATGCTATCAGTTAGAGCTCTCCTGTTACCCTGATCATTCAGTTGACGTAGCGTCCGCCGGTCACCTGGCAACACAGCAGTACATGCTATCAGTAAGAGCTCTCCTGTTACCCTGATCGTCCAGTTGACGCAGCGTCCGCCGGTCACCTGGCAACACAGCAGCACATGATATCAGTGAGAGCTCTCCTGTTACCCTGATCGTCCAGTTAACGCAGCGTCCGCCGGTCACCTGGCAACACAGCAGCACATGCTATCAGTAAGAGCTCTCCTGTTACCCTGATCGTCCAGTTGACGCAGCGTCCGCCGGTCACCTGGCAACACAGCAGTACATGCTATCAGTAAGAGCTCTCCTGTTACCCTGATCATTCAGTTGACGTAGCGTCCGCCGGTCACCTGGCAACACAGCAGTACATGCTATCAGTAAGAGCTCTCCTGTTACCCTGATCGTCCAGTTGACGCAGCGTCCGCCGGTCACCTGGCAACATAGCAGCACATGATATCAGTTAGAGCTCTCCTGTTACCCTGATCGTCCAGTTGACGCAGCGTCCGCCGGTCACCTGGCAACACAGCAGCACATGCTATCAGTTAGAGCTCTCCTGTTACCCTGATCATTCAGTTGACGCAGCGTCCGCCGGTCACCTGGCAACACAGCAGTACATGCTATCAGTAAGAGCTCTCCTGTTACCCTGATCGTCCAGTTGACGCAGCGTCCGCCGGTCACCTGGCAACATAGCAGCACATGATATCAGTTAGAGCTCTCCTGTTATCCTGATCGTCCAGTTGACGCAGCGTCCGCCGGTCACCTGGCAACATAGCAGCACATGATATCAGTTAGAGCTCTCCTGTTACCCTGATCTTCCAGTTGACGCAGCGTACGCCGGTCACCTGGCAACACAGCAGCACATGCTATCAGTTAAGGCTCTCCTGTTACCCTGATCGTCCAGTTGACGCAGCGTCCACCGGTCACCTGGCAACATAGCAGCACATGATATCAGTTAGAGCACTCCTGTTACCCTGGTCGTCCAGTTGACGCAGCGTCCGCCGGTCACCTGGCAACATAGCAGCACATGCTATCAGTGAGAGCTCTCCTGTTACCCTGATCGTTCAGTTGACGCAGCGTCCACCGGTCACCTGGCAACACAGCAGCACATGCTATCAGTTAGAGCTCTCTTGTTACCCTGATCGTCTAGTTAACGCAGCGTCCGCCGGTCACCTGGCAACACAGCAGCACATGCTATCAGTTAAGGCTCTCCTGTTACCCTGATCGTCCAGTTGACGCAGCGTCCACCGGTCACCTGGCAACATAGCAGCACATGATATCAGTTAGAGCACTCCTGTTACCCTGATCGTCCAGTTAACGCAGCGTCCGCCGGTCACCTGGCAACACAGCAGCACATGCTATCAGTTAGAGCTCTCTTGTTACCCTGATCGTTCAGTTGACGCAGCGTCCACCGGTCACCTGGCAACATAGCAGCACATGATATCAGTGAGAGCTCTCCTGTTACCCTGATCGTCCAGTTGACGCAGCGTCCGCCGGTCACCTGGCAACATAGCAGCACATGCTATCAGTTAGAGCTCTCCTGTTACCCTGATCGTCCAGTTGACGCAGCGTACGCCGGTCACCTGGCAACACAGCAGCACATGCTATCAGTTAGAGCTCTCCTGTTACCCTGATCGTCCAGTTGACGCAGCGTACGCCGGTCACCTGGCAACACAGCAGCACATGCTATCAGTTAGAGCTCTCCTGTTACCCTGATCGTCCAGTTGACGCAGCGTCCACCGGTCACCTGGCAACACAGCAGCACATGATATCAGTTAGAGCTCTCCTGTTACCCTGATCGTCCAGTTGACGCAGCGTCTGCCGGTCACCTGGCAACATAGCAGCACATGATATCAGTTAGAGCTCTCCTGTTACCCTGATCGTCCAGTTGACGCAGCGTCCGCCGGTCACCTGGCAACATAGCAGCACATGCTATCAGTTAGAGCTCTCTTGTTACTTTGATCGTCCAGTTAACGCAGCGTCCGCCGGTCACCTGGCAACATAGCAGCACATGCTATCAGTTAGAGCTCTCCTGTTACCCTGATCGTTCAGTTGACGCAGCGTCCGCCGGTCACCTGGCAACATAGCAGCACATGCTATCAGTAAGAGCTCTCCTGTTACCCTGATCGTCCAGTTGACGCAGCGTCCACCGGTCACCTGGCAACACAGCAGCACATGCTATCAGTTAGAGCTCTCCTGTTACCCTGATCGTTCAGTTGACGCAGCGTCCGCCGGTCACCTGGCAACATAGCAGCACATGCTATCAGTTAGAGCTCTCCTGTTACCCTGATCGTCCAGTTGACGCAGCGTCCGCCGGTCACCTGGCAACATAGCAGCACATGCTATCAGTTAGAGCTCTCCTGTTACCCTGATCGTTCAGTTGACGCAGCGTCCGCCGGTCACCTGGCAACATAGCAGCACATGCTATCAGTTAGAGCTCTCCTGTTACCCTGATCGTCCAGTTGACGCAGCGTACGCCGGTCACCTGGCAAGCTCCTTAGCATTTGTACATGTAAACTCCCTACCTCCACCCTCGCCTAAAGTCACACACACACTTCCTCACGCACCCTCACGCACGCACACACGCACACACTCACGTGCATACACACTCACACTCACACACACACACACACCCACACACACACACACACACACACACACACACACACACACACACACACACACACACACACACACACACACACACGCGCGCGCACACGCACACGCACACACTCACGCACACGCGCACACCCACTCATAATCTTTGGCCTGAGTATAATGACGTGTACATAGCTTTTATTTTTTAGTTTTTAGTTTAATGACGTGTACATAGCTTTTATTTCTTTTTTTTAGTTTGATTGTTAATTTTTAGGCTAATTATAATTCAACTAGTCGTAAGTCTAGATTTAGTTATTAGAATTAGACTGGTGGGGAAACACCTGTGTGCTAAGGGGCTATGCTCTAATTTTTCCCACCAGCAATGTGTTTGTAACATTAAAAAAATGTAATTAACATATTGAAAATAAATAATAATAATAACAAAGCAGCACATGCTATCAGTTAGAGCTCTCTTGTTACCCTGATCGTCCAGTTGACGCAGCGTACGCCGGTCACCTGGCAACATAGCAGCACATGATATCAGTTAGAGCTCTCTTGTTACCCTGATCGTCCAGCTAACGCAGCGTCCGCCGGTCACCTGGCAACACAGCAGCACATGCTATCAGTTAGAGCTCTCCTGTTACCCTGATCGTCCAGTTGACGCAGCGTCCGCCGGTCACCTGGCAACACAGCAGCACATGATATCAGTTAGAGCACTCCTGTTACCCTGATCGTCCAGTTGACGCAGCGTCCGCCGGTCACCTGGCAACATAGCAGCACATGCTATCAGTTAGAGCTCTCCTGTTACCCTGATCGTCCAGTTGACGCAGCGTCCGCCGGTCACCTGGCAACATAGCAGCACATGATATCAGTTAGAGCACTCCTGTTACCCTGATCGTCCAGTTAACGCAGCGTCCGCCGGTCACCAAGAAACATAATCAAATACCTAAATCGCCGCTAGCAGCACACAAAGTAAGGTCATTGACTAAGATCAAAAATCTCAATTATGGACTCTCTACAAAAAGCGTAATAATATTTGAATGTACCTTATTGGTAATGTGAATTCCTACAGTTCAAATTTTCTTCGGATATAAAAGGTAGAACGCAAACACAAAATATACTTTTTACGGGTTATTGATTACATTTTTGAATCATAAATAATGTTTTGACAGATCCACTTATTTATTTATTTCAAGAATTCCCCCATTTGAATAAAATGTGTTATGATTGTACGTACCTTACCGCAGGCTTATAAGTTATTTCAAGCCTAGAACCTGTAAAGAGGGTTATTTATAGTTTACAATGCGCACAGCTTAAACCTGTTTCACAGGACCGGGAATTGAGTTGCGCAACAACAACTTGCCAACCAACAACCGCAACAACCTTACCTATGCGTTCGTCATAGACGAGTAGCTCGTAGCCAATCAGAGATCGGTAATTGAAATAGGGGCACGCTGATTGGCCAATAATCACTCATCTATGAAGAGAAAATTGTCTGTAAGGTTGTTTCGTGACACGCATACAGTTGTTTCTGAAAGTGTATGAACTACTGAGGAATAGGTGCACAGCTCCATATACCTGGGCTGTGACAGGTCATAACTCCTGCTCCCCTGCTTCTCATCTCAAGGGTGACGCCACGCCAATTACCACAAGTTCGCTGATCAGGAAATGAGTTCCATCAAACAATTGACAAGGGAAGTTCGGATGGTGTGAGGTTGGGAGGGGGGTATGCTTCAATTACCAGTGGATAAGGGGGGGGGGGGGGGGAAATAATTTCTACAATAACGTTGAGGCCATTTTACGCGTCCTTTAGTGGGCGCTTACATCTTGGGGGTCCGCCCTTTAGTCCAGCATCAAAGTGTCGAAAATCATAGTCCTGTGCAATTTCGAGGAAAGAGTATAGCACCATATACCAATGTGTTCATGAGGTTTTACAGTATTTAGCGCACTTTGGTGCCAGAGCGATATCCGCGACTGGGGGCGGGGGCGGTGCCCCATATTTTGACTACGCATTGCATTGAATATCGCTCAATTACGGCCAAACGGTTGGTCTGACAACGACAATGATGATTATAAAATATATTTGTGTGTAATTGATAAATATTTCCTTGTCACAATACAAACACATTCATACACGTATAGACATGTCAGAGTGTTGCCATATCGGTGATTTTTTTTATAATTTTATCTTTATGCGATTGGTATTAGTGAAGTATTAAAGACAAGAATGCGTGGGGCTTTTGTGCGCCCGCTAAACACAAGTGTAATGCATAGAAGCATTGGCAATCATAATATTGTACTATTTCGAAAGAAAAGTACACTTATATCTTCGTTTTAGCTTGTAAAATAATAATTTGGATGGTGCCGAGCTCCAAAATTAGGCGTTTACAAGTTATACATAAAAACAAAATGGCCGACTCTCATGAGGTTTTTCCTATTTATCTTCACAATCGTGCATTTTTTGGCAAAACTGAATATGACAAAAATTGTTTCTAGTAAAATTCTACACACATATGAAACTTGGATATTTTCATAGGAAGTACTACTTACGTACAAATTTAATTTTTGTATGTGTGCATCTGAACTCAAATGTACAAAACTTGGCTCCCGTTCGCTTCTTGATGAAGCAACTGTGACCTAAGGGAGTGGTCTCAATCTCTTCTTTTAATCTCATAAAATTATAATATAAATGGTGTCAAGCTCCAATGATAGGCGTTTACGAGTTGCATCTGAAAAACAAAATGGCTGCCACCTCAGGTGGTTTTGGCAATTTATCTTCATAACCGTACTATTTATGACAAAATCTAACATGACAAAAAATATTTCTTGTATAATTCTACATACAATTCATATTCAGGTATTTTCATATAATCTACCATTTACCTAAAAATTTAGATTTGTGTATGTTAAAGGGGTTCTCACCCGCTACACCAAAAAAATATGTTTAACTAAGGCTGATTAGCTATGAAATTAGTGACTAAATGAAAAGAAATCGGGTTCACCATAACCCGGGGAAAAAATATCAAAGTTAGTGATTTTCGAGCTAGGTCCCATCGGCGAAAATCTCCCATAAGAAATAGCATTGGGACGACCTGTATGCCTTGGGACCTTGGAGGATTCTGCTCCAAAAAAAAAATGATGTAATACTTTTCGCTGCGTCTTTCTTTTCTGCGTATTTCGTATATTTTGGTTTTGTAATCGGAGCTTCCGTTCAGGTACAAAATAAAGATGTGAAATCGGGTGCTCCATTTCGTTTTGAGCGTTGCTGTGCGTTGCTGTGCACGTCGAGTCGGCGGGTGTCGACTGTCGAGTTGGTGTCAAGTAAGCCAAGCGAGAGAGATAGAGAGAGTAGTAGTATTGGGAGGGGAAATGGTCAACGCATGCACAATGAACGCGGTCTGCTAAACGGTGTCGAATGGAGTACACCAAGGCCGTCTAGATATATCGCTTCAAGTACACTCGCACCAAAAGCCGGCTGACACCAACAGTCGCCGCGGCAGTTAACCAGAAATTTCATTAATTAATAACAATTCACAGGTTTCAACTTACGATGTTTAATGGTTCATTATCGATTGGTGTGGTGCAGTAGATCATATTATGGTAAAAAATAAATCTAGCGGGTGAGAACCCCTTTAATCTGTACTCAAATGTACAAGCATTGGCTCCCCTGGGCTACTTGATGAAGCAAGTATGGACTATGGGAGTGGGCTTAATCTCTTCCTTTCAACTTATAGAATAATAATTTCGATGGTGCCAAATTCAAGTATTAGGCGTTCAAGAGAAACACATAAAAAAAAAACATTCTAGTACTAATTAACATGGAGAAATTTTAATTTTTAGGTTAATCGTAAGTCCTATAAAAATATGTAAACATCATATGTGTGTACAATTTTACAAGAAATAATTTTTGTCATAAAACGTACGGTTATGACGGTTTATTGGAAAAACTACCTATAGTGGTGGCCATTTTGTATTTTACGTGTAACTCGATAATGCCCCATATTTAAGGTAGGCACCATCACAATTATTACTTTATAAGCTATAAAGAAGAGATTGAGCCCACTCCTATACTTGCTTCATCAAACAACCGACAGATGTACATCTGAATACACCCTATTGGCGGGCATTTTGTTTTTTGCGTGTTTCTCTTGAACGCCTAGTACTTGAGTTTGGCACCATCCAAAATTATTATTCTATAAGCTAAAAGGAAGAGATTGAGCCCACTCCCATAGTCCATACTTGCTTCATCAAGTAGCCCAGGGGAGCCAATGCTTGTACATTTGAGTACAGATTAACATACACAAATCTAAATTTGTAGGTAAATGGTAAATCATATAAAAATACCTGAATATGAATTGTATGTAGAATTTTACAAGGAATATTTTTTTTCGTGTTAGATTTTGTCATAAAGAGTACGGTTATGAAGATAAATTGCCAAAACCACCTGAAGTGGCAGCCATTTTGTTTTTCACATGCAACTCGTAAACGCCTATCATTGGAGCTTGGCACCATCAATATTATTATTTTATAAGCTTAAAAGAAGAGATTGACACCACTCTCTTAGGTCACAGTTGCTTCATCAAGAAGCGAACGGGAGCCAAGCTTTGTACATTTGAGTTCAGATGCACACATACAAAAATTAAATTTGTACGTAAGTAGTACTTCCTATGAAAATATCCAAGTTTCATATGTGTGTAGAATTTTACTAGAAACAATTTTTGTCATATTCAGTTTTGCCAAAAAATGCACGATTGTGAAGATAAATAGGAAAACCTCATGAGAGTCGGCCATTTTGTTTTTTATGTATAACTTGTAAACGCCTAATTTTGGAGCTTGGCACCATCCAAATTATTATTTGACAAGCTAAAACGAAGATATAAGTGAACTTTTCTTTCGAAATAGTACAATATTATGATTGCCAATGCTTCTATGCATTACACTTGTGTTTAGCGGGCGCACAAAAGCCCCACGCATTCTTGTCTTTAATACTTCACTAATACCAATCGCATAAAGATAAAATTATAAAAAAAAATCCCCGATAGTGCAACACTCTGACATTTCTATACGTGTATGAATGTGTTTGTATTGTGACAAGGAAATATTTATCAATTACACACAAATATATTTTATAATCATCATTGTCGTTGTCAGACCAACCGTTTGGCCGTAATTGAGCGATATTCAATGCAATGCGTAGTCGAAATTGGGGGCACCGCCCCCGCCCCCAGTCGCGGATATCGCTCTGGCACCAAAGTGCGCTAAATACTGTTAAACCTTATGAACACATTGGTATATGGTGCTATACTCTTTCCTCGAAATTGCACAGGATTCCATTTGATGCTGGACTACTTACGACCATAACCATACTATTTCTTTAATGCACAGCTTTCTCGACGAGTCAATCCGCGAACCGAACCGACGTTCAAGAAAGCTGTGACTAAACGTAACCCTTCAAAATGATTGAAATTACGAATTAAATTCGAGGAAGCTGTGTATTTAAGTATGGTTGCAATGGCGGCCGGAGTTCAAAGATGGCGAAAATATAATACCCAAGGCAAAACATTTGTTTCAGTGTTAATTTTTGCCCCTAAGTGAATCCTAAACCGGATATCCTCTTCCTGTTTAACTTGTTTGGAGTCTCAATCGGCCCACGGCAGTTCACCCCGTAGAGCAGCTTTAACAAGCGGCCATGTTGGTACGCTTGTAATTGGCCTACTTCCTGTTTAGTTGGTACCTCAGTCGTATATTGATGAAAACAAGATAACGAGCCAATCGGGGATCACTTCGACCTACACGCCGGAAATGAATTCTGTGTTCTTAAAGACGGAAACCGTTTGAAGAATATAGAATGACAAGACACGCACAATTAATTAGGAAAACGTCATTACTTTTTACAAAGCTATAAAACACGAAATGAGGGGATGTTTTCAATTCACACAGCCTTCACGTATAAATAGATTTCTACTGATTTTTTATATTCCCAGGTCTTTAACAATCCTTACAATGGGGTATTACTATGTTTAGCGTGGTTACTTTCACGGCACAACTAATGTTAATATACATCACATATTTAGTTGAAAATCGATTTGTGAGCCGATTCTTGGACTGTTAAGTGGTTCTTTATGATGATAAATGGGGTTTTAAGTCCAACAATGTTTGCAACATTGGCTAATCGAGACGATGAGTGGGTGGGGTATGACGACGAAAAGCCACATGTCCGAATCAGATCCATTACACATAGTGGAGGTCATCATAAGTGAAGTCCAGCAAGGGAGGGCGGGGCCAAGTGGGAGGAGAATCTCAAATGGGACAGTGGAGGAAAAGGGACAGGATGAAGAGCGTTCGGACCATAAAGGAGGTCAACACCTATGGTGAGAATAACATAAAAAAAATAATAATGATATGAAAAATGATGAAATATATGAGAACAGTAAAGTATGCATGAGAGCCCCCTTTGTGGGCACCGGCCACTACGTGGAAGGACGACGACGACGACGACGAATGACGAGTGGAGTCACGGGGAATACAAAGAGATAGTCCTCAGTTTAGCTCAAGAGTGGCTCAAGCTCAAAGCACACAATTATATTCTATGGCGATGATGTGTGTTAGGAGACTGAACCAATGCTATAAGGGGTTCTGCCGGTATTTGAACGCAAGCCTGGTTATGGCATGAGTTTATGTTTTTTGTATATTTGTGTATCTCTGCTTTGGGTTTTACAATAAGTAACAGTTTTACAACTGTCCGCACAATTATACTTGAAATAAACATGCTTCTTAGAGAATCGTTGTTTCATACATGATTTTTCATGATTGATTCTAAAATATCTTGGTCTGGTCTTTCGTTGACGTGCGACTTTTTCATATTTATCGGTTACGCTGTAAATTATGTAAGTTTTCACGTAATAAAATATGATTTCAAAAGATTATTTAAATGTCTTACTTTTATATCTTCTCTTTCAATTTCACTGCCTGACTTATTACGAAAACAATTTCTGTGTGAAATTGGTTTTCTAACATTAACTTTTCGTTTGAAAGTACGCGTGAGGTGATGCTGACGTCACACATGTCTCTCCGCTTACCCTGATGAATATTTATCACGATTTAAGGTGAATCTTCTCCCCCTGAAAAAACACTTTTGCTACGAATTACTTGAAAATGTGTATGTGTGAAGTATGAAGTGTACCCCTCCTCCCACCCACTACCAAAACTCCGACCGACCTCCGCGTGCTTCGTTCTGATTTCAGTCGAGCGCAGACTCTTGTTAGAGCAAGGTTACGGCCGGCGATGCTGCCGCTCTGCTCACTTGGTGTCATGTTTCCCTCCAATACTTGGATTGCATCTGTTCATTTGCGTTTTCTACTACTGTTGAGCGGCGCTAGGACACAAGAAGACAATTTCTCTGCGCAAATTACCTGTCTAGACCCGTAAAGTAGTTACGTCTGGACTGCAACGCGAGCAAACTGATGTGCTAACATCCGTGTACGTATGGCACCAACCTCGAACAATTTTTGACATAGGCTTGAGACTGCAAGCATTGTGAGAAGATAAAGGTCGAGCGCATGATAAACACTTTATTTCTTGTAAGTGACTATTCACATAAATAAGTTATGGAATAGTAAAAACAGCATATTATACTCAAGTGTCTTTTCACCGGGACACGAAAAAAATTCATTACAAAAAACTGGGCACATAATTGTGTTTTAAAATTGTATACCATCATTCCTAAGATAACAACCTGTAGTATACTACATTTTCGTGAACTTGACCAATATGGTCTAGAGGTGTTAGCGTTAACATAAAGACTTAAAAACTGCCGGTACACGTAAAAAAAAATGTTATTTTTTAAAACCTGTTTTTTGCAGACATAATATCAATATTTAACAACCTGCATCGAATAAATTTAAAAAAGTTACGATCTATAGATACCTTCACCTTAAATTTGGTTTACACACTTATTTAAGAGCTAAGATTTAAGGTTTTATTTTCCAAACTCCTTTACTTATAGAATCTCTACCGTTGGCCGGATTTATAAAACGTCGCCTCTCATTGGCTTGGCTAAGATTATGATTTCATTTTGTTAAACCTTGAATCTTCAATAAGTGTGTAAACCGACCTTTACTAAAAACGGATTTAAGTTGCCAAATTCTCAAGAACAAACAAGACTGTGGTTCACTTGAACACTGGAATTGTCTGGAATACTGGAATTATCAGTTTTGGCAACACTGTTGGTCAGCGAGCTATAACGAATTGTGCTTTACCAAACTACGTGACTGCTTAATTAACAGTATTGCCAGACGTCACATGTAAGTAACCCCCCCCCCCTTCCCACTTCATTTTGAAACACTTTACGTGTGTCGTAAATATTAAATTGACATACGTTATTATGAATTTTGGGATTTTGCGCGGTTGGTGGGTGGCGAAGGCGGAGGAGGGAGAGCGAGAACAAGATATACTTTACTAATAGTAATACTATTCAAACGTGTGTCGTAGACGGAAGTAGTTAATTAATCCAACGGGTATTTCCGTCCAAGAGTTTTACCCCGAGACCCGGCCCCACCACCAAAAATAATGTACATGGAACATCCCTACAAGGCCAAACACTCGGCATACATCATTATCTCATTTGTTAGAAATTTCTTAAAAAACATGAAAATGATAATAACTTAAAGGTTTTTTTCTTACATTTATTTCTCTCAGGGATGATTTTATGAACTATTTGTAGAGAGAGTACTATTTCTCTGAGTTGCTAAAGACTTTCTATCGCTTACCGCCCCTAGTTGAGAAGAATGGTCTCCCAGTCGGCGTGAGTGTCGTGCTACAGATAGTGTCGTACATTGACCTTGTAGTTCCCTTACTCACCGCCCCTAGTTGAGAAGCGCAGCTTCCCAGTCGGCGTGAGTGTCGTGCTACAGATAGTGTCGTGCATTGACCTTGTAGTTCCCTTACTCACCGCCCCTAGTTGAGCAGCGTAGTTTCCCAGTCGGCGTGAGTGTCTTGCTACAGATAGGGTCGTACATTGACCTTGTAGTTCCCTTACTCACCGCCCCTAGTTGAGAAGCGCGGCCTCCCAGTCGGCGTGAGTGTCGTGCTACAGATAGTGTCGTACATTGACCTTGTAGTTCCCTTACTCACCGCCCCTAGTTGAGAAGCGCAGCTTCCCAGTCGGCGTGAGTGTCGTGCTACAGATAGTGTCGTGCATTGACCTTGTAGTTCCCTTACTCACCGCCCCTAGTTGAGCAGTGTAGTTTCCCAGTCGGCGTGAGTGTCTTGCTACAGATAGGGTCGTACATTGACCTTGTAGTTCCCTTACTCACCGCCCCTAGTTGAGAAGCGCGGCCTCCCAGTCGGCGTGAGTGTCTTGCTACAGATAGGGTCGTACATTGACCTTGTAGTTCCCTTACTCACCGCCCCTAGTTGAGAAGCGCGGCCTCCCAGTCAGCGTGAGTGTCTTGCTACAGATAGGGTCGTACATTGACCTTGTGGTTCCCTTACTCACCGCCCCTAGTTAAGAAGCGCGCCTCCCAGTCGGCGTGAGTGTCTTGCTACAGATATGGTCGTACATTGACCTTGTAGTTCCCTTACTCACCGCCTCTAGTTAAGAAGCGCGGCCTCCCAGTCGGCGTGAGTGTCTTGCTACAGATAGGGTCGTACATTGACCTTGTAGTTCCCTTGCTCACCGCCCCTAGTTGAGAAGCGCGGCCTCCCAGTCGGCGTGAGTGTCTTGCTACAGATAGGGTCGTACATTGACCTTGTAGTTCCCTTACTCACCGCCCCTAGTTGAGAAGCGCGGCCTCCCAGTAGGCGTGAGTGTCTTGCTACAGATAGGGTCGTACATTGACCTTGTAGTTCCCTTACTCACCACCCCTAGTTGAGAAGCGCGGCCTCCCAGTCGGCGTGAGTGTCTTGCTACAGATAGGGTCGTACATTGACCTTGTAGTTCCCTTACTCACCGCCCCTAGTTGAGAAGCGCGGCCTCCCAGTCGGCGTCAAAGTCTTGCTCTTGCTCCAGATGGTCACGACAATGACAGCGTAGCAGGCGGAGATGATAATCGCCGGCATTACAAACAGGACGATGGCAACAAGTGTCATATACACCTGCCACTGCCATTGCTCCTGGAAGTCTATCCAGCACTGTAGCTGACCTGGAAACCGTTACAATTGTGTTAGACCTGCAGGTGATATGAGCGCGGAGATGATAATAGCCGGCATAACAAACAGGACGATGGCAACAAGTGTGAAATACACCTGCCACTGCCATTGCTCCTGGAAGTCTATCCAGCACTGTAGCTGACCTGAAACCCGTTCAATTGTGTTAGGTATAAACAAGATGGTGTTTATACACCCCTTGCTTTTTTGTGTCGCTATTGTAACTGAACGTAATTGTTATGAATTTCAAAGTGATTACAAGAAATGTAGCCTATAAGGAGTATTCACGTGACGTCACATCGGCCATATTGGAGGCCACCTATAGTACTATTTCAAGTTTCATTTAGCTGTCAATAGAAAATAAATAATATTGTTTACGGGTAACATGACAAATTTAAGCAAGTATATTCCCCGATAAAGTGTACGAAAATGATTTTTGTATGGTTTTGTAAACGATTAAAAGAGTAATCGAGACAAAAGAATTTGTTTATGTTGATTTTAAGATAATAGCAAACCAAAGTTAGAGAACAGTTGAATTTGCATCAAACGCTAGCTGAAACATAGTAACAATGAACTACCAATCACATGCCATTGTGGCCTCCAATATGGCCACCATGCGCAATACGTGAATACACCCTATGTGTACATTTTTTAATACTTATCAACAATCAAAATAGCACCTTAAAAATGATTATTGGGAAGCGCAGCGCTCGAGAACGAAGTCTGGTGAGACCAGAAAGAACTAGAGTTTGGTGTATCAAAATTGTAAACATGGCCGTCGCCCAGCTTGTTTTAATGTAGCGTATTTTGCCGTCGTTGATATTTGACAATTGGCGAAAAACTAATGATCGGATTTGGACGAGAGTTGTATTACAATACGCAAGAAACCTTTTAGACTAAACACAAGTTAACTTTCTAGATAGAGAACCTAATTTTGTTACAAAGTTATGAAAGTTTAGATTAATTGTTTTGTGTCAAATTGAATGTTTTTTATTTATTCTAAAAATATCAACTATTATGCTGTAATAATAATCTAAAATGAAACCTTTATTAATGTTAAATGTCTCGACTCGAGAGCAAGGTGTTTACAAATTTCAGAATGTAATAGGATAATACAACAATGACACAACCACGTGATAAAGAACCAAAGATTTGAGTTTCCGGCAAGTAATGTACTTCATTGATCAATATTCTTTATACAAATAGCAAATTTCTTGATAATATTTCAAATGTTTCGTTAAGAAAAGGAATCACTTTTCCACGAGTGGTAAAAGCTTTCACATGCAGTTACAATTTATCCAAAAACGAAACTGACACAACCAACCCGGCCATAACAATAGTTTGTTTTGTGTAGCATCTGTTTATGTTCCACGTAACCGTAACATGTGGGCAGTAAACTTTACCTTACTTCGGCTCCAATTCCAACTATTACACAACTGTTCGCATGACAATGAAGTCCAGCCCAACCTAACACTTATTCCTGGACATCTGTTATATTCCGTAGCCATATTGTTCACAAGGTATTCACACTGACATCTACATATTGCATACCATTGACTTTCCGCATGCCTTATTGTTGTGGCGGGAGAGAGGGGGGGGATTCGCCACGGTTTTCTTTTGTAAAACATTTTGTTTAGTAATAAAGCTTCAAACATTCTTGCGGAATACAGGAATTTGACTTTAGTTACAAGGAAATTGTGAATATCAAATATGTACAAAAATAGCGAACACTAACTCCATGGAATGCAAAGAACAGCATCTATTTTAGTCGCAATCATGAACCAACTTTGATAGAGTTTATTAAAAGATGAATCGAGTATAACGGCTGCTTGTGCTAAAGTTCAAGTGCATTTACCGTCATAGTCAATGTGAATATTGTGTTTCTAAAATAACAACCATGAAGTAATTACAATATCTTTTAAACTCTTTGATGAAGTCGTCCCGTCTGGGGCCTGGGTATAATTGCCCGTCTTCCTCTGGCGATCGTGATAGTTGAGGAAATGAGCCCCCCCCCCCCCCCCTTCCCCTATCCTCCCTTTAACACCTTTGAATATCCGTCCTCTTACACTCGTAATCCCACTTGTCCCGTTCCTCGGATCATCCTCCAACGTCATATGACCTACTTCACTTACCGATGTCGTTAATCACCAAATAATTAAAAGTTCTTACAAACCCGCATCATACACTTCTTCGTGAACTCATTCACGCCAAGGAACCCCCCCCCTCCCCCTCCCATTAAATGCTTTAAAACTGACTTAATTAGGTACAAATGCCACATTTATCGATTGTGATACAAGTAATTAGTGTATTTGCCTGTGCACCGAAGATTACCCTGTTAATTGCGTAATACATGTGGAGGGAGGGGGAAGAGGGGAAGTTTCTCATTACCCCTACTTGAAATTAACTGGTTATTATGTGACGCGATTGCAATTTCCGCCGCTACCACTGTGCATAGCCTCAAGTGGGGACGTCTGTGCACAGGTCTTCTTATTGAGTTAGAATGATAGGAAGTAGCTGGTGTAATTTGACAAATGAAATGCGATATGCGGCGCAAGAGTGAATTAATTAAGATTGCGTTAACGAGAAGCGAGATCGACAAGTGTTTTAGGGTGGGAGGCGCACAGCCCGAGCACAGCGTCGTATCCAACCGGACAATGGGTAGTTGGC
The DNA here is from genome assembly GCA_945910005.1 of Isoperla grammatica. Taxonomy (NCBI): domain Eukaryota; kingdom Metazoa; phylum Arthropoda; class Insecta; order Plecoptera; family Perlodidae; genus Isoperla; species Isoperla grammatica. The sequence continues at coordinate 34,850,833 of OX246741.1, forward strand.
AATATTAGACCGCGCAAAGTTAACGGTAACGGTAATTTACCGATAACTTAAAACGCTTCAAGTTTTTTGAAAATGTGATTTATACGCTGGATTTGGTCTTGTATCTGGTATAATTTTACTTTTAACAATGAATTTAGAATCTTCCACAAATTTGATTGGTACGACTGATATTTAGTAACAATTTATAACAATTGAAATATTTGAAAGTTTTGAAATCTATTTTAATGATAATATTTGAAAGTTTTGAAAGTTTTGAACCAAAGCCCGGGTATGGACAACTTTCTTAGTATCTTGAAGCTTTTCAAGATATCAGTAAAAATGCGTTAATTGAGCAAGTTAGACTCCAAAATTAAGAAAACAAAAGAACCGCGTTGTCTTGAAAGGATTCTTAATTCTGTTTTGATACTAGGATACAAATGTTTTCAAGCTGGTAGCTTTTAAAAAAGTTTTTGAAAACGATAACTAAGCTGAAGTTATGTCTTATAATAGGCCACATTAATTTTGCCCATGTCACAATTGTTTGCACTTAATTTGAACCATTATGGAAAAAATATAATTAATTCCAATTTGTTTTTTGTTTTTATTTTATTTTAAAGCTACAATTTATTCAACACTGAGACATTGTTGACCATTTATCTACTGAGCATTTTACTGGAATATTTTATTGATAATACTACTTACAGATTTGTTTAAATGCGCAAGATAAGCGGTTTTCCCTTTTCCTCACCTAACCCGGCACCTCCACCAACGTCTAAAATACTGTCTAACTTTAAAGCATAATTTTAAATCGGTTATGAGGAAGTTGTAAGTCGAAGGCTTTTGCTTTAATATTGCAATGTAACTGGTCACAACCAGTCGTAAGGTGTAAGGTGTAAGTCGTAAGACGTATGGTTTAATATTGCAATGTAGCTTGTCAAAACCCGTCGTAAGGCGTAAAATGTAAGGCGTAAGGCATAAGGCGTAAGGCGTAAGGTGTAAGTTGTAAGGCGTGTGCCGTATAGTTTAATATTGCCATGCAATGGTCGCAACCCGTCGTAAGGCGTAAGGTGTAAGTCGTAAGGTGTAAGTCGAAAGGCGTAAAGTGTAAGTCGTAAGGCGTAAGGTGTAAGTCGTAAGGCGTATGGTTCAATATTGCCATGCAATGGTCACAAACCCGTCGTAAGGCGTGAGGTGTCAGTCGAAAGGCGTATAGTTTAATATTGCAATGTAACTGGTCACAACCCGTCGTAAGGCGTATGGTGTAGGGCGTAAGAAGTTCGATGTGTTGACATTTCTTACGCCTTGCTCCATTTAAACCATACGTCTTAAACCGTCCATAAGCCTTATAACCGATTGTGTATGAACCCGATGTTGTTTTCTTGGTATCACTAGACTTTCACATTTACAATGAAGGTTGCCTTATATGGTTAAGGTCGGTTTACACACTTATTTCAGATTTGATGTTTAAGATTTAACAAAATAAAATCAAGCCAAACGTATTATGGCGTATATACATACTTTCCTATGATTTAAGATTTAAGAAAACCATAGCAACGTTAGCTTTTAACCAAAAATCCTTAGCCCAGCCAATGAAAGGCGACGTTTTATAAATCCGGTCAATGGTAGCGATCCTATAAGTAAAACAGTTAGAAAAATAAAACCTAATACCTTAAACTTGAAATAATTCAAGTGTGTAAACCGAACTTTACAAGCAATAAAATTAATGTTATTGCTGTGCGATAGTCAAACGCCTTCTAGATGTTTATAGTTTACGTTGTAGATACTTCGCGGTAAGCAGGAGACTTGTATAGAAGGCGGTGCCCTACCCGACCACGATGGTATATTAGTGTGACGTCACGATTCCCGTGTCAACCAATGACGAAACGTATTTGTGACTCCAAACAATCATGACAGTTGACAGTTGACAGATAGTTTTGTTTTTGCAAACATTGTAGCGAGTGTTATCCGTTCAGATATTTCGTTTTCCTTAACACGAAACAGTGAAAAAGCAGTTGATTAAACTGATGTCAAGTATTGTTATGATACAATTACTACTTTAAATAATAACTACGTTTCAGGAAAGTTGTTTGGAGTCAGATAGCTCGTCCGCCATTTAATCTGACGTCATCACTAATACAGTCTATGTCATAATCTCAGATTGGTAACTTTGGTTTCAACAAACAATACATACGAAATGCAAAGTATCTTCTACAAGTCGCCATATGTTTGTTGTTGTGTGATAAACACTCCGATTAACGGCTAATCTCCGGACTAAACTTTTGGTGAAACTGGGCCTTAAGCAGCTTATAAATGCATGTTTTGCATTTTATGAAAGGTAAAAGTGTTCATAGTTTGTTGTATCTGTATTTAATTCGTATTTATCTGAAGTTTGCATTTCATTCTGAGCAGGTGGGGGATGGGAAAGTTTTCGGTAAAAATATGAGAACATACGACACAGGGCCAGTTTCACCAAACTTTAATCCGTCGATTTTCTGATAGACGGAGATAAAAATGACGCCCTGTAAAAGCCACCATGTATTTTAATGTGATGTTTGTTGAAACCATGGTATAACCAATCTGAGATTAGTAAATTGGCCGATTAAAGTTTGGTGAATTCGGACCTCAAACGTTGCAGTCTGCATTCATAGCACAGGGGTAAGAAACAACGGACAGTTGAGAGCGAGGCCGCACCCCGGATTAACCAGATCTGGATTAACCGGACCCTAATTAACTGAACCCCAGATTAAACGGAAACCTCGAATTAACCGAAACCCCAGATTAACAAGAACTCCGGATTAACTGAACCTCGGATTAACTGAACCCCGGATTAACAGGGTGCCCGAATTAATGAGAACTTACCTTGAATTAGCTTCTCCTCGTAAAGAATGATGATTGGTATCGAGAATATGACGCTGAGCAGCCAGGCCACGCCCACTAGCGTCTTGGCCCGCCTCCCTGGGGATGAGACCACAAACAGGTATAGAACCAGCATCATATGAAAGAAACCGGTAACTGGTGCTTACAACCACCTAAAATATGATTATGTGGGTGGAGTGTTTGCAATGACTGAAAAGAGATAATCATTTAGAAACGCTGTTTAAACATTATTTGTATTAAAACACACACACACGGTACTAAGGTCACTTACTTTTAAAACCGGTGAATTTTCGGAGTAACCCGTTCCTACTCCTCGGTCTGAGGAACGAGTAGGAACGGGTAACTCCGAAAATTCACCAATTGTGTGTATGTGTGTTTTAACATTTATTCCGGGTCTATAAGTTTCTGCGTGTGACGCATAATTTGTATTATATTTATTAATGTGACGACTAAGAGTACGAACGGTCACACACTCAAGAGCACAAAGCACATCTCACTTTTTCGTCTGTTGAATCACAACTGCCTTACAATCACGGGTAACAATTTCCTCCACCACCCCAACATTGCTCGAGTTTGCCCTACCGCTTTCACCCATTTCCTGGTAAACGATAATGAAAAGAGAGAAATGTGCAGTAGTAGTGTTCAACAAGTCCCTTGTGTGAAATATATCGCCCACCGATAGAAAGGCCACCACCCAAGGCCGTCCAGATATATCGAAGGCCCCGCACCGCCCGTCGCCACCGGTGTCAGCTTATGCTCGCTATGTGCAGGTAAACGGGAGTACTGCATGTGACATGAGTGATTCAGGCCAACGACCTTTGAAATTCAATATCCCAATACAAATTTCCTCCTTCCATGAAATTTCCCTATAAGCTATCATGCAGCCAGCTTCTGTCATCGTTTGAAAAAATAAATGGAATTTGTATTGTGAATGCATTTCATTCATAAGTTGACAATTATTTTCAGGGGGGGGCGAGATAGTACTAACGCCCCCCTGTGCAAGCACAGGTGGGTCAATTGACCCCCCTTCCCCGCCTGTCAACGCCCCTGCGGCGGCTCGCTTAACGCGTCACACGGCGCGTTTCCTAGTATATGAATAACATGCCCGCTGTGACTTCACATGAAAACTATCAAATCAACCCCAACTAGCTATCCCCACCACTAACACCTGTCGTGAGGACTAGATCCTCCACCCCTCCCCTCCCCTCGAACACCGCGCGTAGTCGCCACTGAAGCAACGAGCCACACAAACAGCTGTTACAAGATTAACTTCTCAGTAATGAGATCTCTGCAGACGTTGTTCGAACGTCCATTCTTCGTTTAATTGGCTTTCTTATCCTTTTATTCATTTCCTCTAACACGACCATCCACTCTCGAGACGGTGGCCTGAATAACCCTATCAGTCAGTAATGTGTTTCTACCCTAGCTTTGTTTATATGTGAGGCTGAGTTCGGGGCCGTACTTTAAGAGCGATGGGTACGTTTACGTCAAAAACTGTAGTAAATTGTCATGTTTTAATTATATTTCAGGAATGCACCTAAAAATCGAAAATCTGAGTAAACAGCATGCTGTGGTTTGGTGAGCCCTACAAATTGAATGATAAATCTATTTAGCATTACAATCAGTATTAGTGTGATTTTTAATTCATTAAATTACTAATGAAATAAGTATCACAATCATACTAATAATAATGTTGGATATTACATTTATCATTCAGTTTGTAGGGCCTACTAAACCACAGCACGCTGATTGCTCAGATTTCCGATTTCGAGATGAATTCTTGAGATATAATTAAAATATGTACATTTTTGGCGGTTTTTGACGTAAAGCTAAAGCTAAACCTAGGCTAAACTCTTTCCTCTTTATCTACACGTATTTGCGAGTAGAGATACACAAAGGATACGAAAACTCTAAGAAAGTTGTGGTGTTAGATAAAGTAATTAATACATTAATATTTAGAGTCGACCCACTCAGTAACAAGACTGATTTTCAGATGATTTAGTTATCTCGCAAAGGTACTCAGTATCTCTTGTAGTACTAGCCTAATACCTTGTTCACAATACGGCCACTAACAGACGTTAGCCTTCTAACTTCTGATAAGAATGTACTATGATCGTATGTTAAGCTAACAGAGGTAAATTAAACACTGTCCTCCGACAACGTACGAATATTTTCACGATTTCACTTAAATACTGTCAATCTTTACTGTTTTTAGTGTGCCGTAATGTAGGCAGCCCTAAACCATATTGGTGTTTGCTTCATAAATATAAACGTATGAATGTTGAACACAAGCATTTTGGTTATATTTTATTAACTTAACCAATTGTTATTCTCAAAATGTTTGATGTTATTCGTTTTGTGTGTGTATTTATTTCGAGTAAAAAATAATCGGAAGTAAGTTGTTTGTGGAAGCTTTGCATATCCAACCTTCTTGTGGGTCGGAGAGTCTGTGAACGTGATGGACTTTTACAACCTTGTACAAAGAAAGCAACGAATCAGCCGTGTTATGAACCTAAAATTTGCAGACTTGCATCAACACTATCTTGCGGTGGGTGACACAACTAAACCTCACACTCATTTAAGGCTGTTCCTCCCCTTCGCACACAGTCTCGAAACATTTTTTTTACAAGCTACAACAACAAAATATCTTAACCCGAGTCACCCCGAGTATGACCAGAAGAAAAAAAGAAAAAAACATGTTGTTTCTACACGTACCGGCCGTATACACTTTCAACTTTACGGTGCTGGCTCCACGGTTACAAAATACTAAATGTGACGTTTTAAATATTTTTCTCGATTTGAAATACTTATGAAATAATGACTATGAAATAACATGGCTGTAGCATAAACAGGGACTAAACTACAAACATTTTTGTGTACCGATAAATAAACGAGTAAAAATTGGAAATTTTTCGATTAACAATGTATGCGGAAAGAACTGAAACCCATGCCTCAAACTTCTTAGTCATTATAAGGCATCCATAACGTATAATTAAGAATTGATTTTAAGCCTCCAGCACTGTTAATTACTCATCAAAATGTCAGAGAGTGAAAAAGTATACGTAATTAGTTAAAGCTAGAGGAGCGAGCGACACGACATGCTCCCACAGTGTCTGTAACTCGACTGCCCAGCAACTCGGCTGCCTGCTGATACCGCGGCTCGGCGGGGTGGGGGGATTTTCACATGTTCACATTTGTGTGATCACATTACGTCATATATCAACAGCTGATAATGATTAAACAGTGTGCATATTTGATAGCGGGCTGGAATGGCCTTAAACAAATTCTTCAAATTCAAATCAAAGTATAGATTAGAATTATGTTACATATTACAGTATGAATTAAAAACTCATATCGTAGTCAGCAAGTTCGTCTTGCGGTGACAGCTCAAATGTCAACACGCATATTGGCAATCTTCGTGGCTGTTGTGACGTCAATTGCCTTATTGTTTAGTGTTGGACAATTGGCTGAATTTCCACGTGGGCGGGAATCTGCACAAGATACTGTAAAGACGCTTTCAGAAACACAAAGAACAATCATCACTGCTGTCATTGTCTTTACTATCACAATGATGAAAGAAAACCTTGCATGCAAGACTTAATTTGGTTCGAAACACTGATCTTTACAGAAGATCAAAGGATCGTACTTCAATGACAGCAACAGCACCGAAGCTATATAGCTTTTGTAATATCTAAAGGAAATATTTACAGTTTAACTTTAGAAGTATCAAATTATCTCTACAAAATTCTTGGAAACATTTTACCATGAATGAGGATTCCATTATTATTTGTATACCTGAATATTAAAACTACTTATACGGACTGAAACGAAAAGATTGTGTTTCCAATTAGTTTTGATTTCGAGTTAATGGTATTAATGTAGTCTCTTGGTGAATGTACCTACAGTATTAAAAATTAATTACGTATTATACTGCAATAACAATAAAACAAGAATTTGAAGGATAATAAGAGTTGGAATTCAATACATGAGAATGTCAAAGAAGTTAAGCCTAGAACGAAGCAGCGCGCCATCGTGTGACAATCCCAAGCAGTGATTAATTAATTAATTTGAATGAAGATTTGTCGTTCTTCTTTATAAATTGGATTCAAGCGCCAATTTAAACAAAAATCCAGATAATGGTATATCCGGCATAGCAGGAGTTCAATTTAGCTTAGTAATAAATATCCAAACGACATCGGCATTGTGCTGCGTACTGTGAGCAAAAGTCCAAGCGCCAACCGGCAAAGGCGTCATTTCAAGTTTAGAAGAAGAATCCAAGCGCCTTGGAATTTTATAAAAAGGATCCAAGTACTTCGGCGACATTGCATTGTTGAATTATTACGGATTGGATTTGATAGTAGAAGAAGGGCACTAGCAACACCGAAAGACAACAATGGAGCAAATGAATTGAACTGATGGACAAACAATCAGCTGTCAAAATAATAAAATTGCAACCATACAAATAAAAACAAGTGTAGCAATAGTAACTGCTCGCCATTTAAAACTTTTAATGATAGACAACGACTAAATGAAAGTTTTGTATGTGTATTTGTGTGTTTTTTGTTTTGTTTTCCAAAATCAGACGAAATTATTTTTTGACAGCTTGTTGTTTGTCCATCGATTCAATTCATTTGTTTCATTGTTGTCTTTTGGTGTTGCAAGTGCCCTTCACATTGAATAGTAAATAAGTTTTTTCGAAAATTTTCTAAAAAAAATATATAATAATATAAGAGTAATATAAAATAATAATAATAAAGTATAAATAATAATAAATAGAAAAAATACGATAATATGAGAAAGTATGTCATACTTACAACTGCCGGAGAAGTTCATGGGGTGGGTGATGGCGTCGTAACGGTCTATGGACAGCGCCACCAGAACGTAGGTGGACGAATATGTAACTACAGCCTGGACAAACAAGAACACAACAATCAGGAGTAGTAATATAGGGGGAGAATTTCTCAATCAACTCTGGTAATGTGCTGTGGAAATAGAAGAGTCCATGCAATAGTCGCAAATTAATGGCTATCTCGTGGTAATAAGACATTTTATTTAGAAACTTGGTTATTAGTACAATAAAAAATCAGACAAAAGATCATTCAATGCAACAAATTAAATTGACATTACAATATGAATAAAACATAACATACATTGTATAAATTAAAATTAATATTGTATAATACACTTTTTTCTATACTTGTTTCTGTTCTTTTGCTGTTTATCTGAGATGAAGATACTCAGATCCACAATATAATTATATGTTTTAGTTTTACGAACAGTCAAAATTGTACTATGATTCAATTCATAAAATTTACCTGTGCTAAACATTATTGTTTAATATAATATGAATTACAATAAATTACACAAACAATACCAAAACGAGTCCCTAATAAATGACCTTGCCTCACGTCTTGATCGATATTAATTTCGTACTTCCTTGTTTAATTACATGAGCAATTATTAAATTATGTGTTAAATATATTTTACGCACCGTAAATTTATTCTTTTGATGCTAATGAATATTCTAGACCACCTGTACGCATGTATGAAAGAACGTCAGAAATCTGTTAAATTTCTTTGGAACAGCAAGCACGTTACGGACACACATCTGCGGTTAGACAGGGGCGTGAGTTCAGCACGAGAAAAGTTAGAGTGTGGGAACTATGACATTGTATTCCCAGCGTAACATTAATCTGTGTTGATCGGGTTGTTTTAGTTCAGCAAGTGTCTAAGAAAGAGTAACTATGTTTACGCGGCTTGTATAATGCAGGTGAGTTGTTAGCACTCGTAAATCTCACATGTTATCAAGACATTCTCACTTATTTTTATTTTTAAATAGTCTGACGGATTTATATGTGGAAAACATTATAAAGAATGTATGAACACAATACCAGAAGTGTTTTACTGCTTTCTATGTCGCCAAGTAGGACGGGGTTGATTTATAAGAACACCACATTCTTGTATATAGAAATCTGTCTCTGAATAACAAAAGAGGTGGCTCAGGGGTTACACGCGTTAGTCTGAAGACAGAATACAACTGAATGCAACTGAATGCAACTGAATGCAACTGAATGCAACTGAACCCAGCACTGAGAACAGCACCACAATATGTCTGACTCTGACAGCTAGGGTGACCCACCTCCAATGACCAGCATTGCGATCATGTTGATTCTGACATTTTGTCCGCAGGTGTTCGCACTGTCCAATCACTGATTCATATGTTTCGTATTTGAAATATCGATCTTTGATTGGTCACCGCTCACTCGTCGATGGTGTTCGGAGCCTACTGGGTTGGTTTAGTCACTTTAAATTAAAGTCCCCCACTACAAATCAGTTTCGTTACTGAGTGGGTAGACTCTAAATGTGAATTTTTTTTATTTATTTATTTAACTTTGGTTGATAACGATCAAAATCGATAGTGCTTGTTAACCACATCCTCAGTCAGAATTGCCAGTGACCGGTATCGAACCAGCCACTTTCCGACTTAGAATCTCGAGTATTACGACTGAGCCACCACTATCCGCGCATTTTGTACGAGAAAGTGTCATTAAAATACGGAATACAATGATCAGGGCTCAAACCCGGCACCTCCACCAAAAGTGACATTCATGTTTTCTATTGGAGATGAATGATTTTCTTACAGGGAAATTGTTTAGAATTTACTCAAGTTTCCGTTCAATAGATATGTATTTTACTTACTTACACAAGAGTGTTCCAAAAAGAGTCAGTAATAAAAAAAAAAAAATCCCGACGTAATCTTGCCAAACGAAATCAAATAATGATCCTACTTAGGCACTGATCAATATATTCAAATCATGTAAAAATTTTATTTTATAAAAATATACGGATGTAGAATATGTAAAACTTTGATCCTCAACAGTAATACAAATATTTACTTTTATATATAACTTTTAAATTACATTGCTCCGTTCCATTTTATACATTCGTTCGCACATGAAAGCTGATGTAAACAGCAACAGGCAGCGCAAAATTGAGTACGTGAACTTCATATGACGTATTTATTCTATTCTGTCCCGTAAGTTTGACACTAGGTATTGTCTAAGCTCCCCAACCTCTTATCCCCCACCCCGTTCCTGAATGACACCGAGTCGTTCAGTAACATGTTGTATATGTGCCAGGAGGTAATTGGAATATCTCCCTTTTGAACCTTAAGGCGCAAGGATGATCCCATTACTCAAACCAGGCGAAATTACCTTTTTTAATCATATGTGAAGAATGCAAATACGTCGCAAACATAACCAATTAGAATACAAGACATGAGGGTGGGGGTAGTATGTGTGTGGCTTGTTGGCATTGAGGCTTTGTTCTTGATTCCAATGCAGAAAGTCTAGGGTTAGGTACGATTCCAAGGTCGGTCTGGGGTTTTTAACTTAAGAATTTGACTAAATCTCTGTGTGTGTATATACTGGTGTATGTATAGATGTGAACGGTGACTTTATAGACCCGTCATAGCAACAACGAAGCACATAATAAACTTTATAAATGTCCCCCACTGAAATATCAGACAATAAATACAAATATATGTAATTATTTTTTTATCTCGTAATTATACTAGACCTACGTACTGCATGATCAATATTTCTACGACTGTTATTCTGTTTAATAAATAAATCGATATTAATCAAAGTAAAAAATTATCTATATTAACATTGAGATAGTGGTACTTTCTTTACATCCTGTATATGGGCTTACGAAACAAAAGGTGGCCGTCTACTCATATTTTTCTTCGGTGTAGAATTCATGAGACACAATTAAAACACGGTGATTTCGCGTGGGTTAAACTATGTGTGGAAGTGAGCAGAGGTGCTAACTTCTGTTACAGTTGACTGTATGCTCTAGCTTTACGGGTGGGAGCGAGATTGAGGAATGCCAAGAACATATACACAACAATTGAGGAATGCGTAGGACTATACTGTGCACGTGAATGATAAACATGATTGTGTATTCGCTTGAAGCGTCTAAAGCTAAAGAAAATTAGCAATTTTGCTATAACTCAACTTGTTTGGAATGCTTTTAACAATGCGGATTATCATACATTAATTGAAAAATATATATTCGGAAGGTTAAGGCTCTATGTCCACCTAACCTGAAGAACTCCCAATTTCATTCTGCTAAAATTGCTTTAAAATGCATTTAAAATGGTCCCAAATGTAATTCAAAATATGTCATCCGGTAGATGAATGTTTTTGTTCCAATCAATATTTCCGTTTTTCATATGTTCTTAATAAATACCTTTTTAATACGCGTTGCTTTGATGCAACTTTTACACCTAATTAAGAACATCTGTAATTCGAACATATTTATTGGAATAAGAAAAATTCTCCATAGAATGACATATTTTGATTTTCCTTTGGGACAATTAAAAAGCATTTTAAACCAATTTTTGTTTTTTATATCTGCTCCCTGTGTCCAACAATGAAGTCGAGTAGGGGATAGAAAATTAATCCCATCATATTCTGGCCCCTAGGTACATCGAAGCCGGCTGGCCATGCCTGACGCTTCTCTCATGTTAACTTCCTCCGGCTCCTCCTCTTCACTTTCTTCTTCCTCTGCTCTTTCTACAAATTCTGTCCATACTTTTCTATCTTCCCACCATCGTTCCTGATTGAACAAAATTGGGTGTTCTCCAGGGTAGGTGAGTACAATTTCGAATATGTGATAAAAGTAGTACGGATAGTTTGAACATAACGCTGGTCTTCTCACCTGCATAAAGCGTATAAACTTGCATGCAATGTTGCCCGCATGCCACTCCACGGTGATTCTCCATACGATGTCTGTGAGGACGTTTATGAGGCCCACGGTCAGATCTGAAACAAGCGAGGAAACACACTTTACAAGGTATTACATTTTCGCTGGCACCGTGTGTTAGTACATACAGCGTTGTATGTGGCCAAATTTAGCAACAAACTGCTGAAGATTTCATTCCGCGGTTGAAAATAGTGCTGGATATTATTGTGAAATATCTTGTTTTTTGTTTGGCGTTTGTTTCGTTTTTATTGTTGATGTGTATTTATTTTGTATTGTTGTTTTGTTTTGTGTTTTTGTTTTGGCATTTATTGTCTTGTTTTGTTTGTGTTTGTTGTGTGTTATTTGTTGTTTTTACGTCTAAAACGTGTCCTGATTAAAATGGTGGCTTGCCTTTTTAAGATTTACTGATGGGATTCATAATCTGCGCGAAAATTTTAAAACCCATATTTAATTAAACAATTTTCACAATTTCCCTTTATTGACGTAGGAAGAACGACGCTGCTTCAGCAGGTTGTTGCGCGACTTTGCCACTTGGAGCGCTTCATTCGTTTTCACTAGCGCCATCAGTGGCCAATCTCGGTGCCTAAACCATACTTGAATACACAGCCTTCTCGAATATAATTTATAATTTCAATAATTTTAAATGGTAACAGCTTTCTTGGACGTCGGTTCAATTCGAGGTTCTATGGTTCTATTATGGTAAGACGGACTCACTTAATGGCGCGTAAAATTGCCTATACAGAAACAACATGTCTGCCACCCGAAACAATTATCCTCCATACGAGTAACGTAAAAACCGTGGCACACTAATTTTTGTTTCTAGAAATATGAGAATGAATAGAAATATGAGAATAACATTGAAAAATTTGCCGATGATATAGATAGAGTTTTAAAGAAACTGTTGTAGGACTATATTTTAACGTTATTTTTGTTGTTTTCATTAATAATTCCTAGCGTATATAGCAAACAAAACATCACTCACATTGACGATAATATTTTAACGTACTTAAAACTGTGAATATGTATCTCTAAAAAAAGTCACGTAACATCCATGTCCAAATCATTATTTGATACTAGTTCACTTTACCAGAGCAACTTCTATAATAGACCGAGGCTACAACTCAAACAATACAAACATAAACTAGTTAAATATTACTTTGAAAGCAGACCAAATTATAAAAAACAGTATAAAAAAATACCTTCTACATTTCCTGCGTCCTAGGAACTGGCTACTGAAAATTCTTTTTTTTCTTTTAAGTACGAACATTCAAAACAGTATTTTAACTTCTAACAAATAACTTCAAAAGTATATACATATAGCGATGTATCACAATCTTTTGTAATCTAATCCGAAGCAGATTACAATACATCAAAAGAAGATCTTTTATTTCGTGTTGTGCTTACTCGAATACTGTGAGTTTGTATAAAAACCGTGTAATAAATGTAACATCTCTAGATTACCTCTGTAATAGAACTCATCCCGATGTAAGGAAGACTAATGTTCCAGCATTCATCATTTGTAATGAATGAGGGAACAAGATAATATTATCTCTCACTCAGGCTCAGCATCTTTCCGTTGCAGGTGTAATTCCAGGGCATGTCTGAAAGCTCGTTTTACGTTACTTGCTCCTACAATATAGGCTAGTGTGCATAGTATTCTTTCAGCCGGGCTCAGCATCTTTCCGTTGCAGGTGTAATTCCAGGGCGTGTCTGATTGCTCGTTTTACGTTACTTGCTCCTATAGTATGCAAGTGTGCATATAGTGATATAACAGATAGTAACTAAAATAAAAGGGTGTGATCAAATGTGCACTTTCGACCGCTAGCTCTAATTTGTGTTCTAGACCTAGAGCTTCATGACAGTATTTGGTCTGTTGTCGACGATCGATGACGTCAAACCTAGATTTACACCTAGAATTAGCAACAACAAAAGAACTTTCGGAAACGATCATTGTATCAAGAACTTTCTAAATTTACATATTATTTTAAATTTAACAATTCTGATTCTAGCTTACAATCATTTTCAGACATTACTCTAACCTACTTCAGGGTAACACTTCACGAAAATAACAAAATGGGATCAGTTGGTGATAGCCTGACGAAGAGTGTTGACCAGCATTCGAAATATTCCATTTTAATTTTAATTTTGACAAAGAACAGTGTATAGCCCAATAACTGTTCTTATAATAAATTAGGATGTTTTCTAATCCAAGATGCTTCCAAATGTCTTTCTGAGGGTCACTTTATTTGGACCTATAGACTCAATCTTTCGGACACGTCCATCCCACAATGCTAGCAACACGATTACCTTTCAGACACGCCCCTAGACTAGAGTAGAGGTAGATCAATCATCCATCCCAGCATTGAGACGTTATTTACTGTCAGAGGTGGACTCGCCTCCTCTCAGATGTTTGACCGTTGACCGGCGTAGCGGCCGTGCTCGATCAGGTTACAGTGCACGGGCTCGTTGGTCCTGTGGGATTATCCAGCTCCAAAGGGTGGGAATGTATAAATTTAGATACTCAACGATGATTACTGGTAAAATGGATGTCCCTCACTGAAAAAAAGTTCTTGTACTGAGTGAGTGGATATACGGAACAAACACAATTTGATTTTAGTATTTAATTTTAATTCGTGCCAAAAAATCTGTTACTTTCGTACATCGTTTGGGTATAATGAGAAAACAGTTGTATTTTACTTTAAAATTCAATTAAGACCATATATCCCCCCCCCCCCCCCCTCCAGCCTCCGAAACCAGGGCAGTTGTGGCCACCACTCCACGCAGTAGAGGAAGATTTTCTTTACCTTGTGTGTTTATATTAGAGTGAAAAGGCTTCAGGGGATTGGGTGGCTGAGCCTTTGGTTTCTTCTTGATATCATGAATATTTCATATACGTGCTAGTTATGTTTCACCTGCGACAAAAGGTTATTGCATACGTCTTTTATAAAATATATTGGACATGGAATATAGGTTACGCTTGCACAGAACGCGGAAAACTGTAGGGAAAGTTTTGTTTTTAAAAATAAATTGAAAGCCATCGTTTTGGAACAAACTACAAAAGCTTGTCAATATACACACTGATAATGCGAGTGTGCTTACATTTTTATAAAAGTAAATCTATCATATCGCATGGTTGTTTGTTGTAATTAGTTAGTACTGTTGTTTTGAAAGCTTATACACTTCACAAGAAATCAAAGTTTGTAAGCTGTAAAATTCTCAGAAGAGATGGTCGCTCTACGAGATCTATTTCAATGGAATTCGCCACGGAATTTCCAAGTATAGTTCTCTTACAACAACTTCGGTTATGCTTTCGTCATCAATCAATGACGTGTTTACGGTCTCGGCCAACCCGAGCAGGTATTTGGATTTAGTCACGGCCGCTGGTTGGCTGCCGCTCACCCACCCGTGACGGAAGCATTGCCGAAGATGTTGTACGGCGACTATACCTGCTTGTTATTGTCTACTGCATGCATGGAGTGCACCAGCCTCGTTGGGAATGTGCCTCGAGAACGCCTGCCAATAGAAGCGCTGATATTATCGCTACGATACCAAACAACTTGATTTAGGTTGGTAGTTGTCACATACGTCATTGTACTATTACATAATCCACGAAAACACCAGCTTGCAAGTTAATGCAACGGAACAATAGCTGTTAATTAGTAATGGTGGTGTATTGTTGTCTCACTTTACCAGCTTAAAACCTTCTATAGATAAAACGTTTTTTGAATCTATTCTCTGCTTTTGTGGAACGCTTTAAAAGGAAGAATAATATTCACCTTGAAATCTTTATTCATACCTTTACCAGAACGTGAACCACATTAAATAATGATCTTATTCAGAAAATTAATCCTCTTATACTAAAAGCCATTCTTCTCCTAAAGCGAATAAACCTCAAGCCGTACCACAATGTATTCACGTTTGAGATTTCTATTTTAATCTCATTTTATTACCTTTATGAGTTGATTGCAAAACAAGAACTTGTGCGAACGTGGATCAGACTAAATATTGGTCAAAGGGTCTTATTACTTAATCAAGTTAGAATTAACAAAAGCAGCTTAACGTTGAATGCATGGAGATTTATTAATTAAATGTGAATGAGCGCTCGAGGCGGCCGTATTTTGAGCGGGGAACTTATCAACTTCACTTGGGGATGACGATGAAGGAAGGAAGTGGAGGAGAAGGAGAACGAGAAGGAAGGGAGGAGAGATGTGGATGTTTGGGAAGCAAGAGGAACGTAGCCCCAGGGTGAGAGGAATGAGTCATTCTAAATACTACAACCGCATAGGGAGTATTCACGTGACGTCACAACGCTACAGTGGTGGGTAAAATCTCTGCAGTAAAAGACAAATATGCTTACCACAAAATGTATAATAGTTTTACCACTTGTAAAACCTTATTATAAACAAAACCTCAACAAAATAATAAAAATTATTATTTGTGACATGCAGTAAACCACTAGAAGAGTGGCTGAGACAAGCCAAGAGCATTTCTTTATTATTAGTAACAGCAAACTAATTTTAGAGAACAGGATAAATTCAACCAAACGCCTTCTGAATCATTGTAACCATGAATTAAGCACACAATATGGCAAGGTCCATCGATTCCCTGGCGAAGGCTCGTTGACGAGCCCTCGCCAGGGAATATAAGGACCTTGACAATATGGCAGCCACGCGCATTTTTTTTTTAAATAAAAGCTATTATATAGTTTTAGATTTCTTATCTACTAGTTTGTGGAGATTTAAAAAAATATTATTTTTATCAATAGTTCCTGTGAAGCGTTTTCACCCTGTAGTCAATCTTCTCATACGTCGCCGAGGGTAGATGGTTTTCGGAGTGTGGAATAGCTCAGAACCTATCTGACTAAAAGACTGCAAGTGTTTTGAATGATAACATGCGTTAGAAGATGCGTTAGTAGAAGAACACTTTATC
Organism: Isoperla grammatica; assembly: GCA_945910005.1. Lineage (NCBI taxonomy): Eukaryota > Metazoa > Arthropoda > Insecta > Plecoptera > Perlodidae > Isoperla > Isoperla grammatica. The sequence continues at coordinate 34,867,387 of OX246741.1, forward strand.
AGCTTTAAGATGTTCATGGACGTCTTCAAACCGTCTTTCCGATATCCGAGATGCGTTTCAAGTATCGAATTCTGTTGTCAACCTCGCCTGACGACTTTGACGCGCAAGATTCGCGTCATCTCGTGCGTTTCCGCCTACTGCCGAGTAGTTTTACGGTGAAGTGGGTTGAGGAGGGGATGGGAGTCCCTGGAGATGAATGCAAAAGAGAACTTCCAAACTCTAAAGTTACTTTATGACTGTTGTGATCGTTAGATAAGTGATGTGTTTTAATGGAGACAACTTCTTGTCTCGTTTAGGTAAATAAACAAATAAATAAACTAAGTTAGATAAGAGAGAAACTGATTGAGATTGTTCCTTATCAGCTTTTGGTTAACGGTATGGCCGCTTTTCTTATGAGGCAAAATAAACCGTAGGATTATACCTTGATAACCTAGGTGAACCCGCACTGCTTTTATATGTCTATAAATTACACATATTAGTGGTAAACTATGAACAAATATTTAATTGTCTTTAAAAAAACATAATACAATTTTGGATTTCGTTTTAGCTCGTACCAATCATTATATTTATTTCCTGGTTAATAATGAAATCGATTAAAATTCTTACTACATTACATGTTAAATATCTTGATACAAAATATTTGTTTTTATTTATACGGTACCTGCTGTACACAAGCCAGCATAGTATTCATGGATAGTATGGACATTTGTATCAATACACCTTCGGGTTAGTTCGTGAGATCCTGGCTGTGTGAACTTAGAAATTACACAACTCGCCGAAGATAACCGAAGCTTTGTTAATTCAACTACAAAGAACACACACACTCTTTGTAAGTTCTAGCCTCAAATAATTCTGCGCCGGAAACTTACATCGCGTTTCGCAAAAACCAATAATATATTATGCCAACCCGAGGTTTTGATAAAAAGGTATACTTGCCTTGATGTATAAATTATGTCGGTTATACTGTACATTCCAATTTCCGTTAATTTACCTCTACACTATATTTACCTTACCTAAAATGCGCCCTTCCAACGATACAGGTCCATTCATAAACCTCCATAACTCTCTATCTGTAATGGGTAGTTTAATCTGTCGGTAAATGAAAAGGCTGAGTGAGATGAAGGGAGAACTGTGAGACTGAGCTGTCGTCAGCAACCCAAGTATTGAGCACCCGACTGATGAAGACTGATGGTGAACGAGTGATGTATATACTCTCAGCGTATAGGAGTGCAGGGTGGACAAACGCTAAGCCATTTACAGCTTATAATTGAGAAAAACCCAGTAAAAAGTACAAACAATGTAAATTCAATTTACAATAATTTTATTCCAGAAATAAATCCACCACAAAAATATAAATTACAATCACGCACAAATGATAACATATAATAATATGCATATCTAATATATTTAATATCTATCACATTCAGTTATGGAACTGTTTTAAAAATGGGGGTAATAGATAAGTAAATAACATATTACATTGTGGGGGGCACCCCCAACAATTCCTTACCGATGCGTGCGTCATAGACGACTGGTTCGTGGCCAATCAGCGATCGGTATTTGATATTCTTCGGGCTCGCCAGTTGGCGACTTATCACTCTTCTATAACAAATGCATCTGTATGGTTGTTTCGGGACAACTATACACGGAAAACAATTGTATAAACCAGAATCAAAATGCTGTAGATGTAAAAACAACAAAAAAGTACAATATTACAAAAATTAAAACCCACAACAAAATATCGAGGAGCTTACACCCCTAGCCGTGACTACGCCTGCCAACAAACGCGCTGATAGTATCAGTGAGCGAGACGCAACTAGATTTAGGTTGGTTATTGACACATCACTATTAGTATATGACGTCACAACCTCGCCAGATACGTCGAGTTAACTATAACTATATCGGAACCGAACTAACAAATAACAAAGACATCTAACACACAAGGAAAAGCTATACGAAATGGGTCACGTTACAACAAGGTAGAGCTCTTTTCTTTACTTTTTATTCGTCTTTTGCTAATCAGGTTATTTCAAGTCTCGACTGGGGGTTTGAATGAGCCGGGTGCCGCGCGTGCTTACTATAAGGGTAGTTCGCTACAAGGCTGGATTCTAATTGGCTCTTTTACACAAACATTATTATTCCAATCCGGTTGTTCGTTTACTTTGATGGTTTATTATATTGGTCCTAGTTATGTTGGTATAACTACTAACGATAAAACCTCCCCCCCCCCCTTACGCCATCTTGTATTCAGGGTTCAAGAGAAGTAAATATTAAATAGGGATGGGCATCGATTACAAATATTATTATTTTTATTTATTTATTCATAACATAAACAGTTACATTTTATGTAGGCAGCAGTCTAGTTATAAATTGGATGTAAGAAGCGGACCTGAGATCCATTCACATTGTGTCTTACAACCATTAATAATATTAGGTCAACCTATCTCTAAATAATACTAACAAAACTACGATATATAAACACTAACACTAACATTACAATGATGCCTACCGTAATACATAATTAAAACACATATGCTATAATATAATCGAAGGACACTTGCACATAATTCTCACACCGGTACATACTTCTTTCACTGGTACATACTTCTCTCGCCGGTACTTCTCTCACCGGTACATACTTCTCGCACCGGTACATACTTCTTCACCGGTACATACTTCTCTCACTGGTACATACTTCTCTCACAGGTACATAATTCTCACACCGGTACATAATTCTCTCACCGGTACATACTTCTCTCACAGGTACATACTTCTCTCACCGGTACATACTTCTCTCGTCGGTACATACTTCTCACACCGGTACATACTTCACTCACAGGTACATACTTCTCTCACAGGTACATACTTCTCTCACCGGTACATAATTATCACACCGGTACATAGTTCTCACACCGGTACATACTTCTCTCACCGGTACATACTTCACTCGCTGGTACATAATTCTCACACCGGTACATAATTCTTACACCAGTACATACTCCTCTCACCGGTACATACTTCTCTCACCGGTACATACTTCTGACACTGGCACATACTCTCACCGGTACATACTTCTCTCACCGATTCATACTTCTCTCACCGGTACATACTTCTCTCACCGGTTCATACTTCTCTCACTGGTACATACTTCTCTCACCGGTACATACTTCTCTCACCGGTACATACTTCTCTCACCAGTACATACTTCTCTCACCGGTACATACTTCTCTCACCGGTGCATACTTCTCTCACCGGTACACACTTCTCTCACCGGTACATACTTCTCTCACCGGTACACACTTCTCTCACCGGTACATACTTCTCGTACCGGTACACACTTCTCTCACCGGTACACACTTCTCTCACCGGAACATACTTCACACACGGATACGAATGACCCATTGTCGAACCAGCTCATGAATGCTCATATTTGCGATGTGTAGGAATCCGTGAATTTTTGGACGTTCCAGAATTTCACAACTAATAAATTGAGTAGATCGAATTCCTGTCCCATCGCTTTATTAGGAAGCTGTCCCATTATTCGTTGAGACATGTCCGACCAGCGTGGCCTCACGCTCATGTCCCGAGAGTTTTGATGTGAGGGACGTCTGGTAGTATTAATTTTTGTGAATACTTCAGTGGAATTAGACGTCCTCAATAGATTCTAATATAATGTTGCTCATTGATATAATCGTGACTCTGACTAAATAGTACTAATTGGTCTGTGTGTGTGAGCAGTCGTATCTCTTTGTGTGTGAGTGACTTGGGAGGGGAAGCACGGGGGGGTGGCAAGAGAGGGAGAGAGTCAGAAAGATTACTCGCTCAACAGTATAAGCATTCTCGATTTAAGATGAAAATTTACTCAAACCACAGGCAAGAAATTCACTGCTCAATCTATTATAGTAGCCTAATTCCGATATTATTTAGTTTTATCTTAATAACACCACACAATATAAAAAAGGTGAAAACTAAAAATTGAAATTGAAATGTTTTAAATATTGCAATTATTATACAGTGTGTTGTCGTTTTGGATACTAATTAATTATTTATTAATTATTAATTGATTTTCAAAACACCAATCATAACAACTAAAACATTTGAAACGTTCTTAAATAAGTTTTTAGTAATTATTAACTACTATTATTAACTATTATTAACTACTACTACTAATCACACGGTAACTTGACGCGGTTACCAAAAATACCAAGAATAATACTAAGAGTATAGGCTACCACTTCCCGTAAAAATTAAATATTTCAAACAATGGCTTCCTTACGTACACTTTCTATTTGCAGGTTATAATAAGAAGAACGTTATACTAGATGTAATTCAAACTTCCAGAACGTTCTTCTCGGCAAATATAACCTACATAGCTACTTTGACACACACATGAGGTATTTCTTGGTTGGATGGACTAGTTTGAGCTGAAAGACTGTTGGTTCAAACCCACTGAATGTTTCCACTTCTGTGCATGGATGTAATTCCTTTCCAAATAATTCTGGAAATGTTTTTAGGTTTAGTTTTGCAGCGAGCATGAGTCGGTTCATCTTGTTAAGACCTATTTGAAAGGTTGTGCACATAGAGCTAACTAGTTTTGGTATCATTTGAAATGTGTGAATTGATCAGTTCAGTGATTCACGTTTACGAAGTGTCGGGCAGCCTTGGTAAAGATGTATTCATGTTGAGGGCAAAGAACATCCCTAGACAACGACCTAGCTATAGGGTTGGCAATTCCATACTGGTTTCATCAGGACAGTCCTGATTTTGACATCTTTGTCCTGACGTCAGAGTTACCTCAATCAGGACAGCACAAGGTACTGAATTGTTGAAAATGTCACATTTTTACAGTCTTATATTCATGCAAAACTTAGTTTCATTTACTACATTCTTAGAAGATTTTGAAGTGTTTTTTTAATAGTTTCTGTAGCTCAATTCGAATTTAGATTTCCCTAAATTATATTTTGTTTTGTTTTTTATTATATATTTTTTTTAATTGTATAATATCCAAATTACCCTATAGGGTACACTCAAAATTTTTGATTTCCAAAATCGTATCAGAAATAAAAAATAACTAAATAAAACGCCTAATGGGGATGGCTGTAAGCGTTGTGCCCCCCCCCTCCCCCCTATGCACAAGAGTTACACCACCCTGAATTCCATTTCTCTTAAGTTGGCAACCCTACCTATAGCTATAGAGTGCAAATATTTTTAGTTTGACATAGGTTGAAAAAGCTCCACCCCCTAGTTATGTGACCACCGCCCAGCATAACAAATATGACTGATTATAAATAATATAACATGAAATGAATTATGATATATTTGTCGGGTAAGGACTAAGGAGTGGTCACATAGCGATGTAGAAGAGCAGCAGGGGGGCGTCAAACTGAAAATCTCAAGTCTAGAATATAAATAGTAAATCATAAAATGATGTAGACGATGAGTGAGCGTGGCAGCTCTCGAACCACCTGACAGCTTGTCAAAGTCACTTTTTATTTATCTGTTTGAGCAAATTTAAAAGAATATGAAGTTCATCTGTTAATTTTACATGTTATAATATATTTTTGTACTTAATTAGATTGTATTACATTGTTTGAGGAGGTTTCAGAAATATCAGAATCAGACAAAAAGTATTCAATGTCATGGCTGATGAATTTCAATTGATCTCAAATATTCTTATGTAAGGTAATATATTAGAACGTTGGGTTCATATTACCTATTCATTGTCTTTCGAGTTTGAGTCATGTCTTGAGCATGGATGTCATACTCACGTGTCGTTTTTCATCTTCACAATCACCCGCACTCATCGTCTCGATTAGCATCGTCGCCAAAATATGACACGTAAATCCCAGATATGATCATCACGTCTGTATGTTTAGCCAACAATTATTATCCACCTCTCTACCCCCCCCCCCCCCCCCTCCCACCCCAACCCACCCTAACGTTTGAGCCTAACGATCACCCTGCCTAGCACGATGTATACTGGCCAGAGCATTTCGAAACGCCTAATCAAGAACTGCCGACTCGGCTTTGTGCGACAAAGAAGTTAAACTTAAAAGACTGCTCGCTGATTTCATCAAAGCACTTGGTCGTTACACACCTAGTAGGCTCGGCGTCCAATAGGATTCCTTTTCAAACTTCTACGTCACAACTCAGGGTGGGTACAAAGTTCATTGATTTACGTTGCCGATGGTTTTGTCTTTAGTAAAAATTGAAAATACCTTATTATTATATCCAGTAGCAAATCTAGACCAATTTTCTTGCAGCAAACATACGCACACACATCCGATGCGGCTATGACTATGGGCTGTTACAGGTCTAGCACAGTGGTAGGTGAGGAGTCGATAAAGCAGTAGGACTGTTACAACTTGAGGTAGTTTTTTTATAATGGTTAAAATATGCCTTACAACGTATGTCCATGAACTTATAATAGTAACTTGTAACGAAGTCACTACTATGTAAAGTTAAAAAAAAGTATAAATGCTTTTTTTTATAAATAACAAGAGTACAATTTTATAAACATAAATTCCTGATCATGTTAGCTCGAAACTTTCAACTAAAAATCTATTTCGGACATAATGGCATGGTGACATAAAAATAACCTAATGTATACATGAAGGGAAAAATTATTTTAAAAAACCCTCTTCTTTGGGAAAGCAAATAAAAGACAACCAGTCAATTTTAACATTAAAGTAGCAAATCAAATCAGGTATACAATACAATTAATAATAACAAACTATTTTCATTGGTTATAATTAAGAAGAACTGGTATACGCCCACAAGGTTTACCGCTACGCGCGCTAGTGTCGCAGTGAACGAACCGTTTGAGCAGAGTTCTCTTTCTAGCCGCCGTTTGTTGAAAGAAAGTCAGTGCCCACATCGTTTGTTCCATGTATGAGGGTTTACATAATACCACAAGAGTTCTTTGAGCGTGGCTCATTAATGAAGCGACCAACTGTTACCCGACTTTTAATTAGCGAGTTAAAACAACATCCCAAGAGGATAGAGCGGAGCAAACACTCACATAGAACAATCAATACAGAAACCTGGTGGTAATTAAAAATTAAAATCACTCGTCGTAAAAGTAACTCTCAAGGGGTTTACCTCTCGATATTCATACACGAACGGAAGTAGTATTAGCACTAGCATCGATTCTAAAAATAGATCTACAGTATAGTAGCATTGCCACGTAGTGCGGACAAACACATATTTTATTTATGCTATCATGGGTTTACGGGTATAGCCGTGTCAAAAGGTGGAACACATCCAATGTTTCGCCCATATTGCAATGGGCTTCTTCAGGGAGCTTCGTGGAACGTGTTGATACAGACACCAACAACTATCATGAGGGAGAACTCAGGACAGTGATGCTAATAGAATAACACCCGCTATCGCAAAGCCGCTCAGCCACAGGCGCGCTTAGTTATATAGCTCTCCTTTTGACACGGTTATACCCGGTTATACCCGGTTATACACGGTTATACAATTAATAGGCGGTTTTCTCTTTAAAAGTCGGCTTACACACTTTCCTAACACGTATTTTCAGTCTTAGGATCGCTCCCATTTTTTGGTCGGATTTATAAAACGTCGCCTCTCATTGGCTGGACTAAGAATTTTAGGTATGAGAGCTAACGTTGCTATGGTTTCATTGAATCTTCAATCTGAGGAAGTTGTGTGAACGCCATAATGCTCTTGGTAATTTGTCGACCCTTAAATCTTAAATAAGGGTGTAAACTGACCTTAACCAACAACCATGCCATTGTTTTGACGTTAACAAAGTGAAAATTACAATTTGAAGACATTAGCTATTGTTTTCCGTTTGCTACTATGAAGTAAAGTATATAGCCGCGCTCGAAAGAGAATTGGAAATAATTGGTTATTAACTGAAGCCAATTGTTTCGCTAAGGTTGAGTGAGTCTTTTGTAAGGAAATAATACAATACCATTAGTTTTGTTTTCATTTTTAGATACAAACGTTTACAGATGTGTATGTTAAAATCACACTTCAAACACAAAAACAAGTATAGTGAACTCGACGAATCTAGTATGATGCTGATGTCATTTCTTTACGTTGTCATCTCATTTTCCAATGGTTTGTTCAAAATAGGCAGAGAAGGGTTGAGATGGTATGGACATTTGAAAAGAAAATAGGTAAGCAGACTACCAAAAACAGGATTTGAAGCATTAGAAGACCTGGTAGACCAAGAGAAAACTGGGAGGACCATCTGAAAAATTATTTAGAAGAGTGAGACGAGATGTGAGAAGACCAAATCATGTAAACTGTTTCATTGCAAAGTGTGTACGCCTGTAGCTGCATTTATTGTTATCTTTTGCAAATCAGTTTCATAATCATAACTGACTAGAATAGTGTCTGTGATAGTGTCTAGTAAATAAAGTATATACTCTTTATTCCTTCAAACTTCTAACTACTACCTCCTTTGTCCAGTGGCGTATAACTACAACTCCAGCCCCCCCCCCCCCTTCCCCCGCAACAAATGTTGAAGGCGTCCCCTCTTCCCCATTGCAACTGATTTTTGTCATATTTTGATTACTTGCAATGCTAAGGCTCCTTGTGAGATTTCAAATTTGCAAACCTGTCAATTACTGCATCGACATACATTTTTTCGGCCGCTCTGCTCTCTCAAGTCTCTAGTTCGTAAGTATTTTGACATTACGTTGATTGCTTATATATACATATATATATATATATATATATATATATATACATACAGACATAATTTTGCGACCCCCTAGAGCGATGCCCCCCCCCCCCCCCCGCGGTACCCGCAGTCCCTTAGTTACGCCACTACATTTGTCGCCATTCCATCCAAGTAATCCTCTGTACATGAGTGTTCACAAAGTCTGTATAATTGAGTGGAGTGACAGGAGACCCAACTCCACGTGTGCTCAGGTATGTGATTGAATCCTAATGGTGTCGGTATAAGGACGATGTATGCTCGCTGCACCGAATGTAACGTGATCGCATGGGTAAGTACAAAGCATTGGGATCAAACAGATACAAAGGTAATTAATTTGTCAATCAAAATTGTGATGTTGAACTGTCAGAGATTCAGAGTTAATGTGACTGATTGAAACACTGTGTTATAGTTTCCTCGACGTATGCAGCAAGGTGATGTCGTCATAGATTATGAAGTAAAGTCGGCGTACAAGAACTTCGGTAATGCTTTCGTCATCAATCAATGACGTGTTTACGGTCTCGGCCAGCCCGAACAGGTATTTGGATTAGCCACGGCCGCTGGTTGGCTGCCGCTCACCCACCCGTGACGGAAACATTACCGAAGTTGTTGTACGACGACTACGTAGCTAGTATACTGGCCATGCCGTAAGAAGCAAGGTGTTGTCGTCACGGATTATGTAAGAGTGAAGTTGAAGTACGAACGTGGCTAATACCAACGTATATCTCATATTGCCTCTTTCCGGTATTATAGTATACGTGTCCTGAGACAACATTAAAGATGCGACGAACTCGTGGCCAATCAGCAATCGTTATTTTAACATTGGGGTTCGCTGGTTGGCCACGAGTCCCTGTCTATGACGAAAGCATCTGTACGGTTGTCTTTGGTATGACATTTATATTTGGTATTGGTATCGTATAGTAACACTATCAGCACATATTTTGGCAGGCGTTGTAAGGGCGCATTCCATTCCACTCCACGCAGCAAGAAAACAGAAGCAGGTACCCCGCCTAAGCTTAGAGTACTGTGAGATCAAGGTTCTTACCCGCCAACGCCAGCTGCATTATGAAGAAGTTCATCCTAGACTTCCTATTCTTGTTCAAGAAGAGCGCCACTAGCACGGCAGAGTTTCCGAGAACTATCAGCGCGAAGAGGATCCATAGGAACGTAAACTGCTCCGTCTGTAAACAAGAACACCGGGTGTCAATACTAGTGCTGCATTCTACCAGGGCGCCCGAGCACTTCCAGGGTGGCGTACTTCCAGGGTGGCGGAGTTTTCGAGAACTATCAGTGCGAAGAGGATCCATAGGAACGTGAACTGATACCAGTGCTACACTATACGATGGTTCCTTTGCACCCCAGGCAACTCATAACACATCAAACATTACTCCTCTGGCTACAGACATCATTAGTTACAAGTGATTGGATTGGGCTGTGACTTCACAGTCATTTAGGTTGGACAAACAATCGGTTACTGTAGGCGACTCCATTGTTGTATCTTTCTGTGGTTGGTGAATGTATCTGATGTTTGTCCGAAACAAATCACGGGCAAGGTGTTCTCTTGTATGATTGTAATTAATCCTACAGGCTTCGAGTAACACCAACATACAGCAATGAAACGAGTGAATTGAACCGATTGACAAACAACAAGCTGTGCACAACGGTGGAATCAAGAAAGACCAACACTGTCTACAAAACAAATATATTCTGACGTAAAACAACCGTTCGAAGCGTTTAAAAAACTGAAACTTTTGTTAAAAATTGTTGCAACACACTTTTCATAATTAAACAAGTGAATTTAAAAAAAAAACGGAAATATTTATTCGAACAGAAAAAAACATTCATAAGAAAAACCATAAAGTTCACTAGAGTATGTCATATTTTGGTTCACTTATTGATAATTTTAGAGCAGTTTTAATTTAACGAACAGAAATCGGTAGTTCCGCCGGGTAGGTCAGCTTCACCAAGGTTTCTCAAACCATGGCAACTCGACAACATTCCTACCTTGTGTTGCCCAAGAAACCGTTGACATTGCCTGCGACAGAACCCACCAATCACACAGGCAGCGGAAGTGCCATTCAACGTGAATGAAAAACTGGCGGCCGCTCCGCTCATTTGTAACAAGGTTATTAATGGGATTGTTTGGATGTTCAACCACACCGTCAGCAAACTGGCAACGCTTTGTTGACCTGTTATACCGTGCGACGTGTATTGCAGGTTAGTGAAGCTATAGCTGACAACGTGACTAATCGTGAATGGGTGCGGGTGCATTGTCTACCGCTGATTGTGTTTACGCTTGTCAACATGACATCTAAGTAATCTTCGACAATCCAATTAGAACGACAGCAGATGAACTTCTTGAAAATAACATCTGACAATAATACAGACTCATGAACAATTTAATTATTGTCAGTTGGTGCAACACAATATGAACTCGCAAATGCAATGCCGGCGGAAGCGTATGCTTCTGGTAGGGCCACCCTAGCCGGACTGGTCGAGGAGGAGAAGTCAGACGAAGTGCAGTCCACACCTCAATCCCCTTTCCTCCCCCTTCGCCTTTCCACCCCACCCTCCTATTTGCCCCTTTCCTCCAAACAGCCCCCTATTTCATCTTCATATATCACCCACTCATTGTCTCGATTAGCCTCGTTGCAAAAATATGAGACGATAAGCCCAAATAATCAATCAGTCAATGCATTACTTTTTTGGTTGCATCCACTGCCTTCCTCAGATTCAGATGGGAGGTTTTTCTCGCAACCAAGGAAGGGAACCAATATTTGAGGGGTTAGTGATGCTTCTCTTCTCTTCCATCCAAAAGTATTGGAATGGCGCTGCTACACTTCACTTAAACTGTCAAGAGAGAGCGCCACTGACAACTGTCGGTGTCGTTGTATATTGATTGTTGAAAAATGGTGCCACAATTCAAATATTCTAAAATTATTGTCATCTAAACATCACGTGCGTCACATTGTTGTCTTCAGAATGCATACAGTCTCTTTTCACTTCCAGTACCGTCAAATTGAAGGCCGCAATTTACTTAATTTGAGTCATTATGATTGAAGTGAGCAACACTAATAATACATGCCTTGCCGTCACACAGTCACGTCCGTACCCTGGTGAGGCTGACGTCATAGGTCCGGGACATCACAGCGTGACCAACTTAACTCATCCCACACACAGTTGTTTGCTTGTTTTCACGCGGGATCCAGTTAACATCTTGCAATCGAAAAATGTTGTTTGTTTAACTCACTCCCCGAAATCGGCATCGCTAAAGACAACGAAGCTACCGGCTTTCGACGTAAAGACCAGAGCAATAATTGAAATTTCGAGTGTGAAATAAATTGAAACCTTTTTGTCTTTGCTGATTCCGTTCGGAAGCAACTCGAAACTCTAAACACATTGCCTTCAAAACGTACATTTATTGTTAAGTATAATTTTCAATAATGAGACCTGTTATTCCACTTGAGCGAGACTTTGCAAGGCGAGTGATAATCGAGTGAAAACATAAAAGGAAACATGGCGTCTCTTTTCTCTTTAACAAAAAAGATTTCTTTGATATTTTATTATATAGAAACGCAAATGAAGTTGTTGACAAAAGAAACAAGAACTCAATAAAAACGTAATGGTTCATTTAACCGAGCAACTTTGTCTTTATTATTGTCGAGCGAGAGTCATTAGCTGTTCGAAACAAAAGAACATAGATCAATATAGTGCCAGTTTAGCACACGTCAGCAGTTTCTCAACTCGTCCGTTATCTGTGTTTGTCGGGCTGGGATATAATTAATTTCAAACATGGCCGTCGTAAAAAGAATCCTTTCTTTTACAGCTACCATATAACAACGGAGATGATTCGGTCGTTTCTGTTTTCAACTTTTGCCACGGGGGATGAAGTAAAAACAAAGCATGGCGGACAGGCAGACGTGACAGAAAGGTTCTATCGCCGAGAGCTATACGCGCGAATGTAAATACTCGTAGACATGGGACGCGAACTATTTAGAAGACATTTTGTTTTGGAAAATCTTTGCATGATGTAGAGAGCATTCATTCACACAATGCGCTTGACGGCTATGTTGTGTACAAAAACTACAAGACGTGTCTTTACTTGCGACAGGTAATTCATTGTTACACTGTTTCAGGTGGCGTTTGATTGAAGTTCCACTAGGCCTTTTCTCCAACATTAGTTTGCTATTACTACTAAAAATAATAATAAAAAAAAACTCCCTTAGCTTAGGTCCTTTGCCTGTGTTCTTTCAACGCAGCACACTGCTTTGACACAGATTACTTTAATTTTCTGTAACTTTCAACACACAAGATCCACATAATCTAATTCTAACATATGATGCGTTGAAAGTTACAGAAAATTGAAGTAATCTAGGTCGACACAGTGGGTGCGTTGAAAAAACTGCGTAGAAACTGCGATCGCGTATATTACTTAAATGTGTTTAACTTCCAACGTATCATGTGTTAGAATTAGATGATGCGGATCTCGTGATGACTGTGTTTAAAGTTATAAAAAAATTCAAGTTATCTGCGTCAACGCAGGCATGAAAACAGCTTTATCTCGGTTACTCGTTTTAATAAAAAAAACATTTTCGCTAACTTTGTTGGGGGTACTCAAAATTCTTCTTCAAATACAAACTCTCAAACTCTAAAAAAAAAAAAAAAAAAAAATTAAATTTTTTTGCAATCATATTCATCTTCTATAGACCTACACATCTAAAATAACAACACACATTTGGGCCTCCATTATTGCAGTTATGACGTTATGTGAATATACAATATCATAACTACAAGAAAAACCGAACATGAGAAAGTGTATATTCGGCACGCCACTGTCAGTAACGGACGTTCCGCCACTGATACGCATTGCAAAGACTCTCTCATCAAAATCCTCCTTCCTTTAAGATTGTTTTTGGCACATTTTTCTTGTGTGTGTAATGTTTCGTAAGTAGCCTTGATGAAATTTGTCATATGCTCGTAACTTGAGAGGGTCGGCCAGCCAGCAAGCGGCGTTCATCATTAGTTAACTGCCACGCACCGCCTTCTCAGAGCAGCGCGGACATGGAGGGCTGTGGGCGGCGGTGACAGAGGTATCACCACATTCGTGTTGGCGATGGTCGCAACTCCGCGGGGAAGTCAAACTGTGGCGCGCGGGGCAATGCGTCCCGCGAGAAGAAAAATATAAATACAGTGTGAATATTCAAGAAGAATTTGGTATCAGCTGAAATTTTATACGGTTGACATTGAAATGTAAAAAGTTTTGATACGTATACATTTTTATTATATAAGTTGTAAATTCTCATTTTTTTTTTTACGGAGCAGTGACATCTTGTAATCAGCAGATTCTGATGTCTAAACCCTATAATCACTTACTTCATATTAGCAATACGTCTGAAATAAAAACTTTAGGCAGATTATACTTCTCAATATTTGAATCAAAGTTTCGTATCAAGTAATAAAGTATTTAAAACGTTAAATATTGCCAATAAGCTAACATTAATTTTTGAATTGGTAATTCAAAATTAATTTTCTGAATATCTCTAACAATAGACCCTAAATACATATTTTTGTTAAAGCTTAACCTTACGTGCTATTCGATTACTACAACGCATGTAATAATTCTTAACTATGGCCGCCATATTGAAATTAAGCCCCCTTGATTGTGGCGCTCTTAGCCTATAGCGTGACTCTTAGACCCTCATACCACCGCACTCGTAAACCCAGCCGCTTTGTAATCCTTTCAAAGGCGGTGAGAACCTATAGAAGATAGCCATGACTTACGATAAATAGTACTTAACATAAGCCGATTAGTTTTATAAGTGATGTGCTCGGACCATATAAGCTCCATGGTGCGGTCCAGGAATAACGACAAACAAATGAGAGTTAAATGCTATTCACATCAGATGCAAGTCGAGAGGATTATGAGAGTATTGTTTATGATGATTGCTATGGACTTCGTTTTCTAATGAAAACTAGCATGTAATAAAACAACGCCATTCTACGATTGACTGTGCTAACTAAGCAGATTAGTTCAAGCTCAAAGTAAGTCTATCGCCTTAAACTAATTATTTTCAAATCAACTGATATCAATTCCTTGGCGGGATAACTTGAAACAATGCTTAAAAATGGCAACCCCGCAGTTTATTCGGACAAAATTTTGATAGTTCCATACAAATGACTATACTGGCGACGCCGTAAAAAGCGAGGTGTCCCCTAAAATTCTGAGAAGAGACGGTCGCTTCACATGGTCTATTTCAACGGTATTCAACTCGAGATTGCCCAACAGCTGCTTTGTTATTGTCCTCTGCATTGACTACACCAACCGTGAATGGATTGCGACCCCACCACGTCTAACAACATGCGAGCGATATTATCACTACAATACCTGAGGCAGGAGAACGGGATGCAATTAGATTTAGGCTGGTAGTTGTCACACGCGTCACTTCACTTTGACATAATCCGTGACGACAACACCTTGCAAGTTAACGCGACGCGACTATATCATTTGATTTCCTATGTTTAAAATCTATTAGAATCGTACTGTAGAATGCTGTTTTTCTAGGCGATCCTTTACATTATAAGAATGAAAGAATACTGCTGCAATGCATAACGCTCACGACCCCAAAAAGATTGACATTGCTTAGGACATTAAGGTTCATCAGTCATCATCGCAAGACAAACCAGCCATAATCGTCGGCATTGTGATCCTAATCGGATCGGGATCGCCATCGAACATTTTCACTGCGACATTACGATTTTATTGTGAACAGCGCCATAAAAACCATGTACCCGCGAGTAAACGGTTTTACGATTTCCTTATTGCGATTGCAATCCCGATACCGACAATTGTGGTTGGGGCTTTACACTTTATTTCAGGTCTCCACTCCAGCACGCGATGCCACGACACCTATATGAACCCATTATGGGCTGCACTAATAAGTTTCGTCCGAACTAGGTTCGATGGTTCTCCCAATTGGACCGAGATAATAACTCAGTGAACCCTCTGACAGCTGACCTGTATGACCAGCACATACCTTGTCTTGTGTCCGTTCCTTCGACTCCCGTAGATCAATAACAAGTGATGTTCTGTCAGCAAAAAGGCTGGATGTTCACATTTGTTGTAGGCGATGTCTACGATACTGTAGTATCTGGTATGCATTAAATAAATAAAAATAAATTCACATTTAGAGTCTACCCACTCAGTAACTAAACTGATTTGCAGTGGGGGACTTTAATTTAAAGTGACTAAACCAACCCTGTAGGCTTCGAACACCATCGACGAGTGAGCGATAACCAATCAAAGATCGATATTTCAAATACGAAACATATGAATCAGTGATTGGACAGTGCGAACACCTGCGGACAAATGCCAGAATCAACAAGGCCGATTCAGAACAACTTTGAATTTATTGAGTGCTTCGTTGCTAGGACGGCTCCAAAGTCACCGTTTACTTATTCCTAAGCCAAGACACTACACATATTACACGGGTAGGTGAAATTATGTCGGTAATTTATGTGTGTGAACACTTTATGCTAGCCTATTACGACATCTAACTCGGGTATGTTTCAAGCGTTCACACACTTACTAGATGGAACAGTTCAACATTGAACTTTGCTGGAACGTTCTCCCGGGCTGGGCCCTCTAGAGCAGATGAAGGAATTCAGAGGTGCAACGCAGAAGTCCGAGGGCTGGGGTGATAATAAAAAATAGTGTGGAGTTGACTGGGGGTAGAACCTGCTACAATGGAATCAGTGTGAAAACGAGAAGAAAACTGAATTGGTGCTCAGTAAGCGAGGAGGAGCCGTCACAGTCTAGGGCTGAACCATCCAGGGCCCTTAGACTGGGACGGATCACGGCACCCGCCTCATCTTTATAGTCCGGGGAAGACGATTTGAGGGACCGTTGGGAGCCCTCAAGAGACGAGCAGATGGTCGCTTAGGTCGCTTAGGCACCCTTCTTGGATGAACGGGGGTCGCTTGGGTATATTAGAAATTAACCCACGTAATTTTCACCTACCCGTGTAATATGTCAGTAATGTAAACGAGGTCTAAGAATAACACAATACTTGGTTATATAAAGCTTTATAGCGTGTTTACTAACGTAACGTAATGAGACTTCGCAAGAACTCACACATAATTGCATTAAAAATGTTTCAAACATTGAAATTGTGTAATTGTTAATTTAGGCAGAAATTAAATCATGACGTATGATTAATTGTTTACCAAATGAGAATCTTAATGGTAACAATATTTGAAACTAAACATTTTGAAACCCCATCTGAATAAATCTATTTCGGAAGCTTTCACGGCCGGAGTTATAACTGTACTAACGAGGTTTTATGGGTACAATTTCCGGGATAAAATTATTTCCACCTTTTGACACGGTTATATCCGGAAACCTAGTTAGAAGTATACACATCTGGCTTATTCAAAACGTTTTCCAATAAAGCATTCTCAATGTGTTATTATCCGTGGCAGTTGAACATTGGACTATACAAATCTAGTTTAATATTCGTCAAACTCTTTTAAACAACTACTATTCCTCTCTCAGATAGATCTCACCATGATAGACCTATTTCAGAAATGATCAAGAACCCTTAGATCAAAGATATTACAATATTCCCTCCTTAGATAGAGCTAATCAAGGCCCTCTAGAACTGCAATGACAACAATGCATAACATATCAAGGACCCTTAGAAGTAGCTAATCATGCCCCTCTAGATCGTCAATGACAACAATGCACAACAGTGAAAAGTGCACATAACTATCAAGGACATTTAGATAGAGCTATAATCACGACCCTCTAGATCAAATCTGAAAATCATCTATTGATGCTTGTTGCACTACATGGACCATGCATGGACGTTGACGAGCGCCAGGCACCGGAAGTAGATGATCCGAAGAAGTTGGAACCAACCAACTTCGGCGCTTGCAAGCGCCGCTTCGCCCTGATTGGTCGGATCATCCACTTCCGGCGCTAGAAAAATTCCCCAAGCCGTTTATAATAAAATTCAATCTAAAATTGTACAACTAATTGATTTATTTTCATCGATAATCAATAACTATTTCTAGCTGAATTCAAATAAAATCAGTGAAGAAAATCTGACTTTAACTCCAACTCGAATTGAATTCCAAATTTTGCAATATACTTCAACTACAGTGTTATGTTTACAATCATACAAACATCACTAAACAAATCCGAAGCAGTTGGAACCAACCAACTTCGGCGCTTGCAAGCGGCGCTTCGCCCTGATTGGTCGGATCATCCACTTCCGGCGCTCGGCGCTCGTCGACGTCCATGTAGTGCAACAAGCAATGAGCAAAGACATTATTCTTCTCGCAAGCTAAGAAGCGCTCCTGCCGGCGAAATTTATAAGTACATAATATTTAATCTGGGTTATCTTCTGCGGGGGCGTAACTGTGGCCATTAATCAGCGCTACTGTTCGCCCACCAAGGAACGGTTTTCACCCACGAAACTTTGTGAATTAATGTAACGACGAGACGCGATAAGAACAGAGACCCTGTCTTGTACAACCTCAGACGATGCCGCGATGTGATTTGTCCAGTTGACCAGCATCGTTTCGGTATATGGAGGACGGGATTCGAAGAGGCCTCTTTGACACTGTCGTGCTAAGTGGCGAAGATCTTTTACTGGCGCCGGATTCACAAGAGGTCCTAAGTCTTTTTTGGTCTTATCTCTAAGACCGGCCTAGCTTTGAACCTCTTATAAAACCAGGAAAATGTCTAACAACAGATTTTTAAATATATAATGGGAATGTTGATTATATGTCCTTGTTCTCACAAGGTTCTCACCAGAAATTAGGAACTTTTCATGTAACCTGGGTATGGTTTTACAAGATGTTCAAAGTTAGGCCGGTCCTATAGATAAGACCAAAATAAGACTTAGGACCTCTTGTGAATGCGGGCCCTGGTATTTTTTTTATTGGGTAGTTACAGAAATAGATGGAAGCGAGATATGTGTATATGTGATATGTGTATATGTGTTTGTCTGGGGTTGGTAGTTAGGGTAGTACTATTATACATCCACGGTTAGATCATTACACGATTGTCCACGTTCCTTAAGCGATGCTGTTTTTTATTTATTTATTTTATTCAGTTATAAAAACTGATTTATAAAAGAGGACAGTAAATAGAACTAGGCTACGGAAACAATTAATAATAATGAAATCGTTAATAACAATAACAACAAAACAAACTACTGTAGTATAAAAAAATCAAGAACAAGAAAAAATAATTTAGAAATAAAATAAATTAAAATCAAGTGAAAATGCATTATATTAAATAATAAAAATAAAGTATATAAATATGAAAGAACATGAAGGAGAAATGTGGAAAAATATATATATTCTGTTATTTCTGTTTATGTGTGGAGACAATTTAGTCTATCCGTTCAGTGGCAATTAACAGTGAAACTCACAGTGACAAGGGGCTTAAACTGAGGTATGGCCTACATATTGTAGTTTCAAAGCTGGATTTCAAATTAGTTTAAAATACAGTAACCGATAAGATTAGTATTTTCAAACTTTTCGACAAAATCGCACCTAGATTTTACCATTTTTTAATGTTTGTATCGATCTTAAGAAAGCACACACAATATGTACATGAGCTACTCAGTTTTGAATTCTCTCTTACATTTAACAAGAAACCTCTGCTGATAAAACACAAAACTAATCAAGTGAAAGCATCCTTGTCATAATCTCGACGCCAAACCTCGCCTGTGAATGAGAGTTGTTGGCTCGTTTCGTTTCATTGTCAGTCGTTAGGTCGCTCCGTGCTGCTCCGTCCAGGGTTGCGAGCTGAGAGGAACGCCTTCAGTCGTTAATAGTAATGAGCTGAGACGCGAACAAGTTACTTTACTTTCAAGCGCCATCTAGATCAACAAACATCGCCATATTTTTAACGCCGTAAAAGACATTTCGCGGACCAATATTCGAGCGTTGTATAACGAGCTACACTGCAAGACGGTCCTAGCTTCACACGAGTATAAGATGGTTGTATAAGGTCGGTTCACACACATATTTAATATTTCAGGTTGAACACAATCAAATCAGGCCAAAAGGATTATGACGTTTATACACACTTTCCTAGGATTTAAGATTTAAGGAAATCATAGCAACGTTAGCTCTTTAAAATTCTTAGCCCAGCCAATGAGAGCTGCGACGTTTTATAAATCCGGCCAATGGTAGCGATTCTAAGTAAAACAGTTACGAAAATAAAACCTTAAATCTTCAATCTTCAATAAGAGTGTAAACCGACCTTTATATTTGTAACAGTGTATCACACACACGACGCATTACGCTTTTTATTGCTACTTCATAACTCTGTATTCCACTCATATTTATTGTAAATCCACTCATTTACAAGATCCGATTTTCAGTTGAGGATAATATGGTATTTTATTATGTTCTTCGTTCATTCTTCGTTCTTCGTTCTTCGTTCAAATCCTGTCGTGGAACGTGCATCGATATGACAGAATACAACGCACAAGAATAATATGTAAGTTATCAGTTTTTGCGTAATATTTGCAATATTCTTCTCGTTTTCTCTTGTGAAAAATAACTAACAATATGTAACGTTGTGTCTATATCCCGTGCTAAATAGACTCCTCGCAATCTGAGGTATTCTTCAAGTCTAGCTGTATTTATAGTTATTTTGTAAAGACAAGTTAATACAATACAATGAAATGTAACGCCACTGAAACTGGTGTTTGCACAAAGTATCTCCTACTATGCAGTGAATATGTACATTCTATACTGCACAGCTGACTTTAACAAGTCTGTTAAACTTTAACAAGTCTTTAACCGTTCGTATACGTGATTCCACGAACGTATATGTAGTGCATTTAATAAGAATTGGTATTTGCAAAATAAATTGAAACCACATTGAACACACACGAGTAAGCGTTTACACCGACAATTAATCACTGACGTAAACAGTCAGACTCCATTGACTCTCACACTCTTTTATCATCATGGGAAATGTTTACAGTTTAACACGACAGTTTTATTTGACTCTGAATCTTCGCGGTGCCAAGTTGTGGTATGTTTACTTTCAATCAGTGAAAACATCGAGTAGATATTTAAAAAGTTACGTATGGTTGAATAAATACTCAAAAGTTATCGTCACCATTAAGTTTATATTTCATACAATTTAATTACGCTAATTTAGATATTGTTTAGTGATGTTTATATGATTGTAAACATAACACTGTAGTTGAAGAATATTGCAAAATTTGGAATTCAATTCGAGTTGGAGTTAAAATCAGATTTTCTTCACTGATTTTATTTGAATTCAGCTAGAAATAATTATTAATTATCGATGAAAATAAATCAATTAGTTGTACAGTTTTAGAATTAGTCGTATTATAAACGGCTTGGGAATTTTACTAAAGGTAGTGTCGATATAATGTTACTTTTGAAAATCGCGATCATAGGTTTCCGTGTATCGAGATGGTTCAATTTCGTTTTCATCACTACTGTTCGTAAGTACAACATTAGGTACAAGGATGTGTGAGAAAATGGACAAACTTTCAAGAAGAAGTTCAAGACATAATAAAGACACAACGTTTCATTTTTTCTTGGGCTTTACTAGAATACTCTCTTCTGAGAAACTTGTATAGAAATCGAATAAGTAATAGAAATAGGAAATATATTGAGAATTGAATTGAAAAGAATCGAGAAAGGAACATAAAGTAATAAGTATTGGATTTGGTAGAATGAGTTCTGTTTAACAAATCAAGCATGAAACATTCTATACTAGATAGACAAATTCAATCTTACAAATATAGTCCGGCAGAATAAAACCATGCGATGTAATACTACTCTATTATAATCATAACCCAAGAGTTCAAGAGTACGAACGATGTACCCTGTCGTTTCTTGAATATTACATATTGGTGCTCAAATATCTCGCATGTCACAATCAGTAGAGTTGTTATTTTGTTAAAAATATATCTATAATATAAGTAATAAAAAATAATAATGCTTATTGTGATGGTAAATATTTAGCGTAATTATATTTGTGGTGCTACGAGACTGGAAGGGAGAGAGAAGAGAGTTGCTGTGTTCTCAACAGTGTTCGATGTGTTCTCTTCAAATATTGTTAAATTTATTTCAATAATGGGAAGAAACTTGCGAGAAAAGACGAACTGAATTCTAGATCCATCTTCTAGGAAATGATGAAAAGCTTAAGAAAAAATCTCCCGTATTGCAAACAAATATTGATGTCATACTAAAGACAGTTCGCTATTCTCAGAAATAATGAATGCACACATGTAATACGAACATTTTCATCAATAACTACGACAAAAGAAAGAGTATTAGGGGAATTTATATTTAGCTTTTTCTCTTCAATATATTGCAATGTCGCAATCCTGTGAGATAAAACAAGAACCAATAGGTTGTATACTAAAGTATTTGGAACAAGAAATACATGCCACTTAACTTCAACTCTACTTTAAGCTAGATACAATGAGCTGCTTCACTGCGTGTTTGCCATTTTCGTTTTGTATCATTTGTGATCTTAATCTTTTATACGTTATACAATCTTTGTACCTCACTCTGCACAGAGATAGCGCTGTTTAAGCTGCACCATTGGTTCTACAAAGACTTTAACAACTGACAGCTGAACATCACCTATGCTTTAGTTACTTCTTTTACGTTACACACAAAAGCAGTGAAGGTCGGTTTTAACACTTATTGAAGGACGTCAACAAAATCAAATCAAGTCAAAAGCATTGTGGTGTTTACACACTTTCATAAAATTTAAGATTTAAGGAAACCATAGCAACGTTAGCTCTTATACCTTCAATTATTATTCGACGTTTTATAAATCCGGCCAATGGTAGCGATCCTAAGTAAGACAGCAAAATAAAACAAAACTTTCATAAGCGTGTAAACCTACCTAGAGAAAACATCACCATTAATGTTTTTAGAAGTACTAGAGAACAACAGTACCACACAATCCCTTATCTGTGACAGTACCCTACTGGCTACTGGGAACATAACAATGATAATATTGTAATCGTGCTTGTCGAGACGGTTTGGGGTGTGAACTGAAGTTAGAAGACAATTACAAAACCGTTTAGCGCGGGATTCGAACCCAGGACTCTAGATAGCCTGAGATGTTATAAGGGTTTACTATATTTTACATAAAAATTGGTACGGGGCGCGCTTTAGCTTCTATAGAACGCGGAACAGCTAGCCTGAATACAACAAAGCTTCCACACGTAATGTATCTCTATGGTTTACACCAAATATAGGCAACCCAAGACTACCTCACATATGCTTTCGTCACAGGCGAGGCACTAGTAGCCAACCAGCGAACCGTCCGAGACACACCCGCGCAGATAACAATCGTTGATTGGCTACGAACCCGTCGCCTGTGACGAAAGCATGTGTAAGGTTGTCTTGGGTTGCCTATAGCTGGTTAGTAAAGGCTGGTCCACACAGATTTTTAAGACGTAATGCATAAGGTTTTAAGACGTTGTTTTAAAAACAACAATGAAAACAACGTCTTAAAACTAAAACTTTGTGTGAACGCCAGTACGTGTTTCCTATGATCCAACTTTACGACTACGCGTTAAACCTTAAATCGTATGTCTTAAAAATCTGTGTGGACCAGCCTTTAGGTATTTGCTTACACCAATCCATATTACATTTGAATGAGTTCTGCTGTCAGTTCTGTGACTGAATCCCTACTTTACATGTTTCCAGTCGAGTAAGTAACCTCTCTTTCGTTCGAAGCACATTGGCAATAAAACGCACCGATGCCATGTCATCGCTCTGTTGACAACCAACCCTGCACAACGTTGCCAGCTCTCCTCTGTCATCTCACTCAACGTGGCGTACAAGCCTGAGATATGGACTCCCGGACAAAACATGGTCCCTGTCACGCGCAATTTGTTAGCCACTATTTCTCGGCCGGCGGGATTAAGAGTTGTGGAACTTTGTTTGTGTCAAACAACGAGGCTGATAAATGCATGTTTTCTTTTTCTCTCTTGAAAAATGTTATATATTTTGGACTCGATAACATTCCGTGAATTAAAAGTCAAGCTAGAATGAAAACAAAGTTTTGTGGACTCAAGAATTTGTTCATTGCGGTTGGTCAATACGAAAGCAGGAGCATTGGCGCGGAAAGTAGGGGACATCTATGCGTCCGGCCCCGGGCATAAAAACTTACTTTGTTCTGTTATTAAAAAATATGGGACTATACCCTGTTCGTTGTCAATTAAAATTATTATAATACGACGCAATATTTCAAAAGCTAATCAGCACTCGAAATATATTGCGTCGTTTTATAATAATTTTAATTGACAAGGAACAGTGGATAGTCCTATATTTTTAATAACACAGATGTACCTGTTCTACTAAGTTTCCGTTTATAATTACTTTATTCTGATGGGTGATCGGAAAATAGAAAACGCCACCGACAACTGATACAATCCGTTATCTGTGGTGACGCTGATGATCCCAATAACATATAATATTGCTATAGCCTATAGCAAATGAAGCCGTTAAAAAGAGGACTCAAAACTAACATAGATAGCGCTGCTAAGCAACCTCCTTTCAGTGCCATTGATGAATAATAACAATTAAACAACAATGAAAATTGGCAGCTAAACCACTCCCAATAGAAGTTTATTTTCTTGCCACTGGAATGCATCTAATCTATTTTGAGGGCTCTTAATAGTGGATTTCATGGACGAAAGTTTAACTGAGTTGTAGGAACGTAGTTAGCCATTTATGAAGCCCCATGCGTTCCGTTCACACATCATTGGTGCGTGAGTTACCGTGCTAACTATACGGTGAAGTACTGTAATGTGAACGGGATATCCGTACAAACAATAGGCCGCGATCGTGATCGGGATGGTTTTCTGCGATACCAATGCCGACGATTGTGCGTCATGCCTTCACAATCCTCATTTTCTCTGGTTGTGTGCATGAATGGCAACACGAACATGCAACACGGGACGGGAAGTGTGTTCGCGCCACATCAAGAGTTCCGTCACCGGTCGCCAGATCTCGCCACGGTCGAGCAACATCGTCATTTCGCGCCTGAGCTCAGTTGGACGCTGGCCAGTCATTGCTGCTTAGCCGTAGTGCGGGGCGGACCCTTGGGTTCGCATCCAGACCGGAGATTTGTTATGATTACTTCTGCGAATGCGAGACTGAATCGATTAGTAAAAGAATTCTACGAATTGTATACGGAGGGGGTTAGTTAAAACAGAAGGAAATATTAATAACACAACGTGAGTCTCGTAACCTACATGCATATCCGGTCATTAATATCAATTTTACAAAAGAAAACGTTTCAACAGTTATTCGTATACGATTCTGCTGAAAAAGAATTAGATTTTTAAAAATAGAAGAGAATAAAAATAAACTAGAAGATTCGAAACGTGCCAGCTAGATTTTAATAAGATGAGTCATATGATAAATGGCTGGATGGATAATTCTTAATTAATGGATACTGTACAAGACTGCATGATAATAACACTAACAGAAAACATGAGAAGATTATATAAAGCGCTATATTCTAACAAGTCATCACATTTCTCAGTCATGAAGGAGAATTAATAACGTAGGGTTATTTTCTGTTCTTTGTCATCATGTTAACATAAAACATATTGTTAATAACATTGTACATGTAGCCACACAATAATTGTGACATATTAAAAGTGGTTGACATTAATTATACAGTTAAAACCGGTTTTGACAATACAAATCGCAATTGATGTATAAGTGAAGACTATATTCTTTATTTGATCTGACAAGGATGATATGAATATATATATATATATATAATATATATAGTGTATTCGAGTATAAATATATATTCGATTATATATTAGAGAAATAGTGTATTCTTTTATAAGGCAAGTTGGAACTAAGCTAATGTAATGTCTAAAAGAATGGCCACATTAGTAATTAATTTGTTTCCAAAATGGTGGATTTAAAGAAAAAATGTTTTATTTCAATAAACGAACCGAGGCCTTGTTCAAGTTATATAACCTCCAACTTCATATCAAGATTTTGTTATTCAGAAGCTCGAGGCATTTCCTTGGTACGATTTTCTTCAGAATCTGCAACATTTGTCAAAACTCTTAAACCAGGACAGGACATGACAAATTGCGAACAAGTTTACGAAAATATAGTCCTATTCGGATACGATATGCCTGCATGAAATATTATACGTCCCCAACTTTACCATAAACAATGAGTTAAGGTTATAAAATATTTAGGTTGCGTTTTAGATCATCGTATTCTCACACACTTGTGAAGACATTTATACTAAACGAACATTTTGTTTTACTTGTTTTGTAAAGATGGTTTCACAATTACTTATAGTGTCTGGAAGCTGATACCTAGTTTCCCAAGATAGAATACAATGCAAAATATCTACATTCTAGTACCTGTAATGCCTGCAGTAGAATCCATCGGATTGTTTGTACCATAAAGACAGCTCCTGATTGGATGGAAACTGGCAGATGTGATCTAGATAGAAGATGAATTTTCGTATAAACAATACATTTCCTAGAACTAATTTTTGAAGACCGCCATTTTCATAAGCTAAATGTCCCTGTTTCCAAAACCTTCAGACGGTAAAATACATTTAATTCCTCTCTCCGGCACAGCTCATACGTATTGCTCTATTGTTCCCGTTGAATCAAATATCCAGCTAAGCGAACATTTGTACATCACTCACTCAAACTCACAAGTAATTTACTTGAACACAAGTCAAACTAATACTGAATTCCAGTAGCTTAGATCCGATGGATGAAGGTTTAAGCTATTGTCTGTAGTTTAAATCATGGTGTATTGGGTTAATGAAAATACGAGCAGAGATCATTGAAATAATGCGTAGTGCAGGCAATCAAGGATTTGTGCAGCACTGCATATTGCAAACAAAATAATGATACGAAATACGGAAAACGGATACTGCATGGGCACGTTTAAAAACAAATCATGTATTTGAAATTCGGTCATTGTGATGACAGAGAATGGTATTTGAATTGAAGGGGAAAAAAACATGAAAACATGAAGTACATATTTTCATATCAATCAAGTAAGCATCAAATTCACGAATATTCCAAACAACATACTACATAGCACATTCACCAAACTCTGTAAGGTTAAGAGTAGCAGGATGTCTATGGAATTCGTAACTTCTACGAATGTTTGGAAGAGTTTTGACTTCAAGGGAGACGAGTGTATTAAGGGTTAAGCTACTCCAAATACCGTAGCTGAGAGTGCCCAAGTATTTGCGTTAGTATAAGAAAAAAACCCGGCAGCAGCAGCCTAAAAGTAACAATTAATTCTGCTGGACACGTTTATGGCAAAAATATATTGTATATTCTAAAATTTGAATTCACCTGGTTGCCATTTTAAAAACTAAATAAAGTTTGATAAAAAAAGTGCTTTTATATAAATAGTGGTTTTTTTTTTTAGTGCTTTTTTAAAGGTAGCCTACTGTTTAGTAATATATATGTACTTGTACCACAATTCATACATATTTTCCTCTACGTACATATGAATAAAAAGTGGCAAGCTTGCTAAATATAGAACAAATGACGGTGGGGTTGTAAAGTATTCGAGGAACGCTATATTAATGATACGCGTCCCTCGTTAAACCGAATTCTTGCAATGATTCGCAACCGCACAGTGCTGCGGAAATAATATAAACCGGAGCGCTAACTGTATTTACACTGCATCTTAAGATAATGATCATTCGGCAGCCATGTTTGGTTGCGCGGTGCACGCTAGCGCTACGGGTGGTGAACAAACTACATGTGTGTGCTTTGCCGCTGATTCTCATTTCGTTCGGGATAAAAGTAGACACATATTCACGGTACCCAGCGTCCTGATGGGTTTACTATTGGCTTTACATCAATGCTAGTAATTAAACACCACAAATATGCATGTTTTTGGCTCATTTTCTGTAATCAAAACATAGTAACAAGTTGAAATTACGCAGGGCTAGGTGTAGTATTTTTCTTTTTAAAGGATGCAACATATTCTATTGCACTCGAATCTATTTAATTTCAAGTCATTTAATAAAGAAGAGGTCATCAATTTTGTAAGATATTTTGAATATCAATAGCAGAACGTCACAATATCTAGCCCCCCGTGAAACCCAACATTATAATTTTTAAGTTACATTTTAACGATACAGACAAAAACGCGCGAAATTGTAGCTCACGCATTTGAAGCCACCCAAAACACTCAACACTTTATTACTTTATTTTTTATAGTGTCTATTAATATTTCATGGTGTTTTTGGAGATGGTCGCTATTTTTACTCAGCGCTTGGATGTTTTGAACAAGATTCCTCAGTTTTATGGCCAGACGGACAGGGACATTTCACGCTCTACAAATCACAATCGAGCTGAATCAGGGTGAAGAATGATAATGGTTGTGCTTAGACGGCCATGTTGAGACAGTTACTAGCTCTCCTCAGAACGGTACTGAACAATGTCAAATTAAATCAGGAAATTACACGAGCCGACATTATTTTGCATTGCTCAAATTAAATCTCATTTTATAAATTGTAACATTAATTGGAACAATTTTTTCGTAGTTTCCTTCATTCCAATTCTATTTTACATGGTAAGTTTTTATTTGAGCAACGTGTTGTTAGTCAAAATATTGTAACACTATGTTATCACCGTATTGATGTTTGTTTTAAATAAAGAAAACTAATTTGATTGAAACAGTTTTTTAATATTTCATAGGTCGGTGCAGACACAGTTTCGTCGGTTGCCACCACACGCGCTAGTATACATTATGACAGATATTCTAGATTTCCATTTTATAAAACATTTGAAACGTTGGAAAATCTGTGGGGGCTGAATTGAAGCTATAAAAATGGCGATAAAACAGTTATTGGAGCCTTAAAAAGGATTTAACTTCAATTTCTTTACAAAGAGTTATTTTATAGCTTCATTACTTAAATATTTATAGATCCAATCGTTTTTTCCAAGCATATTTACAAAAGTAATACTTTTTTGACAGTAAAAACAATTATTTTACAAATTCGTTACTATGTTAAACACTCACGTAGGCTTTCGCGGCCCGAGTCAATCACTAAACGTCAGCTTTTAAGCAACAATCGACGCGGCTATACCCGAAAGCCAAGTTAAGTGATCGTTACTATGTTGTTTGTGTCGGAGTAATGATTGGGTTTAATGTATAGTTTCACTGCTATCGGGACATTAACTCTACAATATTAGCGATGATGATAAAATCACCGTGTTTAGATTGATCGCAGTGTTGCTACCAAATTAGTATGAATAATTATTTAAAATGTGCGTAGCAGAAACGAAGTATGTATGTATGTATGTATACTGAAGTGAAAGAAAGTGTAAAGAAAAACGGTCTATGACCATGGATTCATGGTCACGTTTGAATTGCGATATCCGTTATTGGGTATGCATACCGGCTTTACCTAATGTGCCTTTCTTCAGGTGACTAACTAAGTACTGAGGGTGTTTGAATAGTTGGGACAGAATGTCCGAAGGCTATTAGTAGGACTCAATCCCAGCATTCGCCTTTACGACTGAGGAAAACCTCTGAAAAAACCTTCATTCAGGACTGCCGGTGGCCGGAATCGAACTGGCGACCTCCCGAGTTAGAGTCTCGCGTCTTACCGCTGAGTCACTTCTATATTTCGTAGTAGGCCTACTCACAATATTGACTGTACTGGATATACGAACAAGGTATTCAATGACAATCACGATTCTTCTCCCTCTCCCCGTCTCCCTCTCTTCTCCCTTATTCGCTCCATCTTACTACCGAGCAGTCGACTATATCGTCGACTACACTGGAAGGGCGTGAGTGCAAATACCTCACAAGAGACAACTCTCTATTATTATCACCGACTTATTTATCAACTTCACTGGCAGGGCGCATTTTGTAACTCACTGTTGTTTATATCTAGATGCGAGCTTAGAGGTGGATATAAATACGTTGTTGTTTGTTTTGTTTCCGCCCTCTTTTCGAGTGTGTGAACGACTTCATTTCAAATAAATGCACGTTGAAGTTTGAAACTGAAGTATGACTTTATCAAAAAGCGCAGAAAATTCGTCTATTTCTTATAATGTTGCGAGCTATAAGAGAATTTAAAGTTGAAACTATAAAATTATATTCTTCAAGGGTGCCGTGAAATCGAAGACGTTTGACTGTGGTTTTCACCGTTTCTACCTACCCCAATCAACCCCCCTCCCCCCCCACCCCCCTCCCCACCAACACCATACTCGTCTGCTTCAACTTCCTTCAACACTGAATAATAATACATCACCCGCCAGTATTGATTTTCTATTCGCATGCGAATTCACATGAATTGCAAAGGAGTTTACGGTACGGTGAACGAATGCAAATACCGTTTTGCAGCTGAAATGTACCAAAATTATGGAAAAGAAATTTTGAATTTTTATATCCTTGAAGATAAAGATTTATCTTCAATCTTCATATCACTGAAATGATTTAACTTTGAGATACGTGGTCGTGCGTTGAGTACTATTATTGCATTCCATATCTAGCGTATTATTAATATTATTATTTTGAGTGTACCATAATACCTGTGCCGAAAACTGTAAATAACTTTGATAGCTTGATGGGATTCGTAAATATGTTTTTTCTGCGCTATTACCATTGATTCCCTCAGGATGATTCTATGCTTTTGTGTTTGCATACTTATAATACATTTTGGGTATCTTCCATAGTTTTCTAGCGATACAAGCGGGATGGGACGAGTACTGTAATACTATGTAACATGGAATTCTTAGAGTCCTACGAAGCCTTTATTTTTAATTATAATTGTAATTATTGAAATTATAAGTAGTGTTATTACTTAAAATAATAATAGATTGTCTAAAATAAAATCAGTCAAGAGGTAGACCCTTGCGATCCCACTATAGCATTGCGAGAGAAAGGTCAGACATTATGTTTATAGCCTATCGAGTTTTCCTTGCCGTACACTATATCGTTTTGGTCAATGTGATGTGTCTGTTATGGTGTGATTAACTCTCGATTCTATGGATTCTGTGAACAATTTCATGTTTCATCTCCATTTAAGATGAAAAATACGAATTTATTTACAATTGTATAGTGATATTATACAGTTTTAAATAATTTGATTGAGTCATTTTGAAGTGTTAAGGTTGTTGATAAATTGTTAGTTTTTATTACCACAAAATATTTTATATAGAGTTCTGCAGTTGCTGATTCAGAGTATTGAGAGTATATAGATGATTCAGAGTAGTTATAATGCGTCTTCATAAAGATCTGAAGACAGTTTTCTTAAATTGAATTATCTCCAGTACCGAAATGTTTTTTTTTTCTTTCTAGAAAACAAAAAATATTTTTTGCAATACTAGGAACCGCTTAGAGTCTTGAATACACATTAAGTACAAAGCACTATTTAAAAGAATATCCCCTAGAAACATCTTTCAAGACGAGAGATTTGCCGGAAGTCAGTTTTGACATTTGAAGAGCAAACATCTCAGAATCCATTTATCTCTCTGAGCTGTAGTCTGCAAGTGGATAAAGAAAAACACATGGAACTGTCATTGATGTCTTGTTCCCTCGTACACTAAGCGAACGATCCAAGTAAGCAATCTACAACCTGACTCAATCAAAGCCGTTCTTATATTTTTGTAAAACTAGATAAGAGTAAAAATAAAGGTCGCATGAAACCCAATGCTATAATAACAGTTATCATCAGCGAGACAAAATAAGGACTAACCCCGTTTCTCACAATAGCGGTGTTCGGAGCCGTTGGCATCAAGAATTTAAAAAAATCGTTAATACAAGTATGTTTTGCAACGCATCATAGAATACTACTTTCTCACGCCTTTGGGAATTATTAAACAAAAGAAAAGTCTTTATAAAACATGTATTTTGTGATTTATTCCTAAAAAAAGTTTCCTTGCAGAAACTCGCCCTGGGGATAACAATCCCGAACATCAGGTGTGAATTCGAAAAAAAAATCAAATTGGATAATAAGTAAAACGTATATTGAGCGGTAAAAACGCAAACGCGAACCTTTTCTGAAGACATCCTGGTAATTTTCACTCTTGGAAAAAGAAGTGCTCGTATATTTTCTTGTGAGCTGCCTCAGGCTTCTTGTCATATTTATTAACCGTATAGCCAGCCGGGGTGAAGTCACAACACGACCAACTAAATTAAGGTACTTAGTTCTCATTTACATATTTAGTGCTGCCCACAATTCACTTTACAAATTACACAGGCATGTAGCGCGAACCGGCGCATACCTTATAGGACTGTTTGTTTACGCCCAAGGCCGCTGTCATTTTTCAACGATTCAATTAACATTGCATCAACCTGCAAGCTGCACCGAAATGCATTAACGTTGTGCTTTCGATTTATGTTATGTTTTAAAATAATACCTCTATGACAAATTTATGATGAAGCTTGTAAAAATTATATGACATGAAATAAGAGGTACTTAGGTTGTATAGTAAATTGTGACAGAATGTTATGGAGCGATGTTCTATTAAGTTATGAGATGGTTGGAGTTGATTAGAAAAGTGTTTTTGACGCCGTAAAGACATTTTTATGATCGACATTGCAAAAGGGTTGAATCAGTCATGTCCAGTAGTAAAGGGATATAGAGCGTCGTTGAGTTTCTTCGGGGGGAGGGGGGGGGGGAGGGGGGGGCCACCACTGAACATCACATGTGCAACCAAGTTGTTTATTACTGTATTTTATGTTATAAGAGATAATACATCGTTGTAGGCCTATTAAGTCTATATACACAGTGTATGTATGGATACTGATTGTATAGTCGAGAACTGTGTACTAAAAATCTTTTCTTGTAACTGATTGCGTAGAACATTTAATTTGTTGTGTATTCATTAATTTAAGACGATTAACTCCAAGACGTACTTAACAACTTAACTGTGACGCTGAATACTGAGCTTTAATTAATTATATTTTCCACTTTAGCACATCTGCTCAGTTTGAAAAAGACAAACAAAAAGGCTGGGATAATTAAGTCCCTAGAGGGGTTTGTATTGAAGAGTATGCAAACACCCGGCAGATAATGAGCGTGGTCTTCAAGGGGGCACAGGGATGAAAGGATAAAACCAAGAGAGATTATAAGGTTTTTAATTATATCTCAAGAACGCTATACATACAGTATACATCACATCGACAAGTGAGAACGCGCCTTGTGGCTTCAACGCACTCAATGCTAAATACTTCAATAAAACTATTGTTATCAGAAGAGTTGTAATTTGAATTGAATTTTAATTACTAATTATTATGGATAATGATCGTTATAACGATACAATACTGATTCGTCGCATTTGATAAATTATTATAATAATTATATCAATTCATTAATTAAGAATTAGCCCTGAAATGTTAAATACTGATTACTTGATGGATTACAAAATTGGTGATGCATATCGATAAATTATGTCTATAACATCATAATTGCATGCTTCAAGTGAGGGTTTGTATACCAAAACGTTTTTGGATACAACGCTCACAGCGCTTTTATCACATACGGTCTCCCATAGCTTTTTGTATTTTAAGAATTAAAATTTTTTGAGAAGAGGGAAATGATGGAGAGGGTAATTTATAGCAAAACATTATTATATATGCCATGGTTAATGTGAAGGCAATCCCCATCCTTTGCAATGCACCCAATAACTTGACGAAGACTGAAAACTGAATCGTAACGGGGTTCTAACATCCCCCCTACTTCCCCCCTCGACAAAGACATCATGTCAAACCAAATCTCTCTCTCAGAGGCACATGTCCACAGACAGAGACCCCCCCCTCCCCCCCCCCCCCCCTCCCGAGCCATGTTGGACCTGATGGCCAATTTACTTCTGAAATCTCATCTGTTTCGGCCGAGATTCGATTTGGTTTCGAGATTTGTGTTACACGACCGAGGTAGGCCTACCTCGGATCTCGTTGTAGATCTCACATAAGATAGATAGTCTATCAATGCACAGTATCTGATAAAACACTGTAATCATATGGCTGTAATAATTGTAAAAAAAAAAAACACACATACACACAACTATACACATACTATACACAACACATACTAAACAACTCTTTGTGAACTTTAATTTATGATTCTAGTTGCTTTATATACGTCCTACTATTGCAATCATGCCATTCGACATGATGAGGGGTGATAGATGAAGACGAATTATAATTTCAAAAACCGTGCCTTATGTGGGATTCAACCCATGTCCCTAGTAGCCATGTGCTAAGGACCTGCCCCTCCCCCCCCCCCCAAGTATGAGCTACCACGGTTGGCCCATGAGACTATGTCCGCAATAACGCATTCCCCTAAATTTTCTAACTAAAAGGAAAAGCGTTTGAGATAATTTTAAATCCAAGTCAAGAACGGGTTGAGACAGTGCATTATTAGTTATTACCATAACCAATCTTGCGGCTAAGATTAACGGGCTCTACGCCTTTCTGTCCACCAGTCTCGTTGGGGGAACAACGTCACAAGTCGCACGTGATGTTGGAAACACGGGCAATAGTGAAGAACGTTAAACTACGTTGACAGGTGTATGACTATCACCTTAGTTACATTAATGATGATGATGATGTTAAATGGGAATTACTGTCTCACGCCCCCCCCCCTTCTTTTGTTTGGTTGAACCATCGTTCGGTTAGTATTACTATACGATTACAAATGCAACACATAAAATAAATTCGTTTCTCTTTCGAGGAATCGGAACTCTACATGTTGTATATTTGAACATCATGGAATAAATCTTTTAAAATGTTATTTAAGAAAAAAAGAATTCCTCAAGTGTGACAAGAATCCAATTATTAGAGGTTATTTGGAAAGATTCGTATGATATTTCTATGCAGAAGATCGCTTTACGACTGTATGAAAGAACGACAAAAATATGTTGATTTTCGTTGAAGCAGTGAAAAGGATATGCAGTAGGTGTGTGACTAGTTACCTTGAGTACAATATTTAATATATAAACCTTACGACTGCTGACGACCGATGATCAGCGAGTGGCTGTTTCAAATACTTGCATTTAGTTGACCAATACGTTCTCACTCATCCATGACATCAGCATCCACAAGTTTGCTGAGGAACAATGTTATAATTCATTTACCAACGCTTCGTTCAGGAAATATGTTTGCATTGTTCTATCACCTCCGCGAACCTGCTATTTGAGAAGCGCTGAAGTAGAGAAGTTTATGCCAGGATATCGTAAAATGTTGACTTGACATCACAAATAAGTACGGGATTCTGTTTGTTTAGCAAGCAATCTGATCCGTTCACCGCCCACAATGTTATTGACCAACTACCGACCTACGTTAATACCTCTTAGTGTGGGATGAACAGTAAACTGGCGCTCGTCTAATGCTCTGTTCTTCTTTATAAGATTATATTACAAGTATTATTATTATACTCAGATGTCGATATTTTTAAGACGTTATTGTAAACACATCCCGTCTTGGATGAGTCGATTGTATTCTACGAACTATTATACTTCATCAAATCAAGTTTCTAGCAGCATCAGGAACTCTACAAAAACACTAGGTAGCACAACAGCCATTATCGGTGACCATTTTAAAAATGAAGAAGAAAAATAATATGGTATGCTTCACTTATTGCAGACTGCAGCAAAATATAAAAGTTTGAAATAATCTTATCATAGTTATTGATGATTTCGTGGCCAGGAACAATTTAAAAAAAATCTTCTGATAATTTTATCGTTAATAATAATTTAAATGTAACATAAAGTTTACAAAAAATTATCAACCCGTTAAAAATAAAGTATTAAAAAAAAAACACATTTTGTAGAACAGAATGCACAGATGTTTCAATACAAGATCTTTGAGTCATAATAACACCGTCTGGGCCCCGGATATAATTTGGTCCGGTTTGACCCTGCTAGTCGTAACAGGCAACGAAATAAGATCGTCCCCTTTTCCTTTCCCTCCCCTAAACTCTTAAATTAATTAAAATCGTCCTACTTCTCCAATCACCCCTCTCTGTTACATGACCGAGCTGTCGAGAACGTCGTTAAACACCATATAATCAGTCACATCTATGGTAATAATAAAACTCTAATGACCACGTAACATTCACACATATGGCGGTGGGGGGGGAGGGGGTACCCGAGAACAATAGCCATCCTGCAGATGAAGGCGCCACTTTTGAATCCTTTGTTTGCACCTCAGCTCATGTCTGGCTGTTACAAGTAAGTCGAACCTTCGTTTGGGTCTGCACATGACACGTGATCCAGTATGCAAACACATCTACTTGTAATATTTTATTACTGTATGGCTTTATCGATTGTTTTAATTTAGATGCAAACAATTGAAAACAGTTAATTATAGCTTGAGCTGTTTGAGATTTGTCAGCAGGTGTTCGCACTGTCCAATCACTGATTCATATGTTTCGTATTTGACATGTCGATCTTTGATTGGTTATCGCTCACTCGTCAATGGTGTTTGGAGTCTACAGGGTTGGATTAGTCGTTTTAAATCGTAGTCCCCCAATGAAAATCAGTCTTTTGTTACTGAGTGGGTAGACACTCTAAATGTGAATTGTTGTTTATTTATTGCAAACTTGATTCGTTTTACCACCTCATTGTCCATCTTCTGATCTACACTATAATGTAGATTACATGTTTACTACCTCATATCACACATCAAATCCCTCTATAATCACTCCATTTGAAATCCACTGAACAAATAAAGGCGCTTCAGCGGTAGCACGCGGGACTAATTAGGGAGGTCGCCGGTTAGATTCCGCGACCACCAGCAATCCTGACTGAAGGTTATTCCCGAAGGTTTCCTCAGCCGGAAAGGCGAATGTTGGGGTTGAGTCCTACTAACAGCTTTTGGATATTCCTTCCAAACTATCCAAACAACCTAACATCTGCACATCAGAAAGCTGGTGTACACCCTATAACACGTAGGTCTATTTGTACCAAAGGTAATTGTTAAAGTATTTAATAAAAATACTACTTCAAAGTTGGAGGATTTTCATTTGGTTCGATTATATTTTATGCTACATATTTCGATTCCGTACTTCACTAATAGGTCCGGATGCTTGGATGTTCAATGTCCCCTAAATTATACAGACACAAATACCGTGCATAAAACAAGTTGAGTGTTTCGCTATATCTAAACGTGACCTCTATGTATTGGGTAAAAGATTTTTCCTCACTTCAATTTGTTTTGTGTTACCCGGTAGATGTTAAGATTCGATCTCGACTGAAGATGCGAAGGTGTTGAAAATGTTAAACCATAAAGTGTCACCGTTCAACGATCATTAGATCACCCCCGTTGACGGGAGCCCCAAGTCTTGGGGAGAGCTTTTACCCCCCAGAAAGAAGAAGAAGAAGAAGCATAAGAACGGAGCTCTGCGATCGATCGAGTGTTGCACTCTACCGCGTCACAATTAGCCCTCATCACAATGCGGACCCATACATGTCATAACATCGTCGGTCACCACGTGGGGTTTACAGCGGAGGAGCTAACACTGAAAAGTAAAAGCAATTCAACTACTCTGCGTGCCAACCTAAGAATCACCCTGCCAATCACTACACACAAAGGGTGACTTAGCCGTCGCCTCCTTTGTTGACAGTGTTGCAAATGTCAATCTTGTCTAAAATCTCAAGCGGCAGTCAAAGGAGTGGACACACAGTCACAAAAAGGGGACCTTCCGATACCCATCCGTTCTTCACGTTCAGCTGTCAGTAACGGCTGAGAAGGTGAGTGCTTTGCTGAATAATGGGGATGTTTGACATTTATGATCTCCACAATACCATCGCCTCCCTTTGAGGTTAGTGATTGGCAGGGTGCTTCTTGGGTTGGAACCAAATATAAAAGTAAAAGCACACCTACTTCTGCCAATCACTAACCTTAAGGGAAGCGATAGTATGGTGTAGATTATAAAACGTCAATTATCCCCATTATTCAGCAAAGTACTCACCTTCTCAGCCGGTACCGACAGCTGAATGTAAAGAATGTCGCCTCGACTAGTCTACGGACGAATGTCTCTCCCTGTATAAAGGGGAAAATCCCCTTCTTGTGTGTCCACCCTCTTGACTGCCGCTTGAGATTTTAGACAAGATTTACATTTACAACTGCTAACAAAGGCGGCAACAGCTAAGTCGCCCTTTCGTCGCCTCAGAACTTGTTTGTTCCATATGCACTTTTTTTTTTTATGTTGGTGCACTTTTTTTGGTTATCAGAATATGTTTGTTCCATATGCGAAGTAAAAATTGCATTATTTGAACTTGTGACCATAGAATGGTGAATGTTTATTTGTTCCATATACTGATATAAATATTTTCTTAGTGTTTATTTAGTCCATATGCAAAAATGATTTTTAACCAATCAGGATGCGTGATTTTGGTGTTCTGTCACAATGTTGTCAATGGCTGCCATAAGTTGTTATGGCATCAAGAAGGAAGTTGTTTTCCGATAGTAACATTGAAATGTGGTAAGTCTTGTAATTGTTCTGCTTGTATATTGTCTCTTTAATTCCTAGCTTTATGTGCGGCTTTTATTTGAGATGTCTAGGCCAGAGTTTTAGTGGAAAATGTTAAGGTTAAGTTAGACCAAGCCTACATGTTGACATATAATTTAGCCTCTAGGGCCTAGGCTAGGCCTAGGCCTAGGACTGGTACTGAACAAGGCTTGTCAGGTAGGTCTAGGTCTTGCATGTCTTGTCCTAGGTCTATACTAGATTGGGAGTTTCTAGGGCCTAGGCCTAGATAGTTTTAGTCGTTTGACATTGGCCTAGGCCTACCTATGTTTAGGCCTTCAGGATTTTAATCAGAGCTAATAGGCCCTACACTGTAGGCTTATTAAGGCAGGCCTAGGCCTAGACCAAGTAGGCCTAGATGTGTGCCTACTTGACTCTTATGCTAGTTTTATTACTGACAGCTTATGATAGTAGTAGGCCTAGGCGTAGCGTAGGCCTGTATTCTAAAACTATTAGGATTGTCTAATATCTATATAAGCTGAGAATACCTACCTTATACCTAACTTGTTACACTTTTTCCAGGATCATGGAGGATGATTCTGACAAAGCTCCCTTATTGCTCAATAATAGTTGTTCATTAACCACTTTTGAAGATGAGCTTACCGAGCCCACAGCAGAAAACATAAACAATGAAGCAGATCCCACGAACCAAGTTATATTCGATAACGATTCTGATGTTATTTATTGTTATTTGATGTTAATTATTATTAGGGATGTCAAACCATGGAGTTATAAGTTGAGAAGGAGGTCTAGCTTGAATGGAAGAGCGCGATCATAATGTGGTCACTTCCGGTACTTTGACAGTGACGCCATTTTAGTTGTTTACTTTCGGACATAGTGAGTGTTGCAGGCTACGAAGCTCGACATTATAAGAAGTTAAACACGTATGAACGTACATATTTATTGAGGTAAGTGAACACAATTACTCTGCTGGTACCTTATCATTTAACCGAGTAAGAATTTGTATCGATTTGCTTAGAAAAATACATAATAAAAATTAATGAAGTCCTTATACTGCCCTTCTGTCACTGTCAGGCTAGTGTAGGCCTAGGCTTAAGAAGTAGCCTGTTTAAAACCATTGAACTGTAATTAAGCTACGACTATTAATACATACTTTTCAGTAGATCTAGGCCTATTAAAAATAAACCATAGGCCTAGTTCTACCATGGTTCTACGCCCAGTCGTACAGTTCATAAAAAGTGGGCGAGACATGTTGTCAACATAACCTCTCCAAAATCGCCTTCACTTTATAGGACTAGGGCTAACTCTTGCCTAGATGTAGGGCCTAGCTAGGCCTAGATAGAATAGTTGTAACTTGGTGTGATTGCCGTTTCCTTTAGCAAATGTCCAAGTGGATTTACGTTTTTGAGGGATGATCATGGTTTTGAAAATGGTAGCATCCTTGTCTTAAATATCCTTCGTATTATTAACACACAAACCATATGAACAATAATATCGATTAGGCCCACCACTTCTAGGCCTTCCTCGTGAAGGTGTACTACTCATTTTTTAACACTTGTGATAACGTTTTCCTTAATAATTTCCGTTTATTTTACTCTTGTTCCAATCGCTGTGCACTATTTCACGGCTTACTTCGCGGGTCACAGTCGAATTAAACAACTAAAATGGCTGCCGTCCCGCGGTGTCTCCACGGAGCTATCTCGTACGCATTCTACTGCGCACCTAGACCTCCTTCTTAACTTATAACTCCATGGTCAAACGATTAAATTATTATAATCGATAATCGAATTTACTTTAACCTCCATATTCGATTATTAATCGATTTTAATCGTTTTGTTAAATGTCGGTATAGTAGCAAGTTTCTTCCAACCTCGTTCTGGTTTCGGTTAGTTTGATTTGCCCGCGCAAGCCACGAGTTCGCAATTCGACTTCTTTTCGACTATCGATATATTTTACGTCACGGAGTATTTTTGTTATGTTCTGTTCAAGATTTCGACGATAATTTCTGTCCTAGCTAGGCCTGAAGGGCTATAGTTATTCACTTCCCGTTTTTTTTTAACCAATAAGTAATTAAGTATGCTGAATATGCGTCGTAATATTATTAATTTCATGTGCAGCGTAATTAAAATTTACGTGATGTGAACCAAAAATCGTAGTGACTTTTCTAACCTTACTTCTCTTGTTATTTGTGAACAAACATAACAACTCGTATTTTTATAGATCGTAGGCGTCGAATGCTGGGTCTAGGGTAGGCGACTAGACACAGCTATTCAAAATATGACTGGAAATTCGGCTCAAATTATGACGCAAAGTTATGCTGTTGCTGTTCTTAGGCCTAGGCCTAGGCCTACTGTAAATGAAACTGAGCAATAGCGATGCTAGCGCTAGCGCTCGCGCTCGAATAGGCGGCAGATCTTGAGAACTAAATTAAAAAAAGCGCGAAAATTTAAAATCGATTTTTTTTTAAATAATCGATTAATCGTTTTCGATTAATAATCGATTAATCGAATCGATTTAATCGTAATCGTTGACATCCCTAATTATTATTGTTTAACGATTTAAAAACTGTTTCAGATCTCAAGTAAGCATGTTAAAAGTGGTCTCGACTATATTATGTTCCATTACTACCCTCACATTGTGTTTGTACTTTGTAAACATTATGGCAACTAGGCCACAATGTGAATCATAACTATTATAGCCTACATTAATCAAACATTGTCTGCTGCACATTGCATGTATCGACTAACCTATGTATTATTAACTATTATTTTGTCAGTAAATATATAGTTAAACAAAAAATATATATTTTAAATGTGCAAATAACAAGCTTTACTCTGTGTTTCTTTATTCAGTTACATTCAAAATGCATATGGAACATAGAATTTTCTTACTTATTTATTTTTATTTAAAATATGTTGTTCCATATGCATTAGAAAGTACCCCTACGATGGTATGGTCAAGTGAAAAACATTTTGGAAATACTTTTATAAATCTGGAATACCATGCAATACAATTTAGGAAGATAATTGCTTGATTGAGAAATTTAGGTACCTATGATTCATATTATAACATTCAAACTCAATTTACTCAGCTCAGGAAAAAGTGCATATGGAACA
The DNA here is from genome assembly GCA_945910005.1 of Isoperla grammatica. Lineage (NCBI taxonomy): Eukaryota > Metazoa > Arthropoda > Insecta > Plecoptera > Perlodidae > Isoperla > Isoperla grammatica. The sequence goes on from OX246741.1 coordinate 34,908,698, forward strand.
AACAAGTTCTGAGGCGACGCTTTGTGTGTAGTGATTGGCAGGGTGCTTCTTAGGTTGGCACGCAGTATAGAGTACCGATAGAGGTAGCCCCCCCCCCCCCCACAACATCGTCGCAGGCACAGTGGTGTTTTATGCAAGTTTATGCGATTTTAGAAGAGTGCAGGCTGTCTGCTGAATTGATTGGAGGCTGTAGCGTGGGTAATGTGCAGAAATAGGACGAAGAAGCGGACTTCGACACAAGATGAGTATACTTATTGTATTTACGTACACAAATATAGATACGCCAGTACTAAGGATACTGTCATGTTCGTTAAAATCTACTTGATACAAAATAACAACCACATATATTTTGGAGAGGAGAGATGATTTGTAAGCTTTTTGAATGGCGAATACATTGAGTAAAATGTATTTGACATATTATAAAATTGTATATATTTCTTCATTGGTGTGTTTGCCATCTCTATGGGCTCCTATGCTTACAACAACTTCTGTGATATCAGGGAAAATGACGTCACACCATTTCTGTCTCACTGGAATCCCTAAGAGTCTCACTAATTACACCGACGTCCGGAAAGTGAGGCTTTTTGCTTTGCATGTTTAATTTTTAGGGTTTAAATTTAAATGCGGATTAAAAAGTAATTTAATTTTAATTTTGCATCCATTAAAATGAAAAACGATTTCGTCGAAATTACTATACTTGATGAGTGTTTTAATTAATCTTGCACCAGCTTTAATAATATTATGAACGAAACGAGAGAAATAGAAATATTTCTGCGAAAACGAGAATTTTAGTTACTAATGTCTACAAAACACCTACCTAATGTTGTCACTGGGGACCAGACGATAAGGAATTCCTTACTGAGTGTAGATAATGTTTAATGTTCAACTTATATAAACTTTCGAAATTAACAATTATGAACGGTACACACAAAATAGACACAAGGCCTATATGTTTTTCTGTTACATATTATTAAGGTTTCATAAAATATTGTTTTCAATCGGTACGGTTGTTACATTTTCAACAACATTTATAATACATGTGCCCAACTTTTAACAATTATTTGTATTCACATGACATCAAGGACATTGTTGACGACCATATTCCGGTCCGTACATTAGGTATTAGCAAGTAATTGTTGTAAGCAAATAATTTTTAGCACATGGAGTAGCAAGAATACAACATTGCAATGCAGAACACTCTTGCCCCTAAAATCATAAGTGCTTCCACTTGCAGGTACTAACTCACTCACACGACTCCCCCGTTCCTTGCGTTAAGGTGCGACATTCAACTAAGAATTACAAAGGACTTTAAGGTGTATACGCACAGCATCCAAACGAGACAAATTCAATTAATTTGTCTGGAAACAAAAGATGTTTAATTACAACCTAAAGGAGATATTTATAGCTGTACTTTATCGTCGTGTTTCAGATGTTTAGTTCAACCAAGTCGTTCGTAATTACTTGAACAAACCCCTCGTTATCAGTAAAGGTGTGAACGACAGAATCTTAGCTTAATGACAGGTCTAGACTAGGCGTATATTACGATTGGGACGGAATACAATTTGAAATACAAGTTCTTAATGATATCAAAGATCGATTTGCAATTGAAGTAAGAGTTACTATAAGAATATATTGGAATAGTGAAATAACAAGGTGACTGCTTCACACAGTCGTATAATTACATAACTGTTATTTCAGTAACCAAACTAAAGCGCTCTTTTAAATTTTCTCATTTTTCATTTTTATTTTCAATATTATGTAGCGGTTTTATTATATTATTTATGTTTTGTTTTAATTTAATGACATTTTAATATTATTGGGTTTATGCTTTGAAGTTTTCAGTTGGACATGGCTTTACCCAGCGAACATACTAATTGGACTTGGTTTCCTTTTCTAATCCTGGCGTTGTTTGCGCACAGTTTAGGTCTATTAGTGCGTTCTGTTAGAACACAATAGCACCAGAATATTGCGTTTCCGGCTACTAGCATGAAATTTGGTACACATGTTAACAAATATATAAGGTTCAAAAAACCGTCGGGACCCAAGCTGTATCCGGATTATTTCGGCCGCCATCTTGGAAAATGTCGGCCGAATCCCAGTTTTGCTCTATTAACTCAGAAACGATAACAGAATATATCAAAAATATTTAAGTTACAAAAGTATCACTAGTTATATTTAGAACATATTTTGTCTGAAACATTTTTTTATAGGATCAAAACCAAAGCGGCCATCTTGGAGTAAATGATGGCACTGTTTATCGTTTTCCCAAAAAAAGGGGCATAGCTACATTTCGGATAACCAATGCCTACCAAAAGTACTATTATGAACTTTTATATGTTCTACCAATTTTTGGAAAGTGAAACACAGATCCGCCATCTTGGAAAATGGTGGCCGAATCCCAGTTTTCCTCTATTAACTCATAAACGGTAAGAGTTATCAAAACTGTTTAAATTACAAAAGTATTACCAGTTACATTAAGAACATGTTTTGTTTCAAACGTTTGTTTGTAGGATCAAAACCAAAGCGGCCATCTTGAAAAAAAATACGGTAGGCCTATTGTTTTTGGTTTTCCCAAAAATGTTGCAACAGTGTTAATTTTAAAGTGATAACCAATACCTACGGCATGTATTATTATGAACTTATATACGTTCTACCAACTTTTGGAGAGTGCAACACAGAGCCGCCATTTTGGAAAATGGCGGCTGAAACCCAGATTCACTCTTATAACTCGGAAACAGTAAAAGATATAAAACAAGTGGTAGTAACAAAAGTGTTAAGCGTAACAAGACGAACATTTTATGTTTCGAACAACTAGTGATAACATGTCGGTTAAAAGGGTTTACAGCTTTACAAGCGTCAGAAACAGAATAAGCAGGACTTCTCTGTAGAGAGCTATGAATGAAGCGTCTAGAGACTTCTGAGAGGGAAAAGGCGAGCACTGAAATGCCACCAAAAACTCTGATGTAATCACCTGTTTGCTATCTGAATGTCATAGTACCGGTAGTGCAGATGACGACAATGTAACATGTTGTTAAGCTGTTGTAATAGATGGTGCTGCCTTAGTTCATTCTTTGAATACAAAAACATCAAAGACATTTAATGATTACTGCACGCAGGTGTTTTTATCTGCGATAAAATCTCGTCTCCTGAACTTTCAGAGAGAAGACGTAGTGTTTGATAGGTACTTGCCAGGTAGCCTTAAAGCTGGCACACGAATGAAACGAGGAAATGGAAAAGAGATGGTTGTCAGACCAACAACACCCTTGCATTAAGTATTTAGTAAGTTCTTGCTGGTTGATGGCAATAAAAAACAACTATTCCACCTTTAAGCATCTTACATATCTTCACTTGAAACCAATGGCAAGATAGTGGTTTGTACTGACGAAGATTCAGTAACATTTGCAGGTCCTTTAAGCAGCAGTGACGATCTTGCCCCATGTTCACATGAAGAAGCGGACACCAGACTAATTGTTCACGTTAAAAGTGCATTACTCTCGGGCCAAAAAAACATTTTGATAAGCACTGACGACTCAGATGTTATTGTTATTGCTGCTGCTGTCTTCGATGAATTGAAGAAACTTGGTATGCATGATCTTTGGATTGAGTATGGTGTTGGAAAGAACAGGCGGCACTTTTCACTCTCGCGGTTCCTGGAACACATATCTCCAAACATGTGCGAGGCACTGCCTTTCTTTCATACATTCCATCGATGTCATACTTACCTGGCGTAGGGGTTACCGTGATCAACAAGGCGGTGACTCTGGCCAATTGAACTGCCCTCTCGATTGCAATATATCGAGGAGCAATTAACCAAACAGCTTTGGGATCCGCCTGTTCTGAGTGGTTCGAACGCAAGATTACTCTCAGACAGGAATCCAATAAGCAGAAGAACAGAAGAATAAGGGGCCTCACCCCGTGTCCTATTCCTTCAAGTTTTAACTTCTTCCCCTTCCTCCCTTATCCTTCTCCTCCCTTCCTCCCTTCCCCTTTCTCCCCTTATCACCAACGCGATTGCGGAAATTCCCCCGCGATCGTGACGGTGCTGGGTCTTCCACCCTCCCTCCCTTCCCTTATCCCGCTCACCAACGCGACCGCGGAAGGGTTCTGTCCCCCGCGCTAGTGGCGGTGTCGGGTGTTTAAACCCTCTCTCTTCCCCTTCCTCACCCCCTCCCTCCCCTCCCAGATAGTAAAACTATCACATCCTTGCCATGGTTTTCCCGCCATTTCACCCGAAGGCCACGCCCGCCGCTGGTCTTCCCCAATTCTTGCCTCATAAGAGGTCTACAATTTATAAACATTCTCAACCTGGTACCTCCACCGGAATGCTACCCCCGATAATCCCGCCCCTTATGGCAGCTACCACGTCCAAGCCACGCACTCCTGAACCACCTCCAGTGTGAAATAAGATCCCACTGAAGGTGAAGGAGCCGCGAAAGGGCCGTTACTCCTTCCCCATTATTTCCACTGAGGCAGGAGTCCCTCCATCAGCTCCACTACCCGATCAACCAGTCCCAGACAGGCCAGTAACGCCCACCGCAAATAGGTTTCTGGCCCTAGATGTCGACTGCGACATCATGTCGGACGACGACAACTCCCTGGTCATAGACTCCGGCGCTGAAAGCGAGATGGAGCTATGCCAGTCTCAACCCTCGACCAGCAAAACAGTGCGTCCGAAACGTCGCCGGACCCACTCGCTCTCCCCCGACTCGGACGCGTCTTCTGTCCGCTCTACCGCATCCAGGCCACCGAAACTCCATGCACAACGTGCAAGTCCCAGCTCCGTAATACATAAACCGATAGCTACGCATCCCCCAGCAACTTCCTCGGACCAAGCTAACCCTGGGACTGCCAATCAGCACCCCTCCGACTCGAAACCCCCGCCCATCCTCTTATAAAACATCGAAAACTATTCCTCTTTGGTCACCCTATTGGCCAAGGCCACCAAAGGGGCATATACCATCTCGGCCACAGCGGAAGCCTTCCGCATCAAACCCAATCTCCGACAAACCTATGACGAGATTTTCAAGTATTTAAACGTGCATAAACTACTGTTTCACACTTTTCCGACCGTAGAACAGAGACAGAAACGTCTCGTAATTCGCGGTCTTTCCTCCTCTGTGCCAGTCGAGGACATAAAAATTGATCTGACGGAGCAGGGCGTCAATATCGTTGACCTCCGTCAAATCCTGCATAATGGCGACTCTCCGTCCACTCGTCGACCCATGCCCTTGTTTGTTGCCACCGTCTCTCTCTTTGACACCGGCGTCCCCCTTCATACAGTCACCATCATCTGCCACCACAAAGTGACATTTGAACGTTACCGTGGCCAATCAGGTCCACGGCAATGCTTCAATTGCCAACAATTTGGCCATTCATCGGCCTTCTGCCATCTTCCGCCGGCGTGCTTTAAATGCGCCCAGGCCCACAAGTCAGCGCATTGCCCCAAATCCCCCGACTCACCCGCCACTTGCGTCAACTGCAAACAAGCCCACCCAGCCTCGTACCGTAAATGCAAGGCATATCTTGATGCATGTGATGCCCGAGCACAGAGCAACCAAAACCAGCCAGGCCGTCCGGTAACAAACCGCCGCCAAAAGCAACCACCTACGCCGCCTGTAGCTTCACAACAGCGTGCTAGCTTCCCCGCAGCCACCTTCAGTGCCGCATTTCCCCCACTAGTCTCGTACGCACAAGCTGTCCAGGCCTCGACACCACAACAGTCTCCACCTGACCTAACTGATGTACCACACACCAGTCCGTCACAGTCTTCTCAACCCCATGGCCCAGTTTCCGCCCCACGGCGTCCACGTGGCCATGTACCACCTTCACAACCGCCGCCTCCACTGCTGCCGCCTCCACTTGCTCCCCAAATCGTAACCCGGCCTGGACCATCATCGGCCAAATAGCCGATGCCCTCATCGCCTATTCCAGTGACCCCATCATTTCCACCCTAGCTACCCTTCTTAAAACACTCATCTCCGCACCCAACAATGGCTAAGCTGGAATTGAAATTACTGGCGTGGAACGCCAATGGAGGAGTTCGTCGCAAAACGGCAGAACTCATCCACCTTGTCCATCAACTTTCCATAGACATCATTCTCATCAACGAAACTCACCTACTCCCTTCTGACAACTGGTCTATTCCCGGCTTCCAAATTCTCCGTAACGATCGACTGACAGCGTCTAAACGTACGAGAGGCGGTGGTACTGCCATTCTCTCTCGCTCTACAGCCGCCGTCGTTCAAGAGCCAACCCCCCTTCTTTCTGCGGTCGAAGCTACTATCGCAATTGTGAAAACAGCTGCTGGCCCGATGCGATGCATCGCAGCATACTCGCCCCCAAATAAACATTTCACTGGCACCGACTTTAATTCCCTCTTCACTTCACAAATGCCGACTGTTCTGGCGGGTGACTTAAATGCCAAACACCATCTTTGGAATTCGGCTGTCAACAACACGCGGGGACTTGCTCTTCTTCGTTTCATCACGTCTACCAACCTTAGACTCAATGTCACTGGGCCTGTCGAACCAACATACCACCACTTTCGTGACACTACCCCTCCCGATGTGCTAGACATTGCCATTATTCGGAACATCCACACATCTTACGATATTTCGACAGTCCAGGCACTCACATCCGACCATAATCCGATCCTCATAAATATTGGTAACAAAATCAATTACCAACCACCTACCCCCCGGTTCTCATACGGCAAAGCCGACTGGCAGCGCTTCCGTAATCATATTCATAACCGCCTCACTGCCCTCCCACTTCCACTTCTCGACTCATCTTCAGCTATCGATACGTCGATCTCCTTCCTATCGGCTCTTATCCGTCAGGCAGCTAATGTTGCAATCCCCAAATACACACCGTCGCCCTCAACACATCTGTCTTTACCACCTGCCCTTCGTGCATGTGTGCGACAGAAAAATCGAGCCCGTCGGCGCTGGCAAGCGTTCCGAACGCCAGACTGCAAGGCCGAATACGACAGACTGCAACGTGCACTTGACCGCGATATTGCCGACCATATGTCATCGCAGTGGGAAGCAAAACTGTCAACTCTCTCTTACCACGACAACTCCATCTGGCGGATGGCCAAGACGCTACAGAAGTCGAAAGCACCCAATCCCCCGATCCTCACACCTGCAGGCTGGGCACTTAGTAGCCCGGACAAAGCCGAGGCAATCTCGCGCAGTCTGGAACTGGCCTTCATCCCAAATCCACCAGTTCCTGGCGAACCTGATTTGGATAGGTTAATGAAAATCTACTTTTCGAAAACTGTGTGCCCGGAACCCCCACCAGAGTACAATTTACATCCCTTTGAACTACGTACCATCTTTTCCAAATTAAACCCCCGTAAAGCCCCTGGTCCCGACGGTATAGGAGCGGTGCTCATTCGACAACTTCCCGGGTCAGCTGTGGCAGTCCTCTTCCATATTTATGAACGGTGCCTCACTACGTCATATTTCCCAAAAAATTGGAAAATGGCCAAAATTATCTCAATCCTAAAACCCGGGAAACCGCCGTCAGACCCGTCCAGCTACAGACCAATCAGCCTTCTCAATGTCATGGCAAAAATGCTTGAGTCACTGGTCCTAACTCGCATCAAGCGACATTTAGCCGACAACACCATTATCCCCCCGTATCAATTTGGTTTCGTAGCAAACACCTCTACTGAACACCAACTGTTACGTCTCACAAATCGCATCACCCATGGTTTCAATAACAAGAAAGTCACAGCCGTTGCTTTCCTTGACATTGCCAAAGCTTTCGACTCAGTCTGGCATGCTGGCTTGTTATTGAAACTAGCCCGGTACAAATTCCCCCTGCATATCATTCACTTTCTCCAATCATTCCTCCACAAAAGAAGTTTTCGGGCATCCTGGCTGGGGTCACTGTCTTCACCACGCAAAATACGCGCAGGAGTACCTCAGGGATCAGTACTCAGTCCAACCCTATTTAATATTTACACGGCGGACATGCCAGAAATGCCCAAGGGTGTTGATGTGCATCTCTTTGCGGATGATGACGCCATTGCTGCCACCTCTCGCTCCGCAAAACTTGCTGTCAAACACCTCCAAGCTGGTCTGGATTTAATGTCCCCATGCTATGCCAAATGGCGGTTCAAAATTAATGTTGGCAAAACTTCAGCCACCATGTTTACTACTGGTCATGCCCCCAAACATTCTCCCCTCTTTCTGGACGGTGTCCCGATCGCATGGTCAAAAACAAATCTGTACCTGGGTGCATTATTAGACCGCCGTCTTAGCTGGAGCCCTCATGTAGCCAAAGTGACTCAAAAGAGTAGAAATAAAATGTTTGCTCTTCGGTCACTTCTGAGGTCTCCAGCTATTGCTGAGAAAGATCGTCTTCGGATCTACACGACTGTTATCCGACCCACATTTCTATATGCTGCTCCCATATGGGGCACCACAACCTATACAAATTTACTCAAATTGCAGCGCCTTCAAAATACTGTCCTCCGTGTGGTGATGCACCTGCCCAAATACACCCCTATCGTTCCGCTCCACACTTCTCTAGATCTACCTCTGGTAGATACATTGGTTCAGGATCGGTCTCTTAAATTTTTCAAATCCCTAACACAGCACCCCAACCCTCTCGTGAGGTCACAGTTGGACTTTATGCCCGACCTTCGCGACAGATTCCTTCGTCCAGTCGCTAGCATCAATACCCTTAAATTCAGGCCTCCCAACCCTAAGGCATGTGACCGCCACCGCAAAATTCGCCCTCCCCTCTTTGCGAAGAAAAGACGGGTGCAGGTGTAAATCTAGCCATTCCCAGGACTCTTCCTGACCTTACCTTTTCTATTCCTAGTCGTTGCTAATCCAACCTCTTCTATTAATTCATACTAATATACCTTAAAATTCATTCTGCCTCCGGGCCATTTCATTCTTTTTCCAAACGTTCTGCCTTCAGCAACACATCCATCACATCTGTATTCTTATCATACTTCTCTTAAGGACACTGTCCGGTCGAGATTGTCAAGCAAAAGGAAACTGTACCTTATTGCCACCATCCAACGGTCCAACGGTCTTTCATACATATACTGGCTGTGATACAGTATCCGCATTTCACGGTGTTGGCAAAAAAAACGTGGAATGTCTGGATCTGGAAGACGATGCAAGAACCCATGACATGTATATTCATTCGATTGTCAACATCAAACACAATAGATACAGAGGATTTTGAGAAACTACAGCTCTTCACTGTACTCATGTATGATATAACAAGCCAAACGGTAACAGTGAATGAGTGCAGACGAATTCTTTATAGGTACTCAAAAAAATTGAGCTGTGGAAAGTATACCTCCATACGAAGAAGCATTGCGCCAACACCTGAAGCGTGCAATGCTTCAGTCGCGTATTTGGAGACTGTGCTTGCAACTTCTACCCGACATAACTCCTGCAACCAGACCAGCTGGGGATGGAAGTCATCACATTCTGTTGGGGATGAAAACGCAATTGAACCACTTTGGACAGTTTTGTCACAAGCTTCTGACGAATGCTCCGAATTCATTAGTTGCCGCTGCAAAACGATGTGTGTTAGAAACTGCAAGTGCCAGCGTTTCAATTTGGATTGATTGATTGATTGATTGATTAATAGGGCTTAACATCTCATATTTTTGCAACAATGGCTAATCGAGACGATGAGTGGGTGATAATGAAGATGAGAAAGATGACGATGAAGAATAAAGCCACATCCGAATCAGATCCATTGTACGTCGCGTGGGTCGTCATATGGGAGTCCAGCAAGGGAGGGCAGGGCCAAGTGGGAGGAGAAAAATTCAGTGGGACAGTGAGAGGGAACGGGACAGGGTCTCCTTTTGTCGCCTCTTACGACTAGCAGAGTCACTCTGGGCCAATTCTACTCCGGGCCGGTTTCAATTTGGAGTGCACTGCTTTGTGTACGAGTAATGGACAGTGTTCCCATTAAACTCTTCTAAAGACATGATTCCTTTTCACCCTTGCGAAGATGAGGCGGGTTTAGGGGATTGTCCCTGCCTAATGTAGGGGCCCCGGGCCCTGAACGGTTCAGTCCTAGGTTGGGGACGCCTAGCTCGCCTTTTCTCTCTCAGAAGTCTCTAGACGCTTCATTCATTGCTCTCTACAGAGAAGTCCTGCTTCTTCTGTTTCTGAAGCTTTTAAAGCTGTATACCCTTTTAACCGACATCTTATTACTAGCTGTTCGAAACAGAAAAATGTTCGTCTTGTTACGCTTAGCACTTTTGTTGCTTCCACATGTTTTGTATCTGTTACTATTTCCGAGTTATTAGAGTCAATCTGGGTTTCAGCCACCATTTTCCAAAATGGCGGCTCTGTGTTCCACTCTCCAAAAGTTGGTAGAACGTATATAATATAAGTTCATAATAATACTTGCCGTAGGTATTGGTTATCAGAAAATTAACACTGTGGCAACATTTTTGGGAAAACCAAAAACAGTAGGCCTACCGTCATTTACTCCAAAATGGCCGCTTTGGTTTTGATCTTACAAAAAAATGTTTGAACCAAAACATGTTCTTAATGTAACTGGTCATACTTTTGTAATTTAAACAGTTTTGATAACTCTTACCGTTTATGAGTTAATAGAGGAAAACTGGGATTCGGCCGCCATTTTCCAAGATGGCGGATCTGTGTTCCACTTCCCAAAAATTGGTAGAACATAAAGAAGTTCATAATAGTACTTGTGGTAGGCATTGATTATCGGAAATGTAGCTATTGCCCCTTTTTTGAAGAAAACGAAAAACCGTGCCATCATTTACTCCAAGATGGCCGCTTTGATTTTGATCCTATAAAAAAATGTTTCAGACAAAACATGTTTCTTATATAACTAGTCATACTTTTGTAACTCAAATATTTTTGATATCGATTACCGTTTCTGAGTTAATAGAGACAAACTGGGATTCGGCAGACATTTTCCAAGTTGGCGGTCGAAATAATCCGGATACAGCTTGGGTCCCGACGGTTTTTTGAACCTTATATATTTGTTAACATGCGTACCAAATTTCATGCTGGTAGCCGGAAACGCAATATTCTGGTGCTAACAGAACGCACTATATAGAGTCTACCAAGTCTACACACAACGTTAATGCCTTGAGGGAATAGTTCTCCTTAGACGCCAATTATTATTAAGTATTATCCAAGTTTTAAGCTCAATTTAACAAGGTTGGAACATCTAAGCCTTCCACGACTTACTGATGAAGAAGAACGAGGTATATCTTGTTACTAATGGTAAAAAATCCTCTGGGCCTGCAAAATTTGGTCGTGCGCGACGTCATGAGTCTTTTTCGAAGTAAGTTGCTGTGAGAAGGAAGATAGGAGATTAATTAATGTTTTCTTGGATTCTTCTATTACAATGAACACAAACAATCACTTATTTTCGTACACATTTTTGGCAACATTTCATTATGGATCATGTGCCCTCTCTCCGGGATCTTTTGCGTTCTGACTGGTTCGTCATAAGATGTATCATGGGAAATTGAAATTATTGCATGTTCCAATGCCCTTAAATCTTATTTCTATTTCACTAAACCAACGCTTATTTAAAGTGAGAATCAGTCTTTACCATCGTGGACTTAAAATGCTGTTAAATAATATCACTTTGTTAAGTTGTTGGAGGCTTTCACGACCCGTAGATGGGAACAGATTATTTTTCTTCTGGGCTGTTTCGTCGTGTCGGTACAGAGTTTTCCCTCAACGTTTCGCCACCCATGTTGGTGGCTTTTTCAAGACTGGTCAAGACTGGACCAGTCTTGAAAAAGCCACCAACATGGGTGGCGAAACGTCGAGTGAAAACTCTGTACCGACACGACGAAACAACCATGAAGAAAATTATCTGTTCCCAATATCACTTTGTACTTTATTTAGAGAGAAAAATACGTTGCACGGACAAAGCTATTATGGCCAATACTCGTCCACCCTCTTTGTAAGAATAAAGCATTGATACGCCAATTTGGGCGTGACAGAACGATATAGTATATTATTTATACATTTTGGTTAGTTGAATGCATCATTCATTTCATATACTATTGTTACTTTTAGTGGTTCCACAGCAATCTTGTGAATATAGTCGTTGTACGGCTACTTCGGGAATGCTTTCGTCATAGGCGAGGAGCTCGTAGCCAACCAGCGAGCCGCCCGAGAGAAGCCCCCGTAAATACCGTTCGCTGGTTGGCTACGAGCTTCTCGGGTCGGAGCCGAGTCGGAGCCAATCAGCGGCTGGCTTTTTCAAATACTGACATCTGGTTGGTCTGTGCGTCACTCATCTATGACGTCAGCATTCACAAGGTTGCTGTGGAACGACTTTATCAGACCACTGCGATACACTACTACTACTACTGTGTTATGTCTGTTGAGAGGCTATAATAATATCATATATTGTCTGTATTGTGTGTACCTTTTCCTGAAGTCCCCCAGAATTTAATATCTATAACAAATATACCAGGAAGAATGTTGATGATTGTTGTCGGAATATCTTGGTTTATCGTTCTTCTTAGCGGGATTGGACGTGTGTGTACGTATGAATGAAATAGTGGAAACGATCGAGTGTTTTGAAAAACCAATAAATTGAGTTTAGTCTCCAATGTTGTGGGAGGGGTCGACATCCGTTGGCGGGGGGGGGGGGGGGGAGAAAAGAAGCTGGCTGCTCTATCTATATAGCCATAGCATAAACAATAGTCAATAAGTAATACTAATACTTGCGTGACGTCACAGCAGATACTGGAGGCCACAATATTTAGAGCTATCAATAGAACACAAATATGAAATTTCTGAAAAGGTTTATTGTGTGCTTTTGTAAACCACAGAGAAAGTCAACGACACAAGAGAGTTTCTTTATGTTGCTTTTCAATGGTAATGAAAATCCATTGTTAACAAACGTCATCTGGTACATTTCTCCGATACCCCCCCCCCCCCCCCCCCCCCCCCGCCAAGGGTTATCTTATATATGAAAATTGATTATAGGACACTATGGAATCATTGGCGCAAGTTTAACCGGTCGGGTGGGTGGGGTGGGGTGGGGTGGGGTGGGGGGGGGGGGGGGGGCAGAGAACTAACCACACGAGTCTAATGTGTTTCGTTTAATTGTTTTTTTAGGCTTTTAGATTGAAAAAAGTCACATTTTCTTCCTTGAATAATTATTTAACCATTTTGGTCGGCATATTTTCTCTGTAGACTCACCGGACTCACGGGAGAACGCAGCTACCAATACTCGCACGGATAGTTCTACACGATGAGGTTTTATACGGACTAATTGATTTATTAAAAACCGATTAAAATGCTTTATTTCGATATCGATGGTGGAATTCCGGACATTTGATTAGTTTATACAACGTAAGAAGAGACGCAGGGCCTTAACAAAGTAGCTCGATAAACCCAGACTCAGGGGTCGGACTTATGGGGAGCCTTAGTTTTATTTAAGGTCCTTCTTTGTAAATCAGTTTTTATAACTGAATAGGATAGACATTGAATAAATAAATAAATAAATAATTACAACACATGTGAATATTGCAGGCATTCGCGGTAGTACGGAATAATATCATACAAACTGAATGTTGCTATGGAACATAAACACTATTACTATCAATTAATTGTTTGCGTAATGAACATATTTTAATAATCGGAAGCTATCTCTGCGAAGACTGCGTTGTCTTAAAGAGATATTCAGGCAAGAGACTAAAAAAATCGTATGTATTCCCACCCATGAGAAATAATGGTACACATATAAGTGTAAAAAAGTTCTTACCCAAAAGAGTATGAAGGAAAATATTAACGAAATCGTGTAATTTGGGCTGGGAATTAGCATGTACGTGATTTTCATCATAGGCCAACAAGACAAAGTAAAGCCGATATAAATGATTGGGACTTTCGTCTTTGATGTGAACGCAGACAAGTTCTTTAATTTGATTAAAGTCGATCGATGATAACTGCACATGTAATATAAATCATTCAAATTGTATGTACTGCAAGTTGAGATTAAGCTTGTGAATATTGTAGAAAAAAACTACCGCTATTAGTTTTTTATTTATTGAGTGTTGAAATGCGTTGGAATTCCCTATGTTATACATTGTAACTGAACAAAAACCTACACTTTCAATCGTATAACTTTGCGTATAGCACCTTCAAACAGTAATATATTGTAACAAATTTTCGTCCTAAATGTAGATAACTTCATGACTAACATGAATACGTTTGAAAAAGATGGTCAAACGCAATCCGTTTTCGAGATATTTGCGCTGGTGTGTCAATTTTACCTCAAATCTACTCAAATTAGAAACTATAAATATACTTTATTAATAAAAAAAAATATATAATTTCAAGACGTTCAGTATTAAATGCTACTCGCATGTAATAATTCTTGAAATTCATAATTTAGAATAAAAAAAAAGTATTTTTTCATGTCCATTTAATTTGAATAGTTTAGTTGTTGTATTGAATGGGTAGTTCACTTCATCGATCGACTTTAATATGTAATTTGACTTGAATAATTTTCTCAAGTTAAATTTTTATTTGGTTATTACCGAACCCGGGCGATCACATACATGCTGAATTCCCATTAGAAAAATAATCGTTTAACTTGTAAAATTATACGATTTCGTTAATTTTTTCCTTTCTTTCTCTTGGGGGTAGAAACGTTTTACACTTATGTATCATTATTTCTCATAAATTGGAACACACATCATTGTTATAGTTTCTCGCTAAACAACGTCATCACAGATAAGAAATTGTAGTGAATTTGTTATCTGTGACGTCATGAAATAGCCGAATCCAATAGTACCAACTTAATGTTCTATTCCTCTTCTTTCTACCATCTACTTGAAACAGCATGGTTCATACATTACAACCTTGGGTTGGATACCTGTAAATCCCTATCACAGCGAGAGGACTAAGGAGGCTTGTGCACTCGACTAAGCAGAATATAGTATTTATGAATGTGTGTGAAAAACGCCGGCAGTCTGTTGGTTTTCATTGAAACAGAGTAGATGATATGGGCAGTTGATCTTAGGTCGGTACGAGACTAAAAATTACGTCGGGGCGCCATATATATATATATATGATTTCTTAGATTCTGTTGGTTGCAAATTGTATAGTACGAAAACATGTTAAACGGTTAACCAATCCCAAATTTATTATTATTACAACGCTTATATTAACTTGCCTTGTTTGTCTGGACGGAATCTTTGAATCGATATTCCACCTACTTTAAGATGTCCGATCAAACTGAAATTTTTTACACAGACGTATTCTTAATGACAATACATGAATCAACTGCCATATTTACTAAATTGTCAATTAATTTATCATAATTAATTAATTAATGTTTTACATGGAAATCGATGAATCTTTGAATCGATATTTTACCTACTTTTAAATGTCCGAACAAGCTGAAATTTTGTACACAGACGTTTTTTTAATGACAATACATGAATTAACTGTCATATTTACTAAATTGTCAAATAATTCATCATAATTAATTAATTCATGTTTTATATGGAAATCGATGTTAAGCCCACTTTTCAACGTCAAATCGAATTGAAAGTTTTCACACAGACGTACTCCTTATGACAATACACGAATCAATTGTCATATTTACTAAACCGGCAATTAATTTATCATAATTAATTAATTAATGTTTTATATGAAAATCGATGTACAACCCACTTTCCAACGTCAAATCGAGTTGAAAGTTTTTACACAGACGTATTCTTAATGACTTCACACGAATCATGTGTCATATTAACTAAATAATCAATTAATTCATCATAATTAATTCATGTTTGATATGGGAATCGATATTTCACCCACTTCCCAACGTCGAATCGAGTTGAAAGTTTTCACACAGACGTACTCTTAATGACAATACATGAATCAATTGTCATATTTACTAAATAATCAATTAAGCCATCATAATTAATAAATTGATGTTTTATATGGGGATCGATAAAACACTCACTTTTAAACGTCAAATTGAGCTGAAAGTTGGCACACAGACGTATTTTTAATGACAATACATGAATCAATTGTCATATTTACTAAATAATCAATTAAACTATCATAATTAATTAATCAATCGATATTCGATATATATATTTGATTGCAAGATTCTTTAAGACTAAAAAGTATAAAATAATATTACATGAAAAAATATATTTTTTTAAAAACAACGCTTATATTTAAATGCACTAAAAAGTAAAAAATAAATATTCGCCTTACAAATTTTTGCCTCACTCGGAAAATAAAAGCGTTGGGCGCTTTCCCTGCATAAACAGCAGAATATTGCAATCTTTGTCAATACCGAAAGCACCCAACGCTTTTATTTTCCGAGTGAGGCAAACATTTGTTAGGCGAATATTTATTCTTTACTTTTTAGTTCATTTAAATATAAGCGTTGTTTTTAAAAAAATATATTTTTTTCATGTAATATTATTAAAACAAAATAAATGTCAACGTTTCGACGACGTGTAGAGTCGTCTTTTTTAGATATACAATACAAATATATCTTATTTATATCTATATATCTATACAATATAAATATATATATCTTAAAAAAGACGACTCTACACGTCGTCGAAACGTTGACATTATTTATTGTTTGAAAATAAACGTTGGATTGGTGTACCCTTAAAAATGTTTTCGTACTATATACACCATGTCGTGACGTTTACAAGAGGAAGGAAGTAACTCTCTCGTTTCAAGACTAACCACTCTCGTCTCGTCTCGTTTTTAGCGAGAGATATAAACCTCTTCTAAGTGTATTTCCGTCGTTTCGCGTACAATTCCGTCAACGCGATCTTAAACGTTCAACTCTTCAGCGGCTTTTTCTATCCTGCGAATGAATAAATATTCACTGCGGATTTCTTTCTTGATTTAGCAATAAATTACGCACTAATAGACCACCCACTATGCCGGCACTAGGCAAAGGATTAGAATCCCGTATAGTATAATATGTTGTGTATATGGAGACGGTTACTGTAACCTGTGATTGATCTGCGTGCTGGCTTATGGCGTGACCTTATTGGTGTAGAGAGTTAACATGCGATTAAAGGGTTATACGACTCATCTCCGTCCACAACACACAGAGGTAGAAATTATCAGCACGCTTTTGTCCCCCCTTGTTCGAAACCAGAAATTGATAAAATAGGACGGATTATATATACCTAATACCTACATTGTCGTGTGTGTTATGTTTATACGAGGTTAAATCCACGTACTTGAATATGTAATAAAGGTTTACCCACAATTGTCGGTATCGGGATCGCAATCGCAATCCGGATATCGTGAAATAATAACATACATGGTTAATTAACATACACAATAAAATCGTAATGTCGTGAAGATTTATGTACAATTGCGATCCCGATCCTGATAACGATAACGATGCCGACAACTGTGGTTGGGGATATAGCCTACAAAATGGCCAGAGAGATATGGTATAAATAAACGTTGGTTCAAATTATTTGTAAACATTCCTTGAAAACGGATTGTAATATGTAAATTCGTGTGGCTCGTCAGCCTTTGGGTTTTTTGCTGCTTCCAATGCAGAATTTTCAAACTTCAATTCCCGGTCGTTAGGGCTATTGGTTTTTATCCTTGGAAATTGCCACACAAAAAGTGAAAGAGATTGATAGCAAATTACTGGGGAATAACACAAATATAATCATTTCGGGAGATATTCTTATTTCGTATGAGGACTTCCTTCTGACAATACTCATAAAATATACGCTTTTGCATATTTTTATATAATTTCAATTTCCAATGATTTAACATAACTTTCCTGTTTCTACCCAAACCACCCCTCACTAATTTGTCCAACCTCACTCCGCCCTTATATTGTAAGCCTAAGGCCCTAAGCCTTTCTATCTTTACCATTGATTCGAACTTGAATTCTCCTTCTCGCTTCCTTTTTGCTTGTTATCGCATTTTATCAGACCAAACGGCTTTTTTCTTACTCTTTAAAAAATCTCGTTGTACCTTACTATGGATGTGCGTTCGTTATTGGAATTTTTAATGATCAGGTTTTTCTTAATATGTTCTTACGGTGCACGTTCGTCCAATAGTGTATTCAGCAGGTCGCTTGAGTTACCGATATAGCTTCGAGCTATGCTTGAGGTACAGCCATGCACACAAGAACCAACGCTAATGAATCAAGTCCTACCTACGATATTGTACTTATGAGATAATCAGGAAAAACTCGATAAAACATCAATTAATTTTATTTGTGAGGGATTTCAATTGTTTCAACTATTAAGTATTATACTCAAAATATAAGTTCAACATATTTTAGTGCGGTGTCTTGAATTCTGTCTTATTGTGTTAATTAATTTAATTTCCAATTAAAATATTAATGAATTAATAATAGTCCTCAATATCGTCTCGTCAGCCCACAAAATCTTACTAGTTATTTATAATTGCTAATTAAATGCATAGTTGTAGTCTAGTTTTTAAGTTAATACTTAGGTCCGTCTTACAATGTCCCAATAACTACTTATTCGTCAAATTGTTTGTTGTCTCCATGGCAACGACCAATCAAAACTCTTGAAATCCACCAAATAGCTTAATTGCTACAAATAATTTTCCTATTAGGAGATTGTAAGACCGACCCTTAGTTAAATATATTATTCAGTACTCCGCACACCAGATATTATACCTACTGACTCACAAGACTAACTTCTGTCAGTATAGGTATCGATCAACATAAAAAAACATAAAAAAGTGTACTGTAATTTATATTGATTTGTAATATGAGGTAACTGAATAAACCAACAAACAATCCATTTGACTATAAATGCCAATTCTGTAACAGATCGTCCATATTATTATCTCCGCGTTCCATCCGAAAGGACGGTGTAGCTTTGACCAGTCGTATGGTCATATGGGTGTTTCCAGTAAGCTGAACTGCTGACGAGAAGACCAAAGTTGTAACACATTTCACAAGCTCTCGAAACTCCAATCTGCTTTAACCAATAGTAACTATTAACAGCATATTTTAATGAGTTTAGATCATACAATAAAAATGTACATAATCATATTATCACAAGGTCAATTAATAATGTCAATGTAAAATATTTCAATAAACCAGAACGGCAGTCCTGACTGTAGGTTTTTCCGAGGGTTTCCTCAATCGTTCAGGCGAATGCTGGGGTTAAGTCATACTATCTGCCCTCAGGCATTCCTTGCCAGCTATCCAAACACTCTATAATATAAATTAGGCACATCATGGTGAAGCTGGTGTGCACCCTATAAAAGGGATTCCTACGAAAAATTATATTATTATTATTATACTTGTTCATGGATTTGTGAAACTAACTGCATTAGTGGACTTGCTGTTGGTTAATCAGTTTATACCACTCAAGTAACCCCCGGATCTCGGCTGAGCAGGGCTGCCATTTTGGACCTTTGGCAGCATTTTCCGGTTTGTTTTACATAGTTGGCCTATAGTTGCTTACCAATATAGGCTAAAATGGCCGCCAATTTCCAATACCGGAAATGAGAATCTCAAACGCGCTCTCCAACTTTGTTGTCGGCATATTATAATTATAAGTTTATACTTTGTTTGAACTTTTTTAATGAAGTATAGCAATTGTTTAGATATACGATTTGTAATAAAAAATTGTAATTTCGCGCTTATTTTAATATGCTATTCTCAAAGGATAACTTTTGTAAAATGTTAATAACTTCTGTACCGAAGAATCCGATCGCACACTCCCATTTGTAGAATACGGTGCATGGGGTTGGTTGGTTCGGGCTCATTCGCAAAACCTTATTTGAGCAGCCGAGAGTTGATTACGAAGCACAGCATGAAACAACTGTTTGTTCATCACTCAACCGCAAACACAACTCACCGACTTTAAATCAAACATCATCTACCTCAACAGACTGCGGTAGTGAGAACATGTGGACACATTTGACAGCGACACTCGGTGACAGAGTTATAAACTCAGTTGACTGGGATTACAGCGTTTGATTGCAATTCTATGCACAACAAAATAGTGTGATTGATGTACCCAAGTTATAGAATAATAAATATGATTCTTGTTTTATGTTACCAATCGGCGGATTTTACGTTAATTTCTCTTTTCTGTCAGTCTTCTTATTTCTACGAATCTTTTTCAATTAATTATCTGTTGGTTGTCTTTCAATCTTGGTCTGCATAGCTATAAAACGTTATCTTATTTCCTATTTAGTTATAAAACTGATTTACAAAGAATGGCAATACATACAACTATACAAATTAATTACAATGAATCAATAACAAAACCAAGAATAAAATTGAAAACAAAATAGCAATGAAGATAACAGAACAAACTAACATAAAAAAGAGAGAATTGAACAATGTAAATGTATTGTTTTTCCACGTATAAAAGAGTCACATATGAAGGAAATGAAATAATAAATTTACAGAACAGAAATACACACAAAAGTGAACCACGAAAGTTATTATTCTCATTTACAGAAAAGTAGAACCAAAGATTACAAACCCTAGTTTGTAATCTTTGGTATAACAAACGGTAAAAGCATACATTTGTTTGCATCGCGTTCTTAGACATTCATTGTATATATACATTTTTTAGTACACGTTTAGTATAAATCCATGTTTAGATAAACTAAATAATGGTTTACTGTAATACAAGGTCCTCTTGATCTCCGCTAGGCGAAGATCAAGAGGACCTTGCTGTAATATAATGCTTACAACAATCACTTAATATTATGTAAATGGTGATTATGTTGGTTGTGTCTATACGCTTCAACAGGTGCAGTCGTACCACCTTCACGTATCAACAACATACGTCGTTTAAAGCACTTCGAGTATCATGAACATCAGACAGCTTTTCAACGAGTTGTAAAAATAAATACATAAATAAATAGAATTGGCAGCTTGATAGGAAAGACGGGATGCGCTCTATCGGGTAACTACTGCACTAAGCGCTGACAAGATTAAATAAAACAAGCCCAGCTGTGTTTATGAGGGTAATACGCGTGGATAAGTGTTGTTTATTATGTTGTATAAAGAACATATTATCTCGTTATGTCTGGTATGTATGCATGGTTAACACTACACTTGTTATACGTTAAGTCGTTGACTACATAATATCTAGACGACTGCACTCAACCGCTCCCTTCCTATCTTTCTGTGTATCATATTATCAATGCGTTGTGTGATTTGAAACAGTTTTCCACTAGTTTCTATTTTCTGAAAATATTTTCTTTCTACATATCCTGGATATGTATGTTGCAAATATTTCAATTTTGGTCTACCTTTATATATTAAAAAAAATATATATATTAATAATAATAATAATAATAATAATAATAATAATAATAATAATAATAATAATAATTATAATTATAATAATTATAATTATAATAATAATAATAATAATAATAATAATAATAATAATAATAAAAATAATAATAATAATAATAATAATAATATTAATAATAATAATAATAATAATAATAATAATAATAATCATAATAACAAAAATAATAATTATAATAATAATAACAATAATAATAAAAATAATTTTTTTTTTTCTTTATTATAAGAACCCTGTTAATTTACATTCGATACAATCCCACAAAGCTACACACGTAGCTTTTCTGTGGGGATAACAAACAAAACTAAATGAAAGTAATCTAGACTCCAACACCTATTAAAACATTAATACATTTCTTAATACTAAATAATTATATAATAATATAATATAATACAAAATTCAAAAACATTAAGCATTCTTCGAATTCTTAATAATTATATAAATAATAATAATAATAATAATAATAATATTAATAATAAATACATTTGTGTTTATTAACCGTCTTACAAGTAATGTTTTTTAGTGAGGGAGATTATACAAATTATTGTGTGCTTCGTTGCTATAACGGCTTGAAAAGTCACCGTTAGATATACCCTATCATTTCTTAAGTAAATTAATTCAACCACCCCAGCTCGAACCGAGAATGGAAACTGGAAAATTCTATACTGCAGTTATTGCTCACAAAAGTACCAACGACATAAATTATGTTGCCCAAGAAATTCCTTTTCAATTATTTTCTAAAAATATGACAACTAAACGCGATCTCTCAGTTTTATCGTTTCCATAATCATCGTTCTTCGTTCCCCCTTTCAAGTCCCCCGTTTGTCAGCCTACTTGACCTTCTCTTTCTCTTACTCATTCCTTCATTCTCATATCCGATACTCTATATTTCACATACTTACAAAAATTAATACTTTTTAGTTGTTTGTATGAATCCCTGGGTTAGGGTGCACACTTGTTCGGTGTCGTATCCAGGAATATATTTTGAAAAGTGGGGAGGGGGGGTGCAGGTGTTGAGAACTATCAGTACCGGACCCACATTAGCACCTCAGCAGATAATACATAAGTTAGATATATAATTTGTGTAGTTTGAGCGTTTTAAAAGCATTCGTTTTAATGATAGTATTACACATCTGATTTTGAGTATTAATATAACGGGAACTTTTCATATTGGGAATTATTAGTAATGCACAGTTTTAAAATTAAGCTAAATATAATATTTTAGAAGAAGATTAATATGAGGGTTCATAATTTATCGTCGTTTAGTTCATAAATGTAAATATTATTATGTCTCACTTTCTGAAGAAACAACAGATAACTCGTTCACGGATGTTACTACAATAATTTAAAAGCAATTAAAACTGGCTGTATTTTTTACTTTCAAATAAAGGCAAAGTTAAATAAATCTCTTTTTATAACATGTACGTGTTGGCCTAGTAAGATAAAAATGCAGACATCATATTAAAAGAAGAAGAAGAAGACGAGTCACAATGTAAGTTACATCTTATGTCGATCTTACCTGTCCATCTAATCAGGTTTGCGAACACACCATGGAACTTACCTGAAACAAGGAAAAGAAAAAAACGTTAGTTAAAAATATTAGGTTTATGGTTCAGGCTACGTTTTGCTCCGTGAGCTAACATGGCTTACTGTGATACGGCCGAAGAAATTGTATACTAATAATAATTTTTCGAGGAATACCCGTTATAGAGTGCACCCCAGCGTTACCATGATGTGCCCCTCTTCAGGTGACTATAAGTAGGTTATTAGGGTGTTTGGATAGCTGGGAAGGAATGTCCAAGGGAGAGCTATTGGTAGGACTCAATCCCAGCATTCGTCTCTAACACCGAGAAAAAACTCGGAAAAATCCTTCAATCAGGACTGCCGGTGGCCGGAATCGAACCGGCGACCTCTCGAATTAGAGTCTCGCGTCTTACCGCTGACCCAGCTATATCGATAGGAGACTGAAACTAACAATAGATAGCGCTGCTAAGCTACCTCCTTATCTGCGCCACTGATGATTTCAACAAATCAACGATGAGTAATCTTCTCCTCATAGAAGTTTATTTGCTTGCCACCAGATTGCATCTAGTTCATTTTGATTTGAGTGGCCTATAAGAAGGACTAAGATGAATCAGTTACATGGAATGAGTGTCAGAAAAGAAGGAAAAGTTCGGACTTACGTGATTGAAATGATTCTAATACAAACGGGTGTGGAACATAATATATGAATAATAAGCCAGCTAGTCCGTTGCACAAACTGATGTGATGAGCGAGGAATGTCTATAGCCTACCCCTCAAGTGAAGGCGTGACTCTCTCTGATCTGGTGCACATAATAATTATTCAATCGTGATTCTATAGCTTTTATAAAACCCACCTAAAGGTTTTATAGTATAACACTTTACTCTCCCATAAAACGTAATTATTATGTGAAATAACGGCTCGATCAAACTACATGTTGCTTGCCTGAGTGAACAGACGTAAACACATTTCTTGGCATCGCTACTGCGCAGTCTTTGAAGAGAACATCCAGATAACCGTAGCTTCGCATTCGTTGATACTTAACATTTTAACTACGACTTAATGCTCAAAACAAACACACTTTTATGGACGATGTAATACTAACTAACTGTGTGATGGGAGGATATAAAAGCAGTGATAAAGAAGATCGACGCACTAAGAAACAGAATCGTGCTGACGTTCTTTTGAGACCCGAACTGAATTGAAATAAAATAAATAAATAAAAATATGGATGGATGGATGGATGGATGGATGGATGGATGGATGGATGGATGGATGGATGGATGGATGGATGGAGGGATGGATGGATGGATGATGGATGGATGGATGGATGGATGGATGGATGGATGGATGGATGGATAGATGGATGGATGGATGATGGATGGATGGATGGATGGATGGATGGATGGATGGATGGATGGATGGATGGATGGATGGATGGATGGATGGATGGATGGATGGATGGATGGATGGATGGATGGATGGATGGATGGATGGATGGATGGATGGATGGATGGATGGATGGATGGATAGATGGATGGATGATGGATGGATGGATGGATGGATGGATGGATGGATGGATGGATGGATGGATGGATGGATGGATGGATGGATGGATGGATGGATGGATGGATGGATGGATGGATGAGTTTGGAAGTCCCATGAAGTACCAGCCTTCTACGTCAGAGCCCCATCGCGTCGCCTCGTACTTTGCATGAAACGTAGAGTTTGACAGTAAATGAAAGACCTGCATGCGAGCTCGCGCGCGCGAGCTCTGACAGCCACCTGGGACACGGGACTTGGGAGAGAGATCGGATTTGGTGAGATGAGTGGGTATGTCAAAAGAACGCAAGACCGGTAGATATATATTTAGATGGCAGCACTTTAGTTTGGAGAGAGTGGCTGCGAGCAAAGCACAAAGAAGACAAAACATGGTGGTCTGTACTTTTAAGTATGGTGACATGAAGTGAATAGGATCATCTTATACGTAGTGTTTAGCACAGAAACACAAAACTATTATTTCGCCGGGTGGTAGACGATAGGAAGAACCCCGAGGGGAATGTGGGGAAAGCCGGGGAACATGTTAGGGAAGCCGCACTAGCCTGTTAACATTACATTTAGACGTCCCACGACGACCGGCTATGGTTCCACCACACTGTAATGACAGATGTGCACTTCTCCACGGTCCGCAAGCAACTGTAGAGAGCGCTTATTCAACAACGTATAAGAAGTGCGGCTGAGGGATGGGGTGGACTCTAAGGGGGTGGAGGAAAAATTCAAACGACACTAATTCTAAACACGTACCGGTAGCGACAAATTTAATGTGGACAAAAAATAGGAAAACTGTCAAGAACCATTTCTTTCAGAAATAAATTTGAAATATTTTTCTACCTTTATAGGCCTAAAAAAAACTGTAAACAATTAATATTTTTAATTTACTGTACTGCACGGAAACAAGACGTATCCGTGATACGATAATTACAAAACAAAACAAAGCGTTCTTTAATCTTCGTTAATATTTGAAGCGCGTTAATGAACACCACCTGCGTCTGTCATGATTCTATTTCTTATAATCAATCACACAGCGCGGAGGAGTTTGTTTTCCGCCCGGTCTTTACACTCACTTGCAACAGATTGTTCGTTCAAACAATCCCAGCTGAGCCGCTTACAGTTAAGACTATACCTGAGTTGAGATTGCGGTCGACTGACGGAGTTTACTCATCCGAATAATTCATAACAATTACACCAGACTCGGTAATTAATTACTCCGAGTGGAGGGGTGGGGGGGGGGGGGGGTAGCGTTAATTGCCGCGTGAACGAAACTGAATCATGTTTCTTGGGAGTCGGGTTTGCACGAAGAAAAAATGTTACCATCTTCGTCGATTGCAGATCTACTAAGAAGTAGACATTACCTACAAAAAACGCTGTTTTCAAGCGCTAAATCACGATGACTGAGTTTTAACATTATAATATGAATAATAATATGCATATATTTAGCGAGAACAGTATAGGAACAGTTATGAAGTAATTGACAGTGTGAGTGAGTGACCACTGAAGAGACGTAGATAAATGCACTGTCAGTTTATTGCATTCTCTGCTTGGCATTCAGACAAATATTCTGTTGCACCAGCTGTAAGTAATGACAGTAATGACAGAGTCATCTTAACTTACTGTACATATTTATTACCTGTTAATTATTTATTTACGACGCACTCGACAGCTATATATAGGTCGTGACGCCGGGGTCGACATAAGGGTAAATATTGAGGGGCGTGGGGGTCGCAAAGGGCAAAGGGGACCACTGGGCCAGCAAGAATAGGTATGAGAAGAGAGGCAGATACAAAATATTGGAAAGAGATTAGCAAGATCAGGAGCAAAGGTATGATTTTATTTCTCCGAACGAGCCACTGAACTGCTGAACCAACCTGGTGCCTGTCTAAGTACTGACAATGTAACCGCTTACAGTAATGTGATGTCTACATACGTAAGCTGCTTACTGTATCAATGAAATGTTGGCTTTCGGTTATATCTGTGCATAAAATCACTCCAAAACGCAATCTCGTATCAATCTAGGCTATATAAGTTCATAAAATCACTCCAACGGAATCTCAGATTGCTTTGAATCAGATGAAAGCAATCCGCTTTCCTGATAGTGATCTGTAGGACGAGTAGGCTACGCAAGGGATAAGCTGCATTTCAATATTCATCTCAAAAGTAATCTGGGATGAACTGCTGTGATGTCAAGATTTATTTGACGAGGGATACTTTTGGAATTTGTTTGCTTTGGTAAAATTGAGGGAAACTGGCATTTTGAAGTCACATCCGTAAGGAAGTTTATTATCCGTTATAATCAACAGCTAGTTATTCTTATAGCGTATACCTCACTACAAGCAATCCAAATTTGCGCACACTGTTCTTATCTCATCCAAGGGTGTTTACGTTTGTTTACTTTATCTAAGTCGATCGGAAAGAGGCTTTTAGGCAAAGCTCAAGATTGTTGAGTCACTCGATCACAGGTAAACGTAAGCTTAGCTAAAAGCTCCCCAAGGGGATGTTTCATAATGGATTCTGTTTTCGATAGGAATTCCCTCTGCCGGTGTTCTTAAAACGTGTTTATTAATCAATTAACTGTGTCGTAGCACTTAACGCGCGGAGAGCGCTCACTCTAATCTAGTGGGGGAAATCGAGCACACGGGAATTATGTCACTCATCACCTACACCCGCAAAATTCAATACGATATGAATTTGTTCCCTTCACGGTTTTAATCAAGACTATTTCTGACACATTTGACAAGCCAAATTTGAATATTCTGCGCCCGAACCTAAAAATACGCACTGTTTTTTTCTTTTTTTTTGTTTTTTATACAAAGTAGTTTTCCGAACGTTGTCAGTCCATTGTGTTCACGTATCCGTGCGAACTTAATTCGCTTTGTAGCCAATATTTCATTATTATCCCCCCCCCCCCAACTGTTGAGCCCTATCGAATTATGAGTTAGCTGACAGTCCGGTTGATTCTGAAACACTGGGATTTCTATTCACTCTCGGCTGAGTTGAACAGTAATCGGATGAATATTGGAACGCAGGCAGATTTTAGAGAACAATCCGACTATAATGGAAGGAAGCAGTTTACACCGTTTCGGGAAGCTACAAGCGGTATTTATTTTTGCAAAGTTCATTGAAAATGAACATGTATAGCACTATCTAGTATTTAGTGAGCGAAATATTACGCGTTCGTATAATGAACCTATACTGAATGAAATGGTCTGATTGATGTACATAGTTTTAGATTCTATAACGATAAAGAGATAAAAGCGATGCTATAGAATATAGATAAAGCATTTTAGAGGAAAATCGGAAAATCCGACTATAATAGAAGAAAGCAGTTTACATTGTTCAGGCAACAACAAACGGTATTTATTATTGTTCTGTTCATTGAAAATGTATGCGTGGCCACTCTCTAGTATTTAGTGAGCAAAATATTACGCGTTCGTGAAATGAATCTCCTGAGTGAAATGGTCTGTCTGATGATGTACATAGTTTAATATTCTAGCGAAGCACGCACGCAGGCACGCACACTAGCCTAGCTGCGTGGAACAGAAATACAAACAAAAATACAATAATAACATTGAGAAACTAACAACGAACAAACAAATGAACATTCATTAATTCATGTGCAGGTTGGTCGCATGTGTGAGATTGTAGTGTGTGATTCATTGTTGTAGCGGTCGGGGGGGGGGGGGGGGGGGGGGGAGGGGGAGGGGAGTTGTGCGCGCGCGATAGGCCCGCGCGCGACTCGCCACACAGTTTGTGGCAATACCGCGTATCTCCACGCCACGGATCAGGAGCGTAGGAAACGAAGAGAGTGCTCAAAGCTGAAACGTAGCGCTGCAACAGTTTCGCACTCTTGCTCTTGTCACAATACATGTATATCGTCGATATTGTCAATCTGATTTTGGGCGAAACAACAGACGTCGGAGTCAGCATTATTAGACGGCCGGTACTTGGTGTTCAGAATGTATTGTAATATAGGCATGATATTTTAGTAGAAATAAAATACATCGAACTCCGAGTCATTAGTGATAATTTTAAATTTATAACCTTGAGTTGAATATCTTAAGTAATTCCTAATACAGAAGGGCGTAACTTAGGGTTGTGCACTCTACTGAGTGGAAGGCTGCCTTTACGAGTGTGTGAGAGAACGTGAGGAATCTATTGATTTTCTGTTGTAGTTGTAGACTAGTATAATCTTTTATAAACGTGTATTTTTAAGTTTTTTTTTAATATGTTGGTCACCCCCCCCCCCCCCCCCCGACATTTTGAATTGCCCTCTCGGTGCAAAAATGTCTGAATTTAACAATGTTTTCGTAGAAACAGCGTGAATGAAAAGGGACAGAAGATAGGAACCTGTGGTCGGTATGATTTTTTTTAGTTACGTCTTGCGATTCCCAGGTTTCTACCTGGAATGAGCGTGGTTATAAATTGCAAAGGGTTCGACATTTAACACGTATTTACTCTTAACAACAAACTAAGAGTTAAAACGTTACTCGAGATAACGTATTTAGGAAACTAAATATTAACAACCTCTCCCTTTGAACGCGTTTGATGAAGGGTTTGTGGTGGAATAAATTTTCGAGCCGTCGTAGTGTTGAATGCGTAGGCGCTCGCACACAAACAAAGAGCTTTGGAATGATCTTGTCAAGCACTTTGTCACCCCAAGGGTGCATGGGGGATTGTTCTTGCAAGATAATTGCTGTCAGTTAATACATCCAAGTTTTACAAGCCCTCGTAAATTTGATTAATCGTAGAACCCTACTTTCTCCTCAAGTTCAGTGAGTGAGTACAGAGGCAGATACAAAAGGTGACTGTATAGTTACACACTGGCTGATGGGGGATTTTCTCACAGGGAATTATATGTGTTGATAATGAGGTATTCAATTCATAGTTCCCACGTGACAACACACATGCAGCGGCCATGATTGCGACACAATTGATTAGGACCAATCCTAGGTCATTGGCAAATACTATTCAAATTTAATAAATAAGCCTAATTTAGAATTTAAAAATTTAATATAATTTATTAAAAAAATAAAAATTACCACACATACCAATTTCATTTAAAAAACGGGCTAGTTTTTCAAGAACTAAGAATTTGTGTTCTGCAACAATAGCCTTCAATTGTTTCTCCATGGCAACGTCAAAGTTTGATCACAAATGTAGCCGCCACGCGTACAGATGTGACGTACGTGCAACCTATGAATAAGATGAGCGTAGCAAATAATCCTTAGAAGTTTGACGCTGTTTTTAGCTAAACGCTCCATACAAGTAGAATGGAAACGCTCGCTTTGATCGCTTGAAACGTGAAAAAAAAAACGTGTGGAAGATCCTTATTCACAGGAAATTAACGGATTTTCTGTCAATCATTCACACATTTCCGGTATCAACAGCCGGCTTCGGTCCTAATAAACGCCAGCTGACTGTTGATGCTAACTAGATGTGTCTATTTTAGGCTGCAACCATCCAGAGGTGATTTATACTTTATACGCTCAAAACTGTCGCATTTCCAGCCCACGGGTGTTTCAAGATTTCGAAAACATGAGTTGTTAGAAAATTAGCCTGCTCTGAAGCTGAACACCTATATAGCACTATGAAAATATTGCACCACACGTTAGTTATTATTGATAGGACTACGATACATCTATTTGTAGCATAGCCTTTATAAATTGTTTTCCATAACGATATCTAGTTTTTTATGATTCTCCACAACCGATAACTGGTTTTTGTCATCGAAACCGAAAGAAGCGATTTGACATCCGAAATTTATATAGTCTCTATTTTCTTTCTTTCTTTACTCACAAATGATTTGTTTGGTGAAAATAGGTGTGCTAATTTACAATGTGTAATAGTTTTTATAATAAAACTTATAATTTATAAAATAACAGATCCGTGTTGATTGAGCCACACAAACGAAAGAGAAGCAATGAAATATGTTGATTTGAATACCTAGAATGTCGTTGTTCACAAATTTTGGGATTAAACTTTGATAGAATACTTTGAGCGTGAATCGCGTTCAGCTATTACGGCGCAGATCATGAGATAACCACTATGTAAATGTAGGTAATCTCTATAATGGGTGTACAAGTAAGTCGTGTCATATTTCATCACGCTCCCAGTGCGAACTTTACAGCGGTAAGTGCCCAATGGAGGTAGTAATGAAGATAACTATAGAACGAATCTGGTTAACATAAGCTGCAAGAGGGTTTTCGTGTAACGCGATTAACAGTAAATGGGTTCAATATTTTATCCTGTTTCTCGTCCCATTAGAAGTCTTGTCAAACTGAGCGGAGGAGGAACATTTCGCAAACATCGAGTGAGAATGATTTGAGTTGTGCCATGCGATCATTGCCTGTCAATAAGCAACAACTGTACTACGCTGTGGGAGCGTTACTACATCTTAGCACTACCTTATACATGCGTTCGTCACAATCGTAGCCAACCGGCTAACTGCCCGAGACAACCCCGCGCAAATACCGATCGCTCATTGGCTACGAGTGCCTCGCCTGTGACGAAAGCATATTATTATGTAAGGTAGTCTTGGGACAACTATATGTGCTGCAAGAGCGTTAGGTAAAGGAAGCTAAAAAGATTGAAAGATTATGAGCTAAAAATTCGAAAATATAAAAAGATGAACATATAAAAAGACAAAATAACTTAGAAATAATTCTAGAGGTAAATAAATAGATAAACAAAATAAACAAATAAAATATGCAAGTACCTAAAAAATAAATTTGATAGTATTACTTATGACCTATCCACTCAGTTACAAGAACAGATTTCTAATAACGTGATATTATACATTAGTTGATAATACGGCTCCAAAGAAACCATTTTGTGAAGGTATGCTTAACGACGTACTCGACAACATACACCACGTGGTATCATGTAGATCAAGTTTAAAAAAGCTCGATCGGGGAATCGAGGCTCGAGCCCTGGGCCTTCTCGCAACATTATACAAGGCTGTGTGTTCAACGGCGTTACAGCGTCGACGCTCACTTCACGCTAGTCAGTCAGTCTGACCTTGGACCGAGGGGTTCCCCAGATTGCTCCTGCGCTATATTCAATCTCTTAGACAAACAATTTATCTCGCTGACTCTTCTATTGAAACAATTCTCATTATTTGTGGTCGGTCGTAAAGCGTTTCAACGCCAGACTTGCCACCAATTAGTTTTCTTCGACTTGTTTTGTAATCGATCACAGTTTCTTGATATCACATCGTGTTTTTGTTTTTTCTAACTTTGGATTCGGTGTTGGAGTGACAGACGCAATCAACTCGCATGATTGATTGGCATTTAATAAACTTTACTTACCACCCTCTCGATTAATACACACTGTTGTTTCTTCTGATAATGTAGGAAAGCCGTTAACTGGGAGCAATAAGAGTCGCTGTCTAACTCCTTCCTTGATGCTTGACGATATACTATTGGGTTTGAATGGGGGTTGGTTTCATATGTTGGTAAAAAAAAGCTAAACATATTCATCGAAACTATGAATGGGTGATATTAAGAAGGTATGTAAAAACGTCGCATTATATCCGTGTCCAAACAATAGGTTTTGAACCTGGAACGTATGAACCAAATTTTATTAGAAAACCTTAATCGATCAAGGATGTCTAACACACCCACCCTTCAAGATATCTTTGTAGTTTGTATCCAACTTTCATTATCAGAGTAGCTGCTACATCAATTTCTTACATCTCCTTTGAGAACAGTGTCATCTATCCCTTGATAGCGTACGTTTTTTAATCTTTAAAACTTGTGAAGAATACCTCATTGAGTACAATGGATCTGTTCTGATCCAGTTTCGGTTTCATCGAACAAAAGTTCTAACTGGTGTACTTGCGTTGTTCCAATCTGTGAATAATACCAACTTAATTGTTGTTCCCGTCACTAGTTCCTAAAAACACTACTTCAAACATTTGAAACAGTGATATTTCCGCCCGTGCAAATTGGTATTTCAACGGATGTTACTTCACTCTACTAGGCAGGAGATCGCTCAAACGTATACGTATCAAACAAGTCCACGAATCTAGTATTTTCGTTGAAACAGCGCACCTGAAGCTGCCGCATTCCGCCGCTAGTTTCTGATGTGAGGAGGTCAACCACGAGTACAGAAACTTTAACGCTAAACAATTATATTATTGCATCTCTTGGCCACAAAATAGTTGAATGTCTTTGAACTAACCCTATACGCGGGTTCACTGGAGTGGTATAAGGCATTCAAGACAGACATGATGGATAGTGTTACATCATACGGTTGACTGGTCAAGGGATATTATAGAACAAGCAAGGGTTTGTTCTTTGTTGGCTGTTTTTGCTCCACACAGTTTTTAACGTTTATGATTGAAAATGAAACAATGCCAAAACCATGTGTTTATAGACATCTTTTGAATGTTTATAAATTGTACGATATTTAGTGTTTGATATTCAACATAAGCTTTGACGATAAATAATTGAAAACCAATGAAAGTCATGCTTTTAATATTTATCCATCCAGTGGTGAAAATTCTGTTAATGTATTATTTCCCTATAGTTACATTGGAAACTTTTTTGTTGGTTTCTTTACTTTCTTGTTAAATTTCCCATGTTTTCATCTGTTAAGGGGCTGTGAGCGCCAAGCTACAATTAGGGTTGCACAAAATCGGGAGATCAGAAGAACCGGCTTGACTTCTATCAAAATGGGTTGAGATAGACTTTAGCTCTGACGTCAGTATCCAGTAGCAACTATAAGTAGCCTGTCTCCTATATCCCATCCAGCTGCCCAGCACAAAAGCAAACACCACACCAATGTTTTCGTTATGAACACAACCTTAACGCGGTATTTCTAGATATGATTATGAATGATTTGAAACTATTTTAAAGAAAATATTCTACATTCTTTAAAGTAGATATCTGAATGGTAATTAACGTTAAAACAGCTGCTGAGTTGTAAATATAGTCGCGCGAGCTGCTTTGATCTGTGTAAACAAGAACTAGTGGCGGTTATATAGGTCTAGTGAGTGAGCGCGGTTAGCGGATTGTTACGGCACTAATGGAACTTATTCGCGTGTGTTTATTTAAACAAGTAGACGGGGTATGCGTCAACACTGTTTCGCTCCATTGTTGCTTTATGAATAGGAGATCTTGAAGCGGTGTGGTTCGTGTTGAGATATTACTTTCAGAAATATAGTTGAGAGTGTGGCTGAGTGAAGACAGCCATTGCCCCATATTCAAAATGGTTGCATGCAGACACATCTAAGAGGATATACTGCAATAGAGTATACACCCTTATATAGACGTGGATGCGAATACTATAAATGCTAAATACATTCAAATTAGATCAAACAAATCTTGAGGAATTGTTAAATTTTTAAGTATCTTCTTTACTCAAACTGAACATTAATTGTAGAACACAATAACAACCATAACAATGATGATGACGATGACGATGACGATAGTTTGTTAATACATACAATAATAATTATTTATAAAATGGAGAAAACTTTTGATTCATGTGTATCATATTTGAAATATACATCATTGATTGGCTAATGGTTATCGCTCACTCGTCGATGGTGTTCGGAGCCTCGGGGTTGGTTTAGTCGCTTTAAATTAAAGCCCCTGCTGAAAATCAGTCTTGTTATACTGAGTGAGACTCTAAATGTGAATTTATTTATTTGTTTTTTTCCTCTTTGAAATCTTTGAAGTTGAAGTAAAAGACAACAAATCCGAATAAAATCCGTGCAAATTGAAAGAAGCACCAACAAAATGTGTTTCCTAAACTTCCCCCCCCCCCCCCCCCCCCCCCACAACACCCGCCCTCGACTACTCCACTGCAGTCGGTCGGTCAAAGCGTGAGAACAGGGCGGTCACCCAACCATCTTTTTTTAAAAGAGTTGAACGAGCTCAAATTCACAACTCTTCCAATAAAATCGTTTCAGTTCTTATTTGCGGATAAAACACTGCTAAACGAAGTCTCTTTGCTCCCTTGCTCTAGCCCAAGGTCCACTAGACTAGGACGGAATGCACACAGTCAAGTTATGTATGTCATTTTGTTTATGGTTGCTATGGAGTTTGTTCCTCTTATGGAAAATAGTTTGTAATAAAACAATTCCAAAGCAACAAATCCTGTACTTAGCTTGACTCTGCAACAAACAGGAGGAACAAACTCCATAGCAACCATAAACAAAATTACGTACATAACTCGACTGTACATTCCGCCTTAGTCTAATGGAGGGCCATATGCACAGACAATTACTGTCAAGTTAAGTGCAGGACTCGTTGCTATGGAGGTTGCTATGGGTGCTATAGTTTTATTATATGCTATTTTCTATAAGAAAAACAAACTCCATAGCAACCATAAACAAATTCCGTACTCGAATCGAGCATTTGACCGAGTCTGCACATGTATCGCGCTTCGTGTCACCTCCGCCAGGGGGATCAAGCAGACCTTGGCGCTAACCAATGAACAGAGGTTCGACCATTGAATTTATTATATGATCCAGTCTTACAATGTCCCAATTTTCTACTAATTCGTCGAATAGCTTGTTTCTCCATGGCAACGACCAATCAAAACTCTGGAAATCCTCCAAATACCTTTGCTACAAATAACTTTCTTATAAGGAGATTGTAAGACCAGCCCTAAGAGTAGTAATAAATGTAGAAATAATGTAATAAACTCAATGGTTGGACGCTCGGTGAAGTATCGGCTAAGAAGTTCTTCTTTGGGAGTGAACTTCTTTATCGACTCTGCTATCGGCATAATATGGTTTATTGTTGGATTTACATATACATATCGATTGTAACATATATTATGAATGATTTTATGATTGTATTGTTTTAATGTTACGAAATATTTGTTTCAATCTACTTCTAAAATTATTGTAGTAAAATCTTTAAATTCAAATACATACTTTTGTTTAATTATTTGCACGCACTAGTTTTACCTGATATAGTACCTCAACAGGTGTCTTGGTTACTTGGGAAGAAATTTCCGACGAATGTTAGTATAGGACTCAATCCCAGCATTAGCTCTGTTACAATTAGAAGATCCTCGTACAGAAAATCGATTGCCGTATCGAAACGGCGACCCCCGGAATTAGAGTCTCCCGTGTTACGCTACGGCCACGCCATACACCCTCGGTTTGAAGTTTGAACCATGTTCACCCGAGGCAGGACATCATAAGGACGTCGGAACAGAACGAAGCGCGTCTGGATAAGATACCCAATTTGATGGCAGTTCTCTCCCCCCCCCCCAATTAGTCGCTCATTCGCAGTGATATTTATTTCAAAACTACCTCGAGAATTATAATTGAGCTGAGGCGTAGCTCGTTTCAATTTGGTCGAGATTTGAAAACAGAGTTCATTTCATACATATTTTATTTTTATAATAGGGTATCGTGAAAAAAAAAGTGATGATCAAATCAAAGCTTATAAGATTACTAATGAGAACCTCGAGCAGCTTTTCTCGTTTTCTTAAAATATCCATGAATAGAGCTTTGTAATGACTGAATCTTAAAAGGGGACAAACAAATTGGAATATATATACTTACCCTCGATAATTACGTTTTATGTTACGCTGTACCGAGTTTATCAAGCAAAATTATGTATGTAGAGAAGTCACTGAAAATCAGTTCCTGTAACGGAGTGTAACGGAGTTTTAACGTTATGCTTAGACAACGAGTACATTTTTTTAAATTTAAGATTGTTTATACTTGGTGTCAACAAGGTTTGTATATGTTCTAATATCCATAAGTCATTACGCGCATAATACATGCTGAATTATCTACTTCAAGTATAATCCAAACTTTGTCTACCTCTTTCATTCTTGGCGTTCCACTTGCCCGTCTATAATAACCTTTCGTCAAGCTTTAAGATGAATTCAACCAAAAATCCATTAATTTCATTGAACTCTTCCATACGGCAACTGATTTATTCGTTTTTTGCTTCTATGAGTAATTCCTCATTTTAACGTTATGCAAAGAAAACTACGCAATATATCGCGATAACAATTTAGCGTTGTCACATATAGTCTTTTCATAGTCAGTCGAGCCATTAAATGCAGCACACGTCATTGCTAGGGATTTTGTTTTGATGTGGAACATAATAAGATGCACAACACATTTTTAAACATAACACTATGAATACCGGCCTACTTTAGAAAAATACATGATTTCATCATCAATATGCGCTAACAGTCATATATTTTTGTCTCTAATATTGTGTAAATCTCTATGTATGTGTGTTCTA
Source organism: Isoperla grammatica (assembly GCA_945910005.1). Taxonomy (NCBI): domain Eukaryota; kingdom Metazoa; phylum Arthropoda; class Insecta; order Plecoptera; family Perlodidae; genus Isoperla; species Isoperla grammatica. The sequence continues at coordinate 34,945,335 of OX246741.1, forward strand.
TGTAGATGTCTTATTTTTGTTCATCAAAACTAAACGCAATTTATTCTACTCTTTTTTTGAACAAATACATGAGCGTAAATTAAATCGACAATAACGAATGCAACCGGGGATTGTACAATCGGTTTCTAACTATAACGAAACAACCGTTATTCGATTAAAAAAAAAACGATTTGGAATATTTTGTCTGTTCCGTTTCATTGCTTTATAACCGAGCTGAAATGAATCACAAATTGGTGGAAATCAATTGAATTAAAGAGCATAATGATAGTCGATTACTTTTAAATTGAATTTTAATTTGCAATACTAAGCACGTCTGCAGTTACAAGAGCCTAATTGGGTGTGAACTGAAATCAAAGTGTTTTCAGTCACGTGAACACGTCCGCTACCATTACGATATACTTATACGAATAAAACCAAAGCGTGTATCGAAAACATAATAGATGGTTACAGTGTTGAATTTCGAACTAGATTGATGGGTTTTCAAACACAACGGACTCGCTTTAAAGCCCTGATGTGATGTTACTTTTGGTGGGTTGGAGGGGGGGGGGGGGAAGGGGGGGGTGGAGGCAGACGGACCCACATCCGGTGGTATTCGTACGGGGGGGAGGGGGGGAGGGGGGGAAGTAAAATTAACTGTTTGAGATGAGCCCACATATTATGACGTGTTTTCATAGTAGGAACCACCAATCAGAAGCGTGGTTTTCACCCAGATAACAAGTTAGTACCGGACTAAATAGTTAGTGAGCCAGGACCTCCTAAATTAATTTAGGATGTACGATTACTAGGACCAAAATATACCAATTTTAGGTCGCGTTTCACAATTCAATAATCGAACCACAAAAATAATAAACAAAAGGGAACAGCGTGGCTCAGCGATAACACGCGATACCCTATTTCTGGACATTACCGGTTCGATACACGTCACCGGTAATTCTGACCGAAGAGTTTTGTTGAGGTTTGCCACTGTTACAAGGCGAGGTATGAATTCTATCCAAACATCCTTGTGTACCTACTTGTTAGCTACATGAAGGTGTACACCCTACATTGACAACCACACCCTACATCCAACGAAAAATTGTTATTATTATTATTATTATTATTATTATTATTATTATTATTATTATTATTATTATTGTTATTTGTATTATTATTATTATTATTATTATTATTATTATTATTATTATTATTATTATTATTATTATTGTTATTTCCTTTCTTCTCTTCTCTCATTTGCACCATCGGGCTCCTCTTGAGCCAAGACGATGCGAGAGTGCACCCTAGGGTGGCGGCCGAAAGATGGTGGTGACAATGTAGTATTATTATTATTATTATTATTATTATTATTATTATTATTATTATTATTATTATTATTATTATTATTATTATTATTATTATTATTATTATTATTATTATTATTATTATTATTATTATTATTATTATTATTATTAAATCCCAGGTTATTCCTGTTAAATGCGGCAACCCATCCAAGCATATTACGTCCCGTATAACACAAGAAAAAAACAACTATTACAACTTACAATACCATTAACGTGAACGTTGACGTGGGAACTCCTACTAGAGAAGAGGATGGGGTAGGCGTCTCCAACCTAGGGCTGAACCATTATTGTTGCTATAGTTATTTGTATTAATGTATTTTAAATAACGTTTTGATCTTGAGTCGAGAAGAACGATTATTCATAACAAACCCATACTCCCGGTTATTTATTACTTGTCATAAAGCAAGCAAGCAAGCCACCGACTCGACGTACATATAAATCAGTCCCCGAGTCAGTCACAATTGTGAGCGCGCAGCTATACACCCATTCAATTCAAATGTTCACCTCATGATAAAGCCATTCAACGTGCAGGACAAAAAGAAACCCGCTTGAGCGACACTAGCGACATGTTTATGGGCGACAGTCTTGCGAACTACTGACGTCCTGGCAATTAGTTCATGCAAACATGTCTGCACATGCGAGTTGCGCTTCTTTCTTGTTTCAATCAGAGAGCTGTTGCGGTTTGTTCACAAGGGAGTTATTCAAATGGGTTGACCACCGTGCAGGGGAGTTTGAGACGACGCATAAAACATACTGAGGGCGTGGTGCATGACTCTACTTGAATGGGATGAATGATCTTTAACATCATGTATGATGCGTTTTATTAGATTTATGAAAAGAAGACTTAACTCACTCGGCTAGGATAACGGTTTTTATTGATTTATATCAATTGAGAAAGTTATACGATATTGAAAGAGTGATTCCAACGCGGAATTTTGTTTTGTATCAGCTTAACAATGACTTTCGAAGATAGTAATTTTTACGATTGACTTTCAATAATATTACTTATTTCAAATAATTGATATAATTATAGAAATAAAACAAGTTACAACACTAATATTTCAAAATGTTTAAATTAATGATTTAGCTTAGGGATCACATTTTCAATATCTGGAAGCGTTCTCAATTAAATAAAATACAGTTAATATTGTGTGGATTAATGTTGCGATCTAGTCGGTCCCATACTTCACGTTTTCTAAAATCTAACTTTCAAACTGATATTGAGACCTGGTTCTAAGACATCATCGAAAATGTGTTTACCAAATTTTTATCGAGCTGGGACACGTTTTTGAAAATGTCCCAAGTCCGCGTATTGATTTGAGATGATCGAGACCCGACGAGGAAAACGAGTGATTTAAAGATTGAGCCAATCAGCGCCCTCGTACAATGACGTCACGATATACAGCGACGCTCCTGATTGGCTACATTAATCTCACCGCTAGCAGAGCCGTTCAAGTTGGCAATATCTTGACAGAACGCACAAACTGTCATGGCCGCGCCTATCACCTAATATTCTATTGCATGACTCTTTCATTAACGCTGTTTCAATGAAAATCAAACGAATTGTAGCGTTCTTTCGCACATTCGTAAAGTAGCATGTCGTGGCTAGTAGGCTACGCGTGTAGGCCTATCTTTGTCCAGTGTGTGAGCTGCTTCTCCGCCCCTCTTGCCTGGTGTAGGCAGGCATGTCGGGGGTGCTCAAGTTTCATTAGAGTTGCGCCCGTGTTAGGAATTTTCAGGTATCCAACACAAGGTCGTAAATTATCCCTAATGGACCTGGTTCGAGTATATGGTAGAAAATAGAAAAACAGAAATCAGGTTGGTACTATTGGAATCGGCTATTTTGTAAACATGAGACCACAGTGGAATCAGCCTTGGAAAACATAATAGGGCCGATAGGCAACCCAAGACAACCTTACTAGCTTACACATGCTTTCGTCAGAGGCGAGGCATTCGTAGCCAACCACTGAACCGCCCGAGACAATCGCGCGCAAATACCGATCGCTGATTGGCTACGAATACCTCGCCTGTGACGAAAGCATATGTAAGGTAGTCTTGGGTTGCCTATAGATGAATAGAGCCTCGATCTGTTGTTCCCTCTCGGCTCATGCTCTTTCCACCCCACTCAAACGGCATCGAGAAAAAAAATCCCTCACCATTTTTGTAACATTCTGTTTGACTTCCGTAGGCGACTGTTTTCGAGATTTCTGTAAACTTTCTTTTTATGACCGCTTATAGCGTGTACAATACATAGGGTCCGACTTCATTCATCTACTGTGGTTTCCAAGGCTGATAGAACTTTAGTGACGTCGGGAAACTTTATAATACAATTCAAAGTTCCCAATTAATTATAGGTGCCATCTTTACACCCAGCTCTCAGTTCTCAGAGTGTGTCCGTGTCTAGCATGTTGACTAGTGGAGATGTCTAGTTGTATTGCAACAGTGTCACTGATACAAGACACGCCTCAGAATACTAGGGCTGACATTAGCAAGATGGGCTCTTTTATTCAGAGAAGTTAGTGAGAGGGAGGAGAATTTTCAAGTTCGCCAACTTTGAGACTGCAGCTCAGCTACCCGCTGCCGTCTCAGGTGAGTATTCTAACTTAGGAATCCTCCCTAGACTATAAAGGCCCAGCTAACAATGAGTAGGATTATCATGGTAGTGATACCATGTTACACCAAAGTTTGGTTAAATTATAGATACAACAATCTACTATATTTCAGTTATACCTTAGATGGGAATGGAATGAAGAAGAAATTCCCAGTCCATAAGGTTTAAAAGTAATACGTGTGCTAAACGATGCGATCATAGACCAGTTACTCTGTATCTGCTAGCTTATACATTACAATTAGATTAGACCAAAGATAACTTAAAACAATTAAAATAATATGAAATAATAATTGATGTTCTTTGAGAGACCAATCGTTGAGTGTATTATTATAGATAGACATCCATCTTTAGTTAACTTGTAGATCTCGTAGTTGTTGTCCCTTTGAAACACTACCCATTATTTATAATCGTCGTACAATCACTTCGGTAACGCTTCCGTCACGGGTGTGTGAGCGGCAGCCAACCAGTGGCCGTGGCTAATTCAAATACCTGGGTCTGGTTGGCCGAGACCGTAAACACATCCTTGATTGATGACGAAAGCCTTCCCGTAGTTGCTGTACGACAGTATAGCCAAGTATAGCCGCCTGCTTCTGACATCACTATTCGAGTGGGGCAAGGATCCAGTCACTATGGAGGTTTGTGAGCGGAGCAAAGTCTAATCAAATACCAGTCACTCACAGTTCGCTTCAGAGATACAAGAATAAAGCCGACATTCGAAAATGTTCAAATCAGAGATCTGACTAGGCTAGGCTAGGCTAGGCTAGAATGCGTCAAGCTGCGTTTTTTTGAGCAGCCGGCTAGCTATAGCTTTTGGCTGGCTACGTTTTTTCAAACAGCCCGGCTAGCTTTCTCTTAGCTGGCTAGGTTTTGTCAAGCTGCAGGCTAGCTAGCTTTGGTCTGGCTCGTTTTATCGAGCAGCCGGCTAGCTAGCTTCTGGCTGGCTACGTTTTTTCAAATAGCTGGCTAGCTTTTTTCTAGCTGGCTACGTTTTATCGAGCTGCAAGCTAGCTAGGTTTTGGCTACATTTTTGCGAGCTGTAGGCTAGGTTCGCTGGCTAGGATTTTCGAGTAGCTGGCTAGCTAGCTTTCGGCTAGCTTCGTTTTCTCAAGCAGCTTGTTCTTAGCTGGCTGTCTTTCTAGGTTGTGGCTGGCTGCATTTTTGCGAGCTGGCTAAGATTTTCGAGTAGCTGGCTATGTTAGCTTTTGTTTCCCAACATGTGTTCGTCCAGCAGCATTTGACGTGTTTCGTTTCCCTCAAAGGGACAATGGACCTTGTTTATTCACACTTTCAACGCAGATAATCTTATTGTACTCCCAATACCGCCTACCGCTTAATAGCCGCCTGGCACAATAATTGACTGCAAGGTTGTCAGTGCAAGTTCGAAGGGTTCTTTTCACTGGTAACATCGTAAATTATTTTCATTCACAAAGCATTATTCAAGCATTCAAGTATTATTCACAAGACGTTGTTGCTTGCTTTTGGGGGTGAAAGAGATATTACGGAGAGAGCGAGGGAGAGAGATACGCATTCTTCGCCAAATACACATCTTGGCAACGCAGGAAGCGGTCGCAAGTGGTCAATTAGGGTGGCTTTTAAGTTTACAACCTACCGCCCAGGCCGATGTCGGCAACAACCCGTCTTTTCATACTGGATGAACTACCGACGTCGAACATTGTATTGCAGGATCTAGCCAACATAATAGCGGGATGTATATGTCAACCCTGTTGGAGGGATGGTTGAGAGGCGTCTTGCGCTTTCTTGTTTTCTGTAATAAAAATCACCTTTTCTTGTCATCTGCTTGACTTTAAGGAAACCCAAAATACTTACCTCCCCTACCCCCGCCAATCAAGCCGGCATAATCTTGTCAACAAGTAGCAGGGAGGATATATGGAAAAGTGCAGTCGCCACATTAGTACAGTAACTACAGACAGGCTAAGCAGTTTACTACAACATCGTATTGACTTTTTAATTAGGATTTTCCATAAAAATAAGTGGGCGAACGCGTCCGCCCCCCCCCCCCCCAGGAAAAATAGTAGGTGGCCGTGTCCACCCTGAAATCAAGCACAGGCTACCACTAGATTATTACTTTACTCGTTTTTAACTTTTTAAACATATATATACTAGCAAATATACATAACCGATTGTTTCATCCATAGTAATCACTTCACTTAGCTTTTCAATTCACTAGTTATTTACTAGCTATTCATCACTTAGCTATTTGCAACCTGTCAAATAAGCAGGTTTCATGTTTCGTTTGCACCTCATTATTGTAATGCAAGGCTATGATTCTAACATTTATGTTCTTTCTGCCCCGGCTAGCTTCCAGCTAGGCTAGGCTAGGCTAAGCTATGTTTTTCCCATATCAGCTAGCTTCAAGCTAGGCTAGGCTATGTTTTTTCAACTCCGGCTATCTTCTGGCTGGGCTGGGCTATGTTCTTTGTAAGCCAGCTAGATTCCAGCTCGGCTGGGCTACGTTCGTTTTAAGCTAGCTAGCTTCGAGCTCGGCTGGGCTATGTTCCTTGTAAGCCAGCTACCTTTTAGCTCGGCTACGTTTTTTTAAAAAGCTAACCGCGGCTAGGCTTGCAGCTGGGCTAGCTTTGCCAGTGACTGGCTAGGCTAGGCTTTGGCTATGTTCAAAAAACAAAACTAGTCGGATCCCTGGTTCAAATGGAAAGAAAGGTAAACAGAGAAACGAAATTGGTCTTTTATGAACAGTTTTTACTTCAGCCAACCAAAATATTTTGAAATTGAATTAAGATAGCTTTGTCAAATGATCACGAGAAAACGTTCTTCTCTCCGTCTGTAATCTTCGAGAAAGTTGTTGGGACACTTTTAAGACTTTCTCCTCGGGGGGAATCCAATTTAACCTCATATTTTCTGAGGACTATTTCGACAATAAATTGTACTACAAAGGGCCCAATTATAATACGCAGTCACGTTCTAGTGTTGGAAGGGGTGAGGGGGTAAAAATCCCCCAGGCGTTTACCAATTTGGCCAATAAAGTTGTGCTCGCACCGACATAGCAGGGTAGGTGAATTGAATAGAGAGACAAAATCCACGTTCGATATTTTTTAACGGAAGCTGGCATAGAATGTATCTATGATTAAATGGGGTCAAGTATTTCACATGTGAGTGGATGCATGGCAGCTTTTAGAGTGTTCGACAACCATAGCTTGAAACGCGTGATAGTGTAAGGCAATGGTGAAAATCAGACAAAATCATCAGAATTCATTGAAATTTCATTTGAAATACATTAATTTTTTTAATTTATGGTCACGGATATGGCATTTCGTAAAAGGGTTTTGTTCGTATCTTCATACCAATATCAAATAATTTGAAATAATATACAGCGCTTAATATTATCAAGCTCTACATGTATCTCACCAAAACAAATAAAATTGAGCAGGTTTGTTTCAAGTGAGATAATCTTAGTTATTATTGAAATTATTTAATTTGATCAAAAAAAAAAACATCAATACAATGCGTCAGAATAAAAACGATGTCCTTACCTAACCAAACCAGAGTGAAATGTAACCGAGCTGAGGGTGTGTTCCAACTTGACGTTTTTCGTAGTGGACTAAGCTTAGTTATACTAATCGAAAGGAAGTGACGTCACAAGCAGGCGACCAATGCTCCTTATTTGGCTAGTGGTTAGTGGGTAGTGGGTAGTGGCCGAAAGTGTACACTACGACACCAACTAACCCACTAGACCAAGATGGTCGATACCAGCCATCACAGCTGATACTTTAAGGTTAGGAAAATACTCAACCAGTGAGTGGAAGTATCATTATCGTATTTATTTACATTAGATTATTAATAACAATAAACTTTGTATAAGCATACTAGGTGGCGTGCCCAAAGCTGTTAGCATTTAGTGTGTAGCAGGTAAGTGGTTAGTGGTTAGCAAGCGAAAATCAAGTTGGAACACACCCTGAATCGAACCTAGCCTAGCCTAGCCTAACTTAGCCCAGCCTAGCCTGACCTAGCCTAGTTTAGCCTAGCCTAGCCTCGCAAAACCAGCCCCAACTTTTTCTTTAAGGTTTCTCCTGTAATCTCGTTCAATTTTATACAACCCCGAGTATTATGAACAGCCCAGTACACACGGCAGGACTGACGTTGTTCCATCTTATCTTCTGACCTAGTTGCCAGACCGCAACAGGTGAAGTGAACCCTATAACGCGTTGTGACTCGACCTCCAGGGCCTAAGTCGACAAGGATTGGCCCACGATACGAACATGTCGTGTCCTTCTTGAGACTGTGTTAATCTTCTTACAGACCAGACACGACAGGGGATATGAAACTCCATCGATGTGAACCCAGCTGAGAGAACAGCTGCCCTCTAATCAGAGTCCTGTCTCTCTCTGGGGATCACATATTGATGACCCGCTTCTCCTTCAGGACTCTTCACATCCCCGATACTCTAGGTATAAAAATAAGCAAGTACTTTCATTTTAATATAAGTAAAAAATTGTTCGGAGAAACACGGTTAAAAGCATTCACGCACTACTCACCGCGTTATATTTCGGCAACATCCGTCGCCATCCTCAGACGCGTGGCAACTGCGTCTGAGGATGGCGACGGATGTTGCCGAAATATAACGCGGTGAGAAGTTCGTGAATGTTTTTAACCGTGTTTGGCCGAACAATTTTTTACTTATATTATCATCTTCCGGTTAATGAGTCCTGGTGTGTGTTATTATTTTCATTTTTTTAAAATTATATCTCAATAATGCTAGGCCTACTCGAAATCAAAAAACTGAGGACATATCGCACCGTGGTATGATGAATACATAAAATATTACAATCACTATGGTAGCTATACCTTCATTATTATATCCATAATTAGTAAAACAAATTCTATACAAATAAGAACCATGCTGATTATAATTTAAAAATATATTTTAACATTCAGTGTAAGGGGTTTACCTAACCACAGTACGATATAGCCTCAGATTTTCGATTTCTTCTAGCTTTCTTGAGATATGATTACAAACACGAAAATGACATGCGGTTTTAAACGTGAGATTACTAAGTATTCAATTGTAAATACATTCTTCACAAGGTTGGTATTCCTCTACAGATGGCTCTCAGTTTATGTGTCCAACACAAGACGGAACGAATACTCCAGCTCCTCTGTAGCCTGGCCTCTACCACTCTAGATCCTCTAGGGATGTTCAGCCGTGGCTCAGATCCTTCACTCTGGTGTCAGCTTAGTTTGCTTTCCTTTCATTTCATACACTCAGGGATAATTCTTAGCCTTTTCGAATACACTGAAAATGGTCAGCACGTCAGCTATAAAAGGGAAGGGTTGAATAGAATATTTTGACCGAACAAAACGGAGCACGTGTTACATGACACATTTTTACAAATCTTTCAAAGACCTAAACAAGTCACCTTTTTCCGTACTTTCGTAGAAAACAGAAACGTGCGTATTTTGTTTAAAACACCGTATTACCAATTAATTACGCTTGTAGGATTTTGTCTCTACTGACATTATTATTAAGTATCGAGATTTTATCGAATGGGTTACCGCAAAAACATTCTTTTTACACGTGTCTTGTTTTCCATAAAATAACTGAATTAATTAATGTGTATTTATAGTTCATACCCAATCAGCTGCAGTTTTGATTTTTCTGTGCCGAACATTATACTGTTTGTTGTTCTGACGGCTCGAGTTCACTGTTCACTTGTATGGCAATATCATGCCAATAGATTCACTTCCAAACCAGAATAAATAAAAACCGCAGCCCGAACCGGGAATTGAACCCTCGAACTTCTGCATTGGAAGCAGGAATACACCACTGGACCAACAAGCTTTATTACCGTAAACTTACAACTAAGTTATAGTTGACACATAAAAACTTTTTGAATTTAATTTTCTAATTCTCTAGTTCCACAGTACAGCATTTCACAAAGCAGGAGTAACTAATAAGGTTTGAGCACTTTACTAAGCGGAACACCGCCTTCACGAATATGTGAAAATCTGCCACTGTTGATTTTCGTTTAATGGATAGGGCGGTTAAAGGCCCAGTAAGGGTTTGATAAAACTTTTCTACGTGTCATCAAAGAAACGTTAGTTCAACAACAGAAAAAGAATCATCGAAATCGGTCCACAGGCTCACGAGTTCTCTGCGCTCTACCTGCCCCATGCTATAGAAGCGCGTGACGTCACCACGGGTCTGCGGTCAGCGGGACGAAGGGGTGGTAGCCTAGCTCGCGCTTGGCGTACATTCATTCATAGCTATGGCAGGCGGGAAGCCATATCGTTATGAGCCGCGCTACACAGAAGAAGAGTACGCTGCAATTCAAGAAAAACGGGAATCGGAAAACCTATAAGATCAGAAATGTTGCTAGGTAGAAGTGGAAATGTGCTATGGTGTAAATGTGGTGCGTGTTCAGAAATGACAACGGACACAGAATCGGTTTGCTGCTCTGAATCAGTTAAAATAAACAATGTAAGGCAAGATTCAGATTGTATAATATACCACGAGGCATTTGATTCGGTTGTGCTCAATATACATACTTTGAGAACTGCCCGTCATAATTTACTGTTTCAAACGAAATGTAATGATAAGAAGAAAGAACTTGAAAATGAAAGCAACGCACTTTGGAGGCATATAGCATATAGGCAATTTGTTTTTTGGATGAATTCATGGCAAAAAATCGGACTGCTTCCGTTTTAGTTTATTTAACCACTGTTTATGGAGAACAGAAAATCGTGTCTTATGAGGAAAACTGTGCATGGATATGTTCCGATTGCTCTTACGGGAATTGTTACATCGAAAAACGCAACACGTCTTGTTGACCATAATGGAAACAAAAACACACGCACACACAATTAAACTTACGAGAAATCAAACAAACAAACGAACGAACTGACAAATTTTTTAATTAACGTACAAACACAGACAAGTCCACGAGCCACGAGTGGAATGACAAGTTGACACTATACGACTGACAGTGGCAGTGGCTTGTTTCTCTACCTGGCGTAGCGGTATGCGGGCGGAGTAGACCCCTCGTGACGTGCCAGTAGGCCACGTGCTGCTACAGTCGCGCGCAAATATCTGGAGAACGAGCGGGTCGTTTTCACTACAGTTTTCTGCGTTACTAATTATAAGAAGCAATCTTTATTTTAAAAATATGTTGTTTGAAACCCTTACTGGGCCTTTAATAAGGATCTGAGCTGAGGTACGTTGGGTTGACTCATTCAACAGCCAGTGTCGATATAATACGTGTGCCGACCACCGTAGTCAGTCAGATCAGTCAGATATGTCTTCTCACAATGTCTTGCGAATGTTGTCTATGAGAACAGCTGATTAATAAAACATCAGTGATCAGGCTTTAGTTCTTTGCTCCACCCCACCCGGCACAGCTACCAAAACCAGTGGATTATACTTATCAATCATATTAACTAATAATTGTATACTCCTTTTATGGTTACAAAAGCAATTTTTTGCCGAATTAGTTTGCGTACAATAAAACTTTGGGACGCATATTGCTACTTTCAGAAATACAAATGTCTAACATTACAACAAAAAATGTGGCGTTCTTTTCCAACCTTCAATAATAAGGAGCCATTATTTTAAAATTCTTCTTTCCATGTTATGATTCAAAGGGTTGTTTTGATAATAGCTTTCAAATATTTCATAATTTATTCCCTTTTTTTTGTTTCAGCAACTCCATTACAACGCCAATATTTTGGACTGTGTTGCAGATATTCCAACCAAGCTACCGCTCTTATTTTTTTCTTATATCTACTCTTCAATAATGATAGGCTATTCTTCAGTGATCCTCCTCGAAATATTCCCAATTAAACGCACCCTCCGTTCCATTCAGCATTTCCATGACTTTTCTTCTTCGTTGGTTCGTTCAAGTACTTCCTCGTTTGAAATAGCTCAAAAAATGTTTTAAGATAAATCGCGATCATTTTACAACGCTTATATTAGCTTCATGTGTTTGTCTGTCTGTCTGGACGGAATCTTATAATTTATATTTCACCTATTTCTAAATGTCTGATCGAGCTGAAAGTTTTTACACATTTGTATTCTTAATGACAATATATGAATCAATTGTCATATTTACTAAATAGTCAATTAATTTATCATAATTAATTAATCAACGTTTTATATGGGAATCGATATTTCCCCCATTTTCTAACGTCTGATCGAGCTGAAAGTTTTCACACACACGTATATTCTTGATGACAATACACGAATTAATGTATCACATTCACTAGTTCATCAATTAATTAATCATAATTAGTTAATCAAACAAAGCTTCATATGGGAAATTGGTCACAGCTATATAGTAAGGATGGGCTAACCAGATGCAGGCATCGGATTTACACACCCGCTGGTTGTTCGGGACTCAAATATCCGCGATGAAAGCATCAGAAATGATGCTTTTTTTTGCTATGCGGCGACAACGCTCAACGCGCTCCACTTGCAAGTTCAACCCCGTGCGGTGTCATTCACCATGTATGCATAGTTGCGTTCCTATCGCGTGGTTCGACCTCACATTTGATTGGATAGAGTTGGTGCCAGCGCAACTACTGTTACAACATTACAACATTCGTTAAGACTAAAAAGTATTAAATAATATTACATGAAAAAAATACTTTTTTAAAACAACGCTTATATTTAAATGTACTAAAAAGTAGAAAATAAATTTTCGCCCGACAAGTCTATGCCTTACTCGGAAAATAAAAGCGTTGGGCGCTTACGGTATTGATACAGATTACAGAATTTGGTTGTTCATGGAGGGAAAGCACCCAACGCTTTTATTTTCCGAGTAAGGCAAAGACTTGTCGGGCGAAAATTTATTTTTCATTTTTTAGTACATTTAAATATAAGCGTTGTTTTAAAAAAGTATTTTTTTCATGTAATATTATTTTACAATTATTTCACAATCGCTCTCGTGTAGAACAGCCAAAGAGTCGATGGTTTCTATATTGGCCAGCCGCTACGCTAGACGAATGACAATCATAGCAGTCGTGTTCATAGCTACCATTTACTACATTTTTTATCAAATATTTATCTACTCCTTGACATTATATTAATTTCTGTTTTAACTTTGTTGTTGTAACGTTTTTGTACTAAATGTTTTACTTTTAATGTAATGTAGACTAGCAAACATTTGTAAATCATATGTAACACGTAACATATACCATGTAAATTTAAAATTTAAATGTAAATATCTATTTTATGCGATTGATCTTATATCCTTATAAATAAAATATAATTCTTTGTCAGTTCCTGACTGTGTACATGAAATAATGACGATAATCAATACTACTGTTCTTTGTTTGTTTGACATAATGAAGAAACTTTCAAATTTACTTCTACGAGTAGAAGATATTAAGAGCGAAGGATACCTCTACGTCAAAAACCGCAGACAATTTTCATTTTTTAATCATATCTCAAGATTGAAACACAAAATCAAAAATCTGAGACACCATAGCACTGTGGTATGGTTAGCCTTAAAGGCTGAATAATAAATGTATTAAACTTTATAATCAGTATGACTGTGATAACGATTTCCTTAAATTACTAAGGAAATCGTTATCACAGTCATACTGATTATAACGATAATTACATTTTTTATTAGTCTGTAGGGCTAACCATATCACAGTGCTATGTTGTCTCAGATTTTCGATTTTGTGTTTCAATCTTGAGATATAATTAAAAAATGAAAATTTTCTGCGTTTTTGACGTAGAGGTATCCTTCAATGGCTTCGTTAACTGCGCTATAACTTAAGCGCAGGCTTGTTTCAAGGCCACAACTTGTAAAGATGTTCCTTACAGCTTGAAATACGCAAGGCCTAGGTCACATGCTACTTGGTTTTCTTGGCAGCTTGCAAGAGATGTTAATATTGAACATATTACTCCCTTGGTGTACTCATGTCAACTACAGAGGGTCGTATTGTGAGTCTACCGCCGCCCCTGGGCGGGTAGATATCTATAAATTCCCTCAATACACCCCCAAACAGAGGGGGGGGGGGAGAGGGGTTTCTACCACATGACGATGTATGATTTGTCATGACTCAAAACATTACTGAAGAATTATATATTATTATACCAAATGAAACACCACAGCGTTGTAGAGATTGCGACATGGAAATAAAACTATACATTCAAGGAAAACACCCCCCCCCCCCCCCTTCTTTAGTACGCCCAGGTATGGCACGCGAAGGAAAATACAGAGGAAATAAAAAATATGTATGGGGAGAAGATAAAAAATAAAATTGCAGCATGAGTAACTATTACCGGCTTTTCTATGATTGGAGAGTAGAGATCGTACAAACACATACAATATGTTTATGATTATACGGTTGAATGGCTTTTTATGCGTGTAGAATTCTATCAATATTAACGAAATACAAACTCTTTATTGCTTTTCATCTTGGTAATTTTGGGTCTCCTTACCTAGAGAATCTGGCTCCCACACGGGTTGTGTGTGGAACCAGACAATACAGGTAGCAACGCTAATCAGCGTGACAAGTAAATATCAGAACCTGTTACTGTGAGGTTATGTTAATCAAGTTGAAGGGAGTCTATTCACGGGATCCAAACATAACATTGAAGCACGTCCTTAATTGAGATTTGGGATTCACTTTAATCTTTAATGATATACAAGCTAACTTATTTAACTGAGCAATAATAAACTTGACCTTAAAATGGAAGATTGAAGCTCTGCGGGCTTCGTGTAGTTATTACATGGTTCATATTTTCTGTACAGGCCAAAACGTACATATAAGCTGCGGTACGATAGAGTTTTTTTTTCTAACAACTGATCATAAATTAGGGTTTTAAACCAGATTAATTGGAGAGAGTTTAAAGTTTTTTTTGTTTTATTAGTATTGAACTTGTCGACAAGCATTTAAACTGAAAGTTTATCACGTAGTAAAATGTACTGCTATTATTTCCATAACGACAGAGTAATTATTGAGTTGCAGCGTAAAGTTCTTCACAATATGACGTCAAAGTTCAAGTAAATCAACACCACACACATGTAATCACGGTAAAGTAAAATGTGTAATAACTATTAATTTTGTTAAGTATTAATTGCACAAACATTAACATGTATTAGCATATAGATTGCGTTAGAAACATTAATTTTGATGCAATATTTACTAACGTCTTGATTTTACTGTAAATAACATTTACCAGCGACCATTTAATGTATGCAGAATTTAATTGCTGCAGTTTTTCGTTACAAATGCATTAAAAATACCAATTGAATAACAACAATTGTCTTCGCTAATTGAAAACGAACAAAAACACGTTTTTTTCATCACTAGTGATATGAACTGGCAAACATAAACATTATTATAGATGAACCCATAAACTGCCAATCATTCAACTAGTCAACACTAAAACAACATTACCATATTTAACATTAAGTTGAGCTATTGTACAGTGTTTACGTAGGTAAATCTAGTAAATCTAGGATAAGTGATAACACGTATTTATTCTGCTCTTACCTTTACCCGATGTTGTTTCTAATGATTATTTTTCATCAACGTATGAACAGCTGATTGATTCATAAATTATATTGAACCAAAAATAATGTAGTGCGTATACAAGAGAGTAGTTAGAGTAAGACATGGTTTATAGAACGTTTCAATACAAAATCCATTATTTTCGTACCTCGTTGCTGCAAGGTAGACGTTACTTTATGGATCACATACAGAGAATCTCAGCTTTTGTGGGTATTTCACTCACTTGTTTTGTTAACTTATATGTCTTCTATGTAATGTAACTATGTAATAGTACTGAATGTAAAACTAAATAAATAAAAAAAATAAATATTTATTTTGACTTGTGTAACACATTTAATAACCAAAGTCACCCCATCCAGAGCAGTGTTTTGCATTTATTTAGCATGCTGACCACGTAGGGAATATTATAATATCTTTGATGCTGACCATGGTGACACCAAGTGCGGGGTGACAAAAAAAATAAATACAAAAAATACAAAAATAAATAAATAAAATAAATAAAATTAAATATATAAAATGAATTAATTTAGAGGTGATAACAAAATTTAAAAGACTCAATTTGCTTGAATCGCACCATTGATTTGTTCGCACGGATGTCACAGCCATAGTATCTATTTGCTCACCTCATGTGTGTAAACATGAATGTTCACTTCACACCGCAAACAAACAACATAATTTTGTGGTATCCACGTCCACTGTGGCCGAAAAGTCATCATAGAAATGTGATTAAAGACATCAATGATTGACTTCGAGACGTCACAGTTTTTGAGCTGGAGTAAAACCACTTTCCAGCGGAGTCCGCGGTCTGCTGATTTAACATTTTGCCGGGTGTTTTAGATCAGACGTACATAACCTACAAAATGAAACTAATTTAGATAAATACGCTACTACAAAGCTAATTTAAAGGGTTAGTCAGATGAAAAACTAAAAAACTATCATTTGTATATGTCCACCCTCAAATATGGAAAACATGACTAAAAGATACCATACTTTAAAAGCAGGTGGTTAAAAAATTAAAGAAAACGGGATTTTTTGGCTTAATGCTACCAAGTAGCACCGAGCAACTTTTCTCATGGAAATTCCCATGTACAAAAAAATGTTGCCTCGAAATAGTAAAACCACCGCTAAAATAGGGCACTTATCAAAAATCGATCAGGAGGTTTAATGTGCATCGTTTCCCTACCGATAACATGCTTCTTAGTACGAACGTGTACTTCTACAAAATACCCTGGAATTAATTTTCTTGTGACTTGATGTGAAGAAAGGTTGCAATCTGTTTTGAGCGGTACTGTCCGCAGCCGCCGAGTGTTTCGCGGAGCGCTGGCTGGACTCGTATTACACAATGAGTGCTCTGTCTATCAGGCAGCGTTAGCGACCTCAGAACCGATACAGCTGCACTACGCTTTAGAAGAAAATGCAGCAGAGATGGCGAAGTGAATCTTATAGAATAGCTAAATGTTCACTATTTTTTTCTTGCATTGAAGCAACCCATATCAATTTTATTTTACACTTAACTGAATTTCATGCACTTATGACTCATTGGTGATTTTTTAGTTTATCACCTGACTAATCCTTTAAGTACGTCCAGGCATAGGCCAATGGCCAGGTCTCATTTCCTATATTTCTCGATAAGGAGGACTATTGAATAGGGTTGTTAATTGTAGAATAGGCTATCGCCTACGCGTAATCCCATAGTTTTTTCGTTTATTGTAACAAGAAATTTATATTTTCCAGTAATTTGTAATGTAGGGCACGGCGTGGTGTGTTTTCGTATTAGGTTATGTTCGTCTACCATGTTAAAAAACCATCAAACAACTAACCATATACACATTTTGTGATATCGAGTGATGGAATCACAATTATAATAGTGACGACACAATAGAAAATGATGAGAAACACTTTATTCGCATGATGAAGTCCATCACTCCATCATGATGACTTTTCGAACACACTGACCACATGAGATAGATGAGGGTTGTAGCTCATGGATGCATGTGCGTGCATTGTTTGTTATTGAAATCCGTTTACAGCAGGCCTATTACAACCGACACGCACATACGCATTACATGGGATGATACACGCAGTAACGAGGACAAGCAAGTTTTGTGTGATTACAGTGTGATTACGTGATTACAGTAGGATGCAGTCGCATATAGTCGGCTCGACGTATCAAGCATCAAGCTAAACTTGATCTCACTCCAGAATGACGAGGCCTGTGACGAGGCGTACAACAAACGACTACACTGCAGCGCTGCGAGCGTTCCAGCAAAGATTGCTGAGTGGAGAAGATGTTTCATAGCCGTGTTAAAATATCTGCGCGAGTTTTTTTGAAAATTTCGAAGTCTCACCACTAGTTCGAATTCTGATCGCAAAGAGCGCTAGCCCTGCACGTTTGACCAAGGTCTACTAAATCCCCTGGCGGCTACTAACGATCTAGTACACCTTGCGTTTGACTTCGTTTCCGTTAAACAAGGTCTACTAGATCGCTAGTACGTGCCAGGGGATTTAGTGGACCTTGAGTTTTAAACTTTTGGAAGAGTGACACTTGCGGTGAGAATTCGAACTATACGTTGGACTTACAAAATTTCGCTCAGACACGCGCAGACGAATTCCCATATGGATGAAACATCTTCTCCACTCAGTAATCATTGGTTCCAGCCACTGATCTCCGCCTGTTAAAATTAACCGAAAGCCCATCGAGGAGGCAGTGCACTACTTATTAGCAAATACCTTAATAGTAAATTACTGCTACGGTATTTGTTATTAGTGTTTAATATGGTAAAATTATCCAAAGATTCCAAAGAAGTCAAAAAAGAAATTAGAAAAAAGAAAAGACCAAGAAGAAGTCAGTCAAATTTATTTATTTATTTAATGTCTATCCTATTCAGTTATAAAAACTGATTTACAAAGAAGGACCTTAAATAAAACTTAGCTATATGTAAACAATTAATAATAATGAAATCATAAATAACAATAACAACAAAAACAAAACAATTTACTGAACTATATAAAATGTTATCAAGAACAAGATAAAATAATTGAGAAATGAAATAAAATCAAATGAAGTGGAAATTCAACATATTAAATAATAAAAATAGAAGAAGTTTAGCAATGACAGAAGAATTCTTATTGCTGAAAATTGTGTTTATCCAATATTCAGTGACCGTTGGCTAAATACTTCTTACTTAAGGCCCCGAAAATAAAGTTGTGTAAAGATCGTTTAAAGGATCAAACATTAACATTTACTTTTGAGCGAGGAAATTCTTTGGAAAAAGCATTCAGTCAAATGCATAGAGGTCAAAATGGGAATCGGACCTGTAACCAATTCCAATTGGAGTACAAAGGACTACACTGCAGCGCTGCGAGCGTTCCGGCCACTGATCTCCGCCTGCTAGAATTAACCGAAACCCCATCGAGGAGGCAGTGCACTAATTATTGTTTAATATGGTAAAATCATGGAGTTCCATGGTAAAATTATCCAAAGATTCCAAAGAAGTCAAATAGTTTTGCAATGACATGAATTCTGAAAATTGTGTTTATATTAATTCAGTGACCGTTGGCCAAATACATCTTACTTTAGGCCCCAAAAATAAAGTTGTGTAAAGATCGTTTAAAGGATCAAACATAAACATTTACTTTTGAGCAGGAAATTCTTTCGAAAAAGCATTCAGTCAAATGGGAATCGGACCTATATAACCAATCCCAATAGGGTACTAGCAACACCAACAGACAACAATGGAACAAATTAACTGAACTGATGGACAAACCATCAGCTGTAAAAATAATAAAATTGCAACCATAGAAATAAAAACAAGTGTATCAATAGTAACTGCTCGCCATTTAAAACTTTTAATAATAGACAACGACTAAGTGAAAGTTTTGTAGGTGTATTTGTTTGTTTTTGTTTTGTTTTCCAAAATCAGAAGAATTTATTTTTTGACAGCTTGTTGTTTGTCCATCGATTCAATTCAATTGTTTCATTGTTGTCTTTTGGTGTTGCTAGTGCCCTAAAGCACAGGACCCAATTCCAAAAATAGCCATGTTGCCGTGTTTTGTTTCGGACAAACATTGAATGTACACCAATCAAAGAAAGATACAACAATGGATTTGCCTAGCAACACGTTGTTTGTCTGCGTGTGATGTCACAACCTCTTCAACTGGGTCCTGTGCTATTAGCCCTAGGTCAAGCTACTTGTGTAGTGAGGTGTAACAAGTGCAGTGCACAGAGAGCGTCGCGAGCGATGCAGTGTAGTCGTTTGTTGTACGCCTTCCCATGGCCATAGCCCATAGGTAATTTACAGCACGGTAGTTAAATAACCCAATGACCCATTTCCCGCGGGATTCTTCTTTGATCTTATTGATTACGTCAAAGTTGAATAGTTGACTCTGAAGCACTTCCGGTGAACGTAAACGTTTGATGCCGAACTCCTTTCATTGCATGTTCAATGTTCAATTTCATTTTCAATGTTATAGCAGATGTTGTCCGAACGTATCTGCTGACAAACTAGCCGATTCCAAAAGTCTACTTCTCTAGTTTTTAAAAACTACTTGAAACAGATTCATTAGTGATGATTGACGACAGTGAGTTTAATACCTGGAAATTACAAACACATCGGGCGTGACAAATAATTACTCTTATGCACTCTTGAGGAAGACCACTTTTACGAATGTATTAGAGAATCCCAGGAATCTGTTCATTTTCGTTGAGACAGAGTGCCTGAAAGGAGCAGAAGATAAGGATCTGAGGCCGGTTAACTCTATCTTTTTACAGAAATTGACCTTATAGATTGGGGGTACAAAATGTAGGGGTAAAGTCTATAGACTGAGTACCCGTGCCGAATAGAGAGAAATGTTTAGCTCATTCAAACATTTAATTCAACCAATAACGTTGCTGTTAAATATTATGTTGCAATTTTTACACGTAAACAAAACATTGATTTTTCTTTTGTAAACCGTAATTTAGTCATTTGATGTGATTCTAATCATAGGGTTGCCATACGTCCGGTTAAACCCAAACATGTCCTCTATCTCGTTTGCTCTTTATGCGTCCGGGCATTTTTTTTTTTTTAACGCATGCCGGGTTTTTGGTTTCACTTCAGCCGCGGCGTCTCTTTAATTGCAGATTTCATGTTCACTATTCGATCAGAGTCGCATTTAGGCCTCGACCCTTACAACAATGCTTTTTAAAATGGTATGATTTTTTTCAGTGGCATACCAAAGGGAATTTTGAGGCTTGACCCCCCCCCCCCCCCCCCCCAACTAGGTATATCTACAAAAACTTTTCTTTTAATTTTAACTATATTCATCAATCCCTGAAAACACCACTCATTAATTAGATGCCCTCTTTTTACCACCACCACCTATGGCAACCCTTACTAATCAGTATTTCTTGCCCCCAGCTAATATGGCAGAGTGGAATTACTCTTAGCGGTTGTGCGCGTTGATGTTAGTGTATTACCCACCAAACACTGCAAAGCAATAATTACCTTGCTGAACTGAAACTGGACTGTTTGCTAAAATTAGATTATCGAAACGTCGATTCCGATGATGATAATTATGATGGTGGGGAATGGTGATAACCAATTAGAGTGACGTAGTATGGAGTAATTATTACTTCATGCTATGCCCCCTAATTGATTATCACCACCATCATATTTACCATCATCGGAATCAACGTTTCCATATTCTTATTTAAGCAAACAGTTCAGCTACTGTCCGTTAACAGGAAGCGAGGGACCACCAAAAGTAAAAGTTTTTGATGTTGTTCTTTGTGAGAGAAACTGATTTGTTTGTATCTTGCATCTGTAAAGTTGTCATCTCGTACCGACGTCTCTTTCCGGCACTCTGTTTAAAAAAAAATCAACAGATTCCGTGAAGTTCTTCCATACATTCGTAAAGAAGGCTTCTTCCTCTTACTAGCGAGAACAAGCCGAATTACCCAACGCCCGTTGTGTTTGGGGATATCATAATTCCAATATAGTGCAGTAAATTATCACTTATTGACCTGATTCAAGTATTATAATTGGAACTGGAGAATTATGCAGTGGAGTGGCGTATCCATGCCCCCCCCCCTCGTACCATGACTGGAGCCTCGTCCCCCTCCCGAAACCTTAGCTTTAATTATGTTCTGCGAAATATGTAGGTTTACGAGAATATTAAATTTGACATTTGTTGCATCAAATTTGTCAATGTATCTTATACAGAAGGAAATAATTATATACTTCAATGCCAACTTATTCTAATAAAGTCAAATTTATAGCATCAGCGTAATAAATTCAATGATTTTCTTAAAAATCTGATTAAATTATCCCTTTCAGAAAACCACCTAAACTCCTTCTAAAACACTTAAAACCATGCGAAAAATATATATTTACATAACAATTGCCTGAAAATCCCCCCCCCCCCCCCATTATTTCAGGTGGAAGACTTCGTTTGTGGATGTATCTTCCTCTGCATCAGACACTCCCCCCCCCCCCCCCGAAATATATTCCTGCGAACGCCACTGAATTAGAATATTAACTCGCTACTATCTGACTCTGATATTTAGTCAACATGAGACTAACGACGAGGGGGCGACTAAACAAATATCAATGAAAAACAACAATGACTTTGCAAAGTCAGTTTCACAGAAAACCCTTCACCCGAACGATTTTCTCACAAGACTCAAGAAGCGTCGACTGTTTTCACAGTGTTCGGTTGTCACCGGGTGAAGAGCTCACTTAGTTCAGCCTCTCAACACGACGCCGCTCAGCGCTAGTAAAACAAACATAAGAAACCGTTGGTGGCGCAGGATATTTTCCATCATATTAATCCTGGGACCGTCTGGAAGTCAAACAGGGCTCACAGTTTTAAGATGCT
This sequence comes from Isoperla grammatica, assembly GCA_945910005.1. Lineage (NCBI taxonomy): Eukaryota > Metazoa > Arthropoda > Insecta > Plecoptera > Perlodidae > Isoperla > Isoperla grammatica. Next base: position 34,967,640 of record OX246741.1, read on the forward strand.
TCAACCGCTGAGGTATCGGAATCCGATAGAGGGAGAAAGGAAACGGTTTATGCTGCCCAAGACATGTCTGCCTACAAAGGGGGGCCGGGAGGGATGAGGGGGGGGGGGCAACGCATCCACCTACAGACTTTAAAACTATAAGCAGCATTTTCTCAGAGCTAACATTGTCTAATTTAAACTAGAAACAGCATTTCATCACAGCTAATATTGTCTAAATTTAGTGTTGATGATAAAGCATAGCAAGAATTATTTTTGTTAAAGAATACACATTTGTCTGCAGCTGCACACTGCTTGCACTTTCCGGACTTGATACTCTCTAAGTCAGAGCTTCTCAAATTTTTTGCCCGCGACCCCAAATTTCTAGGTAAAAAATCTCGCGACCCCGTCTTAAGCGTAGTTTATACACTGAAATAGATGGTCGCTTGTTAGCCGATTCTTGCAGCGATTCGCTTGTCTCTGTGTTGAGAATTTTTTACAAGCGGATGGAAGAGTATACGGAAGTTTCCCGCTGGGCCACTTTGTTCAATTTATCTGCAATACATTTTTATAAAGTTTCGTTAAAAAGTTCGATTGTATGTTCACCTTAATTTTCATTGTTCATACGCTCGCGACCCCATTTTGAATAGTTTGACCCTTAGTTTGAGAAGCCCTTTTCTACGTTGAGTCTAAAATATAACCATTAATATCTTCCAGAAAGCGCTATGTAAGGAGCAACCCATCTACCTTTACAAGACAATTTGAATTTTACTAGGTAACCCCATTTTAGAAGTATTTTTCTTCTTCTTCTTCGTACAATAATTTATTATACATAAATGGTCTTCGTGCAGATTTATGAGACTAAAATTCATAAGCTTGTAAGGTGTATCTAAGCTTTCTGGATTATAAAGAAAACTGAGAAATAAATTATTTTTAAATCATCACTAATCCTTCCATGGCTCAACACACGTATTCAAAAGAAGCACTTACATTCATTACATCCTATAATCTGTGACAATATTTCATTCTCAATACTTTTGCATTTGTCTAACGAAAATGCTCCACTGCATACAGAATTTTCAACAAAATTAAAACATACACCGCTTTGATTTGTAATATCGTAATACATTAAAAGTACTCTGAATAATCAATTTTAGCTTTAGAATATAATACCTCCGTATGAACTTCCTAAGCACTAAGCAGACTTAAGTACAACGGAACACAGAAGTTAAGTAGGTCTCAGAGGCTCTTACGAATAAACTTCCGGCAAATTCCCTTCTCGGGTTTGTTTCCTCAACAAAAGAATCAAATTAATCGTGCTAATGCTGTTTTACCTCGAGCAAGCTAGGATCAATCATGTTGGCAGAGCGCTTTCTAAGCTAGAAAGCCAAAAGCACATCCCTCTAAAGTCTAAGCCACATGCTTTTAAACAAGCCAACGTTCAATCTAATTGAAGATGCCCGGCCCAGCTTTCCGATCGGCCGGGTTTCCAAGAAAATTGAATGAGATTTTTACGAACGAGAAATTAAAATGGTTGTGATATTTGAGTGGAGATCGATCGATGAGGGATACTTTGAACAATAATTAATTTAATAATAATTCATATAACTATGATTATGTTATTCTGATACGCCACCATTCATGTTTATTGTTTACACGTCTCTTGCACCATCATTTAAATTTATATTACAACCATGCTATCTTTTATATTTTCTTGATTATTTCAGGGTACAGATCATTCTATTCATGAATCCAAATGTCGTATTTTTGTTTCCTTTACTATTACTTTTAGTAATTGTTATTATTATCATTATTCCTCTTTTTTGTTTGATTGTATTATTATGATTGTTGGTATATCTCTGCCGGAATACAGTGGGACAAGGGTGGCTCTGCCTGTTGTACGAGGCAACTAAAAATCATACTTTTACGTGTATCGTTACACAACAATTAAACAACAAAAGCTTTAAAGTACGTAAAGTAAAGTAAGTTCGTTCAAAGTACCAGTACTCAAGTATATTGCTAATTTTAAGTGCACGAAAGGATCTATTAGGAAATATACTAAATCATATCAGTGTTTCGTTATAAGCCTGTTTTTATTTTTTTTTTATAATATTTCCCGGTAGTCGGAAACCTATTACAAATACTGTATAGATAGCATCGAATTATCTCAGCAATCTGCACTGACTGGATATCAAGTTTCTGGTTGGTTTCAGCTCGTATAATGTTACGCGGGACGAGAGCATCGCCATCAATAAAATTTTAAAAATTATTAAATTAAATTCAAACAAAAATGTTTTTAACAAGAATTTTTTATAACATTGCATAAATACTTTATACAAACGACTATTCTAATGAAGACATCTACATTTCTTCATGTTGTTGTTATGTTCCATTTATAAGTGAAGAATACGTGGATATTAATATTGTATTATGTATTCATTTCACAACAGAAATGTGTGAAAATTCATTGGAAATATGGATATTGGATGCCCATACATAATTAATACTTGCTCGATGGGTGGCTAACATGATATATCATTCTTCCAAGGGGCGACGTAACAATCGAAAAATATGACAGGATAAAATATTCATTTCTTTAATAACGTTCTATATTTTCCTTACCAACTATAAATCAAGACCTTTTTCAGAATTGATCTAGGACCCTTAGATAGAGCTAATCACGGCCCTCTAGATCTTCAATTACAACAATGCATTACAATGAAAAATGCACTTTAAACATATTAACTATCAAGGATCCTTAGATAGAGCAAAACACGGTTTTCTAGATCAATCCTGAAAATCATTTCCATTGAGAAGGTCTCAATGCCAAAGAAGTACACGTCAACAAAACTGCAAGCCGTTGATTTACAAAGCAATGAGTTCATCCAGACTACTAGCAACACCAAAAGACAACAATGAAACAAATGGATTGAATCGATGGACAAACAACAAGTTGTCAAAAAATAATTTCTTCTGATTTTGGAAAACAAAACAAATACACATAGGCCTACACATACAAAACTTTCACTTAGTCGTTGTCCATCATTAAAAGTTTTAACTGGCAAACAGTTATTATTGCTACATTTGTTTTTATTTGTATGGCTGCAATTTTATTATTTTTACAGCTGATTGTTTGTCCATCAGTTCAATTCAATTGTTCCAGTGCAGTTGTAGTCCAGATGTGACGTCAGTTGTGGGTTCCCTGTAGACGCGTGCTTTGACCATTATGAAGCTAACTTCTTTGGACCAGGCACATTATGCGCACATATTCAAGAAACGACTCAAAACGAGGCGGGGGTCTATTTCGGGCATTATTTTCTTTAAATTGGAAGTGGAAATAAAAAAAAACTTCGCACGCAGTTAGACAAATGTTCAAGACGTGTGTGTATAAGAATGTGAATCGCTAAAGATAATATATCGTTATGTTTCGCGCTGGAACTATTTCAAGAGTTATAACTACATCCCACTTAACCTCCCGGCCCATTAAGATCTGCCAAGAGTTCTCAAACTTCCGCAAGCTTTGAGTAACAGGAACTAGCCGTGAGTAGTTGGCCACTACACTGGTTATACTCACTAGAAATAGACTGGATGCATTCTGGTGGACACGCGACGAACTAGAGCAAATGTGATGTAATTACCTGTCAACATTTTAGAAGAATAGTGCAGCCGTCAGCTTATACTTATTCATAGTTCCCGCGTGACGTCACAGCAGCCATGATTGCGACACAATTGATGAGGACCAATCCAAGATCATTGACAAATACTATCCAAATTCAATAAATAAGCCTAATTTAGGATTTAAAAAGTGAACATAAGTAATAAAAAAATTTAAAAATTTTACACACCAATTTTATTAAAAAAAAAAACACGCTGAATTTTGAAGAATCAAGAATATCTGTGTTATACCACAACAGCCTTCAATTGTTTCTCCATGGCAACGTCAAAGTTTGATCACAAATGTGGCCGCCACGCGCAAAGATGTGATGTACGTGCAACCTATGAATACTAGGGACGTGTCCGAATAGTACCAAAACGACTTTCATTCTAATTCTTAGTCTTGATTTTACGTCATCAATAGTCCGTGACGTATCTAGTAACGTCCGAATAGTGTCGTGCGACGTGACAACGTCACCAAGAATCAGATAAGAACAGAATTGAAAGTGATTCTCTAGATTTCATTCCGGAAGATGGCGGACACAACATATCACAGTTAATTGATAAGTATTTAAAGCCTGTGGCCTTCAAAAGTTATTACAATGTAATTATTATTGAATGATGTGCATATTTGACCTTACATTTTGGTAATACATGTCGATTTAAAAAAAAATGTTGATCCTGATAACACGTTACAATTCTAACCCTAGTTGCATCAAGTAATGTCCGGCTCTCGTCCGAACACGTGAAACTGGAGCGAGAATCAGAACAAGACCAAGAACAAGACCAAGAATGAAATCAAGAATGGTATTCAGCACGTCCCTAGCCCCAACGAAGCTATTCTCATGTATATCGACTTCAAGTCCATATTTACTGCCACTTTCATGCACTATGTTTCAACGAAAAGCAACCGATTCCTGGCGTTGTTTCACGCATAGTAAAGACGATCCGAGGCGATCTTCCGCTTAGCAGTGTGCACAGGCCTCATTGTAATCAAGCCCACTGTGATAATAATGTTCAGGTAACCATGAAGTCCTGTAATTATCCCTAATGGACCTGTTTCAAGTAGAAGACGGGAACTAGAGAGGTACACTCGGCTATTTCGTGATCATGAGACTTGAGTTCTTATCACATCAACTTCCAACCTTATATCCGCTAAAAACGATGCATAACTCGGGGGGTTTAGCCCGTGATTATTTCAGGCATATCCCGGGGGAGGGCGAAGCCCCCCCCCCCCCCGGCAGTTGTAAATGCCCCCCCTAGTAGATTGAAAAAATCACATGAAGTAATGTAAATTTGCAAAAAAAAAAAAATGCAAAATACAAGAAAATGAGGTATATTTTTCCACCTCATATAGGACTAGGAAATAAATCGATTTCCACGAAAAACTCATCTACATAAATGTTGCAACATTTTATTTTCTATTTAAACGATGTTAGGTAAAGGTAAGAATGGCAAATAGGAATCACCTCATATTCGAAAACTGAGAGGATGGCATCAACAGAGACCATAATCCCCTCCACCCCTGCCTTTTGTCACGGCGTAAAAAAAAAGCCATAAAATGAGTTACTAATTTAGCAACACCCCAGATTTTTATCAGCCCCCCCTAGGAAAAATATCTGAAATCATCACTGGGTTTAGCCCGTGAACAAAGTTGGAACTTGATGCACTTCAGAGTTTTAGAATTGTATAACTTATTGTTTGAATGCCGTTATGCATTTCTCTGACTGTGGTGTGTGGTTGGATGTGGTAGACTGCTACATCAACCGTCAGCGTCAAAACATCCGCTTCAGTGCTAAGCCTTGTCCGTTCTTTGATGGGAGCCCAACGGAAGACTTGCGGTACACATTATTACAGCATAGCAAAGATTGAAAGAACATCTTAGATCTCATTGCCGTTGAAGTATAGAGCGCATAAACTCGGATTATGAGTGACTTGCTACGGAAATCAACATGAGACGAATAGCTTCATGACCATAGTACGTACAAGTCTTGTCTTGGTGCTTCTCTATTTGTATACAGTAAATGGTCTTGTTAAAAAAGTTTTGGTCTTGTTAAAAAAGTTTACAAGTTTGTTTACATGAATCAATGACGTCTCTATCTATTCACAACTCTAGAAGTTTCGCAGAGTCGAAATAAAAGGGGTTTATTGCTGGAGTGGAATGAAGCTGACACCATTCTTTATTGTGACGAGATGTTTTTGTTACCCTTGCGAATGGCGGTCGTTCTGTATGTGGCTTCCTTGTTTATATGTTTATATGTTTGAGATCTGGAATAGTGTAGTGCGATATCATGGTAGTGATTCTCAACTACAATGGGTCGCGGCTACGTATAACGACATTATAAAATTCAGAGCTAATTTTAAAAATGTTTCTACGAATCTAGGGTGAATTTCAAATAGGAATGTTTGAGACAAATAACTTGAAAGAATGAGAATGCATTATTGTTCGTATCTTAAAATGATCTTCAGATCAGATGAGAAACTATGATAAGAAATATGAACATAGTGTTAAAATACCTATAATACCAGCGGATTGTTTTATTAAATACAGCTATGGAAATAGAACAATTTGAACCAGACTCAACCAACGTCAATATTACGTTTTACATTTACATTATGTTGACCCACCTCTATAGCGAGTAATGCGAACTTATCAAAGTTCATGTTGTATACTGCGTGAACACATCTTTGTTTATAGGATGGCGTTTGGAAAATACAAACGAGTATCGAAAACTTGGTATATATTCAATATTCAACATGGTAGCATTTCAGTCAGTTTCTTCCTCAGAGTAGAAAACTCTTCAAGTTCGTCATGAAAGTGTTTCAAGAGTCTCTTACGTGATGTACTGTAAAGTACTGGTAATTTCATTTATTTACTTTATTGTAATTACGGCCAGTGTAGGGTACAATGCCATCTTTAGCCTGATGAGTGATGATAGATGAATGGTAATGAGGAAGAGGGGAAGGGAAGCCTGGTACCGGCACGTAGCTTACTCCTGTCGAAAAGTACCAAAGGAGATCATCGGCTTTACATTCCATTCGAAAGGACGCTATAACTTTGATCAGTCATATAGATTCCTCCACTAACCTGGACTGCCGAGCAATTGACGAGAAGAACGAAGCTGTTACACAAGCTTTCGAACCCTCAAATCTGCTCTAACTAACGGTAACTAGTGTTTCATAGGAGAGTGGTCATCCATCCACCTCCTGGCCTAGCCCGAGGTTGCTTAACTTGGGTGTTGGTATGGGAACTGGCTAAGCAACCGCGGTTAAACCGTTGGCTGGTAAGACAAGTGTCATACCAGTGACGGAAATGGTTGACGAGGAAGTATTTAGGGACGCATCTCCGATGCCCCACCTACCTGCTCTAGAAGCCCAAGCTACACCACGTAAAAATAAAGTATTACCTAAAATATAGTATAATACTACTCTAACCTAACCTAACCTAACCTAACCTAACCTCTATCCCTACCGCTTACCGCGCAGTGGACGTGCGATTAAATTGCGTGGTGTAGCATGGGCTTTGGTAGGTGGGGCATCGGATAGTGGGTCATCGGATGTATTTAGCAAGGTCCGTTAATCCCCTTGCGGGGGCTCGTCACCGAACCTCCGCCAGGGGATCGACGGACCTTGGTATTTAGATGTAGGAACGAAAAGATTTACGGGAATTATCATTGGGACACGGTTGAAAAATGTTGAAATCCGCTGTTTGTAGCGATAACAAACAATTACAACGTAATTTTTCAGGAGAGCAAAGAACGAATTATTTTTACTTTCATAGATCCTTTGAGACGTTGAAATATTTATACAGTTCTGCAGTTGAAAGCTAAACGGATTATGTCAAACTAAAGCGCACATTTTCAATGGTAAATATTAAAGTTTTTATCCTATACAAATTCGCTGAGCTGCTTTGAAGTAAGAGACAATATTAGAGAGAGAAAGAATTGATATATTTGAGGATGCAACCTGAACTGAAACAAAATCTTTGAACTTTGACTCTATTTTTAAGTGATACACATATAAAATGTTTTACTGTATTTGATTGAAGTGATCATTGAAATCAAGGTCGGAATGTTGATTCACATCCACGTGTGTGTTATAAACTGCCCTTAATTTGTTATGATAGGGAGGAAAAAAAAGTGGGGGAACATTTGGCGGGTTAACCGCCCCCTCGCCCCTCACCCCTTATGTTTGGGCCACTGGGTCAGAGTCAGAGGTATATAAGTTATTCGATATAAATTATGCATTGTCTAAGACAATTATTAATCGAGAGTAATAAATTTGAAACTGTATCAGATAATGTTTCTGACTGATGACTAATAAATCAATGACTTCTGACATTATCAGTGTCTCGCGCTGGTCTGAAAGTAACTTCTTGACCTTTCTCCGTAGTATGACCTTACAAGACGACCTCGTTATCAACAACTCAGTCTAGCCAGACTTGCTTATGTATTAGAGTGAGACATACATATGCGGCGTATCAAAACTAATCTTTTATATACATATATATATATTTATATATTTAAAAAAGTAAAAAATTTTACAATTTAAATCATCTTAAACTATCATCCAGACTTAATCCTTTGTGTAATGCTATGTGTTCTATATCTTACCTCCCACTTTCTTCTCGGCGTAATTTAAAAATAAAACTGATTTATGTCTACCACTTAGTGTAAAAAGTATTTCCAGTGGGAGACATGACAATGTTAAATCATGTACCTTGTTGCTATGACGGCTCGCCATTCTACCACCCGCTACCATGATCTAACGATATAACGAGATATATTGTTGGATCTAGAACCGCTACCATGACTGAACATTTTCCCGTACACTTACTCAAGCCAATCAGATTTTGTCATCCTCCAAACGTAGGGTTGCCATACGTCCCGAAATATCGGGATTGTCCCGATTTTGAACTCTCTATTTTTTCGTGTCCCGGAAATTTTGGAATGTCTGGATTTCCAAATCCTAGTCCTATTCAGTCTTGTAATTGTTTCAAAACCGTTCTTTTTGAAGAATTACGGCTCAAATGTGGCGCACCACTGCTTTTGTCGTGAAATTGTGTATTTAATCATCACTACAAACATGGAAAATATATTGCTTAGTCGTCGTTTTTCGGACCATTCGTCGAAAAAGTGCCCTAAAAATTGTTCGTCCCTGCGGCTTGGGCTTTGCCCCAGACCCCTGGTTGTGCCCTCATTTCCTATATATGTCCTGAATTTCTATCCAGGTAATTTGGCAACCCTATCCAAACGGGCTTTCGATATTCCTTCCAAACTATCCAAATACAAAACCAGACAGTCACTGTAAATAGTCACTAGATATAAGGATGCCCTGTTATACACCTTACAAGAGTTTCAAACGCGAGAATACTCTAGCCTAAAGGTCTATAAAGAGGGTAAAATTAGGCATACAAAATAGCTTTCCCTAGGGAAAGGGGAAGAAGAATTTTAATGTAAAATGAAGGTAATACGAACGAGACTTGATTCTGTGTGACACGTGACGTCAAGAAGTACAGTCTAGTTCAGTCAATCTGCAACACTTCAGCGAAACGTCTACACAACTTGTGCAACAGAATCAACGTAGAGATCAAACAGATTGAGACAGCTTTGAATAACATGTATGTCCCTCTGACTCCCTGTCCAAGTTGTTTTTATCTGCGTTTAGATCAATAAGTAGGTTTATTGTCTCTGTCTGACAGGACCTGCTGGGAATATCTAACAATAGAGTCACTTAGCTGTAATATTCGTTACATAATGTGGCACCGGAGTTTGTTCTAAACGAGTGAGTTATGTAGCTTGCGCGGATTAGATTGAGACACCTAGAAAACAGTTCAAATAAAAATAATGGTACAATTTCGTTTCCTTGCTCTCGTTTACTTTTTAAATCCAAAATAGTTAACCCTTTTCAATAATGTATAACATTTAGCTGATGTCATTTGAAATCAACGAAATAAACGGTTTGAAACACGTGTTGTAAATCGGGTAATAGTAAAACTTCAAAGAAATGCGCGTTTGAACATTGAGAATACGGCTGAAAGCATCAATGAACGTTGTGACCTTGGCGTGTCTCTTTGTTACTACTATTTGTGTAACATGCTTTGTTTCAAGGTCATGTGGAAGTGGAACTACTTTATCTGAGGCACCGCCAGAGTTGCAAATACTCGACAGTTTTCCAAGCACTGAGGTTAGCGCAATGACTACTATGCAGTTCGTCTCAATTCAAAATACATGCCGGCAAAATGCGAACTAAAAGGTACTGTTTCTTATTGATGGAGATCAATGCTGTAAATCACCCCCTTTATTTGGCAAACCACTTACCTTTTAACAAAGAAAAGACAGCTTCAAAACACATGGTCCTTAGACCATAAATATTCAGTATTAGCCATACTCATAATGGGTTTGTAAGAAAAGTAGTAAAATATCAGTTTCATTTAGTTATGGTAATTTTTCTTGAGCAAGAGATAATTATGGCCGACCCTTTGAAAAAGGACCGAATCCTGAGCACTCGTCTTCGCTATTCATAGGTTGTACGTACGTCACATCTTTGCGCGTGGAGGCCACATTTGTGACCAAACTTTGACGTTGCCATGGAGAAACAATTGAAGGCTGTTGTGGTAGTACACAGAAATTCTTATTTCTTTAAAATTCAGTCGGTTTTTGAGATAAATTGGTATGTGTGTTCATATTTTATTTGTTTATTACTTATGTTTACTTTTTATGTTCTAAATTAGGCTTATTTATTAAATTTCAATAGTATTTGCCCATGATCTAGGATTGGTCCGCATCAATTGTGTCGCAATCATGGCCGCTGTGACGTCACGTTTGAACTATGAATTGTCAAGCGGGTGGTTTTCGTTATTTAACTATAAATCATTGGTGGTCACTTTTTTTTTAACTGTGCATCCTTCCTGGTGACAAGCTTGACGTTTACTACCTTGCACAGTGAGCGGGAAATAAGCTTCCCTTTGAGGAGTCCTCTTTACCGGCGTGTATTCTGGATAGGGAAGAACTTTAGACACTCTTCCACTTTGTTGGCACTCTAATCATTCCCAGGTCGACCCTTCCTGAATCGTCCCCAAATTCAGTGTGATGTATCCTACATCTACACTATGTAATAATTAATTTACTAGCAGTTGCTAATCCAACCACCTACATTAATTTCACACTAATAATATCCAATAAATTTAATTCTGCCTTCGGGCCATTTTCAATCATGTCTTAACGTTCTACATTCAGCATCCAACATATCCATCAATTCTGTATTATATCTTATCCCTCATACTTCTCTTAAGGACCCTATCCGGTTGAGACTTTAATGCAGAAGGAAATATCACCTTATTGCCACCATCTAATCGCCAAACGTCAGATTCTCGTCCAACCTTAACCCAAACAATTGATACCTATACGGCCAGGTAGATGCGTTACATCGTAATTATTCATATCTGTATTCAAATCAAAATAACTAAAGTGTTTTCTGATTTAATGTAAGCATTTTACTACTACTCCAGTTTAAGATGCAAACACCATGCTCCTCATGTAAAAGGGTTAGATATGGAAGATAAGGCCTGACGAACCCTAATCCCGTCAATAGTTTAAAGACCTGATCAATATCAATCAATGGTGACATTATGACGACGTATTAATCCCAGTTGTTTGCTATAGTGTTGGGATATTCTCACTTTAAAGCAGATCTATGTAAAAATAATATTTTGGGAATATAATAATAATATGCAGGTTCCATAAAATTGTTTGCAGCACGTCTGCACCAACCTCTATTTTCAATCAAAATATCGACGAAAATGATATTACATATTTCACCATGTTTTGATGTATATTTTTTTGTCAAATATATCGGACCTTTTGTCATATGTAACGGAATGTTACATCAAACATACTTCGAATTGTATCTGCATTCCGCATGCAGCTACTGTCATATTTGAAACACATTCCTTGAAAAATTAAATTCCTCATTTAGCTGTACCAAGAACGAAATTAAGTGGCATTTACGTATATCATAGACTATCATAGAAAATGATACGTCTTTTATATTTTGGTGTTAATAAGTGATCTAAAGTTGGAATTCATAGTCGGCCCCTACACCTAGGGGCGCCCATTGTTACCAAGGTGACAGTTGTTTACATGTTATTTCCCATAAACAAAACAAATCCATAGCGACAATGGGTGCCCCTAGGTGTAGGGGCCGACTAAATAATGTAGCCTTTAAGTCACCATTATTATTGACAAACAAAATAATTTGTTTCGTAATTCAAAGAAATAAATTACATTGTAACAAGATCTTTACTACGTTTTGTAACACAATGCGATTTCTACTACAACTTTTCATTGAAGGGATTGGAGATTTATCACGCGTAAGCCGAGGGGGGGGGGTGTAGTTGGGCAACCGCCTCCAACTATATTGCCCCTATAACTGTGACGTCACGAGTACACGAAGAAGACCATTAGACCAAGCCAGTAAGGTCACTGACCCCAACAACTTAAGAAACGAAAATATTCAGCGACGATGAGATGAGATAAACTCACACACACACATTTTTTTTACAAAATCTAAATAAAGATTACGAGTTTTAAACAATATGGGAGTGGTTTTGTGTGATTTTTTGGCAACGTATCGCCTGAATCGTTCTAAATATATTATAGCAAGCGGATGATCTAAAACTTGGCATTTAAATATCCCATCTGGTTGATAGTTGAGACAGGACTCGATCCTTACCTTAACGTTTTAATGGCTTAGTCATAAAAACAACATAAACATTCTTAATACCGTAATTCTTGACCCAGCCTTTGTAAACTGTTCATTACCTTCCGCCATCGGAGCAGTATTATGCGCGCGCAGACGGACGCAGACGGCCTGCGCAGAACATGTGCGCAGCAGTCGTAAATGTTTATTGAGTATACGGTGCATTAAACCCTCTTTCTCTCTCTCTCTCTCTCTCTCTCTCTCTCTCTCTCTCTCTCTCTCTCTCTCTCTCTCTCTCTCTCTCTCTCTCTCTTTCTCTCCGCTTGTTTGAAAATCGGCTAATTTACTGAGCTCGGATTGTTTTGAACCGAATAAAACAGTTCATCTAAAGTTTGCGTATAACTATTGTCTTGAACAATTAAAGCCGCAAGCTGTATAAACTAATGTAGATTATTCTCTGGAATGGTTTCAGGTTCAGCTATAGGTTTTTAGTGATTACGTGAAGGGGTAGTTTGACTTTTGAACCGAATAGAAATGAAATGTTTTTTTTTTCAAAGATGCAAAATAAACCGGTTCTTATTTCGCAAACGAATTTAAAATTTGATTTAACTCCACTTGTAATTATATTATCATTTTTTTTTTTGTAATTGTTTATATTTAGTTGCTTTATATGGTCGTGTTAGGTCATTATTATACGTTTGTAGCTTTGGCCTTGCAACGTGTCTCTTCAAATTTTACTCAATTGGAATAAAACTAAAAAAAAAACTAAATTCATATTAAGAGTCTACCCACTCAGTAACAGCACTGATTTTTAGTAGGGGACTTTAATTTGAAGTGACTAAACCAACCCTGTAGTCTCCGAATACCATCGACGAGTGAGCCACCACCACCATCACCAATCAAAGATCGTTATTTCAAATTAATCAGTGATTGGACAGTGCGAACACCTGCGGACAAATGCCAGAATCAACAAGGCCGATTTAGTACAACTTTGAATTTATTGAGTGCTTCGTTGCTGGGACGGCTCCAAAGTCACCGTTTACTTATTCAAAATTTGAAATGAAAGGAATATGTGTATTATTTATCATTATTTCTTTTCATTATCATTATCATAATTTTTATTATCATTTGTATATTATCATTTTTATCATTATCCTGCACAGAAACTAACATCGTATGTACAACGATTGAAATATAAAACGTGTCGTTCATTAGGTTTGTAAAATCAGGTCAAATTGAGATCAATATTTCCTCTGCGAAAAGATCTTGAAATAGTTTCTGTCACCTACGCTCGAATGAAAATATCTTTCTGCTTCTCGTTCGTGAGTTCCACACGTGCCAGTCGTGAAAGAATGGAACGACTGAGAAGACCTTCAAAAACCAATTTAGCTTCACACAAACATTCGTTTTTATTTGTTTTAAATGATCAAAGAATATTCCTAATTTAACTTCTCTCTGGTAATAAGAAATAACTAAATAAATATTAAAATGTTCAAAATCTAATTTTCGAAAAGGATTGTCAACTAAACTTCTCTGTTTTTGAGTAAGACGAATAAAGGCATTTGCCACCAACTTGGTTTATGTATACACTGGGCAGGAGTATAATAACCTGAATTTTCTGAAAATATTTTTTAAATTAAGAAGTTATTCACATTACTTACACACATTATATGCATATATAATAATGCAAACGTATAGAAATATAACAACATAAAAGTAACATCGCAATTGAATGGTAATAATGTGGATTAAATTATGAATAGCATACATTTATACATTTATACATAAAATTATTAAACTCACTATAAATGTAAGTTGTTTCATGAAAGGAGATCAAATTAATAAACATGTTACACTGAAAATAATATCCACGTTGTTTCATAACTGGCACAGCATAAGCTTAAAACTCAGAAGCTAAACGAGTAGAGGTTTCCATAACTAACTTAAAGTAACAATAATTACAAAATTAATTAAAATTTTAATCGTGATACAGTATCTAGTTCTTACGAGAGCACAAATACACTCGGCGACATACGTAGATCAAGCGTCGGCAGAACATTCTTTACTCTAATCACTCGACCTCCTGCACTTACCATCTAATTTTTGGGCTCAATCTAATTTTCGAATCTAAGGCAAAATGAGTTGATGAGAATTAACGACCAGTAACAATTTCAGATAAAAATGAGTTGAAAACAATTGATAGACTTTGACCAGCTTTGACAGTAAAATAAGTGTTCTCAACCTACCTTTGATATCTTGTCGCTTACCGTGTCCGTCCGTATACATTGTTATTAGCTCCGTTTAAAGAATTTTTAATATTAATAAATGTGGATTTACGGATGAATAAAATAGGATAAGAAAATCTATTACCATCATCAAATACTTAAAAATATAAAAGTCAATTTTAAGAATACACCCGGCCATAAAAATATAGAAACGTGTTCACCAGTCACACATATTAATGGAGTTTCAGTACGTTCACCATATCTATTAATAACTTACCGTTTAGGATATACCTCATTTCTAATAATAAAATTAAAATTAATTGTATATCAGCTTAAACATCCCGGTGTGTCGCATTTTAAAAGTCAAAACATTGGAGGAGTGCCCATAAAAACATAAATAATTTGCCATGTCACGAAAGATATTTTAACATCTAAAATCATTCCGCCGGCATAAATAAAATACATGTAAATAGTTATATTTTACAAGGTTAATTTAATAATAAGGTACCACAAGAAATTTATACATTCGAGGCCAATGGAGTTGAAGAGCGAAGTACGAATAATAATTTTATAACGATGCGATCCATGCTCTTGTCAACCGTGGTACAGTTTGGCTCCATGTTGCAAATCCTGGCTTGGCCATGGATCTCATGTAAAACTTGATCATCTTCATTCATCACCCTCTCATCGTCTCGATTAGCATGATTGCCAAAATATTAATTATTATAATATCAATTGTAGATAAAAGCCAAATATAATTGTAATTGTGTTTATTTTTGCATTTCATAAATAGTACAAGCATTGTGGTTTTTGTCATAGATATTTATACACACAATATGAAACGTTCTAGCTGTAGATAAACGCATTAATATAAGCATTATATGTTAATCTGGGCTAATTAGATGGATTAACTATTAGCACTATTCACTGTTACCTTGCTACATTGTCAACATCACTAACTAACAAGAGAATGCGGATTTTGTTTACGGTAGACTTACTATAAAATAATACCTTCGGAGGTTTAGTCGAAATCCCTCCGAACACAATGCACACACGTGGATATAAGCTTTGTATTTAAAGTTTATACCAAATCCGGTTCAGATTTGGAGTAAAACGAGATCGCGACGATTTCCGCCTGAGAATACTAATGAAAAACAGGCTTCTGCATTGTGATGGCATAGAGGACCGGCCGGGCTGGTGAAGAGTAGACGGACAGAGAACTATGCGGAAACAAACGCTAGCGAATACTTTTACTTCGAGGCGCTCGGATTGTGAGACTTGGTTAGGACCACGGCACGCTTAATGTGTATCGAGGTATTATCAGTTGTAAGAAACGTTTGCCCCAACTGGGAATAGAACCAAGATCCTCCGGCTCTACGGATCACTGCTCTTTCAATTTAAGAGCGAAGGGTACCTCTACGTCAAGAACCGCAGACAATTTTAATTTATTAATTATATCTCAAGAATGCTACTCGAAATCGAAAATAATAAAAACCAAACTGATTATAATGTAAGACACATTTTTTAGCATTCAGTTTGTATGGCTTACCAAACCACAGTTGATTCAGATTTTCGATTTCGAAGTTCTTTCTCTATTCTTGAGATATAATTTAAAAATTGAAATTTTCTGCGGTTTTTGACGTAGAGGTACCCATCGGAGACTCTGTAACAATCCTCTTTTGATCTGCTTTTTGTGATTGCATTTTATGTACATAATATGCATGATATGATCGTTATTTGGGTTTTTTTTCACGCGAGCGGTCGACGAGTTATTTGTTGTGGATGGATCAGTTTTTGTCTAATTTTGATTTCGATCGTTTGCTTAGGTATCATAAAAATAAACTCTCCAAATGAAATGATACACAGAAACAACTTTAATGTTGCTAATTTAAATTTAAATAAAAATTGTTAATATCACAAAATTAATACACATCTCTGGTTGTATCTACTTACAATTCGAAAAAATGTGTCTAGAATTATTTATTATTGGTATTCAATTTTCACCGCTATCAACCCAAACTGAAAGAATTTCCAAAATCGTCAGTAATCGGATTGGACCAATGCGTAACCGAGTGCCACAGTAATATATTTATTGAGCTCACGTGAAGAGTGACTGTTATACAGCTATGTTCCCTACGTTGTGTTCCCTACAACACACATATCCACAGGAAATGTTTGCCTATTTCCATCTTCGTCGGCTTAATCAAGCATCTTCATTCCAATGTAAGATACTGTATAGTAATGTGTTTTCAGTTCAACATTTGTAATGAAACTTTTATTACCAATGCTATCCCAACTCAAACAACAACTGGTTTAAACATAAAATCTAGTTTGATCATACTGCGTAACTAATGGGACACGAGAGAGTGATAAGTTAACATCGAATCCCTTGAGAAGCTCTTTGAATACGAACAACTTCTCTAACTTTGCAATCCATAATCTTTAATGGCTATCGTGTTTTTCATAAAGGAATATTCTTTAATCGTTATACGGATGTTATTTTTATCGCTAGTTAATGATTTGTTAATTAATTAACAAGATACCACAATTACAAACTTAACGACTGTAATCATTCAAAATTTTCCTATTCAGTTTTTCTTTCTTACAAAACTAGGTGATCATTGATCAATAACTTTTTCAACTACTGTTTAGTGCTCTCTACATATTACTTGATTGTGGTATTGTTAATGAAACTCAACCCTTCCCTTCTACGCAAATAACTTTTCTTTAGATTACAGTAGATAAGAAAGTGTCAACTTTACGTTACCAAATCTCCACGTAGGCTATACTAGTCCCAACGTTACTATACTCTCATGCCAAGCTTAGATCCTTATCTACTGCCTCTTTAGTTCACGCTATTGCAACGAAAATCAACAGATTCCCGACGTTCTATTACACACTTGTTAAGGCGCGGTCTTCCGCTCAGCACAAGCCTCATTCATTAGTCACGCCCGCTGTTTGAAATTTCCAGGTAGCCAATAGAGCACTAGCAACATCGAAAGACAACAATTGAATAAATGAATTGAACTGATGGACAAACCATCAGCTGTCAAAATAATAAAATTGCAACCATAGAAATAAAAACAAGTGTAGCAATAGTAACTGCTCGCCATTTAAAACTTTTAATGATAGACAACGACTAAGTGAAAGTTTTGTATGTGTATTTGTTTGTTTTTTGTTTTGTTTTCCAAAATCAGACGAATTTTTTTTTTTACAGCTTGTTTGTCCATCGATTCAATTCATTTGTTTCATTGTTGTCTTTTGGTGTTGCTAGTGCCCGTAAATTATCACTATAACGGACCTGTCAAACTAGGTGGTAGGAACTAAAGAAATAGAAAATTATGTTGGTACTATTGGATATGAGACTATTTTACGTTGGGACAATTTTACATTTTTTTTTCTTTGGATCTCCCGCTAGATCAGCGTGCATCTACAAAATATTTAGTCACTATCTGAGAAATGACCACGCAGATTGTAACCGCTATAAAATCTAAAACTGACAATGGCCGACAAAACGCCGTAATACGTTTTATGAATTTTTCCTAAGAGATTTCCGCGCGGCCGGACAAAACTCCAATATTGCTAGATGATCGTTTGAAGCCGTAGATGAGTCGAGCTTCTCCTCACTTAATAACAACTTTCACAAGAGTTGAGTTTTTTTCTGTGGAACTTGTGTTTGTCCAAAAGGAGAGCAAAAACTCATAACTGAATTTGCCCTACCGGGCAGCGCTGCGCAATAACCCTTGTGGAAGTTAGTTTCCCAGCTCGTACACCTAAACAAGTGGTCTCAGATTTAATAAAGATTGTGTTTCTGTTGTAAATACAGCTGTAAGGAGTATTTGCGTGACGTCATAGCGATCATACTAAAGACCAAAATTAATGTGAGTTTACATTTTAAATGTCAATAGAAGACGAATAAGCATCCACAAAATATGAGAGTTTTAAATGTGTATCCCTCGATAAAGTTTACAAAAATGATTAAGTGTAAAACCCACAAGAGTGAATGATATGAGAGTTACTTCGTATGTTATTTTTTAATTTTAGGTGTAACAGCGAAACTTATATTAGAACATAGCTAAATTTCAAGCAAACGCCATCAGAATAATTGCAACAATATAAACTGCCCATCGAAAGTATACATTCCGTGTCAGTACCCGCGTAACGAACATACAATAATAGTAAGAATTGTATCATTGAGTTTATTAGTGTAAATAAACTCAATGGTAGTAACCACAATAGACTAATTGCCGGAGTCAAGAGATCTAACAAACATTGAACCAATTACGCGCCTATAAAATACAGCACAAAAAAACACAACAAGCAAATAAATACAAAAATATATATAAAGTGTTAACATTAAAATGTAATAACATTTTTGGAAGAATACATCTATAGGTATATGTAGAATCCTATGTACCGTATATAAACACAAACACTTAAGAATTAAGTTGTTAAGTTGATAGTTGACTATAGAGCGTGATTGTCTCTATAAAGTGTCTCTAATGGACCATAGGGTCGCTGCGCATCGAGCTATAGATTAGAGGGCTTAGCAGTAACAGTAGCATCTTTCCCCCAGTGACGCGACACAAACACTAAACAATACAGAGACACTTGGAAGACGAAACACCACCTCGTAACCTGGTAAGTACACAAGTGCAGGGTTGAAATCCAATTCTGCCGCTTCGTTCAGAGTAATTTCCGCCGTTGCTCATAAAATGAGGTTAAACCCAAGAAGCAACACATTAAACCACACATATACCCCCCATGCCGTATCTTGCACGGTGTTATCATAGATTATGCAATATTGACGTGACGTATGTGCAAAATACAAACCTAATCTAGTTCCATCTCGTTCCCTGCCTCCAGTATTGTAATGATACTATCAACACGTCTGTTGGCAGGAGTTGGCAGAGCGCATTTCAAGCAAGGCTGGTACACTACACTACATGTAAGTACCGGCAAATCCAGCGGCGAAGTCCGTTGAAATAGACCGTGTCGACTTCGGGCTTACTCTAAGAATTTTACAGCTCACATTGCATCCGTTTTCTGTGTGTTAAAATTGCTTTAAAAATGGTTTAAAATTCATACAAAGTAAACCCAAATTTCAAATCGCTTAGAGATTTTAGTGCTCTTTCTAATACATTTTTATTTGCTTCAACAAATATTTCCGTGTTTCAATTTTCCTTATTTAGTTGTGAAAGGTTTGTTGCAATATCACACAAATAAGAACATTTTCAAAACGTAAATATTAATTATTGCAACAAAGGAATATTTATATTTAAAAAAGCACTAAATTATCTAAGAAATTTTGATAACTAAAACGGAATTAAATAAATTAAAAATTAAAATTAAGAAATAAAATAAGAATTAAAACAAACAAAAAACAGCCAGAAATCGGAAGTTCCAAACGGTAGGTGGCCATACAGTGTACAAGTGCAGGGTTTAGATTCAATTCGGATTCTTCGTTGAGAGTAATTCCCACCATTGCTCATAAAATCAGACACAGACACGTCATGAATGTTGAATGTCTTACTTACCTCGTAGAAGTAGAACGGGTTGATGTTCGAGTCCGGCGACTCCAGCGTCGTACTAATGTTGCTGCTGTCGTTGAACGCAGACTCTAGGGTAGAAGTGACGTCATCGTAACTAGACCACGTGACCCCGTCGACCGCCGGTGCACCTGTACTCGCCACGGACAACGTGGGTAGGACGTTCCACGCGGAATATTCTTCCATGGTCGCCTTTCCTTTAGTTCGCTAATTATTGGTTTTCAGTTCACTTTGTCTTTCGACAGTCGCACTTTAGATAATAATCACACATTTGTACGAACTGATCACTTCATCCGCGCTTGAAACTAGATACTGACTGTTCACTACATTACTAACCACCAGTTGAATGATATCGTCTGATGCTGAGATTTTTCTGCTTCCTGAACGTCCCCAGGTTTCCTAAAACAAGAATTATTATATTAGTAGCACAAATCAAATTTGACCAAATAATTAATGAGGGTTTTCGTGTGGAATTTGTCATTGATATATTGACTACGTTTACATGAGGGACTGAGTAAGATTCAGTAACCCATGTAAACACCTTGGAACAGGTACCATATACACATACTGGGTCCGTCTCTCTAAAAAAACTTTACTGTAGAGCGCTTTACCATATATTATATACTCACTAGTCCTGACATGTAAACGTTAGAGATGAGAAAACCACTCATAAACATGATACCAACTTCTATAGAACTCTTTTACCAGCTGTGACTATTAGTTTCGATGTTTTGGGAAAGGATGTGTGGATGTAAGACTGAAATCAGTTTCGGAGTTATTTGGGTACGCGAAGCTGGCATCCATTATAGCTTTCAATTGGGTTCAACTGACCCATTCTACAATATGTATAAATAA
The DNA here is from genome assembly GCA_945910005.1 of Isoperla grammatica. Taxonomy (NCBI): domain Eukaryota; kingdom Metazoa; phylum Arthropoda; class Insecta; order Plecoptera; family Perlodidae; genus Isoperla; species Isoperla grammatica. Next base: position 34,988,599 of record OX246741.1, read on the forward strand.
AGCTTTTCGTTAGGTAAGCAATGTATGCACATATAATTTCACATTTTTGGGCTACATACTCATTTTTAAGCTTTTCAAGCTACTTTGTCCCATATATATATATATATATATATATATATATATATATATATATATATATATATACTGTGTTACATTTGTGATGCCGTCTCGTCTCGATTAAACGAAGGTTGAGAGAATGTTGCTGCAGTCACCGTCAATAGTTTCGAGCTCAAGCAAGTCCGCTAAGTGCGCGATATGTGTCACATTCACATTAACCGGCTTCGTGTTGTGCCCTGAGATGAGATGGTTCTCTATTCCATCAACAAAGAGGAAGCTAAACGCATCTTTGAGGCGACCGAGCTTCACTCGGGGACACAATCACTCAACCTTGGATGATTGAGATGGATACAACAGTCTTCGTGACACTGTTTGCTGCAGTGCTTGGCCAATACCTCATCGCATGGGGACTACGTTATATGCAGTGAGTGAACCAAATGCTTTAGAAACTCTTTTCCTTAAATTCCGTTTCTATGCACAAGATGATATTATATAATGAATATTCGACACACCTATAGTTCGAAAAGCGTGGAATGTAAGTTTTTTGTTCGTATCTTAAACATTACAATCAATACCAAAATTTTGGAATGATCTAACAAGATCTTGAAATATTGTCAAATAAGTTTGGAAAATGTATTTTTTGATAAAATTAGACAATTCTAACATTATTTGGGAATGATCTAACAAGATCTACAAATATTGTCAAATAAGTTTGGAAAATGTATTTTTTGATAAAGTAAGACAATTCCAATAATACGTCAAATGGTATCATTCTTATCTCCCCTCTACCTCACAATCCCCTGTCGGCCTCTGAATGTGATTTCAGAACAAATATCTGTATATTACATTGGTTTACAGCGATGCCAACACTTCGAGAACTTTTTCTTCCCAGTGGTCTGCTTCGCAAGTATGTAGCCGCGGAGGCTTAGCCGATTCGCGTACGACCATCAAAGTTAAGCAACATCGAGCTAGGTCAGAAGGAGAGAGGGTCACTGCTATCAGCTCCGAAACAATAAATACCGTTGGGGGTTCAAAAGCTTGTGCCACTGTTCGGAAAGTTACACCGTTTTCGGATGGAACGTAAAGCCGAGAGTCCCTTGGTCCTTTTCGACAGGAGCAAGTGCTGAAACCAGGTTTCTCCTTCTCCCTTCTTCACCATCATTCGTCAATCACCATAATCTATTAAACTTACACTAGTGGTAAGTCGGACCTAGATTGATAGAATCAATTAATAAAATATTCTATTGTATTCATTGCAAATTGCAAATGTTCAAAATAATTCACATTTTGTTTATCATGAAATTTGACAGTGTAGAATAATATATGAAAATATTACAAAATAATGAATCCTACAGTATTTGTTGGTTTTTGATCGAGTTAAATGTGTGTAGTTTAATGCTGATAAAATACTGGTTTTGACGAAAGCCATTAAGTCCTATGTCCACTCTTGGTGTTGATATAAATCAAGACATGTTGGGCCAGATTGAGTGGCACTAGTGACGAAATATGCTCAAAACGAGTTAGTATGTAAACGAGCCATTGTCAGTGTCCACTTAATCAAACTTACGCGTTTCAGCTGTCCGGCTCGACATGCGACACAAGTTATGTCATGATTTTAATGACCAATTAACAGCAGAAAGGATAGTTTTAATTTATTCGTTTTTTGGTATAATAATGCTCACATTTTTTCTAATTTTTTTTAGCTGTATGGTGATGAATGTTGAATATTTAAAGTAGGAAGAGATTACTTTGAGGCAGTTCGTAATAATTAGTTAAAAGCTTAAGGTGCAACCATCTAAGAGAATCTTTTTTAAGTCGATAAATTATTATGATGAGATAGGATAATTATAATATTAAAGTCAGTCAGTCAAACAGAAAACGTAACTGTAGAAATGTTGGTACGATTTATTAGGTATTAATAATACAAAATATATGAACGGTCAAATTGAAACAAATTACACTGGTAAATATATAAACAAAAAAATTAATAATACAAATTGAGCATAAAAATAAAAATAGACATCGTAAACCGCATAGAACAATATCTTTGGTAAGGCAATTGCACTCTATCATCTTGAATAATTCTCGAAACGCTTTGAAAAACCCAGGAATTGTTCCACTGGTTGTTGATCATTGAGCAGTCAAGTCTCACTTATCAAACTGACTGGCTGCAAACTGAATTAGTGAACACACTCGTTGTCACACATACTGGTTTGTCAGAATTGTCACAATATAAAATCAATTAAACTAGTTTCTCGCATTTCATTCTTAATCGCGTTATATCAGTATCCGTATTTCCAACGCTGATCGGCAGTCAAATGGCCTAATGCGCATGCCTGGTTTCGTTTCCACTACATTTCCATAATTATATTATTATTTGCGAGCATTTACGTCACGGAAAGTTGCGGTTTTACACACGTGCGAACACCTTAATCAAATTCGAAAGTTAAAAGGCGGCAAACGGTGAAAAACTGGGCTTGGCGTGTAATATGTATCTCGATAAAACGTTTTTCACCCCCAACCACAAAATGTCGACTCAATAAAAACGATGCATTATACAATTGTATGTTTACATATTCTTAATTAGTTTTTCTAACATAATTATCGCTTTATTGCTCATATGAAAGTGCTTTATTGCTTTCAAACAAATCAATTGTGTAGGTGTAAAGCAGAAAATCAATGCCACAGTGAATAGTTTAATCAGGCTAGTTGAAAAACACTCTTTCTGAAACGTGTTTCGGACGAAAATCATAACATGCATTCTATTCGTGTGGGATTGTGACCATGAAAAATTCAGTTGATTGACAATTCTGACTGACGCGGGTTGGCGTGAAACGACGTGATTCTTGAGATTTTTTTGGTTTGACACTTTCCTGCTGCTCCCCTCCATCGCTTTATGATAACCCCTCACCACCGTGACAACCCGAAAATAATATCATATTTATTCACATCATGTCATCATCATCATCTTATAATATTATTCATAAGCAGACATATTTGTTATGTATGGTGGTTTGCATGTAATGCATTTGTTATGCATGGTGGTCATGTAACTAACTAACTGGAGCTTCAAACTATGTCAAACTAAGACTATCTACAGTCTACACTATACTTGTTTCTTGGGACGTGTAATTCCATCAAAATTACCAAAAATCACTCATTTTGCTCATTCTTTTAGGATAGTTCCTTTGTAAATAAGTTTTATTACTGAATATGATAAAAAAAAGAGTGCACATGCTTTAACATTCTTTGAGTTGCAAATGTATGCTAATATTTCATCAGTAAATTAATAATTCATATGGGTGATCAAGTTTGAGCGGGAGTTTTTTTTATCCGGCGGTACAAAGGGGTTTATAAAGTCTGGTCGAGTTGTCCCAAGACTTCATGCTTTCGTCACAGGCGAGGCACTCGTAACCAATCTGCGATCGGTATTTGCGCGGGGTTGTCTCGGGCGGTTCGCCATGGTTGGCTAATACTCGCCTGTGATGAAAGCAAAGGTAATCTTGGGCCAAGTATAAAATACTCAATACACAGCATTCCGCTACCGACACGAGTGATGACCGCGAAAACCTCAAGGTCAGGAATCGAACCGGCAACCTCCCGAATGAGAGTCTCTCTCCCTTTATACCGGTTAGCTTGTTTGTCGTGTCTACTTGACTCACTTCTGTCCGACTTGATTCTCGTCCACGTTCACATTATTAAACTCACGCCAGTCACTGTCACTTGCTCTCTGACTCAGACGACTTACTCGTGGCCTCGACTGAAGCGGCCTATGTATTTTTATAACATTCCTCTTCGCCCACTTCGCTCTTCCTTCTCATCACCGGCTGATCCACTGACCTTGTGCCGTGTTTACATGCGGCGCGGGGGTGCCGTATACCCCACTTCGCTCTTCCTTCTCATCACCGGCTGATCCACTGACCTTGTGCCGTGTTTACATGCGGCGCGGGGGTGCCGTATACCCCACTTCGCTCTTCCTTCTCATCACCGGCTGATCCACTGACCTTGTGCCGTGTTTACATGCGGCGCGGGGGTGTCGTATACCCCACTTCGCTCTTCCTTCTCATCACCGGCTGATCCACTGACCTTGTGCCGTGTTTACATGCGGCGCGGGGGTGCCGTATACCCCACTTCGCTCTTCCTTCTCATCACCGGCTGATCCACTGACCTTGTGCCGTGTTTACATGCGGCGCGGGGGTGCCGTATACCTCACTTCGCTCTTCCTTCTCATCACCGGCTGATCCACTGACCTTGTGCCGTGTTTACATGCGGCGCGGGGGTGCCGTATACCCCACTTCGCTCTTCCTTCTCATCACCGGCTGATCCACTGACCTTGTGCCGTGTTTACATGCGGCGCGGGGGTGCCGTATACCCCACTTCGCTCTTCCTTCTCATCACCGGCTGATCCACTGACCTTGTGCCGTGTTTACATGCGGCGCGGGGGTGCCGTATACCCCACTTCGCTCTTCCTTCTCATCACCGGCTGATCCACTGACCTTGTGCCGTGTTTACATGCGGCGCGGGGGTGCCGTATACCCCACTTCGCTCTTCCTTCTCATCACCGGCTGATCCACTGACCTTGTGCCGTGTTTACATGCGGCGCGGGGGTGCCGTATACCCCACTTCGCTCTTCCTTCTCATCACCGGCTGATCCACTGACCTTGTGCCGTGTTTACATGCGGCGCGGGGGTGCCGTATACCCCACTTCGCTCTTCCTTCTCATCACCGGCTGATCCACTGACCTTGTGCCGTGTTTACATGCGGCGCGGGGGTGCCGTATACCCCACTTCGCTCTTCCTTCTCATCACCGGCTGATCCACTGACCTTGTGCCGTGTTTACATGCGGCGCGGGGGTGCCGTATACCCCGCTTCGCTCTTCCTTCTCATCACCGGCTGATCCACTGACCTTGTGCCGTGTTTACATGCGGCGCGGGGGTGCTGTATACCCCACTTCGCTCTTCCTTCTCATCACCGGCTGATCCACTGACCTTGTGCCGTGTTTACATGCGGCGCGGGGGTGCCGTATACCCCACTTCGCTCTTCCTTCTCATCACCGGCTGATCCACTGACCTTGTGCCGTGTTTACATGCGGCGCGGGGGTGCCGTATACCTCACTTCGCTCTTCCTTCTCATCACCGGCTGATCCACTGACCTTGTGCCGTGTTTACATGCGGCGCGGGGGTGCCGTATACCCCACTTCGCTCTTCCTTCTCATCACCGGCTGATCCACTGACCTTGTGCCGTGTTTACATGCGGCGCGGGGGTGCCGTATACCCCACTTCGCTCTTCCTTCTCATCACCGGCTGATCCACTGACCTTGTGCCGTGTTTACATGCGGCGCGGGGGTGCCGTATACCCCACTTCGCTCTTCCTTCTCATCACCGGCTGATCCACTGACATCGTGCCGTGTTTACATGCGGCGCGGGGGTGCCGTATACCTCACTACGCTCTTCCTTCTCATCACCGGCTGATCCACTGACCTTGTGCCGTGTTTACATGCGGCGCGGGGGTGCCGTATACCCCACTTCGCTCTTCCTTCTCACCACCGGCTGATCCACTGACCTTGTGCCGTGTTTACATGCGGCGCGGGGGTGCCGTATACCTCACTTCGCTCTTCTTTCTCATCACCGGCTGATCCACTGACCTCGTGCCGTGTTTACATGCGGCGCGGGGGTGCCGTATACCTCACTTCGCTCTTCTTTCTCATCACCGGCTGATCCACTGACCTCGTGCCGTGTTTACATGCGGCGCGGGGGTGCCGTATACCCCACTTCGCTCTTCCTTCTCACCACCGGCTGATCCACTGACCTTGTGCCGTGTTTACATGCGGCGCGGGGGTGCCGTATACCTCACTTCGCTCTTCTTTCTCATCACCGGCTGATCCACTGACCTCGTGCCGTGTTTACATGCGGCGCGGGGGTGCCGTATACCCCACTTCGCTCTTCCTTTTCATCACCGGCTGATCCACTGACCTTGTGCCGTGTTTACATGCGGCGCGGGGGTGCCGTATACCTCACTTCGCTCTTCCTTCTCATCACCGGCTGATCCACTGACCTTGTGCCGTGTTTACATGCGGCGCGGGGGTGCCGTATACCCCACTTCGCTCTTCCTTTTCATCACCGGCTGATCCACTGACCTTGTGCCATGTTTACATGCGGCGCGGGGGTGCCGTATACCCCACTTCGCTCTTCCTTCTCATCACCGGCTGATCCACTGACCTCGTGCCGTGTTTACATGCGGCGCGGGGGTGCCGTATACCCCACTTCGCTCTTCCTTCTCATCACCGGCTGATCCACTGACCTTGTGCCGTGTTTACATGCGGCGCCGTATACCCCACTTCGCCCCGCTTTTCCCGTAGGTGGTTAAATACAGATTTAATTACATAATGTGCATTACCATGTTATTACGCATGCGTGTACTAATTGACATATATTGAATCATGTCATTTCGTGTTTAATTATTCAGCATATTTTGGAATACATGCATATTGCTGGCATTACGGATAAGTCGTTTAGCATTTACCTTGTGACTTACTGAGCAAACATTGTTAACTCAGGTTTCTGGTGTGGAACCGGAAGTAATGTCGCGGTCGATTAGACGTTTGTTTTCATGTTATTGAATAACGGTTCCCACATTCCAGTCCTTTGAATAATCTTGTCTTGGGCATGGATTTTATCCTCATATATATATTATTCAATTTAAAGTTATATTGTATGAAATAATTAATAAATATGAACGCTTATACTCAAGAAGTGTACAACTGTGTACTATTTGTATTTAGTTTAATGATATTTATTCAGTTGCATTATAAGTTTAGTACAATATTGAATAAAGCTAACCAAAACGGATATTCTCTATAGCTACTGAGGTCTGGAAGTCAATAAAGTCAGATGTAGGGCGTATGTATATAACTCGTTAAAATAAAACAAATTGAAACAAAAAGTCTGAGATAAACTCAAATAAATAACTGTTTGTTTTTATTTTTCTCTTTCTGTCCCTACCAACCAACTCATATTCTGAGTTTCGTAGACAGGTCTAAACCAATAAACAACTAATTAGTTTGGGGTTGTCTTTCACCTCATGGGACTTGCGCGAGAAACTAACTGTGAAGATAAATAAATATTTAAGCGAGCTTTTCCATTTTCCGTTTATGGCACTCGTTTCGTTTTGCATTTTCCGGTTTTTTTTTGTATGTCTCGCAATAACTAATGCAATACTGTATAATACAATAATTAGTTAATATCAAAAATGCTTATAATGCTCGTACAGTGGATCGCTCTAAGGAACAATGTTAATTGATCTGCCTCAACTTCAGTGTCGAGCAAGTGTTTACCCCTACCCCCCCAACCCCCACGCTAAACCCGTCAAATTGTTCAATAAATCACCGCCTGACAAATTGTAAACATCTCGGCGACGCGTGGTAACTGAGATCATAGACATAATAACTATCTCTATGACTGAGATCATAGATATATAACTATCTCTATGACTGAGATCATAGACATATAACTATCTCTATGACTGAGATCATAGACAAATAACTATCTCTATGACTGAGTTTCATAGACATAACTATCTCTTTGCCTTAGATTCATAGACATAACTATCTCTATGACTGAGATCATAGACATAATAACTATCTCTATGACTGAGATCATAGACATAATAACTCTCTCTGTGACTGAGATCATAGCATATAACTATCTCTATGACTGAGTTTCATAGACATAACTATCTCTTTGCCTTAGATTCATAGACATAACTATCTCTATGACTGAGATCATAGACATAATAACTATCTCTATGACTGAGATCATAGACATAATAACTATCTCTATGACTGAGATCATAGACATATAACTATCTCTATGACTGGGATCATAGACATATAACTATCTCTATGACTGAGATCATAGACATATAACTATCTCTATGACTGAGATCATAGACATATAACTATCTCTGACTGAGATCATAGACATATAACTATCTCTATGACTGAGATCATAGACATATAACTATCTCTATGACTGAGTTTCATAGACGTAACTATCTCTTTGCCTTAGATTCATAGACATAACTATCTCTGACTGAGATCATAGACATAACTATCTCTATGACTGAGATCCATAAACATAACTATCTCTATGACTGAGATCATAGACATAACTATCTCTATGACTGAGATCATAGACATAACTGTCTCTATGACTGAGATCATAGACATAACTGTCTCTATGACTAAGATCATAGACATAACTATCTCTATGACTGAGATCATAGACATAACTATCTCTATGACTGAGATCATAGACATAACTATCTCTATGACTGAGATCATAGACATAACTGTCTCTATGACTGAGATCATAGACAACTATCTCTATGACTGAGATCATAGACATAATAACTATCTCTATGACTGAGATCATAGACATAATAACTATCTCTAGGACTGAGATTCATAGACATAACTATCTCTATGACTGAGATCATAGACATAATAACTATCTCTATGACTGAGATTCATAGACATAACTATCTCTATGACTGAGATCATAGACATAATAACTATCTCTATGACTGAGATCATAGACATAACTATCTCTATGACTGAGATCATAGACATAATAACTATCTCTATGACTGTGATCATAGACATAACTATCTCTATGAATGAGATTCGTGGCAAAGTCCCTCCATTTTTGTTTGTAAAGTACAAATATGTCAACGTCGCATACATACTATGTCCGTTTGTCCCAAGTTTCGTATATTTGTTTAAAACTTTAGTTCGGCTGTTGGAATTAACGAGTTTTCCAATGCCATAAAAGCGCCGTCAAATTTGTTTTGGGAATAATCATCTCGACAGATTTCAGAATAATTTCCTATCATCATTTACATTCACGGGGGATCTCGCGTACAATTTCCGCTGCGTCTAAAACGCATTAGACAAATAAATGTGTGTATCCTCGTGCGCGTTCCAAAACCCTGCATCCCGCCTATTCCTTGTTATTTGCCATAGAATCAATTTTTATGCGTATTCTAGGATGAAAGTATGGCTGTACGTAAAATAAATAACGTTTGTGACGGTACAAATTAATATCGTGGGGTTTATTTCTTATAATATCACAACCGGGCGAAATTAACTATTTTTAGTCGTTTTTCATGATTGCTTAAGATCATTGGGAAAATTAGAACTTTGTCTGTGGTTGCTGAAAACGTCGAATAGTTTTATGAGCCACAAACTGCCGGCTCTCGGTTCAATCCGAAGAGGTGTTGATGAAAGACGATGATACCTGACTATATAGACTTGATATCAGTGAAAAGTGCATGAACGAAACGAAACGAAACGAAACGAAACGCAACGCCACGCAACGCAACGCAACGCAACGCAACGCAACGCAACGCAACGCAACGCAACGCAACGCAACGCAACGCAACGCAACGCAACGCAACGCAACGCAACGCAACGCAACGCAACGCAACGCAACGCAACGCAACGCAACGCAACGCAACGCAACGCAACGCAACGCAACGCAACGCAACGCAACGCAACGCAACGCAACGCAACGCAACGCAACGCAACGCAACGCAACGCAACGCAACGCAACGCAACGCAACGCAACGCAACGCAACGCAACGCAACGCAACGCAACGCAACGCAACGCAACGCAACGCAACGCAACGCAACGCAACGCAACGCAACGCAACGCAACGCAACGCAACGCAACGCAACGCAACGCAACGCAACGCAACGCAACGAAACGAAACGAAACGCAACGAAACGCAACGAAACGAAACGAAACGAAACGAAACGAAACGAAACGAAACGAAACGAAACGAAACGAAACGAAATGAAACGATACAAAACAAAACGAAACGAAAAGATACGAAGCAAAACGAAACGAAACGAAACGAAACGAAACGAAACGAAACGAAACGAAACGAAACGAAACGAAACGAAACGAAACGAAACGAAACGAAACGAAACGAAACGAAATGAAACGAGACGAGACGAGACAAATAAAATAATATGACTTAATCCCGTAGTTTCACGAGGATAATGCAAAATATCGAACGCAGAGCATTAAAATGATGAAGATATGAAAACAAGACGTATGCATCTTCGGTGGACACTCTGGTGAACTCTGTGGTACACTAGAGTGGTATAGTTCCTCTATCTGTCTCCCCGGCCTCACACATCTTAGGGCTCGTCCCACACTCACACACACCCATACACAAAGTTTTGCGCTTTATCTCCCTAACTAGTCCCGCTCTAACTTAAATGGGAAAAGTTCGCCATGTTGTTTTCGTTCATTCGGTGTGATTTATTAAATGAACTCGTTGATAATATACTCGATGTCGGCAAGTCACCCTCTGCATTGAATCCGCCAGCGATGGCTGACCATCAAAAAGTTATATTTGTCGATCACAGTAACCCACACAAACTATTCCAATGACTTCTTTCTTCTTACTTTCTCTTGTATAAATGTCTCATTTTGTAACATCAGCGAATTGTCGTCCGGCGAAGAAGGATACAAATGTTACATTTAACTGCCAAATTATATTAGGGCATCTCGAAATATTGTAGATTTTAAAAGAATAGCTTTATTATATTCAAATTGAAAATGACGGGATATAATCAGCCAAAAGTATGATAATTAATTAAAAGGTTACATGTAGAATAATACAAATATTAACAAACCAAAATACAATTAATCGTAAAAGACACTAGGAAAACGCTCTGTGTGACGCGTTGATAAGCGAGCGCGTCCATGTCCACGAAAGTTTTCAAAGCTGTCGTCATTGTTACCGGAACCTCTCAAATGAATCATCCCTATTCTCAAATAAGTATTTGTACCTTCTAGCATTTCGCCCAACCACGGCCCTACCATTACACCGGGCCAATCCGCCACTGGCTTTGACCCACAGATAAGAATAATTCATGACCCAGACAAGTATTGCCAATCATTGTTATCCCTCTCACGCTCTGGTTTACGGCGTGTTTCTGAGTGTTACTGGTTGGTACAGGCGTTTACAATGAGTTGTATTTTGTGGCTTGGTCACTCGACTCGTGTCAAAGTTCAATGCAGGTCAGGGCAACGTGAGTTTTAAACTATACACTGACATAGCGGCTGTTTTAAGGTTATGAATTTGGTACACGATTCTGTTTGTGTGTGTGTGCGTGTGTGTTTGTGTGTTTTTTTTTTTAATTTACTGTAACACGGCTATCTCACATTTGGCCGAAATTTTGTTTTTGAAAACACATTCGAATAACAGGTAATTAATAACACACGCCAGGACTCATCAACCGGAAGATGATAATATAAGTAAAAAGTTCGGATAAACACGGTTAAAACATTACACTCACTACTCACCCACTGCGTTATATTTCGGCAACATCCGTCTCCATCCTCAGACGCGAGGCAACTCGCGTCTCGCGCCTCGCTCGTTGCGTCGCGTCTGAGGATGGCGACAGATGTTGTCGAAATATAACGCAGTGGGTGAGTAGTGCGTGTAATGTTTTAACCATGTTTGTCCAAACTTTTTACATATATTAACAGGTAATTACTTTAACTGATTTTGCCACAAAACTAGTGGTGACGGGGTACAGCCGCAGACATATTATATAAATCGTGGACATGAACAATTGCATTCCCAAATACTTTAATTCCTTGTTATAGTCTAGTCTCTATCACATCTATGAATAATTTCGCCACATACGTAGACGATAACCATCATCAGCCATATCAGGTACACGATTTGTGCAGAAGAACTGTTAGATCGTGTACGTTGATCTGTCGCCTGCTGTACAGTACATATCGCTTAGAATTTGTATGAAGCTAAATTTAGAAAGAAACAGATTCCAAATTGTCTTCACAAGGGAAACAGTATACTAAACCCGTAGACCAACAAGCACATAACTTCGTATTACGCGCCGGCATGTTGTTCAGACGGCACTAGGAGTTAACGTGTTTGACTACCGCACAATTAAAGTAGCGACATCAACTAAGGTCAATCCGACCACCGGATTGACCTTAGACCGACATCTCATAAAACTCTTTATAACTCTATAAATTCTTAAAAGAGACGCAATAGTCGTAGAAACAGCATTAACGTCGCTGTTTTGAAAGGATATAACGACTCGACATCTCATTTATCATTTAAATTGCTTCGTTTTCGTATTATTTAAGAAAAAAATTAAGAATTTAATTGCAATTTTTTTTATACACTAGTGAATTTTTTTCTTTTTAGAAATGTTTCCTAAACATAAAATTTTTTATGGTTTTTAATGAATAGCTTTGAATTAAATATCTGTAGTGAGAAAACGTATTTCTTTGCAGGTGTCACCTGCAGCATCGTCAGACGAGATGAAGAGAGACAGGTGTATCCGAAGTTAGGGGTTGTTGCGCCTGACGAGGTGCCAGTGTGACAGCGAAAAAAATGTAATTGCACGATCGTAATCTGTCTGTCTGACGCTCACGAGAAAAGGGGACGAAAAAAGGAAGAAATTAACGATTGGATTTGAATAAAGTTATTGGCTTGCTTTCTCTGTCTATCTTTTATAGCATTACCTTTTGATGACGGTTCAAGACTAAGTGAAAGTATATATCTTTCCGAGCTAAAAAATAATATAACATAATGAACAAACCAATTTGCTCTGAAAACGTGTTTGGTTATGTAGTATATGCACATCATTAATTGTTCAAGACTAATTGAAAGTATAGCTTTCCGAGCTAAAAAATAGTATAACACAATGAACAAACCAATTTGCTCTGAAAACGTGTTTGGTTGTGTAGTATGCACAGCATTTGTTCCAGACTAAGTTAAAGTATAGGTATAGCTTTCCGAGCTAAAAAATAATATAACATAATGAGCACACCAATTTGCTCTGAAAACGTGTTTGGTTATGTAGTATGTACCATCACTACCCAGAATGCAATACACCAGCAGTGACGTCACTAGGAGAGGAACAAGCGCGATTACAACTAAGTAGATTACCGTGAAGTGACGTCACACATAAAGTAGAAATCCACTAAAATCAGTCCAGAGCTCAGCACAAAGGTTTTATAATTTTATCCAATCACAAAACGTTTAGAAACGTTTTTTCTAGGATATATACACATTTTTAACAATATAATAATAGTCTCTTTATAAGAGGTATTGTGTTTTCTGAGTTCCTCTTCCTCGTTCCCTGTTCCTTTGTGGCACAAATCCCGAAATCCGTTCAGTAATCACATTTACTTGATGGGATTAATCTGAAACTGTGAGTGTTCAATTCTGAAATTCGGCATGATTGTATAGGTCCAAACTTCTATATTCAAGTTTCACTTTGTATTCTGCTTTCGCCAAATAAAGCCCCCTAACATGTTGGTAAATCACATTGTTCAGATACCCTTTATTCAAATTCGTGCGCACAATAAAGTTGTTTGCAGCCATGATGTGAGTCCTACCTTTGTGCCTGGGCAATGTTTCAAATGCGCTGCCTAAACAATCAGTTCCTCCTGGTGGATGTTTCCGGTACTACCAACGTACAAACTCTTCAAACTAGCTACTGAGTAACAATAAATTATCCAGCCGTCTGCTTCGAGCTCGCTGTTACTATTCTGTTGTTCGCTGTTTCTATATGTCTAGTTCTGTCCGCATTCGGTTGATCGTAAAGCCAAAGCATGCAAAATGAACGGTATTTTATTTATGTATTGAGAGCGTTTCAAGATATTTAAAAAAGGGATTCCTACACGAAAATTGGTTTTGTATCAAACTGACAAGCAATTTAAAAACTTTGAAATATTGTAATTGTTAAGATTTTTTTTTGTTTTGTAATTTATTCGATAATTTATAATTCATTTACGCTTGAAATGACAATCGTCACAATAATAACAATATTTTATATTTTTTAAATTAATTGCTTAGGTTAAGGCTGGTCCACACAGATTTTTTAAGACATACGATTTAAGGTTTAACGCGTAGTCGTAAAGTTGGATCATAGGAATCACGTACTGGCGTTCACACAAAGTTTTAGTTTTAAGACGTTGTTTTCATTGTTGTTTTTGAAACAACGCCTTAAAACCTTATGCATTATGTCTTAAAAATCTGTGTGGACCAGCCTTTATACACTTCAAAATTCCGCGTAGGAATCACTATTGTGCAATATCTTAATTCAAGATTCATCAAGACATCAATAAAGATCCCCTTTTACTTTTAAAGGCAGTTTCCGCTTAGTACTCGTATAGTGCACTAACCTCGTTTGTCATTAATCTTCTCTGTGGGTGGGGTTTTTAGAATTCCAATACGCGGTCGAAACAGATGACAGTCTGGTTAAATAGATGATTGGAATTAAAGAAATAGAAAATTAAGTTAGTATCAGGTATTTGACTGGACAATTTATTCAGTATGAGAGTAGTTAGACAGAGACAAGTATATTCGCGATTAAAGTGAGGTGGTATATGCATGGCGAGATCAAAAACACCAACGGAATGGTGTACATTTCTGTATGCTATTACCAAATTGAATAGACATTCACAAATCACGCATATAACAGAGTTAAAAGATAACATTTCAAACCAAATGTCGGAATTACCCAATGTTGGACGTTTCCAAAGCTACATTATCTCTAACACCAGATGCAAAGTATATTTCGTCTTTACAATATAATACATAGACGAGATATAAGTTTGACGCTCCCCTCCTTCTCCCCTCCATCGCTATAGGACACCCCTTACCCCCCTGAAAACCAGAAAAATCATGTTATATTTATTCAACTCATATTTATACTATTTATAATCAGTCATATTTGTGGTCACATAGGGGGTCCAGCTTCAAACCGTGTCAAACTAAAAATATCTGCGCTCTATATAACCAGTGTTTTTTTTCTCTTCTTTTTCAACAAAGCATGCTTCAAATCCATCTTATCATACAAGGTGGTAAGGTTGGTACTCTAATAGTTGACGGTCTCGTAAGTCAACGACTTCTTTTACGAACGATTGAAAAAGTGGCCCTAAATGATATAACTTCACGGGCGGCTGTTTGGCAACTGACTTGATTTACAGACATCTATTTGCGCGGCCTGCTTATACAATACATGTTGAACGATGTTTGTCACGGAACTAGAAACGAAAAGCTTCATTGTTGCACGTATGCAAGAGTAACGACAATACAGAATATGATTATGTTAAAACTTTAACTCATATACTGGCACATATATTAAGCATGTTTGTGATGTTTTTAGAATTAATTGAAAATTTTGAACCCACTATTGTTAAGGAAAATTTCTTAAGAATAGCCTACATAGAATTGTTGCACACGTGTTCATAAATATATTTTTAGCAATTGCACAGTTAATGCGGATGTTGTGGTTGTAGGCCTACGAACACTTATCATACAGACACACACAAATGTGTAAAATTAGTTGAGCGTTTTTTTTTTATGCAAACAGTTTTGTTAGTACATTTCAAACTTGGTTTATCACTTCTGATGACATTATACTTCGATTGAAATATTAGTTTCGGTCAAACATATTTCACACATGCGCCCATTCCAAAACGATTCAATTCACCAACATTTTAAGACACAACTTAAATTAACATTGATTAAACAAGTTGAAAATGTACCTTATTAGAAGTACTTCAGCCCAAATATTGAACTGTATCAGTGCTAAGCGTAATTTCCTCGTCTAAAATGTAAATGATATTTAAAAAATACTAACAAAGTGAACTAAACTTTTGTATTGTTCAATA
This sequence comes from Isoperla grammatica, assembly GCA_945910005.1. Taxonomy (NCBI): domain Eukaryota; kingdom Metazoa; phylum Arthropoda; class Insecta; order Plecoptera; family Perlodidae; genus Isoperla; species Isoperla grammatica. Next base: position 35,004,393 of record OX246741.1, read on the forward strand.
TACAGTTGATTTATTTAAATAGTTTAAAAAGAAACACGCACAATGACACAATGACACACAATGACACAAAACAATTATTATATGAATTTCAAGTAATTTTCTTTTAAACCTAGTGTCAAAATGCATTGTACGCATTACGGTACCATAAACTTCGAAGAATGGATGTAGGACATGATCAACCTACCGGTAGAGTTGGCTTAGCAGTATAAAACACAGCATTGTAATTCGGGAGATCGCCGGTTCGATACCGACCAGCGGAAATCCTGACAGAAGTTATTTTTTCGAGGTTTTCCTCAGTCAAAAGGTGAACGCTGGGATTAAGTTCCATTTTTCTTGGTATACCCCTCGGAAATTTTTTACGAACTATCCACCTACCCTAATATACGTATAACTGAAGAGGGGCTTATCAGGTAATGCTGGTGTCACCCTACAGCAGGGATTCCTATGAAACGTTATTTTAGATGTTTAATTTCCAAGTCGAAGATTTTGTATAGTTTGAGATACTGATAAATCAATGTATGATATGTTTCCCAGTATTAATTAATTAAACACAATCAATATTGTTAATCTTTGCTCGCTGGGAACAAAAGAGTCCTAAACGAAAGTAAGTACGGATGGTTCGATACAATTTAGTAGGAGCGCAAGATGTACTTTTTTGGCTCTCGTAGGCTATTCGTGGAAGAGTATAGCGGTAAACGGGATTATGCAAAGGCATGTATAACAATGATTTTGGACCAGGGTTACATCGGCTGAATTGCTGCAGACGGCGTCAGTGGCGCCGCGACGCCACCTGACGCCGCCACACGACGCCGCCGAACGTTTTGGCTTATAACTTTTACGCCGTTTGTTCTACAGAAAAAACGAAAATGATTTTTCATTCAGTTTTTAAATACAAATCGATTGGTACCAAAAACGTTATGATTAGATGAGCGTAGCGAAGCAAAGTGAATCTAACATTTCAACTCGATTGGCGCTTTGTCTTTGATTGTGCACAAAAGTAGGTTCGTCACGCACAGGTCACACGGCTTGACGGATTTGGCTGAAATTTTAGATAAACTCTTGTGACTACAAGTATAGATGCTGCTAACATAAACAAAAAAAACCGTCAAGATTCCAACCTACAAAAAATTAATTAGTGAAAAATATCGAGTTTTAATTTTTTTGTTCTTCGCGCACAGGTTAAACTTCTTAACGGATTTGGCTGAAATTTTAAGTCAACACTCTGGACTATTAAAGTAGATGCTGTTAACATAACCAAGAAAATCCGTTAAGATGCCAACCTACAAACAATTTATTAGTGAAACATATCGAGTTTTAATTTGTTTTACTAAAATTTATGGACGGATTTAAATATTGTTTTATATTTATGTCCAAAATAAGAATATTGAAACGTGATTAAAATTTGAAAGTAGTTACTTGAACCGCCATTTTGTAAAAAAATATTTTGTTTTTTTGGATGCAAAAGTTTCTTCGTCGAGCACAAGTCAAACGGCTTGACGTATTTGGTTGAAATTTTCAGTGAACACTCACGCTCACTACACAAGATGCTGTTAGCATATCCAGTAAAATTAGTCAAGATGGCAACCTACAAAAAAATAACTACTAAAACAAATAAAATATTTTATTTATATTTTTATATTAAAACTTGCCGTCGGATTTTAATAATTTTTTTAAATGAATTGCAGAATAATAGTGCCAACATATGACAGGAGTTTTTCAATTGTTTTGTTAACGGACATCTTGTAACCAAATATTTGTTTATTTACGGCAACATATTTTGCTATTGTCAACTTTTTTGCTAATATCTGTACTCCCGTTTGGGTCCTGCGTAGAATTTGGCCCAGGTAATATATCTGTCGATTATTAGAGGCGAGAAAATAAGGGCCCTCCTTTCTCTGTCCTCCAAGGAGCATTAAAAGCACGCATTCCTGTCCACCACGATAAGTTAACAGTTGCTGACAAGAGCATATGCTTCGGTAGGGCCACCGTAGCCGGACAGGTCGAAGCCAAACGAAACGATTTTATAAGAGGTAAATGCCTTGTTTGATAAATAAAAAAAAATCGGTTAACGCAGAGCGTTTTCCTAGTCACTAAATATTTTGACTGGATATATCATTTCAACCTTACAAAAACGATTTTTTTAAGTAATGAGTGCTATCAGCAGTCACTCTCTTGGAGAGGTGTCCCCCTAGCCAGTAAAAATATATTCGTTACCGTATGTCCTTGTTACTTGAATCCTACACGACGTGGTGACCGGTTCGCCCAACAGTTTAAACTAAGCATACCTTAAAAAATTAATAGTAGTTTATTGTTCAATCACATCCTTATACCGTACCGTATACCGGAGTAATGAAAATGCGTAGACAACGGTATAAGGATGTGATTGAAAAATAAACTTCTATTAATTTTTTAATGTATGCGCAGTTTAAACTGTTGGGCGAACCGGTCACCACGTCGTGTAGGATTCAAGTAACAAGGACATAACGAATATATTTTTACTGGCTAGGGAGACACCTCTCCAAGAGAGTGACTGCTGATAGCACTCATTACTTAAAAAAATCGTTTTTGTAAGGTTGTAATAATATAACCAGTCTAAATATTTAGTGACTAGGAAAACTCTCTGCGTTAATCGATTTTTTTTATTTATCAAACAAGGCATTTACCTCTTATAAAATCGTTTCGTTTGGCTTCGAACTGTCCGGCTACGGTGGCCCTACCGAAGCATATGCTCTTGTCAGCAACTGTTAACTTATCGTGGTGGACAGGAATGCGTGCTTTTAATGCTCCTTGGAGGACAGAGAAAGGAGGGCCCTTATTTTCTCGCCTCTAATAATCGACAGATATATTACCTGGGCCAAATTCTACCCAGGACCCAAACGGGAGTACAGATATTCGCAAAAAAGTTGACAATAGCAAAATATATTGCCGTAAATAAACAAATATTTGGTTACAAGATGTCCGTTAACAAAACAATTTTAAAACTCCTGTCATATGTTGGCACTATTATTCTGCAATTCATTTTAAAAAATTATTAAAATCCGACGGCAAGTTTTAATTTAAAAAATAAATAAAATATTTTATTTGTTTTAGTAGTTATTTTTTTTGTAGGTTGCCATCTTGACGGATTTTGCTGGATATGCTAACAGCGTCTTGTGTAGTGAGCGTGAGTGTTCACTGAAAATTTCTACCAAATACGTCAAGCCGTTTGACTTGTGCTCGACGAACAAACTTTTGCATACAAAGAAACAAAATATTTTTTTACAAAATGGCGGTTCAAGTTACTACTTTCAAATTTGTATCACGTCTCAATATTCTTATTTTGGACATAAATATAAAAAAATATTTAAATCCGTCCATAAATTTTAATGAAACAAATTAAAACTCGATATTTTTCACTAATAAATTTTTTGTAGGTTGGCATCTTGACGGATTTTCTTGGTTATGTTAACAGCATCTACTTTAATAGTCCCGAGTGTTGACTTAAAATTTCAGCCAAATCCGTTAAGAAGTTTAACCTGTGCGCGAAGAACAAAAAATTAAAACTCGATATTTTTCACTAATTAATTATTTGTAGGTTGGAATCTTGACGGATTTTCTTGTTTATGTTAACAGCATCTTTACTTGTAGTCACAAGAGTTTATCTAAAATTTCAGCCAAATCCGTCAAGCCGTGTGACCTGTGTGTGACGAACCTACTTTTGTGCACAATCAAAGACAAAGCGCCAATCGAGTTGATATGTGAGATTCACTCTGCTTCGCTACGCTCCTCTAATCATAACGTTTTTGGTACCAATCGATTTGTATTTAAAAACTGAATGAAAAATCATTTTCGTTTTTTCTGTAGGACAAACGGTTTAAAAGTTATAAGCCAAAACGTTCGGTGGCGTCGTGTGGCGGCGTCAGGTGGCGTCGCGGCGCCACTGACGCCGTCTGCAGCAATTCCGCCGATGTAACCCTGGTCCAAAATCATTGTTATACATGCCTGTGCATAATCCCGTTTACCGCTATACTCTTCCACGAATAGCCTACGAGATACACTTTGCTGCTCTACTAATTGTAACGATAGTTACAAAACTTTTTACTTACATTTAAGCGAATTATGTTCAAATTTATTCAACGTGATAGTATATTTCTGAGACTTTCATGGCCGGGAAGATTTTATGGATGCACTGTGTTGAAAGGTGGAGACAATACATGCAACCTTGCCTTTGCAATGGTGCGTCTTATTTTAATAACCTAAATTTCCAGAGGTCCCTGTGCAAAATATGTTGCCATTCTATAATTTAAACACTCTCGAAAAGTCTCTGAAGAACCCCATTAAAATATGGGCGAAACGTTGGATTTTCTCCACCTTTTGATGCGGTTTGCCCGGAAAAACTTAATAAATAAATTCAACGTGATTTACTAACTCAGCGAAACCCATCCCTTACCGTTATAACTCTCGCTATTACCCTCGTTGCATAATTGAGATGTTCACCTTTAAACTTCGATCCAATAAGTATGAAGCATTAAGCGATCGAGTGACACTTAATTCAGAGTACCTGGGTTCGAGTTCCAATAAACAAAGACCTTTAACCGGTTGTCTTTACATTTGATACAACGTTTGGATTTTGGAAAAACTATCGCTGACGAGAAGGCTACGCAGTAAGACACGCCACTGTAATTCAGGATGACGCTGGTTCGATTTCGGCCACGGGGTAACTTAAGTTTTACTCAGTCATAATTGGCGAACCTGTTTTTTGTGGTCTACAAACAGCCCTCGGGCATTCTCTCCTAACTACCTAAACACCACCATCTCAAGTGGGGGAGGTAAGGGGGGCGCATACACAATAAAACCCTCATGTGTACCACCAACATCCACAGGGATTCATCCGTTAAACAATTATTAATAATAATACAACCATTTCATAAGAATGTTTGTAAATCACATAAGAACAGAATGCAATCACTTACGTTTAGAGAATAGGTCTATACGATTTTCATCACCTTAAAATTGTTTTTCAAAGTGATAGTACACGATAACATTTTAATAAATTAATTAGGATAAAATGATTGACGTCTATAAATTATCACAAAATAATTAATTGTTTTATTTTTGATAACCGATTAAATTATGTATTTATATATATTAAAAAAGAATTGATTTTAAAATTGCAAAGATAAACTCATTATAATAATGGTTAGGTGAGGTCGCGGCTACGTAATATCGCGTGGCTGACTGCGGGCGACGTGAGAGCGTCCGCTCTGACTGAGCGACGGCGATACACTGAGCATTGAGTGGCTGCTGCGTTGCCGTCGCAACCAAACAAGCTCGGCTCTCTCCGGCAGACACGAGCGCTCAACAAGTGGCCGGATCGCGGGACTGCGCACGCGCACACTTGCCCACGCTACTACCATTGTTGTTGTCATTGTTGTTGTTAACCCTTTACCTGGGGGTTTGTTATCTCTTATCATGCGAGCGGTAGTCTGACATTAATTAATCTATAGTTGATTTTATGTAGTATTGTGACGAACACATGATTGTGTAATGTGTGTTCTTTGTGCTCATTTCTGTGTTTTTATTGTTATGTTTATTATTTCACGCCATATGGAAGAATACGCTGTATGTGAAATATTGAATAAATAAATAAAAATAAATAAATAAATAAATTAGTGCGTGCCAAAGACGCAAATCTTAGTCCTGTGCTTCAATTTAATGTTTTGTTACCCTTGATTGACAAGTTGTAGCCAAAGATTACAAACTAAGTTGTAATCTTTGGTTGTAGCATGCGTTATTCTAAATACAATTTTTTCGCTCTCGAGATCTTATTAACTGTTCAAAACTCAGCGTGTTAGTCTCGACATTGCGTTGTAAAGTCAAACTGTGTTGGAACATCTTCTGGAAACAAAAAACAAAATCTGAAGGCCGGATTTTGAATTCACCTTTATTGATAATACAAAATTATGAAAACAAATCTATCGTTGATTAACTTTTAGACTTTTACATCCGCCAGTACAAATATGTATTTAAATACACATTCTATTCCACAACAACGATTGCTCATTGACCCATCTAAGTGATCCATAGAACTACCTTTGATAAGTGAAGATCACAAACGCCGACGCCATTTGTAATTTTTTTTGGAACGTAAACCACTTAAAAAAAATGATAAAATCAGTTAAGTTATTTGCTTTAACTTGCAGTAATTTGCCATAGCCTTCCTTAATTGACCACAATTTATTCGTTGGCAATGTGGAGATGCAAATAGATTTGATGAGCAATCTCATCGAAATCCATTTTATAGTTTTAACAGACTGTTTAATTCACTTAACTGTCGCAAATGATATTAAACAATCAATATATCTTTCATCGTGACACCTCTACAAATACGTGGGATTGATTTTGTGAGAGAAAAGTTGCGTCTGGTAAATCAAATTAAAAAGTCCAGAGGAAAAGTTTTCGAATAAAACCGAATAAAGAGAACTAAATTCGTTTGGCTATTGGTATTAGGTTCAGACATTGTGAAGTTATCTCTGCGTTAGGATGCTCATTTATTGGAAAACCTGTTAAAAATATGAAACAGTAAACATTTAAATTAATTGTCACTGACCTATTTGGCAAATTATCAATTTAATGATGATGTATTTTTGTTTTGCAACTTTGGCTAATCGAAACGATGAGTGGGTGATATATGAGGATGAATTGATGAAGACGTCCAAATCAGATCCATTATACATCGCGGGGGTCGTCATAAAGGGAGTCCAGCAAGGGAGAGTAGGGCCAAGTGGGACGAGAGAAATTTTCTTGGAACAGTGGAGGGGTGGAGAAGGACAGAGTCTCCTTTCATCGCCTCCTACGACTAGCAGAGTCACTCTGGGCCTATTCTACTCCGGCCCCAGATGGTTCAAAAATTAAGTTAAAGAACATCTAAAGTTTATGTGCACATTATGTAAAGCGACCTCTGTCTAATTCCTAAAATATTCATGAAACTTGGCTGAGCTAAGACAGACTAATCTAAAACAACGTACATTTCTGGAGGGGGGGGGGGGGGGTGTGAGGGGACTAGCTCGTCGCTAGTAAAGTAGTAAAGAAGATATCTTTACTGTACTTGATTTACATATGTCCGCGAGTGTACACGCTCGACAGACAGGACATTTGACACACGGACACGAACGAAAACCAAGAATCCAGTTTTCCACTGCGACGCTAGAAAGGACATTTGACACACGGACACGAACCAACACCAAGAATCCAGTTTTCCACTGCGACGGCGACTATTGACATTTACACAACTCACAGTTCTAGTAGGCTACAACTGACAGTCATTCACTACAATCGAGTGAGTTATCGGAATAATACCTGTTCACATAAACATCCAGATATTTGTAATTGTAAATATGGGAGGTACCTTGACACGTTACCGACAGACGGACTTTAAATGCGATCGCGCGACAGAACAATGCGTTATTCCTTAGACCGGTGTAGACGGGAGCCGTATCATTGCATGTTCACTGACTCTGATCTGAAGGGTAATATCTTGTGAAGTGAATGATAGTCTTGGAATGATCAATTCGATATCACAAACCGTACCACTCCCTTTAATATTTAGTAATATTGCCGATACTAAACACAATTTTTATAAAGATAGAGGTTTTTGAACATATCTTGCCTTTACATCAACTGAACATTATTCAGGATAGGATTGTTATCAATAAAACTGACGTTTAAATGTTGGAAATCGACTGTAAATATTCGGCAACATATTTGATTTTCTTTTTCATTCAAGATTGCAAGAACTGATTTCTAGATAATGGAGTGATAATAAATAGAAATACACCCGTACGACCAACAAGCTTCATACCTGAAACCGTTTTAAACTATCCCAAAGTATAGAAAGTTATACTGAAAGCCTCTCAAATGAAGGATATCATTTTTTCATTTCATTTAAATACTGGATACACCAACGTATTTTGTCCCGATTGTTTTATTACCATTACTAATTTTGTTTACAGATAAATCCGTAGGATGATTTGACAAAATATCGCCATTCTTTTTCTCTTCTGTCAGTTTACATTTCTACATACCCAATACAATGTATATCCTGGATGTTTCGGGTATTAAAATCTTGTTCTGGCTCTACCGTATTTGCCCATTCCAATCCTACCCCTCAATCATATTATTTGTATTGAATGTATTACGGATTGCTTCAATGAGCCAGGTAAGAACTATTCCAGATGTAGTATTACTGAAGAATGTAAAAAACCAAAGAAAATAACGAAGAATAACGTTATTATTTACATTACCATATTAAAATTTAAAAACTGGAATTCCACCTCTGGAAATCCTAGATAATACAAATATCTTACGTTTATAAGACGTCAAAGGAATAAGCTAAATTAAACAAAATAGGTTCTGTGAATAACCGAGAGGAAGCCAAGCATTTGTAAATAATAAAAATGAATAAATAAATTCATATTAGAGTCTGTACCCACTCTGTAAAAAGACTGATTTTCAGGGGGAGGGGGACTTTAATTTACTACGACTAAACCAACCCTATCATAAGGAAAGTTTATACATCCAATGATTACTACACAAGGTCTGACCGTGAATAGATGATTCATCATTCAAGGACCCTCCCCCTTCTTTCGTGACGTAAGCAAGTGCGCGCGTTCAGTAAGAATGTCGGATGCCCCTAAATCGTTCAGCTGCTGAGCGGTTGTCCAGGTAATGTAGATAAACCGCACAACGAGTTGTATATCGCTGGGTCATGTTTAATAAAAACTATGTGTTGGTGGAGGTGCCGGGTTCTTTATGATAAATCAATTCATATCGATAATCGAATTGTTTCCCACAATATATCGCGATATATATCGTGATAATATCATGAGCATAATAATATCGCGATACGATATTATCGCGATAATATTGGGAAATCACTCAGAATAGAGACGTTTCCAAAGCTGACCTAATAATATCTTCGATAGATTGTTTATATTTTATTAAATAGACTCCTTAAGTTATTGATACGATGTCATTGTCATCATTTGAAATTATTGAAAGCTAATAAATAATAAATGGCCTATATCAACGCTCGCAAGGTCAATGAAGACTGCAAAGAGGTAGGCGTACATACATGTGAACGTAATCTTCATGCTCCGCGCATAGATAAAAGCTTTGCCAAGGGATGGTCGACTAACCTCAAGAGAAATAATCAAATAACCGCCGCGCCAAGTTGTAAACTATGACGGTAACAAGACGCAGAATTTAAAAAAATAATATCGCGATGAATATCGCGATGAATATCGCGATATGACGTGGCATATCGTATAGTATCGATATATTATGATAATATCGATACATAACGAAGTTTTTTACACCGAATTTAAAGTTGTATTCGTGCAAGAAAATAAAAAAAATCGTATGTATTCCCCTCTATGAGAAATAATGATACATTAGTGTAAAAAAGTTCTTTGCCCAAAGAGAAGGAGGGAAAAATTAAAGAAATCGTAAAAATTGGGCTTAAGTTGCCCAACAATAACTGTTCTTATGGGAATTAGCATGAACGTGATTTTCACCCTAGGGAAAAAGGACAAAGTAAAGCAGAAGAAAATGATTAGGTCTTTGATATGAACGCAGGAGTGCTTTAACCTAATTATGTACCTAACAAGTTGAGTAATTTTCTCGTGTTATATTTTGATTCGGTTATTTTATTACTGAATCCTGGCGATCACGTACTCATGCTAAATTCTCATAAGAACTTGCCAAAATTATTTGATTTCATAAATTTGTGTCCTTCTTTCTCTTTCCGATTAAAAATAATGTTTTCAGGAGAAAACTGAACAAATAAATTCTTTGGTAAATCGATAAAGGGGGCTCATCGAGAAGATGCGATACTCTAATTCGGGAGGTCGTCGGTTCGATATCGGTCACCAGCAGTCCTGACTGAGGGTTTTTCGAAGATTTTTCTCGTTTACAAGGCGAATGCTGAGATTGCGTCATACTAACAGCCCTCATGACACTTCATCCTAACTACTTCAAATACCAAAATACCTACTTTGAGAATGACATTGATGATATGGATTATTTTTTGTGAGGTTTCCTTCGACCACAGTATTATTATTTCTAAGAAACTGGAGGGAGAAAAGCAGTGATAAAGAAGAGCGTACTAAATTTATCCAAAGAGATTCCGTCACATGAACACTTTCAGCACATTTGTTGAGATATAAAATACTTCATGTAAAACAAACCATTGTCTGCGTAGCCATTTTCCTACCGCTAACAAAACAACGTCAAAACACGACCTAGATTGCAAGCGAAACTACACTAACACCACATTTGCTACATTCATAAAACGCAACAAAAGCACAAACTCAATTTAAAAAGATCTTGTTTACAACGAGAAGGCTTACAGACGTCCACTTTAAGATTTATAAACTACGTTTGCACCATAGAACAACGTTCTCCGTTTCTTTTTTTTTCTTTTTGCAGACAATCAAATTATTCCATTTTTGCGATCTTCCTAATTTCAATATTTATGAAGTAATTGAACCAAGGCTTCGGAATCATTTATTTGCAACTGCTTTTCCACAATATTGTTTCTCCGCGAATGTTGATGGGTTAAGTGGAAGAGCGTGTACCCCCTCCCTCTCCCCCGGGACGAGATGGGGTTCATGTATAAGTTATTATCAGTCTCATCCAGCTGGAGATGAAGGGATCAACAGTGAGAGTGGGGGGAGGGGAGAGGGGGGGAGAGGGGGGGGGCTTATGTTGTCGTGCATAATACCTGTTGCTCTCTATATAATTGAGGGGATTTGACGAGAGTCCCAGTGTAAAACCTAGAGAATTTAAATAACGGGTCCCAGATTCACAAAGGAGCCTAAGTGCTAAGACGTCCTAGTTAAGACAAATCTTAGTGATATAAATCACGCATATGTCGTTCTGCAATGTCATAAAGATAAAATATAATATATTATTAACAATTTTATTAATAATATTTTATTTGTGAATGTGTAGTAATACCCAAAGATGATTTATCTTGATTTATCTAACTAGGATTTGCCTAACTTAGGACAACTTAGAGTTAGGCATCTTTGTGAATCCAGGCCCTGTATTTTAATAATTTCTTGAGAACGCTACACGATATTGCAAAAATGATTATAATTAGAACGATGTGGTGTCGTAAGAACTAATTGAAACTGTCTCAAAATATAGAATAGTCAATCAACTAATTTGGTATCACTGTTGCTGTTAATTGTTGTAGGATTTGTACTAACAGTTTGTTTCCGAATAAAAATTTCATTCCCAATGTGGTGGTATATAACAAAAATATGAATTGTATTTATTTACTCAACATATAAAAAAACTAAACAAAAAATTCAAATTTAATTCTCAAATTTACTTATGAACCCCGACACATTGAGTTTACATAGTTGGCCTATGTTCACTGAAGTTTTTCGTGCATTCTTCCGCCTTTTTCATGAACGTTGGTCTATCCTTGAGGAACTCTTCTGCCACTTCTGGGCGCATTGGATGGTCAGGCTCTGGGTCGTTCACCAGGCAAACCAGGGCTTGGATCACTGGAAGGAAACAGGATGGAAACATTCAAGGTAAGATAGGAAGAGACAGATCACGACAGCGATGTCGGGACAGTGTGAAGAAGGATGTGGAACAGCGAGGAGGAGACCATAACATTCGCGCACTAGAACATTCGCGCACTTAATTATTGGCTTAGTAGAGTATTCGCGCAGTAGAAAATTCCACACTAGAACATTCGCGCACTAAATTATTGGCTTAGTAGAGTATTCGCGCAGTAGGTAGAACATTCCGCACTAGAACATTCGCGCACTTAATTATTGGCTTAGTAGAGTATTCGCGCAGTAGAATACTCACACACTTAGTTATTGGCTCAGTATAGTATTCGCGCATTAGAACATTCGCGCACTAGAACATTCGCGCACTAAATTATTGGCTTATTAGAATATTCTGCGTAGTAGAACACTCACACACTTGGTTATTGGCTCAGTAGAGTATTCGCGCAGTAGGTAGAACATTCCACGCTAGAACATTCGCGCACTTAATTATTGGCTCAGTAGAGTATTCGCGCAGTAGAAAATTCACGTACTAGAACATTCGTGCAGTATTGCATTCGCGCACTTAATTATTGGCTCAGTAGAGTATTCGCGCAGTAGAAAATTCACGTACTAGAAAATTCGTGCAGTATTGCATTCGCGCACTTAATTATTGGCTCAGTAGAGTATTCGCGCAGTAGAAAATTCACGTACTAGAACATTCGTGCAGTATTGCATTCGCGCACTTAATTATTGGCTCAGTAGAGTATTTACGTAATAGAACATTCGCGCACTTAAGCATTCGCTCACAAGATGTTACGTTCCCCTGTGTCTGATGTTTTTACGTACCTATCCAATACGCAACCGTGAATGATGAATTATGGACCTGTTTCAAGTAGATGTTCGGAAATATAGGAGAACAAAAGAAGGTTTGTACAATTGGAGTCAGCATATAAGACATAGGCCCTATAGGCCTAGACATATCGAGAAGTATGGAAATAGACGAACAGCTACTGCACAGTTAAGACTTCAAGCAGGACACGATCTCCTTGGAAAGCACCTACATCGAATAGGAATCACATGTGCAGTCTATGTGGGAAGGAAGAACAGAACAGAGAGCATATGATGACATGTCCAAGTCTTAAAGACGTAGTAGATACCCTGCCACCTGGCATTAGCTATGAGGAAAAGGAAACCTGTCTCTACTGAAAAAACAGAAAATGCAAGCTAAAAATGCAGGCATAGGAAAAAAAGAAGACACTAGACTAGTTAGTTGGGACATCTTCAACACGCTGCCTGGGTACAGCTGCATCCAAGAGGTTGAACATTGAATACCCAACTATGAGAACATTATAGTCTACTAAAGATTTCCTTCTATTTACCTTGATCGATTTTGGTTGACGGCTTCCAAATGTTCAAGCTGATAATGTTCAAACACACTTTTCCCCTCTCGTCGATGTTAGGATGATAGATTTTCGTTTTGAAAATAATCATCGGTGGTTTGAACGGGTACTCGGTTGGGAATTTGATCTCTATTCTGAATGCCCCCTTGTCGTACGGTGGCTTGTCCTGCGAAGCAAGATCAAGAATTTGCGTGGCGCTTGTAAGGTTGACAAAGTTATAGAGCTAGGTCTAGGCCTAGAACAGCATCTAGTCAACTACAATACCAATCTTGGTAAGAACAGTACAAGAACAGTACAACATATGTTATGTCGAGCGAAAGAGAGAGAGAGAGAGACAGAGACAGATACTCACGGGTACAATAAGACCGTGCCAGCTCAACAGGTTGGTTTCGTCTACCTGGATGTCCTGGAATGACTTTATTCCCGCCTCCCGAATATCACCAAGTTCCTGGGGGAGACGGGAGGGAATTACTCACTTGGTTGTGTAATGGTTAACCAGAATCATTGATGACACGAGACAAAGGAAGAGTGATGAAATGAATGGCAAAGTAAATTCAAGTCAATCAATGTATGTAGGTGATAACATATGCATTCCATATTTTAATACTATAAAGTTTAGAATTTCTTACCTTCTGTATTCGTCTAAATGATGGGGATGCCGCCATCTTCGACAAAACAGTAGAACAATGTTTTCGTTGAAATAGTTCGATAGGTCGAGAAAAAGATTCGATGTTGTCAAGACCCTAGCGGAATTTTGAGAGACCCCGTGAGGATTTCATCAGCGCCATCTTAGTCGTAGACCCCAGACGAGCATCCTAACCCAAATCGCCCGTGCGGAATAAGTGGGTCTGTCTCCTCTACCTGACTAACCATCCCTTACACAGTTGCCAATACTTGAAATGTTTTTTTTTAGATGATGACCACTATTGAGATAGATTTGAATGCTCATTGTGTCACTCCCCCAATCCACCTTTGAAAGAAAGTTTGAAAATACACCTGTAACGACATCGACTTGGCAACATCGGAAAATGCCATCCGGCAGCGAAATAACATCTCCTAAGTGGTTGCTCTTTTGTCAAATAATCGCCTTTTGTTGGAAGGGTTTGGATGTCTGTCTGGGGTCTACGACTTTACGTATGCGAGCTCTCTGGTTTCAAGAATACCAAATTCCATGCATGCGAGTCAAAACGTATAGGTTCAAGAATCGGCCCCTTGGTGGAGGTTCGCCATTGTTGTGCCCACTACAAAAACTGGTTTATTACTTTAATCTATTAATTTATTACGCAAAATTTGTATTCAGAATACTTCACTTAAAAAGGTTGATAGACTACAAGTATAATTAAATTATTTCAACTAGATGTAATGCGGTTCCAAGGTCTACTTGATTGCCGCCTAGCAGCTAGTCGTAGAACTCCCGCCGCTAGCGCGGCGGGCGATCAATCAATCAATCAATCAATCAATCAAAATAGCTTTTATTCGTTACTATCAAGTAGACCTTGGTTTTGATAACATGTGATTTTTAACATTGTGGAAATGGATGGGACGACATGACTTGCGAGTTCGACGAGCCTCCGCCAGAGTTATTACGGACCTTGGGGACATGGCTCTCTCTAGGTCTAGCTTTGCCTTCGGAGCCCCCGAGAAGGCTGTGAAACAATGAAACGTTTAGGAGCGCGCTCTACTGTGAGCTTTGCCCGCACAGCGCACAAGGTCTACTTGATCTCCGCCTGGCGGAGGCTCGTGGAGTTCGACGAGCCTCCGCTAGGCGGAGATAAAGTAGACCTTGACCTTGGACCTTTTCATGGCGTGTGACGTCACATGACGTTTGAAGGAGAAACAGCAAACCTAAAACTTTGAACCTTTGTAAAAAATATAGCTAGTTAATTTTGAAAATTTTAAATTACGTTCCTGGTATCTTTAGATAAAGATCTATATATTTCACACACATTAAAAGCTGTATGATGATGATAATGATGATTATGTTGTTGTTGTTGCAGGGTACACGTTGAAATCTTAAAATATGTCGTGGCGTGATTCGAATCCCAACTCCTAAATTGGTCTCCGCGCTGATTGTTTGTAATATTCTGGAAATGTTTCAAATGTTTCGGGAAAATGTTTTCGAGGTGCCGTTTATTGGCAACGCATAAGACACCATGGTAAACTTATACACCTGAAAATATTTTTGAAAATGTTTTCAGAAAATGTTTCCCGTGTGGCGACTGTTTAACTTTATACAACAATGGCTTTGTTATTGGTCATTACAGCACACATACAATTATTCTCGAGTTACCATAGTAATTCACCAACTTAATACGATACCATTTTTTCTTTGAGTTCGTTGATTCAAAGTAGTATTGCAAAGAGTTAGTCAAATCTGGCCTTGTGTGGGACACCATTTTTAGTGGGGTTTTATTCAAAAGACTTGATTTTGGAAATTGTCTCACTAAGTTATGTAAATATATTTAGTTTTCTTTTATGCTTTTTTTCTATTCTTTACGGTTGGTGTCTTCGCGTGAAGTATTTGTTTTTTTCGAATGTGTTATTGAATTGTTTTTTTGCCAAGTATTTGTTTTTTCAATTTGTTTTTTTTCAATTTGTTTTTTGAATTGGTTATTATTTGGATTCCTGAATATTGATTCCGTGCTATAACAGTGTTGAGACCCGGCACCTCCACCAAATCTAACCTGAAATAAAAATAATTGATGTTTTTCTCGTAGAAATCCCTGCTGTGGTGTACAAGGCCATTTGTTATATCTCAATATGTACCACTCTGAACATGACAAACTATGTAACTAAGGACATTTGATACCAGTGAAAGAACGTCCGAGGACTGCACCTTATAGTTACTGGACTCGGAGCCAAATACACAGTCGAGTTATGTATAAAACCTGTATTTGGTTGCTATGGAACTGACTTTGCATTCTATATTTCGTAATAAAAACTATTCAATTATGATTAAAAGCGTCCCCAAGTAGGGGTCATCTATGCTTACCTCAGCATACGCCTTGTGACTGAGGAAACTCGCGGATAAACGTCAAACAGGATTTCCAGTGGCCGGGATCGAACCGGGGAGCTCCCGTATTAGAGTATCGTTTGTTACAACTGAGCCACCTCTTCGATTTATTTAAATTGCTAGTTTTCTCTTACAACGGTGGTTTTATACTTAAAAGCCGTGAGCTTCCTATACATATACAAACACATTTTTCAAAAAGCTTAGCTTTAGGAGAGAAGTATATAGATTATTATACAGATTTTTTAATAAACAGTTTTAAACGAAACATATTATCATTCACAATATAAATAAAGTGTTTTTGTTACGTTTGTTTCAATTGTAGGCCTACTCGACTAGAGTAGAGTAAAGTGTGATTCGAGTCGTGAATTTACGGTTGTAGTCGTTTGATAAGAGGAATTATTCAGACAGGTTTGTCCATATTACCATATTCGAATTGTTTTACTCAAATATACATTTTTCTGCATTGTGTCTATTACAATAAGCTTTGCTATTCAGAGACAAACAAACACCAACCATTTCAATAGAGATCGTTCATTTGAATGGACAAACGTTTTGTATGGGCAACTGATTATAATACATGTATTTACGCGAAAGAGATACATTCTAAATATGTTAGTAAAAATACAGTTTATTGTTTGCAAATCATTCTCGGTTCTCATTATAGCTTAGCTTGATACTTTAGTTTCAATACAGTCGTTTAGTAAAACATTGTTTTTTCTTCGTGGTACTAAGCTGAGTTGAGTTGAGCTTCAACTTCACTTACGATTCATGTGTAAAGTATGTTTTCGCGTCTAGAGCTTTCAAGATACAGGATGTTTTTAAGTCTACCGATCTAAAACGGCCGTAAACTTCACATAAACCTAGGTTCTATCTCAAACTCCAAACCAATGAACTCCTTCCAAGCTTCTGTGACTTACACAACATATTCATGTTAACTTGACGGAGGGGACATCTCGGGGAAGCTACTATCTTCAGCAAACACATCTTAACATGTATTATTCATTACAATGCTTGTGATGAGATCGAAATAGTTCCATGAAAGTCTGGTCTAGATTAAGGTTGGAATTCATAGTTGGCCCCTACACCTAGGGGCACCCATTGTTGCTATGGATTTGTTTTGTTTATGGGAAATAACATGGAAACAACTGTTACCTTGGTAACAATGGGCGCCCCTAGGTGTAGGGGCCGACTATGAATTCCAACCTTAGTTTACTAGATACTTAGAATTTATTACTAAGAAAGTTGAATGACCAAAAGATACGTGACTTTGTGTGATCAATATAGAGTCGAGTAACTTTTAATACAAATAACTTAAATTATTATTATTTGGTGTTAAATGACGTACTCGACAAGTAGGTCATATGACGTGACTCATTAGTAAAATACTTGACTCAGATCAAATGGATGTTACTAATTCAAGTGCAAATGTACAATGTATATGGCTATACACGCTCATTAGAATTGGCCGCGCAGTTTCCAGCTCCGCAGTGATTATCCTACTCGAATCTCCTTAGATTTGATTATTTAGTGTTAAACAATGTATACTCATCCGTTAGTATGACATTACAACCTCAGGAAGTTCTTGGAGGAAACTGATTTTAAACGTTTTCCAAAACCAGCAGAATTTATAATACCTATGAAAACTTTATGAGCCTCACAAAATACAGAGAGATATTTTTACGTTAAGTAGCCAACTTCAATGGAAGGACATAAACAAAAGTATAATCACAAAACTGCAAGCGTTATTCCTTTTGCGAACATTTCCATCACTTCGGGCCAAACCTTGTCATCGTTCTAAGGAAACCAGCTACGCAGAATAATTGAATAATTTACCAAAACATTCTCTCTTTGACGCGAATAAAGGCAAACGCTCCACGCGCCCCGAGTTATTAAATTTGTTTTCTTCAGCGTCTTAACGAACAAACATCAAGGCATGCACAAGGTAAGCTTTTCAAAGAGAGCGAGATTAGAAGAGTGGTGGGGGCGTTTTGAACAAAGGTGTTTTGTTTTATGTGTCGTGGGTGGAAATAAGGCGGGCGTTTGGCTTATTGTTGTCGACGGCTGTCGTTGAAGAGCTACGAGCCATTGTTTCCATCTATCCAACATGCAACGCGCTGTTTATGACGCTTAAAATTACTCTATTCCAATCCTTAAATCTTTGTTCCATTCTTATAAAATAACATTCCATATCAAAATGTTAGGGTTATGCGGGGGCTAGATTTTATAAATCAAATGGATATGCAAAAGTTGACTCTTTAGGGTAAAATTGGACAATCTCAATAATATCTAAATGTTTTAATAATACGTTGGTTATTATTTGTATTGAAGATATTTTAAAACCATCATAATATCTATAACAACAGATAATTAAAAAATTTATTTTGAATGTAAATAACGAATTATCTCGCTTTTAAATACAATATAATGAGTCCAATAATAGTAAATAATTAAAACTCTACTAGTAGTTACTAGGTTCAATTTGTTTAATTGTTGTTCTGGGGTTTGTGTGTATATATGACGTAAATATTTTCTTAATATTATCGTTCATGCTATCAGGAACTAACTACGATTATAATGCTGCTACTCAAAACTTGAACGCTGAAGATCCACGGCTTGATCCAACGAACGAATGTAACCATACGAAGACGGCGACTAGGCAGACATGACAGGCTTGTATCAGCTGTGCTCAGTCAGGTGCGCCAACTGTACTTCTCCCTAATGGCTCGCTGTAGGCCTAATGTTGGCGTGCTTGGCGTCAATACGGTTGATTCACCTGAAACCAGAAGAAACACCAAACTGTCATTTAAAGTTTACCGCCAGCTAAATATTTAGTCTAAGAATCACCAAGCCACTATGATTGGTGGTTGCCATGGAGAAAACAATAAGTACGTCCCTGTGCTGTGCCCGAAGACCAGTACTACCAAACCTACGCAGCGACAATTAAACAGTGCGGCCACACAGAGCGGATATAACTCAGAGTAGGATCGTTTGATGATCCCCCTGGATCCGATCAGTCAGTCTTCAAAGCTTCACACGGCAAGTTCCCTGAAGGCCGTGGTGGATTTAGGGGGAACAATTAGGACCCCCCCCCCCCCCCCCAACCCCTTAGGTATGTGAATGTACACTCAATAAAGCTGGGTCCAGATTCACAAAGGTGTCTAAGTGCTAAGACGTCCTAGTTTTTTAGGCAAATCTTAGTGATATAATTCACGCATATATCGTTCTGCTATGTCATAAAGATACAATACAATAAAATACTAAAATAGTGGTTTATTTGTGAATGTATAGTAATATCCAGAGATGACATCTTGATTTGAATAGCTAGAATTTTAGTATTGTGCACCAATGCAATACTATATTCTATGGTACAGGCCTAGATCAAGGCCTAGATATAGTCTAGTTGTGCAATTTAACAGAAAACCGCCCCATTTGCATTCCGGACGAATTCCCCGCAAACTCACAGATTGACGTAACATTAGATCCCCTAGGTCACCTCGTATAGCGCTGACTCCAACACCCTCTGGAACCCGGTAGATCTAAGCATCGGCGTCGTTAGTGTGAACATAGTCCTCCGGGACCATGACGTCATACTCCCTGGTAGTCGTGACGCCGTCACATTGAGAAGCGTCAGTAGTTGGTGCCATCTCATTCGCTGAAACGTATATGCGATCATTTCAACTAAAGTTCAATCAGCCTTGGGAACCACAGTAGAAGAATGAAGTCGGACCCTATATTATACTCACTAAAAGCGGCCATGAAAAGAAGGTTTACAGAAATCTCGAAACATTCATCTACGGAAATGAAAGTGCGGTCAATTACAGAGCAACTGAAATGTTACAATGGTGAGTGTTAACGTTTTATGCCGTTTGAGTGGCGTGGAAAGAGCATGGGCCGAGAGGGAACCACAGATCGAGGCTCTCTATTCATCCACTATGTTCCCCAACGTTTATTCCACTGTAGATTCTTTAACGATTGACGTTTCTCTCCTCAACGCTGTCGTTATCCCGACGAATTCAGAAGTAAAGATTATCTTTAATAATGTAATATGCAAAAAGAAAAACAGTAACTTGCCCCTTGTTTGAGAAGACTGCAAACCATGGAATCAAACGACAACATTTGGAGCTATAGGGAGTTCCCAATGCGCAGTTTCTTTATGTGCATCCCCGTGCAACACTGACCAAGGTCTGTCTCTCCCCTAGCGGAGGTTCGGTCGAGTTCGACGAGCCCCCGCCGGGAGAGTGAGTGAGATTATAACACATCATAGCTATGCTATGATTACCATGAAAGTTGTTTCGTATGATTATGCATTTTTTTTATTAATCTGTGTTGCGAATATGCTTGGATAGTTATCTGGCCACAAGTGTTCCAACTTGATGGCATGCATGGAGCATCAGCTCAGATTGACAGGCGCAAAGCCGGAATTGGTTAAAACTGAACTAATTCCTACTTTTTTTGACAAGACTTCCTTTATTTGGAGAACTCACCAAAAACTAGATAAGCTATTTTAGCTAAACGTACCTGCAGAGTTCTGACCAGGGATTTATCCCCTACAGCATCAGCCGCAAAGTAGAGCGTTTACTGCTCTAAGGCCTGTTATAGACGATCTCATCGGCGTCGTCATCCTATGGAAAATAAAATGATTATTCTAGACTTACATCGTGTTGGAGAAATCGGGTTCATTGCATGCAATGTAAAAATTGAAACCCATTTCCTTTCTAATCATAGCTAGCTCAGCGAAAAGCGATTTTTGTATATTCTAAGGCACTTTCCTACATTTTGAATTGTAGGCCTAGTTTCATTTTGTAAAACGAAAAAATCATCTTCAAATCTCCCCAACAAACTATATTATTATTTCTAAAGTTAATCGTTAAATTTCTATTTCGCTAGAAAGTCTCATATTTTCTCTTTTCTGCGGAAATTAAAACCTTACTGTTCTGTAATCACTTCACTAGTCTAATTGCCTAGTTTACATAATACCGGCGATATCAATCCCCATGGGTTAAAAAGTAATAACTCGAATCGGGACTAATTTTTATTTAAGAAGTTATATTATGATATACTTTTTGCTTGCAACAATAGTTAAAGGTAGGCAGGCGTCCACATAAATGTCTAAAGTAGGTCATAAAATCGATTTGAGTAGGCTACTATTGGTCGACATAGTGACGCATTTGAAAGGTCGTTACCCATTGGTCCATTATAAAGATTTAATGTGTTATTGCACTTGCCTCTAAACAAACTTAACGATGTGTTTGTTGTTGACGAGTGAATCTGACCAATCATGGACCAGTATTTATAATTAAGGTCGGTGGTTCATTACAAATCACTCGTCAAAAAAGAAAGCATATTCTGTAAAGTAGTTCCACTCCACACAAACCTTGTGGATGCTGACGAAATAGATGAGTGAGGCATTGTCAAACAATGCCTGTATTTGAGAACGCCACCTGCTGATTGGTATCGGTTCACTCGACAATGACGTCACATTCACAAGGTTGCTGTGGTACCACTTTAAAGTTGTTTTAAGACAAGTACATTCATCTTGAAACAATTAACACGGGAACTCTTTGAAAAACGCTAACGATGTTTTAGATAAAGCTCACACTTGTACCTTTCCTCCAATCACCCCCGACGACGTGATAAACCGAGTGAAACATTTGTGTAAAACGGGCATTATAAGAACAACTAATAATGATATGGGTTATATGGTGTGAGAGTGCGTATTTACACAGCAGGGACAGCAGCAACAGCTCAAGATTCCCTCTCTGCAACGTTGCCAGCAGGAGATGGTGGGTCGGGATAGCCTGGGTTCACCAGGGCCGTAAACGCGCTGTTCCCACGCCTCCTGGGACCGCCGTCTCTCCTCCCTCAGACGCTTCAGTTCCGCCCTGATCCTCCTGGACGTGTTCGTGGACCCCTTGCGCTCCCGCAGCTCGATGGCCACTACGGTCTCCTTCGTCCACTCGAGCCGCTTCTTGGAGGGGGTGTCGGTGGTGTTGCTTGGGCCAGGCTTGTCGCTACACGCTGAGGGCTGCTTGGAGTGACGCTCTAGAACAAGTGCAGTGCACTCTATCTAGGAGACATTGTAGAGTCTAGGAGAGCTATCATTGGTCTGTTGGAGGGGGTGTATGGTGGTGTTGCTGGGGCCAGGCTTGTCGCTACACGCTGAGGGCTGCTTGGAGTGACGCTCTAGAACAAGTGCAGTGCACTCTATCTAGGAGACATTGTAGAGTCTAGGAGAGCTATCATTGGTCTGTTGGAGGGGGTGTATGGTGGTGTTGCTGGGGCCAGGCTTGTCGCTACACGCTGAGGGCTGCTTGGAGTGACGCTCTAGAACAAGTGCAGTGCACTCTATCTAGGAGACATTGTAGAGTCTAGGAGAGCTATCATTGGTCTGTTGGAGGGGGTGTCGGTGGTGTTGCTTGGGCCAGGCTTGTCGCTACACGCTGAGGGCTGCTTGGAGTGACGCTCTAGAACAAGTGCAGTGCACTCTATCTAGGAGACATTGTAGAGTCTAGGAGAGCTATCATTGGTCTGTTGGAGGGGGTGTGGTTGTGTTGCTTGGGCCAGGCTTGTCGCTACACGCTGAGGGAACAAATTCTTTGAACTTGCAGCTTCCGGATCGCTAATACTAGAGCGTTACTTTATAGAGGGGCATTACTTTTAATTGGCCCTTCACTAAATTACACAGGGTGATCAATACAAACTTTATCGAGATTGCCAAACTGACACAATTTTCGCTTTTTAGCGTTTTAATTAGTTCACTTAACTCATCGTTAAGTCATCCAAAACGTGTCTGCGTTTCATATTTCAAGTGTCTATTACAAATAGGAACCGTTAAAACTTAAAGTTTAAATTACTGTTTGCATCAGTTCTTGTTTGTCCTCTCCCTCTCGCGCAGATATTGTTTGAAATCAAACTACTGATCATCTTATGTGTTCCTGCAAGTTATACAATTGTGACAAAAAAGTTGATTGTATTACACAGCTTTGTTTTTAGTCAAAAACTTACAATGAATCCGTTTCAAATCATTCTAGAGCACAATGTATTTATACTAAATCACATCAAAAGCAAATATATATATTTAAAATCCGATATACGTGCTAAGAGAACCAGGAGCCGGATTCTCTAAATCTGTGGTAAATTTCTCACCGGTAGCTGTCGTTACGGAAGGCAAATGGATGGCTGTGATTGGGTCACAGCCTTCTCATAACGACCAAAACCGGTGATCACCTTATCGTTGACCATAGAGAATCAAGGCCCAGGAGCCCGATTCTCTAAATCTGTGGTAAATTTCTCACCGGTTTCTGTCGTTACGGAAGGCGAATGGATGGCTGTGATTGGGTCACAGTCACAGCCTTCTCATAACGACCAAAACCGGTGATCACCTTATCGACGCCCATTCAGAATCGTGGCCCAGGACAGCAAAGTTTAAACTTTGTCTGGTAATACTTCGGCCGTGTTAATGGTGGAAGTAAGAAGATTAAACATACACGTTAATGTTTGTGGCACTGGCATTCATTGGTCTCAACGTCTCAAGTCGATTATATAATCGATATACTAGCAACGTATATGATATCTACCAGTGAAACAAACAAATACAAATATTTATATTACTGATTGACGATAAATGACTCGTGCATTCAACATTTTATGTCGTTCATTTCTAGCTACAAACATAGATATGCAACCAACAAATTTTTTTGTTTTGTTTAGATAATCTTACCTAAACTTGTGTATGTTCCATGCAGTAGTAGCAACACCATTGATTCATTTCCCTCCATGATCGCCAGTACAGTCCAAGGGCGGCTTTGTCTCAGTTGTGACCAGCGCTTCATTCTCATTGTCTGCTTCCTGGGGTCGCGTCCCCTCCCGACCTGGGGCAAGACACACACACCCTTAATCACTGTACGGTTGTTCTATCACGTGAACATTCGGACATGACAGTTAGACCCCTTTCTACTTGATCTTGCAAAGTGCACGAACCATGTGAAATACTACGCAAAAAGGGATTGTTTTTCACTGTTTTATTAAGAGCCTTTCTTACAATCTCCCAATAAGAAAGTTATTTGTAACAATTAAGCTATTTGGAGGATTTCAAGGGTTTTCATTGGTGGTTGCCATGGAGAAAACAAGCTTTTGGACGAATAAGTAGTTATTGGGGCATTGTAAGACTGGACCTTAGGCTTGTACTGTGAATGTGGTGTAATTAAGTGTGTTTGTGTGTATACTAAAAAATAGGGTCAAAAAGTATTATATTTCGTAATTCATTCAATATGTTTCAAATTCATCCGCTACCTACGTTACCTGACGCACTATCTCAAACACATTGCTAGCACAAACGATTTTGATATTAGTTGCAGCCTCTTCAATACTTACAGCGCAGTCTGGTTTACTCCATCTTTATTCGTGGAAATATTATATGACTGATATTAACCTACTATTACTTCACAACTAAAATAATTCTCTATGAGAGGAATTCCTAGAAGTGGATTCTGTAGGAGGTGTGAATTCCTGGAATGTATAAGCCAAACACTGCGTGTGAAAAGATATTAATTTACATGGAACCGCCCACGAACTCAGACAGAGTTATGAGGATAAGAAAGTAATATCTTTCTCGTGAGTGCTCTGGCATGGCATGTTTTACATTTTATGAAGTGAGAGTGAGAGTGGGTTACCACATGTTTTTTGTAGATACATATTCTTGGAAGACATGGATGAATTTGTCTTGCCAGTCCTGTATTATCATTGTTATTTTTATGTTTCATATGTCGTTATAACCTATCCTAGGGGATGAAGAGTCCATAGTCTATTGCTAGTATGTCTACCCTGACACTTATCTGTAGTCTTTTCTCTTCTTCCAATGGATAGCTACAACCAGCATGGTTTCCTTATCCACTGATATATTATTGCATACTGTATTTTGTACTTCTTCAATACATTTGATTTGATTTGAAAAAAAGTATTGTACAGATGGTAACAATGATTCACGTCCCGCCCGGTAAACCTACGTCACAAGGCCGAATGCAGTCTGGTTGCTGCACACTCTGTACGATTATTAATATTATTATTATTATCATTATAATTATTATTATTATTATTATTATTATTATTATTATTATTATTATTATTATTATTATTATTATTATTATTATTATTATTATTATTATTATTATTATTATTATTATTATTATTATTATCATTATTATTATTATTATTTTTATTTTTATTATTATTATTATTATTATTTTTATTATTATTATTATTATTATTATTATTATTATTATTATTATTATTATTATTATTATTGTTGTTATTTTCCTGTCCCATGAAAAGACAGGATGGCCAGTGTAGGCTTAATATCGTATGTCGATATAGTATTACAGTAACCACGTGTCCCAGCCACTGTACACTGGATACATTGTTTGTAAGATGCAGTGCAGACAGTTATCGCAGCCAGTGCATCAGCTGTGACGTAGCACTCGGCTAAGCGCTCGATCGTTTGACATGCAAATCAGTGATCCTGACTAGGCCCCTGTCAATCAACATGTCAGCTGGTAACTGACAGTCTGGTCTGACATACTAGTCTGTACATCTTGTTGGAGATGCTGTACAGTGCTGGACATGATGGCTGCAACACGCGAATATTGTGTTCGACACAGCCCGGAGCTTGGAAAACGTGATAATTTACGGTGTTTTGTTCGTCATTACATAATATTGAATCAAAGAGTGTATACAAGTGTGATAGTTTCAAAGAAGAATAAAAGTACGTTTTGGTTGAGTTACATTCAATACAAACATTTTGGAATAATGCGCAACTAAAATATTGTAAGATCTAAAAAAAGTATATAAAGTTTATTGAATTTGGATAAAAATTGACAATTTCAATACTATCTCAAATTGTATTTTTTGTTTTTGTTTTAGAATATCTACTGATACCCCGATAATATAGAAGCTGAAATAGGCTTGACCCGGAATTAATTGGTACAGAATTTTTTTTTATCAGAAGTTGTTTGCTATGTATACCTACATGTTCCGAAGATAGTTTACCGCCGTCCGACCCCCCTAATTAACGTTATTAATTAAATTGCTAAAGTTAATGCTTATATAATCGTTATTTTTAAAGATTTTTCTGATATTGTATATTAAATACATTACGTAAGGTCTTTTGTAATAAGAACACCATTCAAAACCTGTATATAGATATTTCGGCAAGCATTAATTAATTAATATCAATATAATAACATTTTTAATAAAATGGTTCCCGTGTATAATTGGTATAATGGAATATATAGTTGATAGTTGTAAATACATAAGTAAACACATATGAAACTACTGTAGAAAGTTTACCGAAATAAAAGTAATATTCGTTTGATAAATCAGCATAATTAATGAATACATTAATTACCGATTGTTTAAAAGGAATACATATTTGAATGTATGCATTATGGGTATCAAAAGAAAGCTGCCGATCCGTGGGTTTTAATATCGGTATCTCAAGGCGAATTAAAAACAAAAAAACTACATTTTTCTTTTGGGGGGGGGGGGGGGATGCAGATATTTCGTCAAACGTATGAAATAAAAGCTTATACCTTGTTTTTAGGAAAAGTACCTTAACAGCACGATTAAAAAAATGTACCCTATAGTCAAATAACATTTAAGAAGCAAAGTGAATTTAGAACTACAAGTCGCTCAAAGATGGAAATAATTGTCATTTGGTCTAGTAATGAATTTTTAGTCTCAAAAGTAGGCCCTACTATAGCGACTAAATATACATTCCGGGACCAAATGACAATAATTTTCATCTTTGAGCGACTTGTAGTTCTAAATTCACTTTGCTTCTTAAATGTGATTTGACTTTAGTGCTTGGCCTATATATTGGGGAGGAGGGCGGTTGGGGGTGGTGGAGGGGGCGGGGGGTAAATAAGACAGGCACTTTATGAACCCATTTTAGATGTGATCTAACCAATGATGAAAGTGTGCCGCAGCGCCGTACTGGTACTTATTTGAATACCAGTTCTTACTTACTTTTTATGTATATACATCACATTCTAGCAATAACTAACTTGTTTCGTATGTTTTAAAATACCAGATATAAATAACATTTCAAAATATAGTCAAATAGACCCGATGTGAAATAAACTCAAATTTAGCTAAACGAACAAGTATCACTGACACACTTAAACAACAGAACAGTAATTTGCGTTAAAACAGTAATATAATAAGTCGAAAAAACAAGATTACTACGCCCATGGAAAACATGTTTAGTAAGACTTAATTTTAATAAAAGTCTTTAAAATGTTTGCTGAACACTAAAAATTTAACCTAATTGTCTCTCTAAACCTCTTGTAATTGGGTGAAAGGTGGAGGGGAAAAGATCATTGAGCTACAGCCCTTCTTTCTTACCACTTGCATCACTGGATCTGGCACCAATTGATGTGACGTCATAAATATGAGGTCCGGTTGCTCCGATACAAAACTTATGGCCCGTCTACCAAGATTTAACAAAATTTGTAATGTCATTCCTGCGGAATTTCTCAATGAACAGTATAACACAAAGATTTCACCTGTAATACCAAACAAACTTTAACGTTTAGATAAACATATAATAAGACTTACATTTTTATGCAATTCATACATTAAAGTAAATAAGTTGTTGATATTGATTACTTGGGTATCGAATTCAGTGAGCGCAATTATTTTTGAGCCGTTCATTTGTGGAAATACAATAAAGTCGATCCTTTGCTGATTTTCCAACGACTCTCGCGCGTCTTTCGAGAGTCATCAGAGGCAACACTACCTTCAGATTATTATACTATTTGAGTGTTCCAAGGCAAGATCTAAATTTTTCTCTTGTGT
This sequence comes from Isoperla grammatica, assembly GCA_945910005.1. Classification (NCBI taxonomy): domain Eukaryota; kingdom Metazoa; phylum Arthropoda; class Insecta; order Plecoptera; family Perlodidae; genus Isoperla; species Isoperla grammatica. The sequence goes on from OX246741.1 coordinate 35,032,208, forward strand.
ATACTGTTTGGAATATAAAGCCCCAACCGCAATTGTCGGTATCGGGATCGCAATCGCAATTAAGAAATCATAGAAGAGTTAACCTACATGGTTCTTATTACGCTGTTCACAGTAAAATCTTTATGTCGTAATGATTTAGCATAAGAAAATGTACGGTAACGATCCATCCCGACCCCGATTATGATCACGAATATGAATATGAATACGAGAATATGGAATATGAAAAAATAAGTAACAATTGCTTTGTATTTTATGGAGGGCATTGACTGCATCGTTTATACATTGGTCTAGAGACAAATCTTATGAAGAGCTGCTATGCAATATGCATGCTTAGTACATCAAAAGCAAATACTAAAATACCACTGTAGTAGTTGATGGTGATTATAATGGGCTGTCAACAACAGCAGAATAAAAAAAAAATTTAAACGGAGTGGCATGGTTATAAACGCCCTACAATCCAGTTGAACCAAACATGACTGTTGCTTGAGCAGCAAAAATAATTTTCTCACCAACCCAATCAAGTGGCGATATTATTGGTGTGTAATTAACAAATCAAGATTCACTAAGCTTACTACATCGGGTCAAGACAATAACCTATCATAACAGTACTTTAAGCAAAAGATGATGCCGCACGTAGAGTCAGCTAACCATGAGAATTATACAATCATTGCCTGGTGAATCACTGGAAAGTGAATCTTGGTAGACGGGCCTAGAATTTTGTATCGGATTATATTATTGGCGGTGTTTAACGACGTACTCGACCTCTTAGATCATATGACGTCTTCCGAATCAGGTCCATCATCTACATCGCGAGGTGGTCAATCGTCATAAAGGGAGTCCAGCAAGGGAGAGCAGGGACAAGTGGGAGAATAAATCATCAGTGGGATAGTGGGGGTGACGGAATATCACTGGGTCTCCTTTCGTCACCTCTTACGACCAGCAGGGTCACTCTGGGCTTATTCTAACCAAAGCCGTGACGGGTCTTTTGTATCGGAGTAATCGAATCTCATATCTATGAAGTTACATCAATTAAATTGGGTAAACATTAAAACATTAAAATTGAATTTACAAGGCGCTCTTTTACTTAACCCCCCCCCCCCCCCCCCTTACCAATATATTAGCCAAGTACTAGGGCACATTTTCTTTTATCGCCTTGTTAAAGTACTTTTCCTAAAAACGACGTATTAATACGTTTAACGAAACATCTTTATTTCCCCCCCCCCCCCCACCCACCCCTCCATCCCCTAGGAAAATGTTTTGTTTTTACTTCTCCCGGAGATACCGATATTAAAACCCACGTATCGGCAGCTTTTTTTTATACCCATAGTGCATACATTCAAATATGTATTCCTTTTAAACATCGGTAATTAATGTATTCATTAATTATGCTGATTTATCAAACGAATATTACTTTTATTTCGGTAAACTTTCTACAGTAGTTTCATATGTTACTACTTATGTATTTGCAACTATCAACTATATATTTCATAATACCAATTATACACGGGAACCATTTTATTCACACTGTTATTATATTGATATTCATTAATTAATGCTTGCCGAATGATTTATATACAGGTTTTGAATGTTGTTCTTATTACAAAAGGCCTTACTTAATGTATTTAATATACAATATCAGAAAAATCTTTGAAAATAACGATTATATAAGCATTAATTAATTTTAGCAAATTAATTAATTACGTTAATTAGGGGGTCGGACGGCGGTAAACTTTCTTCGGATTATGAAAGTATACATAGCCTACAACTTCTGATAAAAAAAAAATCTGTATCAATTAATTCCGGGTAAAATTGCTATTTGACCGGGGTATGATTTTGATCAGATCTAACCTCACATAATTCCAGTCCAACAAACAAGAAGCGTAGCACTAGAAGAGCAACAATAATTTTATTAGGCTTTATAATGCCCGAAACATGACTGAATTACAATAAATTTCAATAAACACACATTTAAATAATCCAACCAAAATAATTCCGTGATACGAATGCGATCCCAAACTTGTATTTTTTTAATTTTTTATTCCGTTATCTCGTGTCCACATAATAGTTGGCATATGGCGAAATATCCCGAATTGTTTTTAATTTTATCTACCCGGGCTACGAAAGCCCAAGTGTGTTAATACATATATTATGTATACATACATAATGTAACATGTCCCTCATGTTTCTAATGCTTCAAATAATTAGGACATCCCATACAATATTCCCGCATTGCTCTTGTCCGTATAATGCGGAGGTGAGAATGAGGGATAGCCTCACTGGCTCGCGACGACTCGGCAAACATCGGCCACCTGTCAGCGTGTCCGCCTAGGCAACTGTTTTATGAGCGTTCCTTGGTGGGCCCATCGGTGTCATTCACAACTCATAACTCATGGAGCTGCAGCCGGTAATTAGTCTTGTAGTCGGCCCACGACAACAGGGGGCTCATTAGGTGCATGGCCACAGTGGCGTAGCTTGGTGTGTGCATGCCTCCCCCACACACACCAACACTAACGCACCCAAGGCCAGGGTTGAGACACTGGCAAGTGTTTTTATTTCAAAAGATTCCCATGATTTCTATGTCAATTTGGATAGATTTTTTCTATTTATGAGGAAAATGTACTTTTATTGTTATTATGTCTATTATTATATTTGTACGTTATTCCCTATATGTTAATTTATTATCAACGTACAAAGAGCGTGTTTTTTACAGTTTGAAATATTCCTAGAAGAACATAAGCATCGCATTTCTACCCTTGCTTTATAACTCGGAGAGGCCTTTTTGCATGTGTTACATTTTTAAAAGTATATTGGAGGATCTGGCACTGACATACTGAAGTAAAGTCACATTCTATTTCCAAGATATTTTTTACAAGGCTTGGTGCCCTGATGTGGGCCCGGGTACCACGCCCCACATCCCCCTAACCCTACGCCACTGGATTGCCCTCTTTGCAATGAACACGTTCGTGTACTCCATGCAATTAGTCCGTCAGTGCACTTGTACCGAGACACTGCAACAAGTACCTTCTGCGGGCGATGCACAATGATGGGTGTGTACAACATGATATATACTAAACAACATGTTGGGGAGGAAACATAACCCACACAGATAACCGCGTATTAAAACCACGCAAAATCAATGTGTTTTATTATATCATCATGAGAACGTTTCAAAATATTGAAAAATTCATTCTGATCCTGGCTTTGGTTTCCTATCAGCTACACAATGGGTTTTAAAGTTTTTTTTTGTTTTTCATTTTATTTTAAGATGGTCATTATATTATTTCTTTGGTAATTATTAATTATAACATTATACAAATAAGATAACAATCATAACGATAACATTGTGAATGCTTAGGGCCGTGTGCAGAGTCTATAGTGTCAAGTTAAGTACAGGATTTGTTGCTATGGAATTGTTTTATTACATACTATTTTCCATAAGAATAACAAACTCCATAGCAACCATAAACAAATCATACTTAACTCGACTATGCATTCCGCCCTTAATCCATTGTTTAGCTGATACAAAACCAAAGTCAGGATCAGAATCACTTTTTCAACATTTGGAAGCGTACTCATGATATATAAAAAAAAAAACATTAATTTTGCGTGGTTTTACTACCCATTCACCGCATATTTTGTGTCGCGTTTGTCCTGTGCGTCCAGTGCAGAAGAGCTCGGGTCAATTCTCGTCTCGTGCTAGGCCGGAATTAACTTCGACGAGGCTCCGCCAGGGGATTTAAAACCGAAATTACCGTTAACTCACAAAGCGAGCGAAGCGAGCGTCTCCACGAGACTCTTATGGAACTTCGTTCTGTTTTTTTTTTTTTTTTTTGTGTACTAGACTTATGGCACTTCATGCTGTTTGTTTTTTGTTTTGTTTTTATGTCTGTCGATAGCGGTCGAACGGAAAGTCCGATCAACTTGAAATTTGAACCATCCACAAGCCTCGATGTGGATTGTTGAAGGTGTATAGTTTTGAGGCAAAATCGTTCGAAAAGTTACAAAGTTACACTCAATAACTGTTAGTAACGGTGGCGGACCGCCGCGAAAACACTAGACAGCATGACAACGAAAATTCTTAGCAACGCATATTGCACTGCATTCAACAATATCGGGAAGTATAATAGCTATGGAAATTAGAAAAAATTTTGAAATGCACATTCTTGAATTGTTGTCAATTGTTGTTTTTATTAGCTTTGAGATCTTTTCGCCAGAACGTTCGTAGAAATGGACGCGCTCGCTTATCAACGCGTCAAACAGAGCGCTGAGCGATAGTTTACCGCGTCCGCGTCCGTTGGTTATATGTGGTTTAGTGGTTCTCTATCGTCTATCTGTCTTTCATTTGCTATATTTTGTATCAATAATTTTGAAACAATCGTTACAACATTACTATTGATATTATTACTACTTATATTATTAGATAAAAGTTTTACCTTAAAAATGAATCAAACAACAGTTAGATCGAGATTAGTGTCGCTATGTTGTGCGTGCTTCAACGTGTAACATTGTATACCACCGATAGAGGTGCCTCAGCGGTAAAGCGCGGGACTAATTCGGGAGGTCGCCGGTTCTATTCCGGCCATCGGTAGTTCTGACTGAAGGATTTTTCCGAGGTTTTCCTCAGTCGTAAAAGCGAAATTGCTGGGACTGAGTCCTAATGCCAGCCCTCGGACATTCCTGCACAACTATCCAATAACCCTAACATACCTATTTAGTCAGTAGAGAGGGGCACATCAGGTACAGCTGGTGTGCATATTGACAGACTAATTGCTACGAAAAATGATTGTTCTCACTTGGATTCAATTCCATCATTTCTTGGCTTAGAAAAGTAAACGGTGACGATATAGCCGTCCTACAGCAACGAAGCACTCTTGTTGATTCTGACATTTGTCCGCTAGTGTTCGCACTGTCCAATCACTGATTCATATCAAATGTTTCATATTTGAAATACAGTTAAACTTCTTTATAACGAAATCTTGGGGCCCAGATTATTATTTTGTTATAAAGAACATTTCTTTATAAAGATGGAACCTTTACATGCATAAGAAACTTTAGGGACCTGAAAAACAGTTCGTTATATAGATCATGTTGTTATAAAGACGTTTGTTATAAAGAAGTTTCACTAGATCTTTGATTGGTTATCGCTTACTCTTCGATGGTGTTCGGAGCCTACAGGGTTGGTTAAGTCGCTTTAAATTAAAGTCCCCCACTGAAAATTAGTCTTGTTTCTGAGTGGGTAGACTCTATAAATATGAATTTATTTTATTTATTTATTAATTATGATGGTAACTTCAGGGCATGTGAGGAGAAGAGTATAAAGCTACCTGTGATGCCAGTTGCTAGAAGAGAAGCCAATAGAGACGCACTTGATTAGTGCATGCACAGTCAAGTGCTGTCCAAGTGCATTGCATTCAGATACATTATTGGAGGGTCTTTGAAGAGTGCTCGAGCGCGGTCCATGCTGGTATAATTACTGTACTTGCATCTGCTTCTCGTGTAGGGGTCAAGTCTTGGCAAGTACTACCGACCCCTGCATGGTGGAGGTCACGTGACCTCTCATGTCAGCACTCTCAGGGGCCGAGAGCAGTAATACTTGCATCGGTTGTACTAACAAACCTGGTTATTCCATTATAATATTTGAATTGAAGTTCGTACGATAGTCTACTTTATCAAATATTATCAGATCATAAGAGCATCCAGATGTATTTATTTATATACATGCGATTATTAAAGTTGGGAAAGTGCATGATCAATAATATTAATATATTATATTGTAAACAACATTAACGTTTGGACGTTTGGATGGTGGCCATAAGGCTCAATTTTCCTTTTGCTTTTTATTCTCGACCGGACAGTGTTCTTAAGTGAAGAGTGATAGGGTACAGAGGTGATGGATATGTTGCTGAAGGCAGAACGTTTGGAAAAATTAACAACATTAACCGTCATTCATTCATTCATTCATTCATTCATTCATTCATTCATTCATTCATTCATTCATGCATTCATTCATTCATTCATTCATTCATTCATTCATTCATTCATTCATTCATTCATTCATTAACCAAAATAAACCGCATTATGATAGCGTTTCCTACGACAAATAATTAGTATAATTTTGGTGCACAGGTACTCAACGTATTTAAAAATACTTCACGTTTACCTCTTCAAAACTAAAGAAGGATGGATATTATTATGACTTCCTCGCTACGAACGCCAACGAATTTCGAAAAGTTCCCGCCGAGAATCACGCTGGTCGCCTCGTTCGCGACTAGTGTCCCGCTCCGACGGCAGAACTCGCAACTTCGCTCGATCACTGACCCAGTTCCAACTACGTCACGGCAACTCACGTGCTAGCTCGCCACAATCGTTATCAGTTTCCGTGGTGTAGCGGTTATCACATCTGCCTAACACGCAGAAGGTCCCCGGTTCGATCCCGGGCGGAAACACTTTTACTTTTTATACTTGCGTTATATACGGCATCGAGCTCTCGATCATTTTAGCTAAATTCTAGTGAAGCCATTTCCTGATATCTGGACTTGTTGAGAACATTGTCTACCTATATTTCACTACACACACATAACATTTCTACAGCGAGAAAATACTACGTACATAAAATAGAAGTAAATACCTTTATCTTGTTCTGTATTTTTTTTAAACGTTTTTAAAAATACCGTTCGTGCATAGATAAGAAAGATAACTTCATTATTATATCTCGGATTGTATGGTCATTCATACGATCAATAACATATGTGCATTGAAGATTTCTATATTGTACAGTAGGTTCGTCTGTAGAGCTTCATAATGTAATCGGGTAACGTTACAAAACTATATGGTTCCAAATATCGTTTTAAAGACAGGACAATAAACGACAAATTCTAAAACTTTTCAAGTTTACAATATGGAGGTATGGACGTGGATGTTATTTCTGAACAAACCCACGCCGCAGAAGTATCTTTAATAATAAAATAATATATAGACGATTTTTTAGAAAATGGTATAACACAAACACGAAACAACGTAAAACAAGCCCGGTCAGAAAATACAATAATGCGCAATAGAGGAAGCCGGAAGAGTAGGACACTTTATGATCAAATATTTATAGAAATTAAAATACACGCTCGTTATAATATTTTGAGGAAACAAAGAAACACACAAAATAACAAACAAAGAAAATAATAACAAACAAACAATTACAAACAAACTGCAGAGCCAACACGGGTACAAAAAGATCTGCAACAAGTGTTAATGAACGACGAAAATATATACTTAAAAGAGAACAATACAGCCATCACATAAAATTCTTAGAATATCAATCAATTAGGTTTGTGTTCATATCCCCGCGGCAACATCGCAAACAACAACACAAACTGCAGCGAAGCAGAACAGACTAGCCGCGAAATTAACGTATTATCGTCATATCTCAATAACGCCCCACAATATCGAAACAGTGACACCTACGCATATTTTGGATTCGTGAGAGCTCAATACCGTATAAAAAAGATTTATTAGTTTGCGGTAATTATAATTGTTATTTGTAATTTAACTAATTTACAAGTTAATTAGAAATTACAACTATAATTAGTAATTACTACAATCTACGAAATCTTTTTCATTTGGTATTGAGCTCTCACGAATCCAAAATGTGCGTTGGTGTCACTGTTTTGATATTGTGGGGCGTTATTGAGCTCCACAAACTGGCTTACCAGAAAATACATGATGACATGAGATATAAGAAAAGAAGACAAACAGAACCACACAACACTTCAAGGAAGTGTCGATATAATGCACACACAGGAACATCGTGCAAGCCGGGCGTTCTCAGAACACACACGATACTCGGGCGTATCGGCCGTGGTCGATTAGGCGTTAGTCTGTCTCAAGGACCTACTAATGCGATGTAACTGCTTTCAGAGCTCCGACTGTCTAACCGCAGTGTCACTTTTTATTTTTTTATTTTTCTTGGTATAATAATAATAAAGAAGTCGTAGTAATATCCGTTATAGGGTGCATACCAGTTTTACCTGATGTACTTGAAGTGTGTTAGTTGGGAAGGAATGACCGAGGGCTGTTAGTATTTTAGGACTCAATCCCAGCATTCGCTTTTAGGACTGATGCAAAACGGTATCTCTATTTTCAACAAATGGTAGAAACTCGCTAAATAGAAAATACTATGACAAATACAACGTGGCCCTAGGTTTCATTACTGTGTGTGTCACATTCAGAGACATCACAATATTAAGGGCGCTTGCATAGCAACACGGCAACACGTTTTTTCCTGACCGGCAAGTCAGGTGAACCAATTTTTGACGTGTTTCATTTCGGAGAAACAGAGAATATAATTATCCACCAATGAAAGAAAAGTATAATAAATTGATAATAATATACAACAGTTTGGAACTGTCTATAGCAACATATTGTTTGTCCGATCTTCCGCCCGTGATAAAGTTAGCAGCTAGCAGTGATGGAGGCAAATTAGCGGCATACGGTCAACCCGACTTGCTCAATACAATAATATGGAATGATGTCAACTATTTCAACTTCTCACCAACAAAAGTGTTAACAATCTCCGATTAAAACTCTTCGAAGTATAATAGCATGTGACATATACAGGGTTAACAAAATATGAAAATTGAACTCAAGATCAGATCCCATTTCCTATACCGGTGAACGGTTTCAGTTGTGTTTTACCAAATTAGATATCAATACCTCGCTTCCTCATTCATTCATTCATTCATTCATTCATTCATTCATTCATTCATTCATTCAATGATAACGGTATATACGTGTGAACCCCCCACATTTTTGTCTAATTCCAGACCATACTAACCGAGCCATCAGTATCACCAAGTACATGTTTATGGCGGGGCGGACATCCCCGCCCTCACCCTCCCTCCAACAAGGAGCGTTACATTCAAGCAGCTACATTACAATATTATGCACTTTCATAAAAAAGAAACCATGATAAAATAAAGTTTCAAATGTAAAATAAAATATTTCCAAAAATAATGTGTATAATACACTGATTTACCATCGTCATACTTTACTTATCCCATTTTACTTTATTAAAACTTTTATCGTCTATAAATTCAACAAATCAATTGTCACTCATCCAAAAGTTTATTCTCGTCCCCGAAACCGTCCCCCTTATAGAACCGCGTCATGAACCCGTACGGACAGATCGCCTGCGGTAACCTCTTGCCCGTCGAGAAACTGGGCACGTGATCCGTGGTCAGTTGCGTCGGTATAGTAGACTTCTGTACTTGCGCGATGCCCCGCGGCGGCGGGAACCCGTAGTCGTTGACACAGTAGTAGATGTGGTTGTAGCGGTCGACGTGATAGTAGGCGACGTACATCACGTGGTCCACGATATACACCTTTATGTCGAGATGTTCTTGAACTAGCACCCCACTTAAAAGCATCCTCCGCACCGTCTGAAATATAGACGCAATGTTTGTAAGTTAACACCGGTAGTTTGTATATCCCAAACGCGTTTCATTTTTTTTTTTCGAACCGCCTTAACGTTCGTGAATTAACTTAAGCCCAAGTTACTACTACACGAATTGAACTTGTATAGTTCATTTCATACGGAGCTGTATACATTGTCAGGCCAAGCGAAGCCGTGTACAAAGTTCAATCGAATTGAACTTTCTGTGAAACTTGAAGAACTTGAACTTGTTAGCAAAACATGTCACGGCTTCCGATGCTTTTAAAGCATTCTGCCGCCGAATTTAAAAAGAAAATAACTCGTGAAATGATCGCCGATTTGTATTATTCTATGAACTTGTTTTATTGGCTGTAGACGGCCATATATAAATGTCTATGAATTTATATAATTGGCGTACACGAGATTCTTTGTTGATGTCACTGATTTCAAAGATTTCTTTTTTCGTCACGCGCGATATTTGTTTTATTTGCGTGTGATAAAAGGCGAATGCGAGGCTGCTAACATTCACCGTTTGCCAGTGAAGTACAGAAATAGCTCAATTCACAGACTCCGATTAAAGGGCAGGATGCTTTTAATGTGGTGTACTAGAAAGACATCGACAGTTATTAAAGGTTGTATATGACGCTTTCCGTCTTGGGGTAAGTGCGGTATAGCCCGCAGAAACGAGAACGGAAAAGGGGAACTTTCTACACTACAGCACAAATTATTCCGTTGCAGTTTATCTTTTCTCGTTCTCGGGATCTTCATGAGATAACGTCGACCATATTCATTGTCAACTTGGCAGGCGTATACCGCGTACACCGGTATCTCACAGGTTACAGCTGTACTTGTGCAGTTAGTGGTGTACGCAGAAATATGTTTCCGGGGGGGGGGGGGGGGGGGGGCTAATGCAGAGGAAGATGCATCCACAAACGAAGTCTTCTACCTGAAACAATGGGAGGGGGGGGGGGGGGGGATGCACCCTCTACAACACCGCAGGCGTTTTTTTTGTAATACATATTTTTCGCATGGTTTTAAGTGGTTTAGGTGGCTTGATGAAAGGGATAATTTAACCAGATTTATAAAAAAGTCATTAAATTTATTGCACTGACGGTATAAATTTGACTTTATTAGAAGTAAGTTTGTCAAGGAAATACGCTCTCACTAATTTTTGCGTGAACCTACATTTTTGCAGAACATAATTAAAGCTGGGATTTCGGTGGGGGGCTCCCGCCCCCGCCCCCCAGGCCTCCCTCCCCTGGATACGCCACTGTGTGCATTGTTACGATGTTTTCCGTTCTCCTCGTCGTGTACGCTCCCATTCTCGCGTGTTTTGTAGCCTATTCAAAGCTCGATGCACACTAGCCCATCAGGGCCCGGATTCACAAGAAGTCCTACCTCCTTTTTTGGTTTAACTCTGTGACCGGCCTAACTTTGAACCTCTTGTAAATCTATGCCCTTGTCCCGTGAAGAAGTTACTTATTTCTGATTGGAACAAAGACGCAATTAACAACCCAATAATATGTTTTACAGTTCGTTCTCAGACATGGGCCTGGATTCACAAGAGGTTCAAAGTTAGGCCGGTCTTAGAGATAAGACCAAAAACAGACTTAGGATCTTTTGTGAATCCGGGCCCAGGAACGAGAACGGTAACGTGAGAAGCTCAGGAATGTTATAAATTATAATATGTTGTGTGGAAACACTTTTATCCATGCACAATACCCTTATCAAATTACCGTGACCCGGAAACCACCATAGTTCGTCTTTTGGTTCCCGGGTGGATGAGGAAATGTACCGTGGGTGTATCCAGGATGCGAATTGGAGGGAACATGTCCCACCTCTGTTTATTTTATTCCTGGATGAACTCATTTCCTATAACCCTGTAGGACACCAAATAACAAATCTATTCTGCTGTGTAAAGCCACCATAAACTTATTGAAAATATTCATCTGATACAATTTTGTGGATCGTATTGTCTTTCACCATGAAGACGTTTACCCGCCACTTTAGGTATTGCCCGCCACAAAACGTAGCCTATGGCCCTCTTGTGATAACGTAGGGGATTTCCCCTTTACGTGACGAACATTTGATCTATTCCCCAAATGGTAAACTGATAATTCCCGCCATGACTATAATAAATGATCTGTGATTGGTCAATCCACTCACCAGCAGGGACTTGTGGGTGATCTTGTTGCCCCAGACGTAGAGACAGCGTAGTATGATCGGCTTCTTGATCGAGTTGAGAATGTCCAGGAATCCGTTGTCGGTCAGCTGATTGTAGCTCAGGTCCAGCAGCTTTACTCGCGAGTAAGGCAGCGTGAAGCTGAGACTTCTGGAAAGACAAGGCGACATTTTGGAGTCACGGTGTCGATACGAGACTCCACAAAGTAGATCCGTTGAGTGAGTAATATAGGGTAGAGGCCCCACGCCATCAGCGGTTTGTCTACCACCTTTACTGCCCAAAATACTTTAGTCGGGTAGTAGAAGTTCGCCAAGCGACGCGACGACGGAGCCTTATTATTGGTCGGCTACTTCATCGAAGATATACGAAGACAGCCGAAACTCCGTCATCGCGTCGCTTGGCGAACTTCTACTACCCGACTAAAATATGTTGGGCAGCATAAGGCGGTAGAAAATCTACCGATTGCGTTGCGACTCTACCCTATATTACTCACTCAACGGTAGATCTCACTTTCATTCAAGAGCCAACCACGTTGGCGGGCTAGTTCAATGGATCGTCACAACGTAAACGCTTACTTGAGTGTCTAGGTAGGCCTATATTATGATCATAAAAAATATGTGGGTCTAGAGAAGTGGATTGTGCAACGCCTTGTGGTCATTATAATAAAGTATAACAATTGCAAGGATATAACGTGTGGAGTGAGCAGTTAATAGAAAGAAAGGAACAAGAAAATGGAACAAACCAGTATACGAGAAGTACAACAACAACACGACAGTGCAGGTATGTAAGGTTGACAGCAAAAACTCAGTAGTACTCAGGTTGTACTTGTAATTTGGGTTGATACGGGGTATGGGGAAATGTGGGAAACCAGCAAACTATTTCATAATACCCACACACAAATCAATCAGAAATACATGATGGTCTGTTAAGCCAAAAATGTGGGAAAAGAAGAAAATAATAATTAGATGACACCAATACGTGCTTCAAACTGGTAGCAGAGCTGCACCCACCGGACCCTACGAACAGTCCAGTGTAACGCTAAACCACAATAACTACTTTGCACCTTCTCTCACCTGGCGCCGGTGTCTTTGATCTGATTGTGCGCCAGCATCAGTCCAAGCAGGGCCGGCCTGGTTGCCAGGTAGTTGCCGATAATCATGGCGCCGTCACACCCGATGTTGTTGCAGCTCAGATCCAACAGACGAAGGTTCCGGTTGTCCTTGAGACCCAACATCATCAGCTCAATATCGTGGTCGGAGAACCCGTACTTCTGAAGGTGCAGCTCTCGTAGGACAAAGTTGTACTGCAACAATACACCCCCTACCCCGTGAACAGCAACCCCTAACTGTCTGGCCTTGAGACCCAACATCATCCGGTTCAATGTCGTGGTCGGAGAACCCGTACTTCTGTAGGTGCAGCTCTCGTAGGACACAGGGTTGTACTGCATGCAACAAATACACCTCACCAGGCGAACTACAAACCCGAGTCCAGACCATGCAGATGTTTCTCCATGATTTGAACCAAAGTGTGACTATGTTCTGTACCTAATGCAGCGTAATTAAGAATATCTAGTGCAACATCTGACCAAACATCCTATAGAAAGTGAAAGTTCTGTTATGTAAGCGCAACAACTTAATCTTTTCAGTGACGTTGTGTCACCAACTTATGTTCAAATTATGTTTGCACTCTTTACTTAATTTTTTAGCAGTTTATTTCTACAAGTGTATGACGTGTTGTAATTAAAATAAGTACAAATTCAGCTAACAAGACACCACATTTTTCTGGACAATTCGCCACCTCAGACAGTGCCACTTCAGTCAGATTTGTGCCTTATTCTTGTTTTCGTTTTTGGTTGTGATAATGCTTATTGAACCAAAATGGCTTTTCTTTAGTACATTCGATGACTTTTATTTTAGAGTCGAGCCCTTCCCGACTTAACAATTAGCTCATGAATGATTTGACCACCAATCACCGAATTGTATGTCACTGAGATGTGAGATTACCCGTGATTGGTGGTTGTACCATGGTCTAGCTAATGCTTGTTGCACTACATGGACGTCGACGAGCGCCGAGCGCCGGAAGTGGAAGATCCGACCAATCAGGGCGAAGCGGCGCCTGGAAGCGCCGAAGTTGGTTGGTTCCAACTTCTTCGGATCATCTACTTCCGGCGCTCGGCGCTCGTCGACGTCCATGTAGTGCAACAAGCATAAGCTGAGGAAAGTCCGAGGGTTTGAGTCTGAAACAGATGCGTAAAGACATCACGCCTCACCCTCAACATCTCTCCCATCTGCTCGGCAACGTGCGGCGAATCGAACTGATAGTTCCACGGCCCGTGTGGTCGACTCAGGTCCAACATCTCCAGGGTCTCGTTGCCGCCGCGATCCCAGCGCAGCATGGCGGTGAAGTAGGCCAAGCTCGACGCGTCCTGGTCAGTCTCGCCCACGTCCAGGTGACGTAGGCAGGGGTGACACGCGAGCAGCAACGACAGAGCTTTGCCTCCCTGTACAACCGACAACAGCTGACAATGACATAATGCTTTCAGTGTTGAATGCAGAGTTGTGTCCCCGGGGGTGCTTTTTTAAATCCCGGGGGTGTAGACATCAAATGATGGGGGGGGGGGGGTCAAAGTTTCAAAACTACTACCACTGCACACACTATTAAGTGTTAAGTATTCTGATACAAAAAATACTATTAAAACAGCTGGCCACTTGATGTCAAGTTGAATTTGAGAACTGGCGGAGCTTAGATAAGCCTGCCCCTTCTCTGCTTTTTTCTGCTCGTTTCAACTCTATGGTAACTTACTTTTGTGACACAAAGAGCTTAATTTACTTATTAAACCTTCAAAGCAACATTTCTGTGCCATTTCAAAATGAAGAAATATGTAGAGCTTGTAACCAATTTATTCCCGAGGGGGCCTCGCGCTCCCCCCCCCCCCCCCCCGGGATCATAGCTGAATTCATTTGTCTTCTCAGAACATGTTTGTGCCTAGTCCTTTTTCCCGTTTTGGTTTCTGATAATGATTTCATAGATAGGTTTGGTAGTACTGTAGTGTCACAGTAAAGTAGAGTAGATTCTGTATTGTTTCTTTGGAAAATAGTGTTTTAGTGGTAATATTGAACCAGCTGTTTGTGTGTTATTGTGAAGCATCTCATAACCTTCCTTTGTTGTTGCTAACAACCTCACAGATGCTGTCGTTATAGAAGAGGGACTCGTGGCCAATCCGCGATCGGTGTTTAAACAGGGGCTCGCTGGTCGGCCACAAACCACTCGTCTATGACGAGATCAGCTGTAAGGTTACTGCACTTTCTTGCATGGAGATAGTCTATGACGAGATCAGCTGTAAGGTTTCTGCACTTTCTTGCATGGAGATAGTCAAGGATTTGTTTGATAAGTAGGCGTATTTGATTCCCATCCGTATGACGTTTAATGCCGATGCCTACTTCAGTCAATTGGGTAAAGCTCAACTGGTTTTGTGTAGTACTCTTCTGTACTCTATGTATGTGTGTGAGTGTGTGGGTGTGTATGCATCTGTGTTTGTATCTATGTTCCTTGAGTGTATGAAGATAAAATTAGTAATTTTTGATATCCCTATAAATTTTATATGTCAAGGACAAGTATGGATGATCTGTATGTATATCATGACAAGTTTGTATGCTAACTCTATACTCTTTCCATTATATTATCTTACTGACAAGGTTAAATATACAGGTGTCGTGTGCACCACTTGTAATCAATTACAAACGCGCTATTTAAATTAATCGCAAATAAATTGATCTATGAATGTTTTACCATAATTTATTGCTCTATTGTTTCGATCTATTAGTGCTGACTGCTGAATACAAACCTCAGCTCCGAACTTGTTTCCATTGACCCTAAGTGAATGAAGACTCAGATTTTCTCCAAGCGAAGCCAACTTTGCAATACTTCGCCAGTCAAGATCATTGCACATCACGTTTAGTTTCAGAAGTTGGGCGTCGTGGGACTGCGGATCAAACATGTTGTGTTGTTGTAACATATCATACATGTAGCAAATAATGTAAGCGGAAGATAAAGGGCACGGAAAATTAGAAGAGCCAACCGAAAAGTCAAATATCAACAACAGGTAATCAAGATCATATATAATATTACGTATAAATGAAAAGATAGAAAAGTAGGTAGAATGAAAACTGTTGCAAATCAATCAGTTGATTTGATTGATTGACAGTGGCAGGATGAAATAAGTCTTTCGTAAGGTTGAAGATTGCATGTTTTGTTCTAATACAAAACTTTCTCGAACTGCTTTACACTAAAAGATCGTTACGCCTACTATTGGCCGGATTTATAAAAGGTCGTCTTTCATTGCGTGGACTAGTAATTTAAGGAACACAAGCTAAAAAGTTAAAAACAGTTCCAAATTTCGTTCTCCTATGAACGCATTTGTTGTCGCATTCGTTAATCTTTTTACTGTAGACCTATGCGAACAGAAACGGCTAGTCGTTATAATAACTCTTACATCGCTATCTGTTACTTGTTATCCTTAGCAATGTGTGAGCACCGAGTTTTCCGGACCATGTCTATAATCGTAGGTTCCCATTCCCAACCATGCACATCCCTCTGTTCTCTGTTGTCTTACCTGCAGAAACTCGCAGATGGTGTACATGCCCGCGTACGTGATCTCGTTATAGGCCAGATCCAGTGACGTCACTTCGGGGTTGCAGTGCAGGAACTTCATCAGGAAGGGCATATCAGAGTCCTTAAGGCGCCGGCTGAAATAGTACGACTTCCTTGGTTAGGCATTGAGTAGAATAGTAGTTACGGTCCATTAGAGAAGTGCTGGGTGTAGACGAGATGTCACGGTTGAGATGATTTGGACATGACACGCATGACGGAAGAGAGTGTCATGGAGAATGTATGAAAGGAGAATGGAAGGAAGAGGACGAAGGTGGAGGGGGGGGAATACATGAAAGGAAACCATAGCTAGAGAGAGCAACATCCAAGAGGAAAGAGCTGGAAGGATTTTGAAAGTGACACGATGGTGGGAGCAGTGGAACATTTTGTCTGGAAAACGCCAAGCCAAGATGACCCTGCCATCAGGAACCGCGGTGATGGTTGAGGTGATGATGATGATGGGATGGTGAAGTGTGGGAATGAGGAACAAGATAGTGTCACCTATTGTTGTGTAGCCTACAGAACTGGCTGGTGAACGTAACGCAATGCCGAGCGACTGAAGGAGGAGGAAAAAGAAGCGTGTCTACCTTGGTTTGAGCAGATCTAGCACAATGGCATTGACAAATGTTGGCATATATGAGGGAAATAAGAGAATGATGATGGATGGCAAGGATAATCTATATGACGTGAGAATGTTAGAAAGCGGCGACAGAGGAAGACCACGGATGTGATGGAAGGAGACAGTAGACCTGCAGAAGATGGGAGTGCAGATAAAAGATGCGGAAGGGAGAAGAGCATGTGACGATAGGAAGTCATGG